>CAVNZL010000013.1:2925000-3593060 GCA_963693355.1 Pontia daplidice
CAGTGGGTATATGTCTACAGTTCGGAAGGTTACATCATTTTATGTTTAATTTAGTTTGGTGGATGTGATTTCACACTCGATTGACTGTACGATCGCGAATTACGTAGATTTCATTGCGTGTTATATAATATTTATTAGATCACTATTATATCTGTAGTTAATATAATTCACTAGCGAAGCAATAAAATGTTTTATTAACATATCAATTTGATAAAGACACTCGCGCGATCTCATTAATCCAAAAGTAAGGTAAAAAATACACTGTAGAAAAGATAAACATACCGTACAGAAGGCCTTAGAGATATAAAGAAAAATGTTCAATACATCGCGATAGTGTGAAGTAATAAATAGTCATTATCAAAATATTATTTTTTAATTTGCCGAAGATGCAATAATTAGTTACAGAGCACCTTGAGTAGTAAGGGGATTGAGCATTGCAAGGGGGTGAACATTCCCACGACTCGCAGGAAGATTGCGGTGCTTCGTTGCAATCTCTAACCGCCTTCATTGCTCGGTTAGTCCATGGAAGTTAAGTATAGGTAAGAAAAAAATGTTTGGATAAGTAACGATTTAGTAACATCACATTTATGCCTTACCACTATCATAACAAGCTTAAAGTTCGACAGCATTACTTGAAACTAAGATGAGCAGTATAGTCCCAGTATAGGTTCAAATTCTGACGAGACCGAATTAGTTTTAGATTGACTCAAGAAAAAACAATAATATTCTTGAATTAGCATCCAGCTTCTTAAAACTGGTAAATTATAAAACATAAACTATATAGAATTTAATTTTACCCATAAACCCTCGAGTACTTATAAATGAACGTCTTGTCTAATAAATATTATTAAAACGGTTCCGGTATAAATAATAATTGCAGTAAAGCAGAAAGGACGTCCTGTGTCGAATATCTACCGTCACCCAAATACAATAAATGAACTAAATTGTACTCTATTACCGTTAAATACGAACGAAAAGATCGTCGATCGGTTTTATTCGCGTGACGGGTCAAAGTCGCGATTTTTATTTATAACATGTATTATAAGCAGCTGGGGTTTGTCAAGGCGAAAAAAATCAAGAAAATTCTATGGGGATAGGGGGACACCCTTCGTCTTAGCCACCCTAACGGATTTCGTTGCTATAAATCTCACGTTCGTTCTCAAAGCATATTTTAAAATGCGTATAAAATATATTCAGGGCAGAAATAATTTGTTGTGCTGTTTGAACAAGTTTGACGGTGCACGTGTTTTTGGCGATTGAATTAATTTAGTAAATGGATATTAGGAGGAGGTTTATACGTACCTAAAAGTTAACACCTAAATTTTAACAGTATTGGCTGAAGCTGACGCTAACACATTTTATAAATAGTGCATGTCAATATAAATATATTGCAGAATATTAAAATACACCTAATTTTAACACGTACACGTATAGAAAATACTATGTTAATAGCATTTTAAAATGAAATAACTTTTCGAACCGCAATTAAAAAGCGACAAAACATACAAAAAGCCAATTAATAAGACCGCTTTTATTAGTGCAATCTTGAACTATAGCTATCCCGGTGACCCAGAGATTTTATCTTAATTATACAACAATAGCTTAATACGGCGACGTATTGTACAATACAATACGTATATAAAATATAATGTCAATGAACTCAGTGCCCCACCTGTTCTTTGTTAATGTTTTGATAATTAATTTGAAATTATTGGCAATCCTTTCGTCGTTTCCGTCTCGAAATGTAAAAATATATCATAAATAATATGATTAATGATTGTTTATTATACATTTATTATTTAATAAGGTACCCGAACATATGTTGAACGAATTGTTAAAATATTTTTTATTAATTCTAGATTGTTTCGATGTTTTTTTAAAATAGGCTAGTGATACTATATTTAAATAAGAAATTTTATTTCTTTGTCTAAATTTAAAATAAGTAGCAAAATATACACTATAAAAGATGTTTATTTATTTTAATATATAATAAAAATAATCATTTTGTTATATAAGTTTTGTTACAATATTACAATATTGGGTCCTTTCCCGATTGACAAGATTGATCGATAATGAAATAAACATAAATCGTCTTATATTTTGACTACGATTATCAATATATAATTATATTTTGCATATCTATTATAGTATCGAACTCTGTCCCCCGAATGACTTTCAATAGGCACGTGCTAGAATCTACATAATATGAAATCTTTGATATGAGATATTAATTTTTTTCATATTCAAATTTGTTCATCTCTATTGAAAGCATTCCTATAGTTAATCATTCAATAAAAGTAACACGATTTAATATTTGGATTAAAATGCAAATTTTGTTGACTTCTTGAAAAAGAGTTCAACGCGTGTGCATTATTTAGCATTTGTTGTGAAGGAATGCAGGAAGCGATCATAAAAACAGAAAAAGGAATAGACTTGGTCGAAATCCTTTATTTCTGTTTGTACTAAATATTTAGCTATAACAAATTCTAACGCTGGTAAATCTCTTGTCATTTCTTTTCTAAAATAAATGTAACATTTGCACACAGAGCGTAATGTCCAGTGACTAGTAATGTGATACATTAGGGGAGATAGGGCTTTATCAGACTATATTTGTTTATACACTATTACTAATATACGAATATATTAGAAATAGTAAGGAATTAATATATTTAGCTAGTATAATGGTTATATAAATATTGTTAAAGTACTATGCATGTAATCAAACATAGTACATCACACACAATCAAGTTAAAGAACTAACGAAAAAAATCTAACGAATATTTTGTATAAACGTGGACCGTAGTATATATACCTCGAATACTTTTCTATCAATTAATATTATGTATTTGTGTACCACTCACACTTCCTTGCTATTTCAATTGTATCCTATTTCAGGATATCTTTATGTATATCCAGTATCTCCATTCATATGTGTTACAATCTGATTTATGAGTTTTATTTTATTGAATAAATAAAATGTATCCGATGTTCCATTAGCCCAGTGATGAACGTCGCGCTCAGCAGCGCGTGCAACCGCCGTTGAGCGGAAGGCGCGTCTCATCTCGCGCAGGATGCGGGCGCGTGCTGCTCTATCCGCGCTATCCGCTTACCGACGACTGACCTCAACCTGTTCTAGCCTATCCTAGCATCTAGTTTAAATTACGCGCTCTTTAAGAGAGAAAAGTCGTAAGTCAAGTATGCTTTAAAGGCTACCAACATAAGTACACAAACAAATTATTGATCACTTAATTGTAAATATACAATGAAAAAAACGAAAACGTTCCGAGCAAAGTATGTTTGAAAAATATTTTTGAAATTTATCACGACAATCACGTTAGGCTTCAGTAAATATTTTAATATACGAGGAAAGGATATGAAAATCGACTTTCTAGGCGTTTGAGAACGTTGTGGTCTAATAAAGAAAAGAATAATAGAATAATAATAAGAATAATAGAAATTTATTTCAAAATGTATGAATTGACATCGCTATGAGATGATGTTTGCGTATACTTTGAATATAAGATCATTTTTTATATAACAGGTTCCCTTATATTTATATAAACAAAGTAAGATATACTGGTCCATTATATATGTATATTAACATAAACAAATCAGAGAGGGTGTGACGTCAGCACATTGTTCAGAATGTCGCGCAAGTCGGAAGTCACGGATAGACGGCCTAATGGACAAGCATCCGACGTCTGATGCACGCTAAAATAATATACAATAATAGTTGTTTTGTTCACAACAAATTAATATTAAACGTCAACATATGTGCGAGTTTGGAAGACATGAATGAAGACGTAATGTTTGCGAACATTCATTTAAAGGTTCATTTATATAAATGTGTAGAGTTTTCCTAAATTTTCCTTTGTTTTATTTTAATTTTAAATGACAGTTATAACCGTTTAATAAGACTTAACAGCTTCGCTGAAATTGAAACAGGTGTTTTTTTTTATTTTACTTTAAACAAGTGGACATCTTGTCCAACAACAGTTTGAATTATTGATTATATACTTGGTTGATAACGTCTATAAGATTATTTTTTTATAATCTATGGTCAGCGATACTGACACAACTTATTTCATTTTATATTTTAGGACGTAAGTAGTTTTAAGTTCGGCAGAATAACAAACAACAATACATTAAAAAATTACAAACTTTAAAAAAGAAAACTTCAATTAGAATTTTTTATATTTCTTTTTTTAAATAATATTGTATCGTAACACAAAATTTCCATATAAAACATTTTTCACTCGACAAACTCTAAATTGCGATTATAAATATACATACATACATAGATAGTCCCGGTCTAGTGGTCGCGGATGCTGCGCGGGCGCGTCGCCGGAAACGGAAGTACGGGTGCGCTACCGCTCACCTGGAAATGACCAAATCACTAGGTTGGTGCATTACGAAATGATATACTTTAAAATTAGTTTATTATAAAATTTATATTTTATACGCTGTTTGAGTAGTTGTGGAGTTTTATCTTATGAAAGCATAGGAAAAATATTCTAAATCTATGCCCTCATCGCTATTCCTACCCAGTTTTTTTTATAAAACAGTGTTCACCCCTGGTAGAAGGCTCACCTGATATAAAGTGATACCTCCCGCCGCCCAAGGATACTAGCAATGCTTGTGGCTTAGAGACTAGTGCGTTGACGGCCTTTAAGATGTTTATACGTTCTTCAAATGTTCTTCAAATTTAGTACTCCTTGGATATGGGAAGCGATCGGATGCGCAGGAGTCGTGAGTTTGGAAAGCGTTTGCGTGACATTAGAGGCCCGGCGTGACCCGACGCCGTGACCTCCGTGAAATGCGACAAATCGCCGTGGGCCCGCGCACTACTTAGAACCAGGCCGGTGCGATACTTGTACGATTTATTTATATGATACGATATTTACACTTAATCATCAAATAGATTCTTTCTTCAAACTTTCTTGTTTTCTTCCAACAAAAAAAAAGATCACTTAGTACCGAGCACTACATTTTAGAGAAAATATTATAAAGTTTACAGTGATCGTTATAATTTTATGTTTTTTTTTTTAATCATTAATAACTCAGCTAACCTTACAAAATATCATGGATATTGTTTATATTTATCTCTAACATTACTTTGCTGTTTTAGAAATTTCATTGTTAATACAACTGGCTTTTTCAATTAAACGAAAACAGCAATATCTATTTAGTACAGTAATAAGTTTTGTTACAAATGCCAATTTACTATATAACGACTTGCCAAATACTTAATACATATAATCATTAATATATATTAATAATTGTTATATTCGATCCCTATAAGAGGTTCCATCTAAAGAATTTCTGCGTACAATTACCACCTCTCGATTCCGGTATACTTAAAAACTGAAATAACGCCATAGCTACAATAACTGAGTCTGACAATCTCCAGTCCAGTCCAGTCCAGTCGAGCCAAGTGAAAGCAAGTTCCAAATCTCAGTTCTGGTTTCACAACTTTGTCATATCGGAATCGAATGATATAAACGTATCGAAAAAAAAGATGATGTGTGGTCGTAGCTCGCACGCTCTTAATCGCTCAGGGAATTAGACATAACGTCGCCACACTTTTGCAATTACAATATTGTGACTATAATGCACATTTAAAGTCAATTTGAGAGATTAAATATGGAAAGTTCACACTTTCACGCTGTTAAACGATGTTAATGGTTACATGCCAGCATCATAAAAATGCATTTAGAAGTCATTGATACTTAATGTATGTCAATTTTGGAATTGTGTTTGAAGTCCTTTATATGAGGATATCGCGCTTCATAAAGCGCTTTACTGTTTAAATATTAATCTTGGCATGAATCGCGATATCCTTATATACAGGACTTCAAACACAATTCAAATTGACATAAATGAAGTATCAATGACTTATAAATGCATTTTTATATCAGACGGAAAATAAAACGGATTAAAAACATCATTTAATGAACCATTAAAAAGTTTAGTTAAAAAACGCCACTAACAACAAGAGAGGCATTGATCTATCATCGATCTGTCATTAAATGTTACGCAGTATTTTTATATCTATATTTGAATATTGAAAAGGAATCCTTTGAACGAAAAAACTGAAAAAACAATTGAACAATTTAATTTAGCAACTTTGTCTTCTGTATCGGTCATACTATCATACCACATCTTTACACACATCTTTAGACAGTTTGTGAAAGAAAAAGTTTTCTAACTACCTAAATTGTATTCAATGTAAAATTGAAATACTTTTACAGTAATTTTTTACATGAACACGCAGTAGAATGAAGAAAAGTACCAAAGTAATACAGGTTATAAAGCTTTTAGTACAGTGAAACGTTTTGAAATGAAAAAGGGGCACAGAACACACGCTTTGAGATTCCTTTTTGGTATTTAAATGTTTAACAAAAATTAATGTCATCTTTCATGCTTTGGAAGCGTTTAATTCTATTGAAACGCTCTTTGTTATATTATGCCTATTAAAGCCCTAAGCTAAGATTCGCCTCCGCAGTTAGAAAACTAGTGAATCAAATTCAAAACAAATGTTTGTCGGCGCCTGCTAATTGGTATTTCTAAACCGTTTCACAAACTTTAATTTAAACCATTTTCAAACGCTCTTTTGGTCAAAGCTTCACATTATTTGTTTAGAAAAAACCTACATTATTCAATTTAAAAGGACTTTTACCTTTTCATTTTATTCATGAGGGTTAATTAAATAATGTTGGCAAAATGGCTTTTCATCCACTGGACTGGCCTATCTCAAGAGGCGGACATCAAGAACTATCAAAATTTTACATCAATCCAAATAGTTTTGGCGTATTAACGGCAAAAACCATGAATAATAATACGCAAAAAAATTAATATGTAGGATAATTACTCGGGGTAAGGGCTGCATATGAAGTATTCTATTTTCAACGTTTATTTTGGCCCAGCGCGGTCGAAATAAATGTTATACTTGTATGGCTGTTTATGTCATGGAAGCGGGTTTGCGCAAGCATTCACAGATTTAGTTGGGGTTGCTTGGTACTGTTGTGGACAAAATACCATTGAATATTTTTAATTATTTATTTTAATGTATTTTCTCAAAACTCATATTCACTTTACCTCACGTAGTAGTAACTTGATACAAGAGTATTTGTTTATTTTTATTTGGTTTGCCTTCCATTTTGTTGTTTGTTTGATTCAATATTGCTAGCTGTAGCCTATTTGCCTATCATTCTTATAGCTAAACATCTTCATCATTATGCAATAATAGAGTAACATAAAGATGGCAATGATAGATTCTTGAAAAAAATATTTTTAATTTTCTTTGATAAAACTACTATACTTACTACGGTATCTTAATTTCATATAAAACAGTAACTTCTGTTTTACAATTTCAAACGGAACAATGTTTACTTGCTTGTTGAATGTAAATAGAACAATTTTTTAAAATAACAATTTTACTAAAAATATCAAAATGCATTTTCCATAAATCACTGTTGGTATGTGCTCGACAGTACTGATCCGAGAGGGGGAAAAGGAACACCTGGCCGACGCAGCTGCGCGCCGCGGATCTCACGCGCAGCTTCCTCACTGCGCATGCGTGAACGCACACATGCGCCAATATGTACTACATAACACCTTTATATGCTTAGCTGTCCACCACGTAGGTATTTTTAAAAGTTTGATATTTTCTATAAATGATTTAGCTTATATTCGAGTTTCACTTACAGTTTTGTAACAAACAAAGGGCAACATATAATTCGCTGAACAAATTACTTCAGAATGATATTACGATTCTTGTTTACAACATACAAGTACTCACGGCTGATCTCATTTTAAATTATATGGCATATTTGCAATGTTGCATCTTCTGTGTGACGTTACAATTTATATACAATCCTTCTACGTACTTTCATTCGCTTTATGACTGCACTTTTCTGTTCTAATCAATTTTCTCTCGGCTGTACTATAATTTTATTGTTTTCAATTAAAACTCAGATAGTTGAAATAAACTAGATTCAAATATTGTTGATGACAAAAGTTTTATTTAAACTGTTGTTCATTAACATTTAGTCCGTGCTTTCTGTACGTCTACCGTACCTGTAAAGGTCCAGTTTCATTGTCATTGAATTGAATAAATTCTCTTTCAATTCCCTCGATCGAATGAGCAACAGGTAACATCAAATTTGCCACAAAACGGACGCATCTAACAGATTCATGAATGAATTCCTAAAAAACATTCCTTACAAGTTGTATTGTCAGTTCACAATACCAAGCGCCGCGTAACAAAGCAACGTTACAAGTGTACAATTCACGCGGCTCTTTATAATTCAACCTTTTTATTAAGAGCTTTGATGCTCAGTTCATTTACCCTTCGCCGGGGTATTTTTGTTGGCAGGAGTATAACCGCGGAGGTCACCTTAGAATGGATAGGTTTTAAAAGCGTGGTAATATCAATAGTCGCGAACATTTTGTCTACCGTATCTTTTGTGAGACGATTAACGTAATTATGTGGTAAACATTCATAACAATCTGGCACGTGATTGTATTGCCACTGTTTGGATATCGCATAGACGGTTTTTGTTTGACCGATTTACAGTTTTACAAGGTTGGACCAAAACTAATTTTCCTTTTATATTCATAATTGCTTTATTTACAGCTACTTACATCAATAAGCCATTTCGTAAGTTAGTTTACATTTGATAATTTTTGAAGGATTATCATAATCACATTATATTAAATATGTCAATTGGTTTAATATGTTACGGGACTAAATAGTTCAAACATACCTACATACATTGGAAACCAAGGTGTTTCCAATGTATTATGTACTCGTATTTTAAACAAACATTACATACAGAAGTTCCCCTCCCAATTTTGACATATATCACACACCCCCGTCAGTTTGGTTACCGGTTTTTTGCTGTAGCCGTGAGAGTTAAAACGGAATGGCGGGGTTAGGTTACCGCCTGAAAGACTACACCAGCTGCACGTGTTTGAAGTTTGAAACAAGATGGCGGCCGCGATGTGAAAGTTACCGAAAAAATTACGCTAACTTAATATTTATACATTACCGGAAACATCTGTTTGCAGTATATTGATAAGAAAAGTTGAGACGTTTTGAAAAAAAATTTATAATATTAGTTTTATTACCGGCCAAAAGGAACACATTATAAAAATAATTTTCCATTTAATGTATGTTGACCCATTTTAAACCACATACATATAAATGTATTAATAAACATAACAGCATTCACCAACAGCTTTCACCCGTATTCATGAGCTCCGTGCTCATCAGAAATGCACGTGGTACGTGACAATTATTATGTGGAAAGGTTGTTTTAAACTACGATCTTATAAAATGGCATGAATTTAACAATTTCAACGACAAGTGCGAAATATAAGTCCTTAACGTAATTGTGTAGATAAAGATTACTATCGTGTTTATAAAAACAGCTTTGCAAATATTTTATTTGATAGCTTATATATTTGCTATATCTATATTTAAAAAAAATAGGAGCAGTTAGGTCATTATTATTCACTTAGGTACTTAGGTACCTAGGTACTTTCACAGGTTTCGATAAATTGATCTATAAATGTAAATATTATATAAAAACACATTTTTTCATTGGGACACAAATCAATTAATAACTGTTACTGAGATTGTCAGCGCTAGCAAACAAACTCTGTAATTTATTTATATATTTAGCGTTTTAATCTATTTAATAATAATTTAAAACTGAATTCCAGATGCGCATCTACAAACAAATGAAAAGCTAGCTTAATTATAACATTAAAGTATTTAAGGTTGGTATTTATTCAAAATTCTTAGTATGGCAAATAGTACTGTACTTGTATTATAGTTCATATAACACTGTACAGTTGCATCCATACGCGTTTTTACTGGTTTATACTACGTCTATTTATTACCAAAGGGACTATAAAGATAATGCATTTAACAAAAATTTGTAACTCTCAGAACAAAACCGCATATTATTCAATTAAGTGGTAACACACATGGTTACATCTCAAAACTAAGCGACCTACTGGATTGACCCTTTTCACAAACAATGTCTACACACTACTATAAATTGGGAGTGGTCTAGAGATCTTATTATAGAAAATAAAGACGCTTATATAACTTTGTTTTCATATTTCAAAGTAGTGATAACGAAATCTAGTCTTAAACCACCCCAGATCAGGATAAGCCTAATCTGGCAATGACAAAGAAACGGAAACGCCCGTTCAAGTTTAACCCATTGCAAGATTATAATGAGTGGTTATACATTTTCAAGTATGTTTGGGTGTAACCGTAGGAAGTCCTCGATTATTTAGGATATCCGAAGTAATTGAAATCAGGTAGAATGGGGCACGGAAATGATTCCTGTTTTTTATATAACGCGCATCAGATGGATAACGTAGATAATTATCTCATAGTTTCAATAAGAAAATAAAACAAAAGACAAAATGACAATTCTGAAGGTCAAAAGTAATTATATAATATTAAATGTTTAACTACGAAGTTTGAACATCTTAACGCGCGTGTTGTATAAAGTATAGTAAAATGTATAACGTAAATACGTGGTCTTGTTGTGTGCCTATGTGTTATCCAGAGTGTCAGATTCTTGCATACCAAATGACATGTTGTATTTCAGCTTGTATTATTACAATTAAAAATTTTAAAGGAACAGTCTTATAAATGCTTTTACGTTACCTGTCGTGAGCTTTACTTTACAATTCTTTACTTAATTAAAATACTATTTCATTTGTACATCTCGCATCCAAACTTATAAGATATCGAAAGAGTGATTGACTCAAAGAGCTTTAAAAGTATTGGGTATAGTGTGACGGGTAAAAAATATTGTTGAATATTAGCTTTTTATATAACAATAATTAAAAGAACAACATACATACTTGTAACGCTTGTAAAATCTTATTTTCTTGGTGTCGTAGATATATTTAAGACGTTCAGACCGAGCGCATTTAAATAATTTACTTATATTTGCAAAATTTAAAGCACAAAGACAATGCTTACTTATAAAATTAATTTGATTCATCTTATTTTATAGATGAGACGGTACGTCTGAATACTATATATACTAAATTCAGTATCTAAAACATGTCAGATCTTATTTTTAGGCCTTATTTTGTTTAGCCCTGTCAATATAGGTAGGTAAATTTTAGATTAACCTATATTGCAAGTAATAAATCAGTTTTGATACGCGGGTTAAGTTTTAAAAGTCAACGCAGCGTGTTGAGTTATCGAATTTATCAATATTATGAAATTAGTTTTTAGACTCATTCGTTAAATTTGCAATGTTATGGAAACTGGTTATTTTATTTCAACTGGTACTATAATTTAAATTTTAAATACCACCAGGAAAATTTACGTTCCAGAGGAGCAATATGCCGAGTCACTGACGCAGGCGCATAAAACCTTTGAAGCGGCCGACGACCGACGTATACCAATCGCCAACAAAACCATGAATACTAAACGTGGTACAATTATCAGGTAACAGCGGTTGGATGAAATTTAATCTCTCGATTACTTATTTAATTTTTGTTTTTTTTTGCTAGACGTAATACTTGATTTGAATAGGTTGCTTTAAGATTCTGTTTGGCGCGAGCTCGTTCGTGTTTTAGTACATATACACACATCAAAAAGTTGTAAATGCATGCTTATATCCAATCAGTCTTATTAAAACGTTTTGTTGAACATATACAAATTGCAATTTGGTTATTATCATTTTAGAGGCTTTAAAAAGCATATATATTTTGTTAAATTTTGGTAGTATATAAAAGTTTTGATGATATTGATTTTCTTTAGTGAAACTATTATTCTGATATCAAGCTAGAAGAACAGTCCTTAATAATGTCTAATATACGCATATTTTGTTCTTACAATGAATTTAACAAAAGAGCAACGTTCGCTTATCTTCTGATTATATTATACCATGTTATACTCAACCAGCAGTTCTATTGCAGCTAAAATCTATTTGTTACTCTTTATTGTTTATTTAGCTCCCCATAATAAATAACACAAAGGTCACATAGGTTAATATTTCTGTGCCAACATCAAACAATTTTCTTTTTACAAGGTTTGTTTCCAAAATGGAACAATTATGACTTCATTTTTACCTTACAATAAATACGATTTCATAGTGAATACTGAACTTTAATGCTATCGCTTTTGAATTGTGGCTTTGACACTTGCAAGATGATGGTGTGAATTGTGAGGGATGAGTAAGCTCCTCTGATAAACAACTGCAGGCCAGTAATTGGTTGGTATCTTGTCATATGTTTCGACTTGTCAAATTGACAGGGGGTTGAAATTATTGGAGCTCCGAATAATTATTGACATGATATTAATAATTTAATACAAACTATTTGAAAATTTAGTTACCTTGGAACGAAATAAAAAACATAAATTAGAAAAAATAACTAAAGAAATAAGTGACGCTTTAACTTACGCTATCAATAAAAAATGGAAATAGGCAGGGAATGTGGCCGGGTACAATGATAGTAGGTGGTAAAATAGAGTGGTAAAATGGCCAGAGCTACGAGGTACAAGATTGAGAGGCTGGCATGGTACGAGGTGGGTTGACGAAATTGTAATAACAGCACGCGAAAGGTGGTTAGCAACAACATAGGATAAAACTATCTGGATTTCTTAGGAGGAGGCTTTACCCCCTAGGGGGTAAAGTACCATAAATACCATTGTACAGATATATTTTAATTATTTTTTAATATCACTATCTTTAATGTTACTGTATCGTGTCATATTTGGTTGTATTTATGGAAATGAAATCTATTATTATTATTATTATTTAAATATTTAATAAAACGGTGTGACGTACAAAAATTCTCAAAACTACTTTGTAGGCAACGGGAAGGAGGCTCAACTGAGTGACTGACATGTTTCACTGACATTTTTTGTTGGTCATATATATTTATTATTTCCAGGCGTGCTATATAGATATAGCTTCCTTCAGTTAGCGATTTAAATAAAACAAGCCTTAACGTATGAAAAAGGGTGAAATAAAATGAAAATTGTCAAGGTTTGAACCCTTTGGCTTTGATAATTGTACCCCAGCCTCCAACTCTTTGAAACGCCGATTGTATATTTACATAGCTGTACATATTTCGTAATAAAACAGCATCGTAAACACATAGATGATCTCAGGTAAAGCCTTGTTTAATCTGCAAAAAGTGAAATTAATCCTTTCCGGCGTTCAGTTTTCGGCAGACTTTGTGACGCCGCCGTGGTGAAATTGCTAATCGTTTCACATAACTAAACCTTCTTTAGGGTTGACAAAACTAATAATATAAGTTTTAAAATATTAATTTCCTGGAACGTCGCAGGAAAATAATACAATACCTGGCATTTAACTGGTTATGTCGTTTATAACGTAATATATTAAAAGTAATATGTTGAAGGTATTACTGACTACTATGACATAGTTGGTGCAGAGTACGTCACGCCGGACTGCCGCACCTAAGGTCCCGAGTTCTAAAGGTACGGTTAAAACTGTTGGCTGCGGTCTGGGTTTTGTGAATATATATATTTGTACGTATTTATAAAAGTATATAGATACTTTTTAGAGCATAGGTCTAAATAGCCTAACTTGTGACCCAAATTATTATTATTATTATTATTGGTAATTAAGGGATACTAGTTTTAAAGTAAGTCTACAAACCTGAAATACAATGTTTCGTAAAGATTTGAGCTTGTATCCTATTATTTATTCAGGGACTGATATATTTTATTGATCCCATTCAAAGATAAAAAAGGCGAAATACCCTGTAAAATTGAACGTTGCAACCCTATTACTAGTTTTAAATTATCAATTTAACTTTGCAGATCGCAAATTCGAAGAGGATTACCGCATTCGCTTATTACTTCTAGGAAGGTATATCAGGTAGACGATTGAAAAAGCTTTGTTAAGACAAATTGCAATAGATGTAAGAAAAATGCACTGCAATAATAATTTTAAGTTTATATTTTGATTTTACATTTTTTTATTGGAATAAATGTAAGCGTAAGACTTCGAAGCAGAACAATGAATGGAGAAATTTTACAGCTTGATGAAATTTTATATCTAAACAAAATGTTCAAAGATTTTTTAAGGACATAAGCATAATTATATAATGTATGTCAATTACGTTATACTTAGATACTAATATTATAAAGATGAAGATTGTTGTTTTATTTGAATTGTTTTTTTTTTGTGTTGAACAGTCGTTAGGCGTAACATTTTACGGACATTCTGAAAAAATATTACTCAACATATAGCAATTATACAGAGCCGTAGATCGCTTATTACATACTTCATTTAAATATAATATAAAAAATTAAGTTAAACAAATAAAATAATAAATACACCGTCTTCAAGCTGCTCATAAAATATCTGTATTTTTTATAAGTTATTAAATTTAAACGTAAAAAATATCAAAACGCCTCCCAACTAAGCGTTTCTATTAAAATTCCTCTTAGATATGTAATTACATTAGCTGCCTAAAACCAGCTGTCAATCATATACAGAGTTATTTCACCAGTGCTTTGTAGATGAATTGGTATTAATTGCTAGTAAACGATACTTATTGATGGGAAAATGTTATTTGATATTTAAGAAATCGCCACCTTTAGAGGTATTTAATGATTACTACTGATTCGCTTATAAGTATATACTAATGAGATTTGATTTTGAAATATTTCATGTATGGATTTAATTGGTAAATACGTTATTTGATGTTGAAGAATTCTCTGACATTGGACGTATACATTCTTATAGATCCTTTTTAACAAAACATGCTAGTTTACACATTGTTGCATTACAATAATAATAGTAATAATGATAAGTTAAACTAAATAGGAATTCAACGGGCGTCGCTAACGCGTTCTCTTCAGTATGTACTATGGTAAAAGAAAATATTATTGGAAAATGCAAGAAATTTGATAAAGAAACAAAAAAAATATTCAAATTTAGAATTGCGTTAAGTTAAATATATCTTTAATGATTCTCTTACAAAAAATGAGGTGAAAAAGGAGTCAAAATCAAATTTCGAGAAAATAGTATTTTAGTGTTACAATTATGAACGCCATAGACTATTGCAACACACCACATGTTTTCACTTTCACACAACAAAATGACCGTGAGAACTGTACCACAGTTCGCAAATAGAAAAAGACATTACCGATAACAAAAATTAAACGATTTAAAAACCATAACCAGCTAAACGTTCCCCGCCCACTGCGCGGGGTTAAATTAGTAATAATAAGTTACGTTAAGCTCACAGTTAACATGCGAAACGTGCATTAGTCCTCACCTAATTTCCCTTTTGATTTTAAGTAATTTATGTGAAATTATGTCCAAAACCGTAAAGGACGTCGCCATTTGACAAATGTGATTTGTAAGATAAACGCTTTGATAAAAAGATAGAGTGATTGATTGTAATGTTTTTGAAGTCGTTTTTACTGACTAAAGGCAATCCGAAAATAATGTTCTTCACTCTAGAACTGTTATAGTAAAGTGAATATTCCTTTATACATCGTATATTATTGCTGTATCTATTTTCGTTGTATTTTATATTATATATTTAATAATAAAACCTAATTTTAAAACATGATAGATTATGTTTTTTCTATTAACAATTTAACCTCAATTACTTACCTGCTCAGTTACTTAATTTACCAAAAATATCATTCAAATCATCATTCAATGTCATTTTTTTAAATAATCGAAACAAAATAACTTTTATTTGCAGAACATTCTGCACTATTATTCACTTTAAAAGAGAAAGCGGTTGGCTCATTACTTCATAATCTTTTTTACGAAGGCTATTGGACCAGACAAATCAATAATAATAAACACCGAAGCTATAATACGTAATTTGTATGACGTATTAGTTGTGTTTTAACAAGTGTAATCACAGATTCGATTTCTATAAGGCAGGACTGATTCATATCGTATTTCTATGACGCTCGTAATAACGATAAATTTTCGTGATTGGGTAGATGTTATAGATCTTTATAGCATGTATGTTATAGACGCAATATGTTTATATTATATAGTTTTTAAGTAGTTAAAGAAATAATGCCTACTTAACGATTTACTATTTGATAACATGTATAATGTTTTTGTGATTTCAATTGATTGTAAAGTAATAGCATGAAATATTTTTTTTAAAACAACACTAACCTTTATAATAAATATATTTAACGTGCCCGCGTAAACAAAATATAAGAAGGTAATGAAATGTAATTGACTTATTACAAATTGACATGACAAAATACTCACAAATCTTGACCAATCACTGTTTTAATCATATAACATGCTGGCTTATTTAATTGTCCAGTCTTGCGTGAGAAACGCAAACGCACAGTAGCCTGCTACTTTTAAGACCTGCGTATTTCATACGTATTTTACTTTGCAGCTAAAGATTGGGGCTTGATAAGTTTGATGTTTATTCTCTTATAATAAGGTTGATATTTGCCGAGCATTGTAATTTAGCGAAAGGATATTTGTAGTAGGAAAGTAGTGGCAATGTGCAAGAAACATTAATCAAAACAGAATTAGCTTTGGCGATCCGCTCCGAAGTGTCCAGACAAAATTTATGCCTGGCCGCGAGGTAAGGAGTTAAATATTAAATGTATCAGGTAAAATAATGTAGCTATACCGTCTATTTCACTCGTAACATTTGATTTATCGACGGTTTATATCTGGCTCATAATTTTTTATTTGTAATAATATAGAAGCAATAGATTATATCTGTATATAGATTATATAAAGATCTAAAGATAAAATATTTAAATTGATCAAACAACGGTTGTAGGAAAAAATAGCCTAAATGAGAGAGATAACAACAACAAGATTTAACAAGAGTATGTTTTATAACTATGAAAATTCATGTTTTTCGTAAAATCTTTACAATACATAGTATAGTTATATAGTTTCGAAATTACAGGTAGGTATTCAATTTATGCAGCTTCATATATTTTTTAAATTTACTATAATTTAACCATTTCTTTTGTGGGGTTTGACAATGTCAATGTCAAAAATAACAACTTAAAAGACACTTATAGCAAAAAATCCCCGAGAGAGCCTTAAGCCTGCAGACTGACTTTTTAAAACTTTGATACTTGATAAGTATAAGCATACATTTTTTGCAGACTTCTGGGTGCAATAAACCTATAGGTATATTTAAAAGCTTTTCCCTTTTTAACCTATAGATCAATCCAATTAAGAAACGACACATTTGAAATGCAAACCGCCTGCGCTGTTGGACGTCACATAAATACTACTTAATGCAACCCGAAATTTAAAAAAAGTGAATCAGAACGTATCTTTTTAATAATTATCGGACGTGAGCGGCACTAATGTGTGAATGATCCCCGAATAATTTTGTTTTGAATAACTTTTTGTTAAACTTATTCATGCCCTCTTTAACATAGGTTTTGGTGTTTGGACACAGGTTATTACGACTCAAAATTATGTTAACACATTTTATTGATGCTATTTGTGTTATATGTTTTATAACTTCCTATAATTATTTAGGGCTTAGTATTCAGCTATGTTTTAAATATTAAAAAGTTGATTCTGTTATCGCAATAATTCTAAAATGTAATATGGTAGGTGTAGAAATGGCTGACAATGTAACTGCCTAGAAATACAACTATCCAGTCAATAAGTTTTGTCAGTATTAAGACTAAAAACCCTTTATTAGATTATAAATAAAAATTATATCTTTATTGCATATTAATACAATTTATAAGGAAGGAAGGAAGAAGTAATGAAATTTACCTAAAAATACGTTATTTCTAATAATAATCTTAGATTTTCTCTACTCTTGCTCAAGTCGTATTGAGTAAGCTTTGGCAATAGGTGAGGTAGTCTCTAAGTAGCGAGTACAAGTGTGGAATTTGACACCAAAACGTCACGCCAATTAAGGAATCAGCAAGCTATAACCTTGCTGTCAAACCTGCGTCGACCAGCCATATTGCTGATTGGCATAGTCTAGATAAATAGATACTGGATGTGACTTATAAATTAGGAGATTGGAACTAAAACCCAATAAGATATACTATATTTTCATATCTTTAGATTAGTTTGATTACGAGTGTCACTAGTTGTGTGCTTTTAAAAGTTTTCTTATGAACAATAGGACGTTTCTTTCTTCCAATTACTATATTATGCACAAATCTCATAATGAACTTAGCTATTCAATTATGTAATGTTTAAGATTTGTCATCTTTGCCTCGGTAAAAAAGGTGAACTGATTATTTAATCATACCGTTAGAGATAAGTTAAAAGTATTAAATAAACTTCTCCATTGTTCAATTTAAATGAATCTTTAAACTACACAATAAATCATATAACAGTAATTCTACTTCTAACCTACAACATTAAGTGATTTCAATGAGAAGTATATTGTATAAAAACATACTGTTCCAGTACTCTTTATCCATGTTTGAACATCGTTGTAACATTTATCATATTTTATACGAGTTCGACGTTTGTGGTTTTCTCTTCCGTGGGTGACAAGCATCTTACCCGTGTGTAACCCTAACTAATCTTTTTACCAGCATGTTATAATACGATCATGAATATTATTCTTTAGAAGGTGAACTTAGTGAAAAGTACACATAAAGTATTTTAAAGGATTTTTAGTCTATCCTTATACGTATAGGTATAATCCGGTCTACGTAAGTATTTTGCTGGTGAGTAAAGCCAGCTGAACGTCCTCCTGTAGCGCAGCAGCCTCCTGGAAAGTCACCGTCATGATGCTTGCAGTATCTGGTAATTACGCCAACAGCAATTCAAATATATTGTCGGCTCAATGTTAGCAGTCTGCGTTTCAGTTTTCGTGAAGGTCCCTGTGTAGCTTTGTTTGACTGTCTGTAGCACTTTCTTGATATCTAACGGATGTCTACTGTCTACAGCTATTTACTTGACAATTATTCTTTCCAAAAAAATGTTTTTATTGTTATAAGTATATAACTATAGTGTTAGATTTGGGAACTCCTTTAAGTATAGTATATCTGTGTCATGGTTTCCCCCAATAAATTTATAATGTGTCTCAAAGCTTTGAAAACGTAGACTAATTTTCTTAATTTAAGCCTCAAAGCGGCATTATAACTTATATACTTAATTTTTTTGCATTTCTAACACTTGATTCACTTGCACAGTACATAATTTATACCTTTATGTAAGTGTCGGTTGCATAATCGAACAAAAGATTTAAATAAGTTCACACTTGATTCAATCGAAAGCTTCGTTAAAAGGAAGGAAGTAATAAAGGAAGAAAGAAACGAATACTTCCTTGAATCTGTCTTAAGCTTATACTAATAGATAACAAACTATAAATAATTTGAGTTGTTAGTGCTACTAATAAACTTATTACGTAAACACTTTAAGTCATCAAATATGCTCAACAATGAAATCTAGACCCTGTAAGTATAATGTGCAAATAAAAATATGTAAAATTTGTATACATTATCTAATGTCGGTTTTTAAAACTCTGTTTAAGGTTGTACGTTTTTTATAAATAACTGTATTATTAATGTTTACCACACAGGTCTTACCACAATTTATTGCTAGTAACAATTCGTGCCAAGGGTGTTTGTGGTTTATTTGCATGTTTTGTTACGATTGTTTTACTCAATTAAACAATATAATCATGGTTGTTTGCTACCGACAAATACCACCGAAGAAGACGAAGAGAACTACTTTTGAACTTTCTCACCACGAAGAAACTGACCAAATTCTATTTAAAAAAAAAATATTATATACAAATTGTAGCATACAATTTTTCAAGTCTAACGTTTGTTTTTCTTGTAATAGAGTAGTGAAGCTGAAAATTTGGTACAAAGTTATTTCATTTGTATGATGTTTTCTTAATATATTTGAATATCTATAATTTCATGTTAGTCGTACAATTTATTTAAATTGGAAAATTATTCATAATATATGTAAGCATGATAAATAAATAGTTTATTGGAGTCCTATAACATCCCAATTCTGTATTGCGTAAACTCATTTTATATTCCATTTACATCTGAATCGTATACAAGTATAATATATATACTACGAAAAAAATATTTTTTCGATCACCACTAAGTACCAGCGGGACGGACACTGTACGATATTTAATTCTGATTATATACATAACAAACACAGAAGACCTCGTCTTAGTAACGTAATGGTCAGTTTATAATGTATATTAAGCTGCAAACCCTACGAAATCACAGGTCTGATAAAATTCGGGATTTTTAATATTATTTCTATACCAGACTAAGGCATCATAGTTAGCCCGTACCCAGTTTTGGCGTTTGTCGTCCTTATTAACAGTAAACCTTGCTTATAAAAATAATTGATGCGCGGAAATAGCGGATCGATTGAATTTGTTTATGAAAACCAAGCAGAGTGGAAAGCCAATTAGTTTTTGCTATCAATAATCTAAAAATAAGGTAATGTGTATTTTTTGCGATATCGAATTGTTAGCGGTTCTATTAAAATAGTTATCCTGATTTTGAAATTACAAAGCATTGTGATTAGTTTACAATGTTTTGTTTTTTGATAACAATAAATAATTCAATGACTTTCATTGTTTAATTTTATGCCATGAAAGCATTTTTTTTAACTTGAGTTTCAAGTAATGGTTGGTATATTTGTATTCCTCATGTAATACTTTTAAGTTGGAAATAGTTTTTTTTATTTAACATGGAAAACTTACAGCTATTTAAACATTGTGTTTTAACAATTCTTCCAAATACTGTAATATCGTATCTATTAGAGATTAGGCTAATAGAGCCTAGATTTGTGTATTGAAATAAAAAAATCACAATTTAACAAAAAGTAACTCTTCATTGCTGCGTAGCTACCTACTCTAACTTCACTTTAAGAACCAATTTAATTTCTCATCGTTTCTTACACAGTCTTTAGCACATGGACGACAAACGCCATGTTTGGGATAATTGAAATATATCAATACATCCGACGATTTTTGTACTCCCTAAAGTACGTAACCAGTTAGGTATAGCTATAGTCAATCTGTCCTTAGTGATACGGTCGTCTGCCGACTTTCTTAGCGAGTCAGTCACGGCGCGCGTGTCCACTTTTTGCTGGTGGGTGCCGGCGCGGGCCAACTATTGAAATAATTGCTTTTTCAACGGCACGCCGTGCAAATGACATTCGTGATGGAGGTCGTTTTTTAAGTAATGGAAAATTATCGCTTACGAAACATACTTGTATTCATCCGGGATATATCAGATCTCGCCTTCATATTATATTATTTAAATACTATAATTTTAATTCTTGAAGGCGAAAACTGGAGATGGGTTATCAAGGGAAAGCTTGGAGGAGGCTTTCACCTCGAATACGGATTCTCGTAATAAATATTATTAGTTTATTTTTATAGTAGTAGTTTTTTTTATTTTTATAGTATTAATATTTCTATGACATCAACGCAAAGTAAGAGGCTGTTGTGTTTAGACAAATATAAATTCTTTAGCACATTGACAACTTAATGAGAGCCATCTGCTGACGAAGTTGTGTTAAAAACTTAAATTATTATGTGAACTTTCACAGCCATTGGTCATCGGGTAGACTTTATAACAATTCTAAGTAAAACGACGAACGTTTTATTGAACATTGATATGATAATTCGTAAGGCACGCGCCTATATATGTTTATTATAACACTTCGCATTATATAATATCTTATGAATTAGATATGATTTTTTGTTATATGTTATGAATTAGTTTATTTAGGATCAGAAGCTCCACGAGTTTTCAAGCTTGCAATTCTGCCTTTGACTGCGTGACAATAACTTAAAAGCAAACAACACAATTTTTAACTATATGAGCAGTAGGGCCGTATAGGATCAGAGGTTCAAGGTGATGGGAGTTTCTCAAAGCTATTTGACAGTCTCACCACGATAGAACACTTTGAGAGGACGCGAGAAATGAATAAGCCAAAGCAGTATTCAAATCTCATTTATTGAGATAAAAATATTTTCTTATATACAAATTACACAGATACACACAAACATACAATTATTTTAGTGAGCTATCTGTGTATCGCGCAGCTTCAGCAGTGAAATTGAGATTATGGATCTAGCTCAGTCGCGTCAGCATAGTCAGCGATTGAGTAATGTTCATCTAACACTATACATTCTCTTTGTGACATATCCTTTGATGATTGGCCTGCCATTAAAAAAAATAATTCATATATCTTAAATTTAAGAAACGAACATTACCGACTAAACCAAGACGTGATATACTATAGTATACATGACAGTCCAAAGTTCTAAGACCATGACTAATTGGCGCGACAGGCCTCCTGAGACAAAGGCATTTGTCACGCGTAAATATTTTGGACTGGCTGTCGTCACGGGTCCTTTTACGAGGATCACGCTGGGTATTGTCTATACGGTGGTCACCGGAGACACGATATTTTAAGTGTCAAGACCATTTTGCAGCAAGGTTTTACTGATTTGATTCTGTATGAAAAATCGAACTTATGTGTTTAGTACAAAATTTACGGGCACAAAATAAAAATAAATAAATACAAAATTAACACAGTCTCTAAAACGAAGCATTTTGATTTTCTCATTGCCCACTTTTTACATCAACTTCATAGAAATTAAGGAAGCAACAGCTTTTGTTATTGCATTGGTATTTATTGTGTCTGCGAGTCCTTTAATAGTTCATTGGACATGCCCAGAGTCCAGACATCTGCGATTTACTACAGTTTATTTTTATTTATGTCTTTATAGCAGGCTTTGTTTCATTTACCGACTTAGGCGTTTAGGGGTACTTAAATTTTCTTTTTATTACCTCCCCAATATTTAAACTTTAAAGGTAATAATCTTAGAGAAAGTGATATCTTTTTCTTACCTAGTGGATATTTATTATTTTAAATTTTGTCCTTGAGACAAAAAAGGACATCAGTGCCAGAGAAAACTATATTACTCGATGATAGCTTTAAAAGAATTCTTTGTGGCATAATTAGTTATAACTACTTTAATTAGATAGTTTAAATTTAATATTTCGGTAAGTAGTCTAAACTCTATGTTAACATAATATTTTCTTTGTTTTATTTAAAAATGTTTATTTGAAAATCTATGGGGATGCTAATCTATGGTATTTTGAAATTGTATACTATTATTGGCTGCATACGTCTTCATTGGTCTTGCTCCTTTAAATGATAGTGATCCTTTGATATATATATATAGAATATATTATTCCTAAATGAATATTCAATAAAATTTCAACTGTCAAGCCTTACATACCAGCGTAGATACTACGATATTCTGTTGTTTCAGTGTTCAAGGTTCGAGATTTTAGCGTCCAAAAGCTACTTTCAGGAAGATAACTTGACCTGAATTTGAGCCTGGTTGAAAAAGCTGTTCTGATCTGGTGCACAGTGTGGCAAGGCTGCGCTAGCCTCGCGGTTTGTGGAGCGTGACCGGACGTGTTGGCACCCACGGCTTGACGTCACAGCCCTCGGAGACCACAGAGTATAACAGTTGCGTCGTAATTGTCACGCACTTCGTTGGGATTCTGAATTCAAAATAAAAAATCATTCGGAACATAATTCATTTTTTAAATCACCAACCCTAGTAAATGTTTTAAGGCACAATTATAATAATATGAAACCACAAATCACAGGAATTTGCACAATATCTATTATTTATTTTTAAAAAATCCAGAAAATTGCGTTGTAACTTTTGTTTGTTTGTAGGTTTAATAATATTCACCTACATAGAAATAAATAATACATATTCTTACATGTTGTTTGTTTTCTGAATTCATATTACTACTTTCCTAATGAGGATTGGTAGGACCACTTTTACTCTCTTATTAACGTCAAGTCAATGAAGTACACAAAATGAAATATAATTAGATAAACAAGCTGAGTTCATTTAATTGCTTCTTTATCAGGTTGAATGCACTTATCTCAGCAATGGTTAATGGTAATAACAAATGGTTACAATTAAAAAATTACTTTAATATTGGACAATCTATGTATCTAGAAAGGCTGTCTGATATTTTATTGCTATCAATATTAAGCCGATTAATGAAAAAACCTTTAAATTCCCGAATATTTTAATTAATTGAAAATGTAAAGACGACGTAAATGACTTAGGTACATTAAGGTTAATCAAAGCAACAAAGTTGAAATTAAACAATTGTATTCACGTAATGTAACGTTACGTTGTATTGACATTATTAGTGCTAAATTTGATATAGTTATGAAGATTTAATTAAACAGTTGTGTTAGAAGATAAATCTGGTTGAATAAGATTAAGAAAACGTCTCATTAAATGGCGTGTCCTATGTTGGCGTATCATTATATTAAATATAAACAGGTGTGAAATTAGGCTCGTTTTTTGTACACTAATTGTCCGGTTCAGAAATCGCCTAAACGCCACTAAAACACTATAATTTGCACTAAGCGAAATGATTTAGTAGTTTCGACTCATTAAAGCCCTACTTTTTTTTACCAATTATGCCTCGTTTTGGACCGACAAAGAGTTTTTTGTTGGAATTCAGAAGGTTGATTGATGGCCGATTACTTTTGTATTTGATCCAAAGATGCTTCCGAGGTGCTTTGTTTGAAACAATTTGCCTTTTATTTTATGTAGATGTTTGCCCTCGTTTTATTAATTCAGATCAAATGTGTAAATAACCTTTGTGTGTGAAGAGCTGAATTGAAAATATTTTTCACACTATTTTGTTGACATTTTTTAAAAAGATTTTTTTTTAGCCAATTTTGTGAATCAGTACATTTTCATTTTACCTAATGTAGATGGTTTAAATTTATCGATTTAAGCACTCGTAAAGATATTTTTATATGTGTCCATCTTCCAAATATATCCTCTTTTCTGTCATAGCCAGTTTAGAGGATAAATATTTCTAAACGAATCCTCAGCAGGTTTTCAGTGAAACACGATAATCATTGTTAGGCGACCTGAGTGCTTTTCTAGCCATTTCGTTGAAGCCACTACAAATAACCAAAACGAATCCGCCTTGCTGTTTGCTAAACATTTGACCGGGCTATTCTAGCCTACTAACCCACTACTAAAAGAAAATGACGAGGGATTTTGATCCCTATTCTTAGGCGTGAAAGGGTATTTTTGAAAATGGAAATCTGTCGATGATGCACTAAATGTATGTTTACGGTTTAACAATTTAGCGATATGCGAATCACGCCTTTATGCTGTTCGCTGTTAGTTTGTGAATCGCGTGCATTGGATCTAAATGCAATTGACGTGAATGTAAACTAGGAGATGAGACTTCAGCTTACCGTTACTTAAACCGTTCAGTAAATTAATTTAATACTGACAAGATGTTACCAGAAATAACAAGTTACTTTAATTATATTTCATGTTCATTGCCTGTAAATGAAGAGAATTTTTCACATTAATTACTTGATATTTGTAAAATACTTAGTGATTTTTAATGTTTTAAGCATCTTTTAGCGAAAATTATGTCCGGGTTAATGAAATACCACATCTTCATACTTAATATTTCGCATAGACATATTTTTTTAATATGTTAATACTAGTTGTTTTAATTCTCCCATTTCTTCTTCCCCCCCCCCCCCTTTAACCCCCCAATTTAATTACACCAGCTATATTTAGGCATCATCTTTCCCCCTCATTATTTAAACCCGTCGTCGTTTAAAAAGCAGTATATAATAGTGTATATTTGTATTGTCATTCCAATTTTCATGTTAAGTTGTCACAGATTGACATATTTTTATTTATAGCACTACAGTTTAATTGCGCATTGGGTACAAACGAAAACTTTAAGATAAAATTATCCATATAAAAATATTGATCACGATGACCCGTTGCAAGGCGCCGGCGCGTCTATAACTGAGAGCACTTCACATATAAATTGTATAAACACTTGTGTCACAGATGGACAGAGCATTGAGTGACGTAACACTGTAGCATCGTAACAATTGAAAACCTATGACATGAAAATTCTAATTCTCTATAGTATTAATATATTCTTCGAAAACATGGCGTCACACGTCACACGAAAGTACGAAAATCCGTAATAAAATGATCGTATGTATTGCTATTCCATGTTTATGATTTTTTGTTCGTTCAGATTGTAAATATTAGCCTATACACTGCTATCTGGTAGTGTGCATATAAATAATATATCTGAAATTAGTTATATATGTATAAAAACAAACGACAATTTGTACTTGGTCACTATGGTCGATATAAAAAGATGTTTTGATGATAACGCAATTAAAGTTAAGTTATGTGATTTGCTTAATAGTGGGAACTGGTTATTTTTTAAAAGGACATAATTCCAAATAATAGCAGCTTCTAAGCAACAGCAAAATATATTTTAACGTAATCTCTGAAAAAGCTTATAATAATTGTATTATGGTTTAGAGGACACGCAATACTGTACTAACAAAAAACCCGTGGACTAAAATATAAATCAAGATTGAACAAGATAAGATAATCCGTGTCGGGTTCATTTGTTTTTAATTATTCAAGTCCGCCCTTATAATGACTCAATCGCCCTCGATTTATGACTGCCCCCGGCGCATTGTTTTTATCCACCTACTTATTTGATTGACTAGTTACGGCGAAATTAAATGAGGAAACAGACTATTATTCGAACTTCTATAGAACAGTGTTTTTTTTTAAATCACAGAGACGAAGTTATGTACGTAAAAACAATTTAACTCACACTGACTTGGAATAAACCCTGGGAGCTTTCAAACCACCTACGGATTTTTCTATGTACTGAACATTTGATGGTTTAATAAAGGGAAACATTTGAGATAATCGGCTTAGGTAAAGAAATCTACATGTCAGACACAGATTTAGCCTTCTGAAAAAAAAAATTATGATAACGTATGCAATGTGACTCAAACGAGGTTTATCGCCAATTTATTATGGTGGGTTTTCTGAGTATTATATTTTTATGTATTAATTATTTATTATTGGTATTTTGATTGTCATATGTAGCTTTTCCAAGGGGTTACATAAAAACCCGGACATATTGCTAAAAAAATGTTTCCGTTTTTACAAAATTTTTCATTTATGCTCCGCTCTTATTCATGGCAGCGAGGTTATATCTATATAGCCTGAATAAATCTACTGTCCAATAAAAAAACCGAATTCCATTTCATCAGAAGTTTCTGAGATTAGCGCACTAGGCCAAACTCTTTACTCACAGTATATCATTATCCTCGTATGTATAGTTCGAAGTTTGTCACTTTCCACCTGCTAACAATTTTGAGAACTCAAAAGCTAAGAACCTAAAACATATTTCAGAATCCTGATGATGAAAATGAACTATTTGGATATTTGAAAGTAAGCTTTGCAAATAAATGAACAATGAAGTCACGTTAAGGTTATCAAAGCCGATAAGATTCGGTATCTTATAGTTCTTAAAAGAGATAAGTGATGACTAACTATTTCTTAGAATAATTCACGAATTTTTTCTGGCTAAGCAATTAGCAGTAAAATACATTTTAGTGATAAGGTCGTTGCACTTAACAAGTATTATGTGTTTTAAGCGGAGTAGTACATATTTAATTTAATAACATTAATATGTTAATATATAGAACAAAATGTGTAAAATCTGATTAAATCAAATTATCACCAAAAGTTAAGGAATATTTTTATTAATATTTTCAAATTATGTATAATAAGGAATAAATGGCAGTCTCTCAACATGAACACTGGGTCTTCGAAAAGTATATAAAATCGAGTATTATCAATTTATATAATTGTTTAATAATATACTTGCCTCAAATAGTTTTAGAAGATATTTAAACAGTATACATTTTTGTCCATGTTGCACTGGCGTAGTTATATCAATATGAATATAACATGACAAATAAAAATATATAAAGCACTTAATAAATAGAAACGAAACCAAACATCATTAAATAACTTGTAAAACTGACATGGACATGGTAATTTTTGACCAAAAACAAAACCTATTACAGTTAGGCAAACGTCGGCGTGTTTATGGCCGTTTAATTGTTTTATAATGTACCCTTACCATCGTAAAACTTTCGGAAAAAATACCTTTTTGTTGGACCACAGCGGGGTGAGTTATATTTGGAATTCGAATTTTAAATATATAATGTAATTGTTTCAAAATATACTCGTATTCGAGTGTCTATATAATGTATGGCTCTTCATGTATGTTTTTGGTACAGAAGAAATGTATGTTTTTCTATAAATGTATTTTTTGTTTGATATAAGTTGATATTTAAAACTTTTTTCAACCATTGCAAAACCGAAGGTTTACTTTTCGAAGCGTGATATTTTGTTGCTTGGAGTTCACATGTGATGGACACTTTTCATTAGCTAAAATGTTTCTTTGTCATTAGAGCTTAGGTTATGCAATCTTTATTTGCTTAAAAGTTGATTATGGCTAATATCCATTCCTATATGATGGAAACGAATTCACATTAAAGTTCAGGGAAATAGAAGACTATGTCACATAAAAAGTCTATTTTTGTAGACTTATATGGTGCAATTCCTTATGTGAAATATATTAATTAAAAATAGTGTTAGTAAACTTTTGTCGTTAAAAATATTTTTATTGTTATCAGAGTGGTATATGTGGGTACCACCCGCCCGGCCTCTTCAAAAACATATTTATGTCATATTTGCACGCTAACACTGCAGGTCATAGTTTCGGTAAAATTTGTTTTATACGTAGGTAAAACATATGTTCAAATTTATGCAAAACCAGTGGCAAGTGTAAAAATAATAAATAATGCCCTTAATGGCTTACACCCATTGATTTTTTTATTTAGACATTAGGGCCTCACACGACCATTAAAACATTTTTAGGGATTCCCATTCAACACATAAGACGAACGTGCCGTGAAATTTTTCTTTGCATTGCATTTTTGTCTTGTAAAACGAACATTTCTTCAAGTGTCATTTATAACTTACAAATCTCTATATCACTGTTAAGATTTTATAAAAAAATAATTTATTTACTTAGAATAAAGCTCCATACCACCTGCGAAAAATACTTAACAAAATCCAGTTAATACCGTAGCTAGTTTTAACATTTTGATATAGAAAAGGCGAAAGGACGCTATGTGAATATAGACTCTAGGAATATATTAATCTGTAATGACTGACATTTTATTTCCATTGTACTATTTTCTATCTAAATAATCGTGTGACAAATTAGAGATGATGTTTTTGATCGTAGCAGAGTATAAACGCTGTCAAGATTTGGTGGCTTAAGCAAGCGATTGTAAATGTACAACCAATATAATACAAATTTCCAATACCCAAGCCGTAAAATAGCAATACCTGAAGTACCGTTAGGTGTTTCCTGGAAGGTCATACATTTTTTGCTTTACCACGGTAAGTACAAGGCTAGTGTAGTGTAGGGTGCTTTCTGAGAAGCTAGCTTTAGAAGTCCTACTTATTTTTATAAGGTATATTATGAATTTTAATTTTATTTTGATTTACCTAATTGTTTATAAATTTATCTATCAATTACACACAGTTTTCAGTCACACATTTATCAAGATTGATATCCTTCGTAATTTTAAATCCAAAACGGACCATATAAGCCTTATAAGTAAATATAATTATATATATTTATTTGTTACGTAGGGATTCTGAATGCATTCTTTCGAGTCGTATGCAAGTTGTGTGCCAGGTATTTATCAAATTTATATAACAAAACTGTAATTTAACGCCGAACACAAAATAAGAAATAACAGAGATACAAGTACGTATCACAGAATCCAAACATGCCACCCACTTTTAAGCGACAAATGAGATGTTGACAAGAAACATAAAAACAAAGGGACCGCCAGGGGGCGTCGGTGTCAATATCTAGAACAAACAGTGTGTTTGTCGAACGAATTACGTGACAACTTTGTTTGACGGGTGTTTGTGAAATTTGTGAAAAAAGAGGCGGATGTACCGAACATATGTATTTTAAAGATATGGCTTTTATTACTTGTGGTTCGCATTGTGCGTTACACATTAAGTTTAAGTTTTAATAAAAATAAATTATTTGTATTATTATGTTTCTAAAATTTTGAATATTTGCTTCTGTATAATATTTAGTGCTTTATAACACCAGAAGTTCCTAAGCATATTTTTTTGTAAATAACCTTTAATAATAACTAACAACACTGAAAGATGTTTAGCCCTATATTTTTATTATGGTATTTTCTCATTTGGTGAATCAAATTTACATATATAAAATGATTTTGACACCTGACCAAAATAAGATGCGAAAATCAGTTTACGTAAAAAGTTAAGATATAAGCGGCTTACATACATACAATCATCTTAAGAAAATTCACATATATATTCGTTTTTATATGGCTAATATATTTGTAATTTGGTTTTAGTGTATTATTACCTTTATAGTACATACTATTAAACATATACGATAAAATCATTGTTATTAAATTTGGACCACATTTTTCGACAAACATAGTAAAATAGAAAAAGGTATAATTAGATACAAAGATATGATTTTTTAAAAAACAGTAATTCTTATGACTTTCATTAAGATATTCAAGATAGTCAGCCTCTTATGTTAGACCTAGGTCACCTGTGAACTGGTTAAAGTTTGGCACCTCCCATAGAAGAAACGATTACGTGTTTGTCCACCACACTTAATAACTATGGAATTAGAAGGTTTTAGCCTAAGATGATTGCCTTAATTAAAATACTTTATCGTATATAAAAATCATAAATATCATAAAAACATATGATAAACAAAGGAAAGTGTAAATAAACTTTTTATAGTTTTATCTATGGTAAATAATGTAAAGATAATAATATATGACTTTTATATATATATCCCTTTATTTCTGGAATATATAGATTGAACTGCAACAAAAAACTCTCCTCGGAAAAGCTCTTCAGTGTGCATCGACTTATTAAGGTATTCAAAACTAAATTTATAGATTATTTAGATCAAAACCTCTGCATTAGTAAATTAGTGCAGCAGTAAAAGCAATACACTAAGATAGTATTCGATCTTTAACTGCCCGATGATAGCCCACAGTCTACAATGCAATAACCAATATTTTACTATAACATAATTGTAAAAGCAACAAATTAGTTGGTCGCTCGCCCGCTTGGACGCTCCAAAGTTGTTTTACCTACTTTAAAAGAACTTTTCTTTTGTTAGTAAAGAACACGCACTTAATCAAGTATTGCATAATAAAATTTCCCGAGTCAAATGACAAGTAAAACTTAAAGAAAAGCTAGGTTATTTCCTTTTCTCACAATGACAACCGTCACATTTGAATGATTTAAGCGTGAGAGAAAACAATGCGGTGTCGTGTGAACTCTGATTCCACCCTCGCTCGGTTTGATTCCCGTCGCGTGACGTTTGGGGTGCCGACTTATATCCGGAATTATTTGTTATACTTGCATCAATGTAATGTTTCTTTAATGTTCAATATGCTTATTGAAAGCCTATAAAGATAGTGTATATTTACAGAAAATTAATTACTTTCAATGTGTGTCAATAATTCAATTTAAAATTTCAATATAAACTTTGAGATAAGAAAACTTTAGTTGACTCATATGTAAATTTTTACTTGTATTTTGTGGTTTATTTAGGTATTAAATTATTCCTCTTAACATCCAACAACTTTTTTATTGTATAATGAGGATAAATATAAATGCTCAAGAGTTGAAAAATTTTTAATTTATTTATTCTCGATTTTGCGTAATTGAAAATAGTTAAGTGTTTAAATACTGGGGCGTCGGATTATCTATCCCCAAGGACAGCCCAAATCTATCAATTCACCCCTTACATGTTGACAGTTATATATTAAACCTTTAAGTCATTCAAAGTTCATTTGAAACTGATTGTAATCAATTGAATTAGATAATAAATAGAAATTGTTCAACTACCTGGTCAATTAATTTACTGCATTTAATAAATTCTGTTAAGGTATCTGGTGTAAAATGCCCTGTAAGTTGTTTATAGTTAATTTGATTAAAATTGGAACTAACTAAAAATAATATGCAGTATTTTTAATATAGGTAAATGAAACAGACTGCGTGTTGGGCAATTATGCGCGTTGATATCTTTTACATGAACAAGATTATCTTGAAATTTGAATGTCGGTATGTAAACTAGATTTGAATAGTGATAAGTAAATTATGTTAAAACTGATTTTAAATCCTCTGAATACACATGGGGATGGTTTTGGGGAAGCATGGAACAAAACAGCATGTACAATTTTAACGCGTCGTTTATTGATAACTTTATCTTCTTTCAATATACTTTTGTGTCCACTGACTATATAACACTCACTGTACATTTTCGTATTACAATATTTTAGTCTTTCGAGGCTCTATAACTTTCGATTCGATATAACAAATACTTTGTACATACACGACGGCCGTACGAGTGTTCGCCGTGGCACTTCTTAATTCTATCTACCTACATTATCCACTAACTTCAACGTTTCTAGCCTGTTACACTATATTTACAATTTGATCAAAATTTTTTTGGTATTCAAATAATCTCTTTCACTACATCGTCTCACACGCGAATATCACTCCGCAGCCTTCCGTCCGCACGACACAACTTATAATATAAACTTAAACCATGAAAAAAATACAATAATCATAATATAATACAAGATTAATCAACAACATTAAATGGAACGCTCGGCCGACGGTGCGGCGGGCCGTTTCAAAGTCAACATCGCGCAACACTAACACAGCCGGCTCCCGGCTTCGGTAAAACAAATAAATTGACATACCTAGAAGTATGTTTGGCTGGGAATAACGATCACTGTCCTAACGCGATAATCACGGGCGTGTGACGCGCTCATAGCGGCGGGATGTCGATGTCACACGCGAAGGGCGATTCTCAGATGAGCGGCATGGCGCGTTCGCCTGCCGCCGCGTACCTCTGTTCGTCTGGTACGTGATACATGTTGATGATGTGGCTAAGGTCCTGCTGCCCGTACTCTCGCTTCATGGCTAGCTCGTGCGGGTGCTGGCCACCCGCTTGCCCATATTCGCGCTTCAGTTGCGACACCGGCTCGTGCGACACAAACTCCCGTTTAAGCCCGGGCGGCCCGGGTGACACTGGCTCTGACTTAGCCGATGAACCGCTTGGTGAATGTGAGGCGCAGGATGCAGGCAGCGCGTAGCCTCCTGGAGATCCGGGGCCAATTCCGTAAGCGGATGGCGAGGGCGGCTGCGGCAGATATGGCGATCCTTGTCCGCCGCCATAATAACCGCCGCCGTATCCACTTTGTTGCATCTGTGAGACGTCGTAGCGCGGGTAGCCATATGCTTGCTGCTGGTAAGCACTGGGATCGTGCATCATGTAACCGTTGGGCATATAGCCGTTTGGTGTCATCTGGTAAACGTCACGCGGCTGTTGCGCCGCCGGGGCAGCCGTTCTTTGCACATCACTTGCACCTAGTAATGATCCACCTCCTAAAGGATACTTTTCCTGTTTCTTTGCTAGAGTCTTCGTTTTCCGCCTTGGTCTATATTTATAGTCTGGATGCTCCTTCATGTGAACAGCTCGCAATCTCTTAGCTTCGTCGATGAACGGTCGCTTCTCAGATTCGGATAAATCTTTCCACTGTGCTCCTAAACGTTTTGATATTTCGGAATTGTGCATTTTCGGATTGTCTGATGCCATTTTCCTGCGTTGCCCGCGTGACCACACCATGAACGCGTTCATTGGTCGCTTGACACGCTCAGCGTTAGAGTTTTTGCTGGTGGTGTTGTTATTGTTGTTGGGCGGTTGGTGGTGCTGTGGCGGAGGCTGATGGTGTTGCGGCAGCGGCTGGTGTTGATGGTGCTGCAGCGGCTGGTGCTGGGCCAGCGGCTGTTGTTGCGGCAGCGACATCATGCCGCCGAGCGCACCCAGCGAGCCGTAGCCGTGCTGCAGCGCATGGTGCGGCGGCACGTTGGCATGCAGGCTGCCGCCTTTCAAATCCGTCTCCATCGTCAACATGTCGTCTTCCTGCGGCGCGTACAGCTTGCCGATCCTTCGTTCACCGTACACAACAAGAGAACTGTCGGTCGCTCACATGGACTCGCGGCGGCGCGCGTGAATACGTCTCGCGATACCGTCCGGCGCGAGGGCTACGTGCGTTGTGAGGTGGTCGACGTCCGGGCGGCGGCGAGTGCTCTCTCCCCGCCCGGCCCCGCGCCCCGCTAGGTCCGCCCCCCGCGCCTCTGCCAATGGGAGGCTCGACAGTGGCCCCGCCCCGCCCGCGCGCTCCCACCCGCCGCACCCTGCATTTTTAATCGCGTGGCGAGCGAGGCGATCGTTTGGCTCGTCCGCACCGCCTCATGCAAATTACAATGCTGTTTCCCGACGGCGTTTGATCCTTTTTGACCTTAGTTTTATGCGATAAACAAGACTCTCTTTATTCTATGGAAAATTTGAAATTATAATTTCTTATTTACGATAACATCTGAACTACTTTAAAGAAAGAATCCCATAGCATGAAACAGATACAATCCTTGAAGTCGCGACCTTAGAACAAACCACTTGGAATGAAGTGCGCACCATGGATAGCACATTTTGGTTAGCGTTTACACAGTTGGCACTGAAAGGTCAAGGCTCTGAGCACTAAACTGATAAGAAGCGTGGCCACATTGTTTTGAAGAATCATTGATGATCACTTACAATATACTCCTTTGTTGGGGGCTGACAATGGAGTCTACTCAATTCAGCTACTCATTCAATTGTTGCATAATGTATGTAAACACTCAATTATATTGTATCTTTTATTTTAGAAGATGTTGAGGCCTATTATCCGCAATGAAAATGGAGTGTTTGGGTTTGCCATATCGTTAAGCACATCTTTCTTTTGTTAATTATTATCAATTGTTTGGTATTACCTGTAGTTAAATCCCATTTTATATTTTCCATACATTTTATGTAGAAACTGAAGTTGTACAACTTAATCCTCTGTTTTTACTTACTGTTATGTGATACGAAGTTAAAGTTTGTAATGTTGCCTTTAATAGTTATTTAATTATCGATATTAAATACACACGAATACTTAAGTAACAAAAATTAATACCTTTTTAACAAAATAACAACTGTTGTTAGCAATGTGTTGGTAATCATAAAAATACTCTAGGATTAGTTGCGATAATTCCTCTTTATTCAAATATCTTACCCCTTACTTACTAATACTTATTCAATCTCGGAAGACTGATTAATTAGGTTTCAGCTCAGCGAAATCATTAAACAGAGGTGCTTTATTAGTAAGAGGTAAAATTAAATTGTAATTCAAAGAAAAAACACTCTTAAAAAAGGAGGGAAAAGAACACGTACGTTCCTGGAAAACTGGCAACGCACTTGCGAGACCTCAGGAAATGTGAGTACCATGGGTGGTTTTAATATATAGTAGCCTCCCGTTTGATCCAAGTTTTATAGTAAAAACGACGCTTGAATTAAAGATATACATGATGAAGACTTTCTTCACCTAGCTTCCTCGCCAAGGAGTTCAGGACATTATAAGAAACAAAATGTCTGTCCTTGGCCTCAATTGATTACGTGATATTTTTTATTGAAGTACCTTTTTCACATTATAAACTATATGTTTTTGTATTACTCTTTTATAGTCAATACAAGCATGATATTATAAGCATATGTTGTCATTTACCATAAATCTATCTGTACTCACGGATGACAAGATTTAAGTGTTAAATGAAAAAAGTATTAGGATTTAGGATATCTATATAAAAATACTTCATACAAGTTGTAAATTATGAGTTAAGTTTTTTTTCGAGTACTTAAGATATATTAAAGTAACGGTAAACAAGTAAGAAACAAAAGAATCTCAGGTAATTTTCTAGGAATCTAATTTCACGATAGTTTCTCTCGGAAGGACGCCATTGTTCTAACGATTCCAGTAATCATAATCTAACTTTGTTTTTAAGTTCTATTTCGGACAAGTTATGGTGGTGGCTTGTAAATTTTTACCCTTTAAGCAATAAAGATAATTCCAAATATTTCAGCGGTGTGAACATCTGGTTCTGGCGAAGCTCGCTATGAATGTTTAGTAAAAAAAATTTATTAAATTATGTTTACTATGTATGGTAAGAATAACAATAGAGGTTGTATTAAAACATCGGTTTAATAAACAATTTTTATTATAGTATAAAGGTTACAAACAATAAAATAAACCTAGTTATCGAAATTTAACAATAATTGAAACAATTGACAGAGGTGCCATAAACAAAAGCACTCTTAACACTCGGCGGTAATTTAAATGCGGTATATCGGTTGCCATTGCAAAAATTCACACCTCCAAACAACTGAAAAACCACAAGTGACGCATCATGTCATTCAATAAGTGCTGGTGTTAAATAAAAACGAGCATCAAACACTCTAGGCCTCCTAATTGGCGCGAGGTGTCACTAATGACAACCGCGAGAGCGCGAGTGTCGTTGCAAATTAATAATTATCACGCCTGGCAACACTGAGGTGACGCGACGCCGCAATATGGCGGCCGTGCATTGTTGGCGGGAATCGTGGTTTAATTTCCCAATTATCAATTTCATTATTGCATAGAAATTCTTAAACAGTAATTAAAACTCAAAAATAGATTCCAATTTAATGCGATTGAATTAGACAATGTAATGAAACTCGGTCTCATTACTCTATTTTTACAAAAAAAAATTTTTTTCTCTTTCCATCCAGTACCAAACCATATCAGTATAAATAAAACTTGACAGAAAGAAACCAAAGTTACTTAAAACAAGTTAAATATATTATGGATAGTGTTTGTTTCAATTTAACTTTAAATTTGTTATACATATTATTAAAAATCAAACAGATTTCAGATTAATCTATGTTGCAGTTCCGATTTTATTTCATTTTCCGACGAAACAAAAACCGTTTCTTATGTTCAAGGATGTTATTAATAAATTGTATCATGAATAGATTTTCTTTCTACATGCGTAATGAACACTTGATAGGCCACCTTAAATGGACGAAAATTAATTGGAAGAAAATCCTCAGGATTATACAGGCAAAAATCAAAAGACGAACATAAAAGTGCGTCTCCCCATGCCCCGTTGGAGTGTACCTCATACTTCTTCATATTAAACGTTTATTTTACATAAAGATTGAACGATATAGGCAAAACAAAATCCTTCTACTAATACTGTCTCTTAATAAAACTTATAAAAGGACTAGCGAACGGCATATAAGAATGCTAATAAGTGTAATATTAGGCTTAGCAGTGGTCATGTGGGCACAAACATAATATTCGTAAGTGCTACATTGCAGAGTTACCAGCCCCACCCAACATAGCCTAGTATTATCAAACATACACACTTCATGAAAACCCCGCTCTGAATAACAAACAATTGTATATAATACGATTAAGAATGGAGCCTCTCTAGTGTTCGATTAATAAAACTATCCCAAGCATAAATTGACACGTTACTTTGATGAACTTTTCATTCATTTTTCCAAAATTTTGTTACAAAAACCATTTTATTTTGGTACCACGTAAAAAGAATAAATAAACTATCCGTTCCATAAAAGACAGCCGTTTAATTAAGTTCTCTATAATATGATAAAATTTCAGTTTTATACACAAAATATTTTGATAGAAAAAAGCATTTTATTTAGCGTTCTGAGTCCATTTGCATGATTGAATATGCGCTCGCTTTCACATTTTACATCCTTTTTACTTTAAATTACTTAAAACATTTTTCAAAAAACAAGAATTTCTCTACATTAAAAACAAGAAATTCTTATATCTGAGCTTTAGAAAATTAGAAAAACAAGATACATTGAGTCACAGTTTTAATTGGGCGTTTTAGCCTTTACGAGTTGTGAATGAATTTCACAAATATGAAAACTCTGTGTTGCCGTTTTAGATTTTCGCTCCGTGTATTTGAATAGGTAGAGGAGATACATTATCTGTGGCTGGGATGGGTCGAGGTGGGAGGGGGAGGGTCCTTCCGGCCACTGTCTCCGACTCATCAGGCCTATCTTGGAGTCGAGCCATCCGCAAATTAAATGGTGACATGCATTGAGCCGTACCTTAGGTACATATGCCTATATGACACCATTGTTTTCCTTTTCAATAAACCTAGAAAATTAGTGCTATTTACTTGGAAACATTTTTTAAACTTGTCATTTCCTGTTGCCTAGAAATAAACGTACTATTTGCTACTTTATTGCATACGTACAACACGGAAAACAATTGATAGTCAGTTCTGGAACGTTCCCAGAAATGGCGTAGTTTTTGGAGAATATAACGCCGCTTAGAAATTATTTACTAATAGGAACCTTTCACATACAACGTGCTTAAATAACCTAAAAACCTATTTCGTATAATAACAATACTTATATATAACCCTACTCAGCACATTTCACTTCTATTCAATAGTTACAAAACATATTAAATTGCAACTACACTTCTACACTTTGAAGTACACATCTCCAGTCATATAGCGATGCAGCTACGTATGTTTCATCAGATGACCGAGTGAGGTCTCCGGAACAGTCTTCCATCTGTCACATCGCGTTGCGCGCGCATTAAAATCCGCGCAAAAACCACAGAACTATAAAAATTTCCTCAAGGAAAACACGTTTTCCGCGACTAAGCGTGCGAACGTCGCGCTCCCAATGCCCAGACTAAACGCGGGCCATGAAAAAGCACCGCCACAACGTCGGCCGACAATGGAAAGCGGTAAAGAATCATAATAATAACAATGACAACAATGTGAGATGCTATAATAAAGAGCTGCGGCATTGTGCTAGCCTCAGTTCGAAGGGTCGTGAAGATCGATACGACGGATTGTCTGTGGATTCCGCGCGTGATCCTTTGTCGGGCGCCCATCGGCCGCGGCGCCCTGATCGCCCATTCATTGCCGCGTCTGCTAATCAGCTCCATTCGAATAAGCTAGTATTCATATCGCACTGTCGATTGTCCGCTCTATCGTTGCACGATCGCTTACATCGTAAACGCATAGTTCAATGAGAACCGACATTCCAACAACTAATCTCGTTTTCAGACTTTCTAATTACGGTTCGACCTCGTTCAATTTTCTAAGAAGATATTGGGCTACCCCAGTGTTGACATTGACTCCTATAATTTAGTTTAGGTATATAACTTATCATAACCTACTCTTCATAACTTAAAAAATATCAATGCAAAAGACCTGCATAGGGAAATAATTTACTCCGACCCTGCATTAAGTCATATAGGCCACAAGCCTCTTACAAATGCATCTTTATATCGAAACTTAATAAAACCTGTAATCCCATGTTTCTGATCGTGATAATATGACAAGACTACAAGGTTTTTAAGCTATAAAATCTTAATAATAAGTCACCTGGACACTGACGAGTATGAAGTAAAAGTTGACCTAATTGCCACATAGTGTCAATACATTATGTTTCTCAACAGTGTATGACATAGGAAATATCGAAGGTGTAAATTGTCGGCGTTGGTAATGTAATAATCCGTCGATCGGCGTTATCATTAGCCCGATCGAGCCTCCCGCCGCTCTGCAGATTGCGTTTGCGCACTCTCTTATTGTGGATATTACATTTTATTATTACTGAATGTAGCTTTGAATCGCTTAATTATTTGTCCATGTACAACCGTATTACTTATATAAGATTAGTTTTATAGTATTTTTAATGGCATACTTTATCTATATCTACGAAATTGCAATTTCCATCGACAACTATCACATATTATAAACCGCTCACCTATATACAAATCGTTCTAATAATTTTAAGCAAATTCCGCGGGCAATACCTATAACTTATTTTAGGAAATATCCATAATATACATGTAGCTGAATATAATTGATCGGCGCGAAGACAGAGGGCGCCCCGCGGCGTGTGTCCATCAATGATGCGCGCGCAGCAATTAAACTTCATCGGCGATAATCCAATTATATAACTTTCGATATACTGAAAATCCGTCAACAGGTGAAGATGAACAGTAATATATAAATACTTTTCGTATAAATACGACTCAAATGAATTCAGGATTGAGCTAACTGGAGCATATTACAACATTTATATAGATCAAGGCTTCGACTGTCACGTAAAAGCTTAGCTATATATAGCAATTGTGATTAGAACCACGATCCATAGAAATTTTATTTTAGTTCCTTAATTAATTAATTACGTAAGTAAATTGTCAATTTAGCTTGCTACTTACTAGATGAGTATCATTTGTCGTGGTAAACCCTGAACGACAATAATAGAAAAAAATATAAAATTCTTTACGATTTGCTATTGCAACACTGTACGTTGCGAATAGGAGCTAATACGATTCTGTAGTCTATAAACATTTCATGCAATCGACAAAATTTTAAAGCAATTACTCTAGTCAAACATAATTGACATATGACAGTCAACTAAGCAACATGAAAATGCGCGCGCTGCGCAATTTGATTTATGGATAAAATATCGTAATATGTCACCGTTGCAGCGAATAAATTTTAATGAACTTTAGTAACCTATAATTTTAAGTTTTAATTAAACACGATGACTAAGTGTCGGGATCCATCACAAGTCTCAAAGCGATCTATTATTAATTATTATTTTGATCGATCATCGTCTTGCATCCAACCCGAATTCTTTCTTGACTGGTATCATTAATTATTATACGTTATTTAGTTAATTGCGTTATGCAAAGCTATGTGTGAATTTTTAATAAATTCGTCTTGTCACATTGGTAAAATAAATGAATTTAATCAAAGCTATTGAACTAATCTTCGGGTTGCCTAGGCAAGCGTGGAAGCCTTACTTTGCTAACCTTCATACCTTATAAAGTGATACAGGAATATTTCTACCATGTACTCCATTACTAGAATTCGAAAAAAATATTATAATATAATTATATAATAATACTACTCGCTGTGCTCCTATAAATGAAAAGAAGTTTCTTAAATTATTAACTGTTAATAGTTTGGAGACACAAAATTTATAGGTCATCTCAAATAATAATATTAACTTAAGCACATCATTCCGTTCAAATATAGGCTACATTTATAATCTAATACTATATGGTATAAAACCTTCGAGTTTGTTATTTTAGGCTCATAGAGGATTTAACAGAAAATCAGAGTATTTTTAAATAAAATTTCGTGATTACTAATCCCACATCCCTCAGGTTTTTTGGCAGGATTGTTCGAATCCGAAATTAGAAGTTTATCCTTGAACGAGTAATTCATCCCCGGTCCACAGATTACAAATCCATAGCCAATTCGCAGAAATCGATAATCCGAAACTTTTTAAGTTACCTTGTCTATGTTAAAATCAAAGGAGCCGCGTATTTTTTGCCAAGCGATGGTATTTTCTCTTGTATAGGCTTCCGGGTAGTGTTAAAGTTACGTTGGGATTAGCTCAGATCAGGTTCTTGGGAAAATATGTTTACTGAAGTTGTCTTTATGTAATCCGCTTAAGGTCCCACTGTCGTCCAGTTCTATGTTTCATTGATTAGGAAAACTGTTCCTAAGATGAATAGCTAAACCAGATCAGTTATTTAAAACTACCACTTAGTTTACCGAAACACATTATTTCTGAGTTGCTAAGTTTCTATAGCCTCCAATAGAAGCAAATTATTGCATACGGCATTTGTCAATAAAGCAACTCCATCAGATTTAATTAAATATCTCGAATCTGTCTCAATAAATGGTCTATCCAACAAAACTTTCTTCGGTCTTGGCATTAAAAACATGCTATAACAGTTCATATTGAAGTTGCTAACAAGCATTGTAACTTTTTTGCTGTAATAAAGGAATTTTAATTTCGAAGCCTAGAAATAATATAATATCGACAAGTAACACCTAAATGACGTCAGCACATTTCTGGTGCGATCGCGGTGTGATACCGACGTATCGATGGAATCGCGCTGACTCAGCCAAATTTGAAATTCGAACACTCCGTGAACTGTCCAACCCATGAAAGGCTGGTTTATGTCTAACGTGTTTGCTCTTTACAATCATGATTAAAACGAATATTTTTTATCTTCACGTCCGTCCATATATGGCGTAATTAAATCAATTAGGTCATAGACTTTGTCTATTTCGATTTCTTTTTGTTTTAGTGACCATAATAAAAATATACTTTTTGTGGTTTCATAAGAGTGGGTCTGCGCTGCTTCATATTTTCATTAAGGGCCCAAAGTTCCTAACCCAGCCATGGAGGTGGTCAGTGAGCGTTACGATTTTCCAAAAACTTATAAGCTATATGACATATTTTTAACGACACTCAAGCGGCAAAACCGAAAGTTGCTCTAAATCATAGTGACAGGTTAGTAAATAGAACAAAACCGTTTTCTAGGAATCCAGAAAGTCTTCGCCCATAAATCACCGGACTCCTGACAAATGGATTCTAAGAGTTTTTATCCCACTCATTTATTAATAGGGAATGCTTCGGAAAACCAATAAAATGTGCCCCGTCATATACCTGTCTAGGCAGACAGCGTGGCATTGTTCGGCTTTTTTCGAAAATTCCGCACCGCCCCGAACGATATGAGCCGCTTACTCATTGGTGAATTTGATTACCAATTATAGAAAACTAGATTAATTTTTATCAGATGTACTGTCAACTTAATTACGTTTTATAAAAAAATATTTTCCTTGAGGCATTATCATTAAATAAAACATAATGAATGATTTTTTTAAAAAAAAAAATCTTTTTCTTTTCGGCGTTTCATTATTCCATTAAACAATTGTTGAACTTTAAATTTAAATCACACAGATATATCTTTTAATCATATTTAAATTAAATTATACCGTAACTTTAATTTCATCTCAATAACAGTTATTACACTTAATTAATTTAACGATACCCCGATAAATGATAGGTACAAATTTGATCATATAAGTGGCCGATGACTGTACGATAATGATGATATTTAAGAAACTTAAACACGTCTCATATCTTATACCTACATTGATTTGAATTGCATGCATTATGTAGTTGCCCTCAATGCGGTTTCCATAAGAACCACATATAGAAACTTTTTAAAATTATCGTCAGCGAAATAAATTTCAGTTAAAAGACCTTCACAAGGTCATTGAAAAACTAAGGTATTTCTCAAATTTTATTTAACTCAATTTTAATCATAACAAATTGTATTGTGGTACATCAACTATTATGGTAATAAACACAGCAAATTTCGTTTCTTTCAACAATGTTTAACACATCATGTCCCATACTATCTATTGTTATCAATATACTGCTGACGTAATTAAGAACAGGGTATTGGAGGTAAGGTAAAATCGCTCCGGTTTTATAAGATTATTTTTTGTATTAAATAAAAATAAAGCTAATATCTACAAAGAACGCGTATCTGTAAAACCTACATAAAAATGTTGCCAAGTCAAATTGCTCTAAAATCAATAAGTAGTTCATCATCAGTTCTCAATTGAAATCCCACTACAGTATAGATTCATTGATACCCTGTGAATTCCTCAACTAACCTACTTTTACGGATAATTTTTTGTCCCGGTGTGCTCATACAAAAGGGTCCTTATTTGCTCGTGTGAAAAAAACATTCACTGGTTGTTACGGACCAAAAATAATTGTCATTTCCTGCGGCGAATATTGTTATTCGAATTGCACTGAAGAGTGGAGCTGTCGCGAACAAATTCTTGATTTTTTTTACCAACACTTTCGAGACGTTTGCGTTCAGCAATTTAAATGAGTGTGCTTGAGGTATGAAATGTAATTTTGCACGCGGTCATTAACTCATAACGTTGATTTGGTTTAAATTCACGTTAAATGTGTACTAAATTCTGAACCGTACGCATATAACATTCATCATAACTTATTTCGTATAAGCTCCTATTCAAATAATATGAAATATTGGAAACTGTGTGCTCCAAGTACTACCAAATTATGAGATGTCTAATTAAGATCATAATTAGAAGAAAGTTTAATATATCCAATCAAGCAGGTTAAGATAAATTTATGGTAACAAGTTTTTCATAATAAAATAAGAATGTGTAAGTATTAAATATATTTAGCCGAAACAAAATACCGGTACATTTACGAAAGCTGTAACTGACACTCACTAATAACGTTCGATGTAAGTTTGACACTTACTAAGATTTCTATATGGCGAGAAATCACTAGCAAATGACAAGTTATGGGTCACAATTCACGTGCAAACATATTCCGTGTTCTCATTTCATGATGTCAAGAGAAACTGAACTTTATTTGTACGGTGATAAAGTGTTAGTATTTTCTACGTTCCTATGCTATTTTTGGTAAGACGAGGAGGGTAAGTTTCTAGAGGGTAAGTTGGGGAGGTCAGAGAGCTAATGGGTGTCAGGTAACATGAGATGTTAGACAAAGTGCATCGCAAATGACATTCAGCTTGACGTCTGGTTAATGATTGTTCCGTTATGCCATAACGGTAGGAACAGTTACACAGACTATGAGGTTTCATTACATAGCTTTAAACATACCTTTAGTTTATATATATACATAGGTACGTTGTGCCACTGAAATTTGAGGGCGATACACGAAATATGATACCTTTAGAGCAGCGCAGTTGAAGAGAAGTCATATTCTTATATACGGGCGTCCGTAGTTACCTTCTGACTTCAACGTATTCGGAGTTTTATAACATTTTATATAAAAACTTTGAATACCTTGGTGAATTTTGTGAGTTTTTTGAAGTTTGAATATCGAACCGAGGTTTGTATAAGAAAATAAAAAAAAATAACGCGAAACAGTTTTGGATCGATGCGTCGCTAAATTAAAGCAATTATTACATGCATTTAGAATGACATAACACCTTTACTTTGAGAAGTTAGCTCGTGTTTAACCATAATGAAACTTTATTATTCAATAAGTACTTAGTACAATATGATAGGCACACTATATAACAATTAGTTTTATGAGGAAATTAAACTTTATTTTCTGTATGAAGTTCTGCGTGATTAGAAATAATAGCAAATCAAATAATAAGAGCCTTCAATGTGACAATATAAACCAAAAATGCTTAAAAATTGTAGCCTTTTTCTCTTGGGATCTTTAAAATTTATTAATCTCATTAAAACATTATTATTCCTTTTAAAGGCGGTTTGAATAGCACACATTAAACGGAGGTGTCAGAAATGAACAAAAAATATCAAAATCAGTTTCGCTCCAAGCGGTGTATTTGAGTCAAAATTAAACATGCAGTAGCTTATTGTTAATATTATAAAGATTTGTAAACATTTTTTATCACAACCAGACCACCTGTGTAATCCTTCCACCTTTTAATTTCTTGATATGACACCTCTTTGGTGTCTCGTCCTCAATTAAGGCTATTGCATTGTCTTGTTTCGCTATTCAACTGTTTTTACAACGAGTGATTTATTCGTTTTGTTGTTCAAGTCAACGGCTTCACACGTTTCTAAAAAGTTAAGAGGTTGTCTGGGAAATTGATTTATGGCCCTTTTATAATATATATTTAGAGTTCAGATGACAAGTTGTAAACTGATCTATGAGGAACGAACTCATAATTAATGCACGTAGTAAAATTGTAAATACAGTATTTGACATCTCCGGTAATACAGGATATGTATTGTTCTTTCGAGTAGTCATTTTTTTGAATTTTCAATACGTTTTGAATTTAGAATACGTTGACTTATAAAATAACCGTAAGTTCCTAAAGTTAAAGTACTTTATATTACGCCTTGTTCTAACATAAATGTAAACTAAAATATCTTTTTCTCAAATTTGTACAATAACGACCGTGTCTGCCTGCTGCCACGCTAGTGAGTTGCCAGCCTTTAAGAAATCTGTACGCTTTTTTCTGAGTTAACTAGGTCCCAATTCTAATTCCTATACAAAAACTTCAAGCAGGATTTGCGTCCATATATTGATTTTTTTAAAGAGTAATATTATTTGAAAATAAAAAAAACACCTTTATTATACGGAAACACTTAGAGACTGAATTGGAGAATGAGTATTTTTGTGCAAGATCAAAGAGATTGCGGCTCGTCAGTGACGTCACTTCCGGCAAGATGGCGGCCAAAGTGTGATTGTTTGATGCGCGAGTAATGAAGAGTAACCCTCCCTATTTCCTGAAACACCTGAGAATAACCGTGAACTCATTTTTTTTAAAAATAGGGGCCAACTACTCGCTTATGGAGTACTCTAATTCTAGTTTGATTTACAAATTTTCTAATAAGCGAAATAATTTATAAAAGAAACGTGGCTATGACCTAGTTTCATGCATTCCTTTATTTAAACGTGGGAATAACTTTGACAAATGAAAATAGTTTTTGAATGTAAATATTTTCATCGCGGCAATTTGAGGCCTAAAATTAACATCAATTAAGTTTGACACACGCCTTAGAAACATCCCATTCCCACACCCTTTTCAATAATTAATAAACTGTTTCAACAATCATACGCATATTAACAGCGTCATCGAGCCAAGCGGATATTAAATTCAATTTATATCATTCGTATTGCGTTGTTATAGAGTTTAATCGCGTTACGCAGCCCAGTAGTGGGGATTACTTGCTTTTTAATAAAGTGGGGGACATTTTTACACAAAGAGGATTATTTTGGCCGCGTTTATCTGCACCTTACAGCTCAGCTTAGTCTTCTAAATACCCTCGTTGTGAATGCACGTTTTACGCGTGTGTAGGGAGCTGTCTTAGCTTACTTTCTAAGCCGATAATACGTATTGGAGGTATGATTACAACGAATATGTACACCGTGACCCCTTATAATACATTTCTCTAAGGAAAGATGTTTATCCATGATATTATTTTGGTATTCCAACAGCTTTCTCTTCCAGGCCACGTTTGATACGCCATCGCATATAAACATAATTGCGTGAACTAAATTTAAATCTAAAATGTTTAAGTAAATTCGTTCGTTTAGTAGCTACTTTTTGATTTTATATATTTTATAACACAATAATGCTTACACTTAGATAAGCCTTTGATTTTCCATGTTTGATGGCTTATAGTGTGTTTTGTAATGTTATATGTTAAATTTATATTTAACTAAACCGTGAAACCTAAACGTAAAGTAATTGAGAAAGTCAATGTTACAGTAATTTAATTGACATACGCGTCCTGGGCATGCGTTTTGAATATTCTCTTATAAAATGTTTGCCGTAGTTTAAATTTAGAACACTATGAATGAACAGGATTCGAGGATTGATGTCTTGAAGATTACGACCAATATTCGCACCCCGGAACATGGCAGTTCCCAGCTCAACGAGGTAATTGGAGTCGCCGGTTGCTGCGTCCGCGCATTGTTGGTGTCGTTACACCCTCGTTATTCAATTCAACGATTGATGATTGTTTCGTTGGACGTATTGAGGCTAATCTACTTAGCGTTGAAGATGCTTCGATCGCGTAAAATTACAACTGCGCATATAACAGTCGTTATTATAATTTACTAAAGAAATGTCGTTGACCTTGGAAGCATCATTAGTATGATACGCAAAATGTATTTTAGGAGCATGCAAATGCAATAAATCATCACGTTCAATAAAAACGATCATATATTCCGACTAATGACGCAGGAAATCAACGAAACAAAATATAAACAAAATTAAAGCGACGGTGGTCCCATATGAATATCAATTTGTTTGCTTTCTCGACAACGTCATTAAATTAGCGTCCAAATTGAATCAGAACTGCGACAACCTTGCCGCGAAACTTTACCTCTTATTAAACAAAACATCTTCCATGTGATTATCATTCTTCCCGCCATCGTAGCAAGACTTAACTTCCCTCGTGGAGAGCGCAAGTTTGTTCATTATTTTTACATGTCATTGTGCAAGTGACGTAAACGGGTGCAGCTTAAAACTAAGCCCTAAGTATATAAATGTAAGATTTATTTTCCCTTTCATCAATCTCGAGGGTGTATCTGGTGAAATTATGATGCAGTCTTTATTCGTGAGCCGTCGGGAGCGGTTGCAGTAATCACCGCGTATCTCCATCCAGGGGTGGGCTGTGAATAGAGCCCTAATGAACTGGATTTAGGAGTTTTTGTGCCGGCGACTCGTCAGTTCAGAGGTGCAGTCGAGCAATTATGACGGACTAAACAAACGACCTAAGTTTAGCTATCTACTTTGCAACTACAAGGTCTATGTTGCATTAGATATGTAGAGGTCCTAAGCCGCTTGGAGCGGTCAGTGATCGATCTAGAGTGGTCTGCCCAGATTGATGAAGCATTCTCTAAGCCGTACAGCTATTATATTACCTCCTCGGGATCCAATCGTTCTTAATCTTCTTACAGCTGAGCAAATAGAATTATTTGGTATTTGGACTGTAGTATTAGTGCTTATATAAATATCTCTCAATTATGTATCTAAGCATTAACAATGTACTCTTTAAATATGAATTAACATTTTTTGTTCTAGAATAAAATATTTACACTTAGCATTCGACGTATATAGATATCGAGAAAGGCAATGAAATTATTGTTGATGTTACACCTACATATATATAAAAGTACGCATAACCTATACCTCCTCTACTAAGTATGTTTGATCGGTTCCATAGGAATATAAGAAACACGAAAGTGTACGGGACAATCATCTGTATACGCCCGTCAATTAGAGCGTAACTCCTTCGGACTATCGCATCCGACTGTAAAAGATGAGTCTGTTCTTATTTATTTACAGCGGTGCGGCGAGCGAAGTGGAGCGAAGATGATATGAATGATAAATGACCCTCCGAAGAACCCCGCTTCCTCATCATAGTTCACACGTGAACACGGTATTCTCATTCCGTCAACTTATATCGCCTTTGACGAGAACGCCCTCAATTTTGTTATTCACAAAAAGACGCATTGCCCATTTTAGTACAAAATTATCGAGTATTATGTTCAGCATTATATATTAGGTAAAGACAAGAGCGAGCGGAAAGAATTAATGTAATATTCCTCCGATCAATCTCGGCGTCTAGCCAAAGTCATCGGAGCTAAACGGATTTTTCAAGCCAATAGCCGCGCATCAGCATGCGTGACGCGCGGCGCGATTGGACGACTCTTTTTGTTCCATTTTTGAATCCTTTGTTTTTATTGGTTGACACTTAGCTAAGACAAAGGGGCGATGAGTTGTGTGCGTGTGATTTAATAGTATTTGTCGAAGTGTGCGTTAAGGAGAAGAGTTTCCTGTCTGCATGTGAGGCGTGGGCAGGCCGCGTTATGTAGAACTGGTAGGTACGTGTTCTGTTTCTTGATTTGGATCGCACGGACCCTTCGTCTTACCTTTAGTCAGGCCCAAGTTAAATAGTATGTATTTATTGCTTGAGATTTAAGACCTTGATAGTTAAAGTGTCTTTACATAACTTATGTACTTTATCAACTTTAATGATAATTACTTTTTTACACGAAACTGTCGGTTTAGAAAACCATGTGTTAGAATAATAAGAAGATAATAAAGTGTATTTTCTGTACTTACTATTTCGGTGCGATGCTTTAACATGAGAACCAAAATTACCTATCGAAGGTAATAAAACTTTTTCAGCTATTGATAAAAGCCGCTTGTCTAAAGCGAAGTAAATAAATTATTGTCGTAGTATAAATTTATCGCAATCCTAGCCACGCTGATTGACTGAAAATAATTGAAGCTCACCTCCAGACGGGGCGTTATGATTAATGAATAGCATTATTCAATTAAAGACTCGGCAGGTTACGAAGGAGGGAAAGGCTGCGAGGGTGGCGTCACGCGGCCACTCGACAACTAAAACTATCTAAAGTTTACAACAATTTTAAGCTACATTTAACTATTTTAATTGTAATCTTTACACATTTCAATATTTAAACGCTCCTTTATAAGGAATTTGGTTAATGGTTGATGACTCTCCTCTACCTTAATGTGAATATACCAAAGAATAATTTGGACAGACTAGAAACTACGTACTAGAACTAGTTACTTATCTAGAAGGATTGATGTTGATGAAGCTAGATCAAGCTATTTACAAACATTTTTAAATGGCCGCAGTCATTAGTAATTAAATTAATTATATTTTTCAAGATCATCATTTATATATAACTGAACATAATTTCATATTATTTTCATAACAGTAGGTAGCTGTAAAATTAATAAATCAGAAGACAGTCGAAGATCTTACCTTTCTCCTTCCATCACAGTATGAACACTGATTGATAGAAAGAGACAAATGCAACAGCAACACTTGAAGGCTTTAGTTTTAATGAAGAGTGTTATAATCACAAAATGATATCTAAAAATGAACTCCATCCACAATTGACGTGCAAAATGCGTCTATTACAACGGTAGCAGAAGTACTCTCAAACTAGCCTGCAAAAATGCAAATGACGTTTCACAGATCTTAATATTTAATTTATAATACATTTTTCATTTTCCAGTATTCATTGGTTATTAATAACACAGGTACTAGAAGCGCATGGTAGGCATGAATGTGCAGCGATGACTCTCGACAGGTTCAAGTGTTGCTGAGCACCATCCAGCGAAGAGACGTGTCAATGTCGCTACGGATACTGTGAAGGTTGTCTAGTATAGTTCCTTCATAAGTTTGAATTAATTTGCGGAAGCGTTTTGACAACGAATACAATTATCCTAAGTGTTCTGTGACGCTGAATTACAAGGAGGTAAGGATAGATGTTGGAGGTAAAAGCCGATCTATTGTTTATGTCACGATGAATCTTTTAAATAAAGAATTTGATTATTCAAGTCTTGTTTAGGTATTTACGGTCAATGTTATAAATCTTTGGTACTCCGGTCAGACTACAGACTATCCCAATTGAGACAGATATACCAAATCACTATTAAATCTAACCTTATAAGTGGTATACCTCACTATCATAAAAGCAAATTTAAAGTAGCGATTTTGGAAATTACGAATTTTTCAAAAATAAAAACAGACTGTACTGAAATACTTCATGAAATCTATAATTCGATTTTTAAAATGGTCGGATTCATTTCGTATTATCTGTACACAGATGTCAAATGTCTGACGATCACCACTTCGATCATATTGTAATATTTGACAGATCTTATAAACAAATTTGTTAACACTTTAGAATATTTACCGAAAATGCCCGTTTTAATGAAATTTTACTTGAGAATTTAGCGATTTTCATTACTAACCCTGTTTCGTGGTATAATGAATGTCCTTAGGGCTTAACCGCGGGGCTAAAGCCATAAAGGGGTTAGATTGCGATGATAATTAATGATTTTTGTACAAAGTGCTCGCTGTACCGTGAATGTGGCACGCTACCCTAGCCACCTGTTTATTAAAAATTTTCCTTGTAATAATTTTCTGTGGAAGGTGAAAATTTCCACGAAGGCACAGAATCATAATAAATCCATTGTTTCAATAATCATACATTACTTTGTCAACACTTCCAAATAATTATTTATACCTCGTAAGTAAATTGTTACAATTTATTTAATAATAATATTTTTTGATGTTATTACTGCAATATTCATCAATTTTACAAGCTTGTAAATATTTAAAACAAGAAGGCATGATCAAATTATTACCGAAGCATAAACTTAATACACATTCAAATTCAAATCGTTATTTAACCAAACCCTCTAACCGTGAAAAACCTAAATCAAATTATATGAAACATACAAAATATCGCAACGAAAATTATTCCCTTCCGGTGTTTTACTGGAAATCGTTAAAAAAATGTTTTTCCCAAACAAAACGTCCATTAACCGGGAACTCTCAACCCCATCCCTTCACCGAGATTATAATAAATGGCGTAATAATAGCACAATATAATATTAACACAAAGTTAAATGCGTTTTATTTTTCCCGCCAAACTTCAGTGACGCTTCGCTGATCACAGTCACACCATTTCTCCACTTTACGACGCGTTCTTAAAAAAATGCCGCTGAAAATAAATTGCCTATATTTATCAAATTGCGGCTTTGTATAGGAAAGGGGATTATTGGTGTATCTCTTTCCAAAATCAACTACTACATTCACGCTTTTAAACAAAGAGTAAAACAATTTTTTGACAGTCGACGATCGGATATGGAGAAAGACTAATTTAAAGGTTTAAGGCTAACTGGATTAGTTTCCGCTCCTTTTGACAGTCGACGATCGGATGTTGAGAGAAACCGAAATAAGTACAATATGGCTAACTGATTTTTTATTTTTTTTTTTTTTATACCTCCAACTATGTACAATTATTAATTCTAATTAAACTTAACTTAACAATATTTATTTGTACATCTAACTTAAAGTGCACTAGTTGCTAAAAAAGTTACACTACTTAAACACAAAAAAAATATACAAAGAAAGTGTACCGAAATGAAATGTTAAACGTGGAAGCTCTGACTATACTACTGAGAGTTTAGTCTAATCAGAGCCTCCACAATAATTTTCTTAAATTTATACATATTGGCCAATATGTACATATCAATACTTTCTTACACTTTACCAAACTAAATATAACTATAACTATACCTATATATTTAAATTATTTTAAATTTTTCCGACGTTTGCAGCGTGCGTGGTCAATTTAAAATAATGTAAATATATATAAATTTTGCAAAAAATACATAACTTAAATCCATTAATAAAGTGTTTTTCTTTAAATGAGTTAATAAATGACAATATTATGATACCAAACTTCTATCTTCTATCTGAACTATACAAAATATATATACTGAGGAATTAAACCGGCAAACCTACCTCTGTTTCGTTGGTCCTTTTTCGCTCTTTTACCTAACCTTTTGAGCTTACATTTAATCTATTTAAAATTGTATCTTCGGTAATTATCTTAATATCTTAAATGAGTATCGTGCTTTTGAAGTCCAATATCCATTTCAGAAGATCAAACATCCAAGTATGTTTGAAACAAAGATCCATCATTTTTTTTACTCATACTCACGTAAAAAATTTTGAACAGCTTTTTTATAAAATATACACGAGACATATAATTGTAATATATACATTACAAGTTATACGAGACCATATAGAAGACCCCATAGGAAGAATCTTCACACGATTCTACATACAATTATATTAATGAGACCAATCTGTGTACCGTTACGTGTAGAAAGCCAAAAGCGCACTCGAAGAAGTCATTATAGGTTTTACAAGTGTTCGACTCGGCTAATAGTCGGAAATTGTAGCCATTATCGCCACTCGGCGCAACTAAAAATTATTGTCCACTAAAAGTAGCCATTTGCTAGATTGCTATGTATCGTGATTGGTACTACGGAATATACAATACAGGCGAATGTCTGTGAATTCGTCTACGTTGGAAAGGATTCTTCTATAAAGTTCCTGTATATAGCTGAATCGCTGCCTCGCTTTTAGAAGTGTTTTGAACAATGTTAAGAATTATGTGAACTGAGTCGTACTATATTTACGTAACATATTAAAATGGTTTTATCCAATGTATAGATTAATAGATAGAGTTATTTACCCTGTAACTAGTATTGAAATACATTAAATAATCATACATCCATAAGTACTAAGACTTAAGAGTTTCACTGTTTTATACTTCAGTAATGTTATCACTTTCTCTCGAATTGTGATTATACCGAGTTGTAAAAGGACAGAAGACTAGTTGAATTGCTGCAATTAGACTAATTACGTCATACGGAAATCGGAGAAGAAAGTAAATGTTAATCGTTAGAATTTTTATATATATCACCACCACCACCTTTTTTTATACCACCATAATGTGCTAGTGAGCACAAAGTATTTACGAAACAATAATACAAAAAAAATATATATAATGAAGAACAAAAACCGAATAAGATAACGTAATATACAGAATATAATCAACACTTTTGGAAGAAACTTAAAAAATGCCTCACAGTTGACATTACCCTCAGAACCCTCCAGTTCCGGTTATCGCAACACAAAGAGGACCGCTCCCCTCTCCCCCTGGCCCTTTCAGGAAAAGGAAACACTACCCTTCTATCAAGCAACCCGCGTCAAGAACATTTTAAAAAATACTTTTGGCTATGTTAATGACAAATTGTTAAGAAGTTTGTTCTCTAATTGAATATTTTCTTAAATACTTTTATTTTCTACCCCAAGATCGAATGATTGATTTTATTTCAAATTGTATTATATTTATGAACCATATATTTTTTACTATGAACAAATGTAAATACCGTTGTGTTCACACACAGTTACGGTTTTCAATTCCATGATGAGATAGTCATACTATTCGAGTTATTCAAGTATCGATATATTACAAAGAAATATTTTTGTATGCATGGATTTTTGTGTCCCCAAAAAGTGTAAGTTTGTTGGGGCGACTCCGGAAGCTCTGCTAATGCATCCGAACGCATTCCCTCTCCTCCCCCTCACTGCACGCGATCAATTCATTAGCTACATTGTTATTTAATAATAGTCAATATTCAATATTTAAATGCCAACATTTGAGGGGCTTTTGGCCTTGTACTGACCATTTGGTCACCATAAAATCTTGTCCTAATCATTGATAATATTGAGCTAAATCTTATCATGCGATACTCCTATTTAATGCTAAGTAATATTGTCTTTTATTAATATAACTGTTACTCATTAAAGAAAAACAATTTTTAAGGGATATAGTTATGTATTTTTTTGCAAAATTTAAATATAATTACATTATTTAAAAAAATTCCCGACGTTTCGCGTGCTTTACAGCGTGGTCACGTTTTTTTTTATGCTGACCGTCCTGGCTTCGATTATTTAAGAGTATTTCTAATATAAATATAATAATTATTTCTAGGCCTCTGGGATGTGATGACGCTTTGGTTAATAAACAAAATCCAATTCAATTGTAAAAATATTAAGAAAGAAAGATAAACTTATTTTAATTAAACATTTGTCACGTCAACAGAAGAGAGTAGTTTTATAAATGGGTTAGTCGTGTCGCGTGAGTGCGGTCTTCCGGCCTGAGTCGTGCGGGGTTACATTCTCACAATCATTATTAAATTTTTCTTTGAAAATTCACTTCTTAGCTGTATACAAATTTGCTATAAATGTTAGCTGCGATTGAAATATTTTTATTGTAACCGATGTTTGAGTTTATAAATATATGGCAGGGATCAACCCATTTTACCGACTAGTGGTGTTTCGCCGTCACCATACAGGACTGCCTAACGAAGGATTCTTCGATTCGCTAAGTCTGATGGGCGTATTTGGCTCAGAGAGTCATTATTAGCCATATTTATAAAAAGTATGAAAGTTTATGAGTTGTGTAGCTCACATGAATCGTAAAAATAGCTGACCATGGGCCGACCATGTTTGAAATAAGTCCCGACATTATTTTATTTGTTATTTATTTTTGTATGAAAATTATTATATTCTACAACGTGTGATATTGAAACGAATACGATGCAATTTTGATAGTTGAAATTTCCGCAATGTATACCCTGTTAAAATAAGGCTATGCTTATAATATTGTCATTTATTGACAATACTGTTATTCATTAAATCGTAAATTTTGTAAAAATACATAACTTAATCCATTAATAAAGTGTTCTTCTTTTAAAGGCTACGCTTTTTTAGTTACATTAATTAAGCAAAAAGTCAGTTAGAAAAATACCATACAAAATAAAGATATGCTTCACTCATATTGCTAAGGTTTTTGTAGTAACAATATTTTTTAGGAGTTACAACTATCACGGTTTAATAAAATTGTTAAATTAATAAAATTCTAGTAAAATATATCACACTTTAAACACCTTTTAAAGTAATGTACATCATCTATCACCTGTGAAAGGGTAAGGGGTTGGCGGACGTATATTTCTGGCCATCAGACTTCAAGCGTGACCTTTTCAGGGACCTTCGATGACCGATAGCTAAAGTGCCTATTGAAAATATTACCTTACGAGCTGTTCCACTGTAGCATTATAATAAACTGTTACATGAATTTCGCAGAATTAAGAATGGAGATTGATACGTTCAACGCCACAGCAACAAGCTATATAAGCACAGAAAACTTAGCTTTTCCATAATCAACAAGGCCAGATTAGGTAAGGTAAGGTAGCTCGCATGAAGCCTTGACCTTCGTGTTTATTTTTTATATACACACGACTTAGCGAAGCGAAGGCGCTGTGACACTAATTCTATGCAAGTACTTTACATATACTTGAGGATACAAATTTGTCAGAAGCTGTATTGTTTATGGATTTCGAAAGACAGCGAATAGATGGCGCTAGTGGTGCACAGAACGTATCGTTTTTAATCTGTGGGATATTTTGTATCAGCCTCCCTATCTACCCGCCTACGCTGCTCGGTTGTGTCGGTATGCATGCACTATGACCTGGATGGATCCTACTATACCCCAATGATGAAGCATTCGTCAAAATGCCACAAATACCATCCGTTCCTTATACCCGAATCAGGAGACCTCTCCACATTTTAAAGCACCCGGTTGATCCCATCAATGCACCGTCGCAAACGACAAACTTAACTCAGACAGGAGCTAAAAACCGCCTTTGCCGGTAAAGCCGATGACCTTTGCTTCGCGCACCCCGCCGCTGGCCCAAGCCGGTGTCCGAGTTTCACAGGAGATGCTTGGCTATTCGCAGTACAACCATTATATTCTAGGCAGTGCTTCACTCACCATACGACTTTCAAGACTTCTCAGGCAACCTATGGTTGCGTGAAATATTGTCTCTGACACCCAGTACCGCCCTTACAGCCATTACGTACAATCTTTCAGAAATAGTTATATAGTTTGTAAATGATTTTATTTAAGATTAATTAATTTTGTCAGTATTAAAAAAATATTAATTGTTGAATTTGAATAAATTTTTTATGTGGCCATCAAAATTTATAAACGGTGCAAAAGCTGTGTTAATTGCATATATCCCAATCTACTTAATAATTAGGAAGTAACCTGCTGGTTATAAAGGAGAAAATCCCATGGCTAAGCTGTAAATTCAAATGTTGCCACGTCTTACTGTGCATCCTGCTTTTCTTATCAACTATTTCGTCTCATTCTGTAATATTTTTCGTCTTTAATGAAGAGGAGTGAGTCGTTTAGCTACAACTTCAATCCGTACAACTTTTTGTGACTTAATAATTCTTATAAAATCTTTTGATAATATCCAAAGAGTAAGAACGATTCTATTTTGTATGTACATAAAATGTAAGGCATATACCTATTTATATAATAGTACGACAGTAATTGTTTTTAATACGTCTACGAAGGAACGGCGACCAGCGATAATCGTATATCTTGTCTTTGTAAGCGACTATTTACGACCTATCCTATTTTTATTTTAATGCTGATGTGTATGGTGCCAACGTGTCTCGTCCTATGTATGGCATTTTTAAGGCTGTCATATTCATAAAATTCAATGCAATAGGATCAGGGATACAACTTTTAATTTTGAACTTATAGTTTCATACTTTATAACAAATCACTTTTGTTATATTTACAAGACAATTAATAATACGAAATTTTTAAATAGAATTCGAAACATCTAGTTTTGGTAGCATATTTCATCCATCCGCAATTATTTTGGTTGCTTAAAGAGATCGCTTATTAACGACAAGACCACCCCTTGCATCACTTTTCATCTATATTAATATATAAAATTGGAGTGTCTGTTTTCAATATTGAAATAACCGTTTTTTACTACATGCATATGAATATATATATATTGTTTGTCAGTTTGTTCCGGCTAATCTCTAATGTGATGATTTTGACGGGACTTTTTTTATTGGTAGCTGATGTAATAAGGAGTCACTTAGGCTACTTTTATTAGGCTTCCAGAGTCTACGTAAAGGAACCCTTCGTCATGTCCGTTCATTCGCCCGTTCTCACTCTAGCGTCGAAACGGTTAGTGTTAGAAAGATGGAACTTTGCACGGATATATGTGTATTTATTACTACGCCGATAAAAAGCTAAAATAAAATTACGTAATAAAAAACGTATAAAATACGCGCTCCAAATTCAAAATATTTCGATTCATTTTTGGTGTTTTCCTTTTTGCCTTTAAGTAATAATTATAAATAAAGTATTTGTGTTTATTTAATTAGTGGCGTAGATAGTATATGTTTTCTAAAATAAGTATTTTTAAGTTGTTATACCTAATCTATGCGGAAGGAGTCGCGGGTACAGCTAGTCCCAAATAAACAAAAGTGTTCGAATCTTCGATGTTATTATTTTTTATAACTGTACTATTGAAATATGTATTGTACATATGTATGTACATATAAGAGTAGCGTTAAACTTAGTAGATATCTTAGTTTAAAATTATTTTTCGTTTCCCATACAATAAGTGATCAATACTTTAATTTGTATAGCGACACTTAATTTTATTCCTCTATACAAATAAATATTCAGAAACCAACTCTGTCATAAGCAAAATAAAAAATGAACTTGACAAAAATATGATAAAATAATTTGCGTTTTCCGTACCATAGCGTCAATTTTATTAGCGAACTTTGTGGAATCTTGAAGTCATCTCTTAAATCAAAGCCAAGGGTTGTGCCCTCCCAAACAATATTTCACGGTTATAAGTTTCCGATACATGAATTTTATTAACTTTAGCACCCCAGTAGTGTTTGTTTAACGCGTCAGAGTGCCACGAGCAGAAATTGCGGGGTTACGACCTCTAGGTGATGTTAGAGTATTCCATTTACGGGGCTTGGCTCTGACAAGCCATCTAACTCTCATTATGTTGATTGGAGTTCATAATTGCGGTCATTATTATTTTGTTTGATTGCGCGCCGCCATTTTTGTTTATCAATTGCCGAGGAGTTATTAGTGAGTATTGTTTGTTTATACTTTTCGTACGGAGCTTTTTTATACGTTCGTTGAATATCAAAGGTCATCCAAAGGAACTCTTATGTAACAGTTTTTTGTCTACGTTACAGTGACGAAACATGAAACTAATAATAGTGTTATTTTCTGATATTACTTTCTCAATAAGGCATCAACAAACAAAACAAATCGGGGGTGCCAGCCAGTGAAGGGTGACTGCAAGATTTCTAAGTTCGAGAGAAATTGGCTAAAAAATTCCTTAGCAAAATAAAATCGAAGAGCAACTTCCGCAAGTTATCGAACTTCCCAACAATCCATTACACCGAGTTTCGCAAAAAATTTACTTGGAAGTTATTATTTTGAGTGAAAACATCTTGGAGTTTCGTCGCCTCCAGTTGGCGAGATCTTCGAGTAGCGTTTTATTAATTTAACAAACATAACACATCTTTAAAAAAACACAATTATTAAATGGTAAGACACTATATCCGAGAAAACATATTAAAATCTAACTTTATACCGATACGGACCAGACACATAATTTTTGTATTCTTTTATCGTTTCACCATATGCTCTGGAATCTCCTAAATGTATATTTTTTTTATTTTATCAGACTCAGACTACCCAACAAAAAAAATATACTGTTTTTATTCGAACAAGTAGTTCCTTCAATTAGCGCATTCAATCTATGAAACAAAAAGGTACAGGAAGTTAATTATCATAAAAAACACTTATTTAATTTTTAAATCGGTCTTAAAGGAAGCCACAAAATTCAAGCCACATTATTCAAGTAAATATAAATTAATTAATTCGAGAAAAGTCCCTCAGTGTGACTATCAATAGAGATATCGCCTAGCGTCACTTGATCCTCCAGTCCGTTTGCCTGTTCTATAAATAGTTAGTTAATAGGACGATACAGTTGCAAAGCAGAATAAAAACCTAAGTGAAGCTATAGCAAAGCAGTGAGCGGCGTCCGGCGAAGGCACAAAGCCATGGCACGCTTTTTGAGTTGTCGATGACGTCCGTACCGATAAGAGATACCCATTGTGATAGTGACTTGTGAGATCTATCCTTCCTTATAAACGCCTATCATCTGAATTGACTTTACTGATGGAAAGTGTTAAAAAATATGAATTTAATCTCTCTAAGCTAAAGAGATGAAATTCAGGTACATTTTCAAATTCATTTACATCAATTTATCATTTTTGAGTGTTATAAAATTAGTCTCATATTAATTGACTTCGACATTTTACCTGATCGACATTTACGACAGCGACAATCTTACGTACCGTTAGATTTTTTAGTTTTATATGAAACCTAAAAGCAAAATATAGTTTTCGTTGCCATATAGGATATACACTTCGTGGAATTCATCTCACACATGCCTAATATATAAGGAAAGACCGTGCATTGTCCACGTCGAGAGCAAACTTGAGACAGGTACGTGATGTACATATTTATGTCACAGACATAATTAGCATAAATTATTAACAAGCCGCGCGTGAAAAACGTGACTCAGCAACATTTGTAAGAGAATGTTCTCGTGTCACGACTAATGTTCTACTTATTTAACGAGTAACGGATTTAAAAATACAATTTATCGAAGGGTTCTTAGTCTACAGTAAAAATACTGTGTTTATCTGCTTCAGTTTGTCGCTGAACAAATAGCCGTTTATTTGTAAAAAAGAAATTATCTGATTGTTTTAATTAAAGTACTCATTTGCTATTTTCATTTCAGCGTAAACACAATTTGTCAGAAAGAGACGAGAGAGTACTTTTGTTAAAAAAGTGCAATGGAAGATCTTATATTTAAAGGGTTGATTGTTTATGCGGGTCAGAAAACTTACCGCGTAAATTCGACAGAGATGCCAATACTGATTTTATATTTTAGTGAAGATTAGATTAGAGACGCCATTATAGTCGAGCTTTGGGAATTATTTAGTCAATTATTGAAATTGCATGGTAAAAAAGCCATAGAGTTTAAAGATACTTTATATTAATCGAAGAGTCACTAAAATAGTTACACTGATTGCTTAAGATTATCTTCATTTTATATTACTACGGTTAGAAGTTGGAATTAATTGGTATTTTAAAATGGTATAATATATCTAGGAGACAAACACACTTGACAAACTGTTACAAAATTTCTTGTTAGGCAAATGAATCTACATATCTTTCATTGATCACACACTCGAGGGACCCAACAGAAGGGGTTCGTTTAAATCATCAAACAGAAACCACTTGAAAACTGCAATGACACATGTTATATTTCGGCCGTTTAAGTTATGGGGTCGAGTTGCGCTATTTGAAGTATTTAAATTGTTATTAAACCACATTCGAGTACGCCTCCAGTACTCATTGTTATTTAAGAACAAAACCTACTCAAACTATATATGAGAATTAAATTTGAAATGAGAACATTTCCAATCGCTGCCGTCGACATCACTCGACACGCAAACTTTTCAGGACGCACGCAAAACGAACATTTTCCGAACGGAACGCCCTCTCAACGCAAAACTCTATAAAAACGTCGAAAAAAATAACAGTAACATGGCGTATAATGACAGCTGGTCCACTTGAGAACAAAAGGGGCGAGCCGAGGCCCGTGGAGAAAAAAATACAAGAGTGGAAACAACTACGCGTATGCACGGCCGCGGACCGGCGACTCGATGTTAATAAATTCGCAATGTTTGATACCATAGTCCGCCTGCAGCCCGGCAGGCCGGGTATCCCCCGCCCGCCCTCGACCTGAAATTAGGTAGTGCTGAGAAAACTCGTTACGAATATTGCTATATACGTCTCGGGGAGAATAGCGCCGCATTCGAGTTTAAAATGCGAATAATAATCGCGCTATTCATAAAAATCCCGTGCGCGGAATGCAAGGAGAGGCCGTATTTTACACGTTATAATTTTTCCCGAAAGCGGGCCCGCGACTATAGGCAGTTGTTTTGTGCGAGTAGGCTCGGTTCAAATGCCGTGCACGGACCATTAGTTGATGAGCGCACGTATGCACACGCCCTACGCCGCTCGCAACAACCCGACGATACAGCCTGGCCCGGGAAAACTAACTATTTTCAGACTGAATATGCGAATGTTTTTCAGCTTTTAAAAAATATGTTAACTAAAAGTAGTATTTTTATGCACAATAACTTTTGATGGAGCATTTTGACCAAACTGTAATATGTAGGAGCCGTACTCATTTTCTCGATTTGAATAACTTCTGTTGTTACGTTAACCATAAAGGTATTACAAAATCAAAGGTGTTTTCAATATTTATTCGCTTAATAAATTTACATCATAAAAGCTTTGTTAAAACTAGAATTTCATGACAATATCGACACCTCACCTATTAGTGATTGAAATATATCTCCGGAATCAATAACTAAACATACCTAAACGTTACTGGACGTTTTATATGAATTAATTCCTCGGTTGACGGAGTCCGAAAGCGTTTTACTCACGGGCCGGATGGCACGCGGATAGATCAATTTAATGATTGAAAAAAAAACTCACTGTTTGATGTCATTTTATCTGATACAAAGCCATAGCTTCCTTTGACCACTTTGAAACTACTTTAAGTGATATTCGTTTTCTTGAAAAACCTCTCCGAATAGCATGTCTATGTCGTTGTAGTATACAGTTCACCTTCAATATAATTCCTAGAAATGCAAATAAAGAAAAGTAAAGTGCCAGGCAGCGAATATACTTTCCTAATACATCTTTCTATCATTTAATTATTTTGAGTTACACAGTTGTGAATAAGCAGAGTTAAAATCTATAGTTTAAGGCATGTAAGGTGAGTGTTCATTCAATAGATTTATTTGGATAACATTATAAGCCTTACGACGACTACATTAATAACGAATATTGCACAAAATGTTTGTTCAGTTTGACGAGTCTATGATTTAATTCACTCCGAGGTTTTTCTATAAGGATTTTGATGGAGGGTAGATAATGTCATCGGGAGCGACGTGGTTAATAAGCGTTATCTTGTTCCCACTGCGTGTCATGTCTAAATGTTAGCCAAAATATAAAGAAATATACAGGATTTGCTCGATTTAGCCCGTCTGTGCCTGGGATTTGGGCCTGAGATTAAGAAGGTGCGTAGAATCTTCGTTACCGGTTCAGTTTTGTGGGTGTTTTTCGTGATTTTGGTCTTTAGTTTTTTATTATTTTCAAGTACTTTTTAATGTAAACAGATATAAAAATACGATAAGACGGTTTCTCCTTTAGTAGTTATTTTAGTATTTACTTATATCAACATATTACTTATAGTATTTCGCACGTTTTAAAATTTTGTAAAATTATCAATTCGTACTTTAAATGATTTAATCAATTCCAAATGTACCGAAGTATTTAAGAAATATAGGTGATAATAATGGTACTATTTTACTAAACTAACTCCTTTTTTGTAGATAATTAGCATCCTCTGATCTTAATAAATTGATATCTCGATAAATTAATAGAACGTCTTCATCAATTTGATGGTACAAATTCAATCAATGCCAAATCTCGTGATGTTCATAGAATGATTTGGTCGAAAATAATCATTTCTGCCCCTGCAGGACCCCAAGATCAGATATCACTACGACGTGCCCTGAATTAATCCTCGCATATGACATCACAATACACTCACATACGTATGCTCTTTAATATAGTTCTGAGGGGTCCTTATACCTTGAGATGTTCTTATTATAGGTATATAAAGTTTATAATGCAAGACACTTACTGTACACATTTTAGGGACCCGATTGTCATTAATCTAGTCGATTCCTACCAAAAAGGGCTTAAAATTTATAAGATCACAGACTTTGCTTAGATTTTAAATTGTAAAATTTTTGTATTTATACTCCTATAATAAGAATTGAAACAATAAAACAACGTATTTATTAACCACGAAAGAACGTCTTTCACGATATGAATTTTCTGAATGAGAATCGTGCATTGAGAAGTTTCATAGGTACAATAAAGTTCGGAGCGATCGAGGGCACCGATGAGAGTCGCTGAGACACGATAATATCGACTGGCCATGCCCCTATCGCCCCCATCGGCATCCCAACAATAATCACTCTACAAATCGTAACGGAAATTGAAAGAAAAAACTTCCCGAACCGATCTTATCGCTCCTAAACGCTCTCGTAAAATATTAATAAAATAACTTTTTTCACCCAAACCCACATTAACTTTCGATCCCATAGGAATTTATTGACAATTACGCGTCAATAAGTGGCAATAAAAGCACAAAGCGACAATGTCCACAGATTTGAATGTCAATTGTATACAATTGTGTAATGCTGTTTTCGTGGAGGCTCATTTTGATTGTGGTAACACAATTATAGTTCAACTTCGCTCATATGTTTCTTTGTTGTATCTATTATTATGATAAACATGACATCGATCATTATTTTATTTAACTTCCCTATGTGGTGGGATAACGATATACTTGAAATTGTATTTAGTATAGCAAATCAGAGCAATGATATATTGGAGGTGCGTAATTAATTAAATCAGAGGAAGTCTGTATGTAGTTGTATGACGTTCTTCGGCCTAATGAGATGAAAATCATTAAGATATCTCATAGTGTGCTTATGTATTGAATATAGACCCGCTATCTTATTATAGATAACACATATTTGCTTTATAATGTTGAACACACACATAAACTTACGCTTACAAATTAAAGAACTACGAATGTCGTGTTCCCGCACATAACACTAATAAAACTCCCGCTTAACCTTATCTGCAATCGAGGAAGTCTAAAAAAGCGGGTACGAGGGGGAAGACGAAGAACAAGAGCCGTCACTGGAATAGAGATAGATGAACAGTGGGAAATGAAATTCTTTGTGGCACCGCGGTCCCGCAAAAAATGCACAGATTAGATTTTCCCCTCGCCAAGGGCCGAGGGTAGGCAATGATTTTTTACAACGCTATAGATATATGAGCCAGATTTGGCTGCCCTATGTTTGAGAATTTTAATTTCCTTGATTTCAACCACTTCTGTATAATGAGACGCGATTGCTTTTATATCGCGTTAATGTGTTTGGCAAATTAGGTTTGCTTTTAAAATTATTTTGCTCTGTATTTAAAACTAGCGCAGTATTTTGAATAAGACTTTGTTGAATTCAGGCGTATTTAAACATCACCTAAGAATAAAATCAAAATATTGAACTTAAATTGCACAGCTCGCCTCTTATATATACGAGACCATAAGTACAGATGTAGTACGATGGAACCCCGATAAAACGTTTTGCAACAAAAGATCTTCAAAGGAAACAAATTGCAAAAAAAACTAATTTAAATGTTTTTTTTCTACTGAAAATTCAAGCCTTGCGTACAACTAACCTTATTTCGATGAAATATAGTACAACATACATCAAATAGCTGTCCCCATTTAACACTGATACTGGGGTAGGAATTACTCCACATGATAGGTGCTCTAGTCGTGGATTAGCCACCCTCCGTAAAAAACAAGGGCATTGCGGTCTCTGCCGAGATTTGGCCTCTCAAGACATCTGTTCGATTTGTTACTTCATGTCTACTATACGAATGTTTTATAGCGTCAATAAAATAAAATTACGATTTATCGCGGCTAATTTATTTAACCAATCAACTATTTTAAAAGATTAATGACGAAACCTCGTTGGATTTTGTTTTGACGTCTGTGAGATTATCGATTCCCGATTCGAGGTAGGTATAGCAATACAAGACAGCTTTATTCTATGTAGATCCGAATACCAAATACATAGTTCAAATTGTGATTAACAGTACAATGTAGTACGTTTACAAACAAATCGTCGGTCACTTTTATCGTAATAGGTGCGGCTTCAATCGATATAATCCAGCTCTCGGTGTGTCATTTGGGGAGCTGCGCCGCTGGAATCCTGTCAAGTGTCCGCAATTTGTTTGCCCACTTCAAAGCACGCCCCGATGAATTAGGTTTCAATGTATTGGGTTTTCAAGTTGCACAGTAAGGAACACAAACGACACTGTACCAAATCCAACTTTAAGCTAATTATAACCGGCGCTCCAAAGCCTTTTAATTTTCATTTTTCGCCGTCTATTGATCAAATTTCGGTACGACTATTATGAAAGGAATGACGTCAAAAAAAGTACAAAATTCTCGAGTGCAGAATGAGAATTTAATTTGAGCGTGGTCATTACGGATACTTTTTAAATGTTTTCATTTATTTTATACATCTCTTACTAAACGTCAAGCAAAATCATCCTCGAAAATGCTGATGACTTGTCTTTTATTTCGAATTTCAGTAATTATTTTAATTCAGACTTGAAAGGATTTAAGCAAACGTTATGCAAATAAGTGGACGTTATTTCTTTTATTTGATTTCAGGTTTCAATCTTTTAAATGATATTTAAACTAACGAGGTCACCAAAAAAGTATCTGCTAAGTTCAAACGGATCCATTTCAGTGCAAAAAGAAAAAGTCGACTTTGGACTTAGGCGCGGCCGTATTTAGACTATAAATTACCTCATTAAGCGTAGACAAGTTGTCTGCGAATGGGAGGAAATGGGGAAAAAAGGGCCGTTTCCCGAAACTAATTGCCAAACACGATAATTAAAAAACAGATCTCTTGCTCGAGGACAGGGAAAATAAAGAAAATGCAAAGTATTTACGCTTCATTTCCATAATAAAACCTTCGTTTTTCTCGACGCCCAAAATAACTATTGTTCCGTGAGTATTCGGAATTTGGACTTCCCTTCAGGTGTTTTTATTTTCATTTTCTCCTGACGTTAGACTTTTAATAAGTAATGTGAGATGGTGAGGTGCTAACAACATACATTTTTCGGACCTTATTAACTATCCGTAAACATTATTATGTTTTATTTTTAAGAAATAGTTAATAGAATAAAGTGTTACTTTGCAGAGCATGCTCATGCACCTCTACGAACTCAATGAACGATGTTCGTAGAAGCAACATCCAGACGATGCTCAAGTCTCGAGGCAAAAAGTGTCTGTTTGAGAGTTTTTTCGCAGAATGTTGCTGTAATTAAATGGTCTAATAGTTTTTTTTAACATTACTTTGTTATCAACTATTTAAAAGGAGAATTGATACCAGCAAAATGTGATTAGATAAATGATAAATTAATTTTTTACATTATGTTATTTTTATATTTTATATATCATACTAATTCATTGTACATTTTTTTTACTATTATACCTACGTTTACATTTTAATGTGCGCTGATATTAATTATATTTGTTTCACAGTAAAATAAAATCAAAGATGAATGTCCACAAAGAAAACAGCGTTACACTATGGCCTTCCAGACAGTAGCTATATGAGCAAACAAAAGTATCACGAACCAATTGAAATCGATAGATAGATAATAATAATTCCAGAAATGCTAAAAAGACAATTCGAATCTTGAAATTGAATCAGCCACTAAACGCGGGTTATTAAAAGTCAAACCCCAACAAGGGGTGATAAAGTAAATAAATAAGTAGAGTATGGGAGCGTAATAACAGACGGCAAACAGCATCAGAAGCCGTGAGATAAAATCGTATTGCGTTGTCAAAAATAAATGAATCCCGGGATTAGTCGGGGACACGGGCCGCGCAATATTGTCGTTTGCGAAACGTGGGGCATAATAAGCCGCTCAAGCCTTGGCCTCCAATGTGGAAATTGTCATTTATTCTAGCACTTTATGAACGGGCTTTGACCTAAATTTGTCTTAATACACATGTGACTGATTTGGTAACGCATCGCATCCGTTTTGCTAGGAATAAATACAAACGAAGAATAGAATACAATATATATACTAATATAACGAAGTTAGATTACGGCTACGCTATAGGTACGTTCATATCATACAACATTTATGGATACTTCACAATTTATAGTGGAGTGTAAGAAAATATTCTCAATATAAATACATATTTTTAAAACAAAACCTAAATGTACTAAGATCAGGATTTCATTAAATTTTCTTCAAAAACCTGTTTATTTGATGTTTTCAGGACACAAGACCATTGGGTATATGTTTATTCTGAAATCGCTGTTCTCGTGTTATATGAACAAAGATATCTTTATATCTTTAAAAGTAGTAATTTCCTCAGCTCAAGACCATTCGTACACTCAACTAAGACAGAAACTGATTTTACGCTATTTGAAAACGCTTTCGCTAAGAAATAATTCCGCTAGAGGGCCAGTAATCGCAGCTTTACAGATTATCGTGCTAGATTCCTTTGGCTGTCAATATCGCAGTGAGCGGGTGAGATAAACCACTCCGCCCGATTTCGCCACAAAGAGATGGCTCAGCACTATCTGAGTTTTATTCCGATCGAATTTACCGCCATGAACGTACAAGTGAGTGCCGACACCTGCACTCATCTTATTACACTTTGAATATAATCAAAATAATATAACGTAATAACAATTTATAAGAGAAATATGATCGTATATATATAAAAGATATAAAACATTCACTCAATTATACGTAAGGTATTCTTAAAGCACCGATCAATTGCAAATGAAAGAGAAAGGGAAAAGGAAGTAAAAAATTGAAAAGATAGCAATTTATCAATGACGTGTCAAGCCGATGGGCCGCGGGCGTCATTTTTATCGTATTTGCGTATAAATAGTGAGGAGACGTGCCGAGTCGCCGCTAATGATACGGAAAATGACATCTTATTTGGGTGTAAATCGAAGAAAAAATCGCTCATCTCGCGCCCGCCAGCATGAATATTTTATAGGCGCGTCAACAGCGAAATGACAGGTTTTATCGTTTGTAAATTTGGTGAAAATTGTACGAAATGACACGATGATATTTTTTATTTTGTGAGAACATCCTTCCGCCAATCAGCCATGCTCATTGTGGGCATAATCAAATGCTCCACGGAGATGACTGACGTAATTTTTTTCTATTTTTATGGAAAAAGGTTTTTTTTTTACTTTTTACTCTCACATTAATACTTTAAATCATTGTCAATTAATATTTTTTTAAGAAATACTATGTACATATAAGTTCTTCATTCTTGAGGACTTATACGATTATTCATATGCTTCATTGTTATCAGCTTTGCGTGGAAAGTAAAAGGTATGCATTCGATTTTTAAAACCAATAAAATATTATTACTATACCACCTATATAAGATTTTTTATACATAAAACATTCAGTGCAGTATTCACTATTTAAGGTTAGCTTTTAATTACATTAGTTATAATAAATACAGCAATAAATATAATGTTCTTTGTGATTAAAGATCAATTTCAAACGCCCAAATTAATTACAGCTTAAAAATCACTACAATATTGCCTATTTGATATTAAATTGATGACAATAAACGGGGTTGAGAACAATAAATAATAGGTACAAAGATCAAAGCTCGAAGCAAAGGCTGTATGGTAAATTGGCAGAATATAGAAAATCTTTAATCTCTGTAATTGGTTATTAACGCAACGACTTGCTTACATGTGTATTGGCGTGAATTAATGAGAAATCTTGTTGCTTTGAACGTGCGAACATTCTTGTTCATACTTGAATTTTCGTTACACAACACGTATCTAATAATTAATTTATATATATTTTAGATGTACACATTTATAATATAGGAATACGATGCTTTAAAAACCGGTTTGCTAAGGTTTAAGGCTTTTTATACTTTCTACGTGATATTTATATGTTTTATATCTGGAATTTGATAAAATCACGTAATTATATTTCCGTGACAATCGTAATTCATGAAATTTGAATTGGAAACATTTTGTGAAGATTTAATAGTTAATTTAAAAATATGCATTTTAGAAAGACTAAGGCGTTAGCGTGAGTAAATTGAGAAAAATGTAAACCAAAATATTGTCTGATCCTCATAAGTCGGTACATATTCGTCGAATTTGTCCCAACAGTGGGGGAGTACCTGCCGTAAAGATAAGCCTCAGTCGTAATATTCCCCTATAAAATAACTTCTTACTGCCTCCGGTGCTATGGCGACGGGCCCTCGTACTTCACGTTATTGGTTCTCTTATATACAGGCTTATGTCCCAAACGTCTGTCTGTTAGCAGATATAGCTACTTATAAGTACATAGATACGTGAAATAAGTTTTTTATAATGATTGATTTTTCAAAATTTATATTTTTCTCTTTCCAGGGCGAAGGCTCAGTAACATATTGAGAAGGATTTTTCTTATATTTTATAAGAAAAATGAATAAACTTATATAAACATTATTTAGCTCTTAAATTTAAACTCGAAATATCGAAAAACTAGCTAAATACCACGTAAATGGCAGGCTTTTTAAAAGAAATAAATATCTGTCCATACAGACAGCAATTAATAATACTATGATGAGTATATTCTGTTTAAACATGTACTAAATATGGGAACTAAAAAACAATGATATTTGACTACATACAATCAATGAAAGTTTTCACGCTTATATACAGAGGCTTTCTGAATAAAGATAAGGCACTATACAAGATAGATGTCTCACGTAGCGATACGTAACGAAGCGATCGATCATTTCAGAAAGTAAAAGCTCTCGAATTAATTAAGGAAGTCATTATGCGTCGATAACATTATCCGCACGCATGTCGGGAAATTGTCAACACAAAGAGATTTCCTGCGTTTTCCTCGATTTAAAGCAATTCATGGATTCTGATTAAGCCCCCGCTGCTATTCCGAGATTATTCCCCTTTCAATGCAAAGAATGGTTTATTTCAAACACCGAGAAACTGAATTGTGTTTTCTTGTGCCTATTGATTTTACGAGGAAAATGTTATACGCAAATTTTAGTTCGAAGTATTTGTTTAGGATACACCTAATTAAATGAAATGATAGATGGAAACTAGATTCATTTGGTGTTTACGTAACACTACAAATTAATAAGGAACAGCCGAATGCCTTCTTTAGTTGAAACTGTAGAAATCCTCAGTTTACATCAGTAGTAGGTATGTGATCTTACTATTATATAGCATAGTAAGGTTATTTATTATATAAAGTTTAGAATTTTATCATTTAACGATTCTGCCCTAAAATTTATCTATGGATCAACTACTTTTGAATAATAGTATCATAATGTTTTCAACCGAAGGAATAAGGTTTACAGAAAACGATTTAATATTTAATAACAATTTTAAACAGTGTTTTTCCTTGAAATTAAATAGATCAAAAGCCACAGAACAGTTCATTAGATATCTCAACTATCGCTTCCTCGAACTAACACAAACTTTAGATTGCCGTAATAATTATTTATTCCGCTCACTCGCAGCCAACTCAGGAACTATTCAATGAAGAAACGCTATTTCTCACTGGCCAGATAAGACGCTGATTCCCCCCATTTTAGCTCCGGACTTTAATTATAGCCCTCGTTTTGTGTAAAATAGTTGGTCGAGTAATTTAATCCGGTATCAGTATGCGGGACGCGCGCGCCTTACCATGGAAACCGATCGAGTTTTGGGGAGGTTAGGTCTTTGTAGGTATACTTACAACGTACATATTTATTTGATTACATAAGTTATGCTAGAACAGGAGCAGGAAAGGGCAGATTCTATTAAAGATTAACTAAACTCGGTTTTAGAATATACAAACATTGCATTCGTTATTGAGGTTAAAAAATATAATTTGACCATTCAATTTTAATAAACACGATACGACCTACTTTATTTAAGAATACGGCATTAACAGTGTAATTAATGTGCATATTTACAGGTATACAAAAGAGTCGTCATTATGTTTCTCGACAGCTTAAGTTTGTCACGCTTTTCCCTAAATCAAAACTGCAAACATGTTTTGTTTACCTACTCAGCACTCAACCACCCCTTATGCCTCCAGTCGTTGAACTGCATAACTATACCAAGTTCGGCATACAGCGCCGTAAAAAATAAGCGCGCATCAGACTCGAGCATGTAATTCTAGCGTACTCTTCCGGGCCGAACAAAGGAGAGAGGGTAAGAACACGAGTTACTCGACACCCTGTACCTTACGCAGATTTGTTTTCGCCGTCTCAACGACTCACAGGGGAAAGTAAACTTTCTTACTGAAATATAGAGTAGCTTTCCCATTGTGGATGTGACACCTCATCAAACATTTCAGAGCTACGGGCACGCAGGAAATTCGCGATAGTCAAATTGTAGTCTTAGCGAGCGCGCTATTAAATTATTACATTTGCAGCTGTAGGGCGAACGTATAAGGCACGATTTGCATTACGTCGAATCGCGGAGGGTCCTTGGATACGGTAGTACGACACATGAGCACTGCGAAAGAAAAATGTACCTTTAACGACGTGAGGATTCTGAAGTCGAAATAAGCCGTAACAGGATGTCATTCAGGATAATGCCTCTTTTACTTTTGTATTTTCAACAAATTAAAGTGTAATGCTCGGTTCCATTGAGACGAGGATAATTATGACAAATCGTCTCTTGATGCGAATTTATTTTTTGTTTGCGTTGAAATGTTTTGATCTGTTTAGTTATTGCCTATATACACATTATCAATATATATACATAATACTGACAATGTGTACACAATAGCTGCTTCGGATGTGTTATTATTCCATTTATAAAAAACCAAAAGATATCTCTTGAATATATTGCATTTTTAAACTTTTTAAAATGTAGTTTTGTAGTTACAAGGTTTGATAACATATGAATTCCCATTAATTTAACATAAAAATGTACGTAATTTTAAATTTTTCCTCTGTATACAAATATCGGTCTTCACCACCGATATTTCGACCAACGGACTCACAAACATGTTTAAAAGGGTTTAGCTCTACATACATGTGTGCATGTGTTAAAAAAAACTAGCATGTGTGCGTAGCCCATGTATGAGGACCGGAACGTACTTTTAGCCCCTGGGCTGTAGCTACTTGTAGGTAAGTAGCTAGACGCCTTTGTTCTAACAGATGATTGGAGCCGGGCTCGGAAATGCGTATCACCCCACCCCCTCATTGGTTCGTTTCATTTTCTTAGCAGAAGCGAGACAAAACACTCAACTGTTTAGTTAAGGATAGAATCTGTGTAAAACAGTAGGTAGGTGTCACAAGTTCGTGTTTTGTTCGATGTTTGGAACGTTCGCAGATAAACTATTTTGAGAGTTAGCACGAGTTCGCGAATTGTTTCGAAGCAAGTTTGTGCGACGTTTCCATTTTATTAATGGCTTTCCACGTTGTTGATAATAATAGGGATTAGTTTAACAGTCGTTTTAGGAATAGTTTTTTCTAGACAATGGTTGATACATCTTATAAAAATCTCGTGTCACGGGGTTCGAATTTGAACCCCCCCAAAACGGCTTGACCGATTCCAAAGAAACTTTGGGGGGGTAATAAAGGCCGGGAAAAACCCCCCCTTTTTTTTTCCCCCCCCCAAAAATTGGGGGGTGCCCCCCCCCTCCCAATTTAAATTTTTAGAAACATATTTATCTATATTTTTTATGTAAATACCAATCTAATTTTCATTAGACGATCAACCTATATAATTGAAAATTGAAATCACATGAACGGAAAACAACGTTTGCCGGATCAGCTAGTTTATCAATTTATGGACGAAGACCTTTGACGTAACCAAAGAATATCACTATAATAAAAATAACAATATACACTACTTAATTCTTAAACATGTAACAGAAATACACAACATACTATTATCAGTTAAATAATAAAACTATATGCAAAATAGATGTACGAGGCAGCGGAGGGCTAATCGGCACTCCGTCACGTCGCCGTCACGCACACTCAGCCACGTGCTTGTGGCCTGCCACAACACTCATTTCTAATTGATTTTTATTTCATTTGCCAAGAAGTATGTGGTTTTGCACGAGACTGGAGTAAAGGAATGATTAAGTTATATTACATAATCATTTTCGCTCTTATAATCATTCATTTATGTAACACCAAATCGTCAAATTTATTATTTAAAAAGCGTCAAATTTATATAACATTGTGTTACATAAATTTGACGCTTATCCGAATGACTAATTTTTAAAACGGTTGGCTATATTTATCGACCAAATCACGTGAAGTTACAGCTGAAGTTTTTGTACTCATGCAAACAACAACAAATTTCACCAAAACTGATTCATATCGTATAAATAAATTCAAGAACGGGTTATGAAAAAACTTCGAAACAAAATTTCAAAAACAAACGAGCGAGTTAAGCCGAATAAGAATTCTTTAATTAAAACGTTGCTTCTTGCATAACTGGAATCACGGGAATCATATTTTTACTTCTGAAGGTGATATTTCGACCAACTCAATTAAAGTTTCAAGTATTTCTGACACGTTACGAACTCTTCACAAAGCGAATTTAATGTTACGAAACTGATTAAATGGGGTTTCGAAGTGTGACGTAAGTTATAAACTGTTTATTTACAAGTTCATTACAAAAATAGCAATTTTATTATGATTACAAAAGCGTTTCCAACTCGAAACGTTTCGAATTATAGCTGGTAAATAAATATAGTCGATTGTTATATAAATGGTCATAATCATTCTTTGATTTAATGTGTAAATATAAGATGTTGGTTTAAGTGTGATTTTGTAATAGTGTGACCAGCTAATAGCTAATAGCCATTTACCTCTTTCTACTGTACCTACATGAATTACTTTTCAATATTTATTTACAATACGAGTATTTTCTAATTAAAAAACTGATGCTGATTTATATACCATTTCTGATAGCATTAACAATAATGAATAGACGATACGAATGTAAATACATGTTTATATAACCTATATAAAATATATCTATACTTTTTACGGCGTAGTACTGAGCAGTTTGATTTTGTGTTTTATTGCGATTTTGTTCTTCTACTGCGTGACTGATCCACCGCTTATGGGAGGTCTCTTTAATGCTGATAATCGATATTTGTGTTCGATTGTGTGAGCACAATGGCTTTTTTCGGGTTTTGTTAAAAAACAGGTGTCTAAATTTTCGGTACTGAGGTTACAATGGGACAAGTCTTTGATATGTTTATCAACCCTTTGAATGGGGGCGGTTAACAATAATTTGAGAGTGGGTTTTTTCGATAACTATCTGGAGGTTAGTGACAGGTGAGATGTCAAACGCGGGTATTGTGCGCGTAACCTCGGGAATTACAATTGATTGGTAGCCCGATAAGATATAGCTGTTCAAATCTTGACGTTGATGCCATGTTTATGCAGGAAACAGTACAATATTTACCTGAAACGTACTTTTCGTGTGTTGGATGGAATTTTGGATATTTTCTTTCAACGAATCATCAAGTGGAAGTACTTATAGTTTTAGTTCGCCTTTTGTTCCCAAGTTTCCAAACCGAATAACCACATCTTACTTACTTACTTACTTTTTATTGATTTCTGAATTTTTACAACTAGTTACTAAGTTTGGATACATAAATAAACCTTATTTTACTGTTTAAATAACGTATATCTAAATTAGTAGGTTAGGTTAATTAGGTTTGGTCATATGACATTTTATAAACCTGCCAATTAATTTTCTTAAGAAGCCAATGATTTAAAAAATAATTCGGAAAAGTTTCAGTTTTTCTGGATTAAGGTGTAAGATTCTCCTAAAATATTTTATATTTGTACAATTGCATTCATTTATATAATTGAATTCCGTTCGTAAAAAATAATAAACAAATACTTTTTTGTTCAATCATATATTAATTGTAAATTTACATTCACCATAATTTCGAAAACAACCGATTCTAATCCCACTTACACTATATACAGTTGCCGTCGGAAACCATTTTCCATTTTGGTTGTTGTTGCTTGGAATAATTTTAAATACAGTCTTCTTTACTTATTTTATTGAATATTTCTTATTTATATATCTGTATCTTACATAAGATTATAACAACATCAATTTAAGCGATACTAAGAACATGATGAATACCTTATAAATATAAATAATAGTGTTTTAAAATCCAAATTCAACCTGCCCGAAACTACGTCACCAAACACTCGATCGTTTTTGTTTCTTGAGATTTAAACTTTAGTCAATGCACTAATGTGTTTTAACAAATGTATACAGTCGCGGGTACAACTTTTACTTTCAATGCTATATTAAATGCCATTTTTAAAAACCGTTTCACCGATTTTATTTATTTACGATTTGCAACGATTGAAATCATTTTTGTTAATACAACTAGAAAAAAATTTCTTCTGGAAAGTCTTTTCGAAATCAAAATACGTCGTTATTCGACATTTCTTAACTTTATGTAAAATAAACTACGCTTAGTAAAACGGAATTGAGATCTCACACTACTTTAGTATTAAAACAAGTAGGGTCTACAAAAGCGATCCTCTAAAAAATGCACAGGAAAATACATTGCCGAGTTTCTGTTGAAAGTGAGGTAACGCACGGAGCGTTGCAACTAACCAACCATGCTGCTAAGGAAACTGCCTAAGTTGTAGGAGGAAGCGAGAGTCCGTTAAATCTTCTTAAAGGTATTTTAAAGCGATTTGTTGGTTACTGCTGATTCAGCAAGTAATTTGCCAAGATATTTTGGTGACTGTTATTTCTTTAAATTTAAAATATCTATTTTTTAAATTCTTAGAACGTGTTGCGCTTAGGTGATCCATGATATCTATGTTTATATATAAGTCAACACATTTCTTCAAAAAGTACACTCGCTTCGGGTGTATCACATTGTTTTAGAGAGCGCGATGCATGGGACCATTTGGCACAAAAAGGCCAGGTTGTAAGTTCGTAAACGCATTTTGGTTCTCACTATTTCAAAAATATTTGTTTTTGTCCAAATATACAAATACTGTTTTGTAGTGTAATGAAAAAATACATACATAACTTTACATTGAAGCTTGAGAGGCATTCTTGCTTAACTGATACATTAATCAATTTTTATTTATATTTAAAAAAAATGTAATATACTTGTAACATTAAATAATGATATTGACGTCAATAGTTAATCAAAACAACCAGGTGTTAGCAATTCACGCGCAAAGCGTTTGTCTGTGACATTTATCCGCTACTCGGGTAAGATCGCCTGTCGCCTGTTATTGGCGGCAATGTTTCAGCGTCTGAATAGCTGGTGTCGGGAAGGCGAGCGCCTACCGCCGCATATTTATGAAGCACCTCAAACACTATAAATAGTTGATACGGGCCTTGCCGGGTAATGGAGTCAATACAACAGCTGGGAAACTAAGTAATTTGTGGTCTGTTTTTGTGGTACAACTGTATACACCAAGCGAAGCACTTGATTGCAGTTACAGTACCTTAAATATCTCACGAGAGCTCTATGAATTAGTCAAAAAACATACGATGTTTTCTTCTTAACTCTCTGTATCTCAATTATATCGTTATCACTTAACGTCACCTTAATTGAGAACAATGTGAGTAATTTTATACTTAGAATTCCATTTTCAAACTAAAACAATCGACTATTTACGAATATGAAGCGTCGATCCGCCCAGTCAAATACCATACACATGTCTGCGCCACGCCACCCGATATAGCTTAGATAAACGCGCACATATCTATGCAAACTACTTCTCAACATAACCTTTAGCAAACAACTCATGCAACAACTAAATTTCAACACTACTACGTTGCAACAAGACACAATCTCAATTGACACACTTGTGTATAACCTGGTCCACACCGAAGTCCGTCTAACTACATATATAAGAGTATAGTACGGTGGGAACGCGAGGTGAATATGGTTTGGCCTTAGTGAAGGTAAAAATTTAAGCCGGTACTTAGAATGCTAAATAAAGATTTGAATGGGAGGGGACGTGCGTCGTAAGCCGATGGCGACTAACCGTGTCACATCTGTAGGTTAAATTTTTTACTGTTGATCTCGACGTTCTGAATTTAAATAAATTTCAAACAAAGGTACCTGACAAAGTGTTTCATTAAAATTAACGTGCTTATGGCTACTATTAGATATAATTATTATGTATTTTGGATGTGATATAAGCTGCCTTTAAACATTTATAGATAATAATTTATTATTTAAGCACCATTTATTTAAAAACTAAAAAATATCTAGATTTAGAACATATACATGAATATATTCAAGAAGTGTTCATAGCTTTTCACATTTCAAAGTGAATATTCGCACCTAATAATATACAGAAACACGGAAAGGCGCATATCGTTTCAATAGCTCATCGCTTTTGACTGAACCATAATCGTTAGCATACAATTCAGCTTTATGTGCGGAAGGTGTTTCAGGAGGACGGAATTAGGGGTCAATGGATGGACTGCATGTGGGAATTTTCGAATTTTCACCCACAGGCAGACTGCTAATCTGCGTGTCGCATGTGATTGGACCGACAGCGATGTCCAATTTTCTGGATACTACGGCCTACATCTGCATCTATCTGCATTCAAATATAGAAGAATCCCATAACTCGTGGTAAGAGATAGGCAAATTCCATGTCAATTTTAGTTATCATTGTTTATAAAAATAGATTTATTGTTAAACATCTAATGTTTGTCTAAAACGGATATAATTATTAATTTAACACATTTCTATTAATTTAATTTAGCAAGCATTTTTCGTTATACAAATCGCTTTATACGTTCTATTTTATAAAGAAGTCTCATATAAAATCTTAAGAAAAACATCCAAAGTTTTCAAAAACACTTTTCAACAGAAGCATTTCTGTTACACTTTGGAAAAAATCTGTTTGCTTATTAAAGAAAAACATAAATTGAACTAAATTAACTCGATTTTATCCAACAACTTCATTTCCATAAAATAAAAAACCTATAATAAAATAATTAAAGTGGATAAGAAATATTACAACTGCTGGCAAATAGAATGAATGAATGCAGGTTTAAAGCAAAGAGGTGGACGTAGTAAAATAATTGTCTCATAAAATAGTGAAAATAAAAAGCATCTTAATGTCAATTTGTATTCGCAAACAAATCTCGAGTTAGCAAACAATGTTCCAGCTCTAATGATTGTTTACCAAGCAGGGGCCACTAACCCGGTAATGCAATATTAATGCAATTCATTAAACCTGCAGCTCAAGAGCGCCCTACGGAAAAGCGAAGAGAAAAATCTACGCCATTTATATGGAATCAACCTTTTTTATTGTTAACATACGCAAGATCATGTGATTTTAAATTTTCATTCCTTATTCAGTGAAATTAAACAATATGTAGTCTAAAGAATGAAATATCTGGAAATTGGTTAAATAATAATATTAAAAGCATTGCTCAAATATACATAACAATTTAATATTTCAGTTTAATTTCTTCTAGTTAACCATACCATAAATATATTTACTTCTAAATAATATAGAAAAGTGTGTATTTTTGTTACAGAGAATTAAAACAATGAAATCTAGGGTGCATAATTCTAAATACCATAAATTAAAAACGAATGATCCCACAGTCCAGCCTCGACTCAGGCTCACATAATGAGTGAAAACATATGAAGCGGGCAAAGAAAGCAAGCTTTCCAAGTCTCGTAAATGTTTACCGTTGCCGCCCCACGGCATTGCGTCATTGTTCTGGTATCGATTAGCCTATGACGTCACTATATTTCAAAACACTCGCCACCCTCGGTAACTTGTTTCAAAGTTTTGCACGTAATAATTTTGAAACAATGCTTATATCAGGTTTTTGGGGTATTTTTGTTGCTCTAAGTTTTGAAGCTTTCTGTAAGAAGTCGCGTTTTAGACCTTTTATTGGATACATTGTTGTGTTACGTGATTCACGAGTTATTGAGTTGTATTTTTGCTTATACCTTGGACATTTTTAAACATATTAACACGTGTTAAAACGTGATTTTGTCTAATGTGCGTATGTTACAATAGAAATGAATCTTTAAGAGTTACTCAAATGAGCTTTTGAAAGAATAAACGTATTGGTCACATTTATTTTCAAAGCTTAAAACTTAACAGGCTTATAATAACATTCTACATAAAATAATGGAATGGTAGGTATTTTTAAATTTAGAACTTTATCCGCAAAACGGCAAAATAATATAATCCAGCCTAGCAAAAGTTTTCAAACACCGTGAGAACTGCTAACAGATATGACTCCCTGAATCAGAAAAACGCTATTTGGGCAAAAAAATAAACTCCAATTGCTCGCCTGAGGGCGTATAATAATCGAACTAACCTGTCATCCCCATGTTAAGTGGGTTTGAAGGAACCTCAGCCATTGTCCCGGTTACCAGTAGCGTGTTTTCTCCGCAAATGTTTGAATTGCTTGGTATTTATTAATATTATTTTCTATAACAACAACTGTGTTTGCGTTTAGCGTGGTATGTTGTTATAGGAACATTCGCATACAATCGACAGATCAAAACAAATCCTTTTTGCATTTCCGTAAATTGTTTTTAAGATATGTTTTGGTAGTTTAAATACTATGAATAATTTCAAATACATCAATTGACAAAATAATTCTAAAATTGATGATCCTTGTATGCCTTATGAAGTTACTTTCTTTAGTGCCCCGTAAATGATGAGTCATGTATAGATAATATACACTAGTCAATTAAGCCTCGCTAAAGCATCACATAATACGAGTTCTCTCTCAATTCGAGACGCAAGCAGCATCGAAACATTTCAATCGCGCATATGCCTTTGTCCGGGCTCACAATAGCGACTGCGTACCATTCACCACAAAAGTCTGTTTCACTAACTCCTTGTATTCTGTAACATTGACCTATTGAACCAACAGGTGATTCACAAAGCACTTGTTTGGGTGTCTCTGTTGAATTAATGCCCTTCGCATTCGTTTCACTTGCACTTTATATGGCTATTATTTGGCTGAAGGCTTTCGAGATTTGTATGTTAGAATGCATTTTAATGCGTCCGATGGTGTCGTATGGTTGTGATTGATCTCAATTAACAAAAGCAACAATAATTATTCATTTTTTATATACCCATAAAACAGTTTTATGCATTTGTGATTTAAAATAGTGTCCGTTTATTTTCATCACTGATGAGTCTATGTTATCTATATGATTTTTCTAAGTATGCTCATAACTAATGTAAAGAAAAATTAGATACGTGTTTAAATACGATAAGCTTAAACTGTAAAAAGAATCCTTTAGGATAATACTCTATAATTCACTTTGCTCTTATTGAGACGTATGTAGCCCGAATATACATGATTTGGATTGTCCAATAACGTAAGACAATACATATCAAAATACATGGACCAGGCATGTAAGACGCTGATCCTTGTCTATTGTGTTGATCAGTCAATGGCCTCTCAAAGAACCAATACCATTTTTGCCACTGTGTTTTAGTTGTATCCTATTTCAAGAAACAAAACATGTAGAAGAATTTAATTGTATTGATATAAAAAAATTGGAAAAATATTTTATTAATTTTCGTAATTAAATAATGGTCACCGATTAAGTAAGTTTTATTTTATATAGCGAGAAATATGATTGTTATTAGTTTATAACGTAAAAAAACTTTGCAGAGCTTTAGTTTGGAAATGGAAAGATTAATACGAAAATTATTTAATATTCGTTTCAGCAGACAATGACATGCCCAGGGCGTAAAGTATCTAAAAACATTTTTTTAATTTTTATTATTTAACAATATATACAACAATTTCATTTCAACAATCACAATAAACAGATTTTTATTACGCATTAACAAACTAAGTATTATTGCGAGCCCGCGGGGACATATTCGTCAGTATTTCCATGTTTTCTTGTGAACGACGGAATCTCTGTTTTCACGTTACCTTGCTATTGTCAGGTGTACATACTGCGATCGAGTTGTTTTAATATTTTCAACAATATTATTAGTTTTGGTCTTGTCAAAAAGTACCTTCGTACAATACTAGGCTGGAGGAAAGACCGCATATAACATTGTCACATGTCAAGACTTCAAATTTAGACAAATTTGTATTTTTTTAATTATATTATTTTCTAGTATATAATAATATACTGTATAACAACAAATATCTTTATATCATGATTTAGTAGTATATATATTTCATATTTCTGATTTAGTATGTATAGTATTCAAATATAACAGCATTCATTATTTAGAGTTAGAGTGCAAAAACCAGAATATGAAAACGAGCTTACTTATAAATTTCATAAAATTTAAATTCTTCAAAAAGGATCTTTTACGTTATGTTATTGTTGCAGAAATGCAGTGTTTGGTGTTTTGCCATGATCCATGAACTATTAAAAATAGTAGATCCAAGCTCTCGACCTCGGTTCACCCCCAGTTCGGTTGCAGCGAAAAATGAACGCATTTGTGGCAAACTAAACGGGTAACGTCTCCGGTTATTATTATAATAAAACGCGACATTAATGTGAATACAAAATTCGCGGAGCTTGCAATTTTACGCATATACGTTACTTTTGTCTCCGAATAAATGAAATGTCCGTTTTCTGCGACTTTTAAATCATCCTTTATCCATTCTTTAAGCATTTTAGCCTCGATTCCATCCGTCATAGTTTTTTAATATGTAAAAAGGCCGATTCATTATTTTCAACAGCGTCCATTTCCTTTCACACAAAAGCTACGTCGGATTGAATAATTAGACAATTTGTCATGTGACATGCCATCACGTACCGATCAAGATGTGACGAATAAAATAAAATATTCAGAATTTTAATCCCGGCCATTATAAGACGACGAATCTCACGAACGCTTTTGTGATTTTAAAAACAAAAAAAAAGCACATTAATTTGCGCGGCGAGTCAGTCATCCGCGCGTCTTCGAAGGTGACACGTCTTGGTTTTTTAAATCTTTTGTCTCACATTACTCGTGTTTCGTATGATGATTTTAACACTTATTAATCTGAAGTATAATATTTTATTGTCACAATGGTTATTAATCTGCACTCATAATAATCTGAAGAAAATCTGCTCGTTCGAAGCGCTAAACTGAGGAACTATATCGTGTACAAAAAATATTTTTCTTGTGAAACGACAGTTTACTGTTGAAGTACTGTAGATACTGTACTAGCTAAATAATAAACCGCAGGGTAGCTAGTTGATTACAAAACCTGTCGCATATATAATTATTACCAATTTGTTCCGTGTTAATGAAGTTATATTATTGATTTCACTTCCAAACTGTTACAAACAAAGCAAACAGTATTAGTGTATTTGTATTGCAAATTATGGTTTCTAAAATTTAGTTCAAAATAATAATTTTTCACAGTAGGTATCACACGACTTATGTACTTTACTAATCTCATAGTACATAACTAACATTTTACCAGCGCAAAATATTTCGAGCAACCTAGGATAATGTACTGACTGCCGCAATATTGCGTAGTAAACATATGTAAAGCTTCTAATAAAATATACATTTATAAAGAATCTGATACACTTTACATCCCAAGTTCAAACCCGTCAAAAACCACCCACAATCCGAGTTGCGGACTCAAGTTCGTCATCATGATTAATACTGACTTTCAACTCATTAGCTGAAGGGCTTAGGAACGCCGTCCTGGGGTACTTAATCACTCGAACAAAGCACTACCTACTCGCGAGCAGCCGAAAGCATCATTCTTCGTCAAGAATGTGTTAGCCGCAAGGAAGGTGCTGAAGCGAATCTTAATGTTTTTGAATTGTTAATACGTATTTTTCACGCCTTTATTGCATTGTAAATATCATTTCAAACTCGGGGAATATTCTTTATTGTTGATTTCACTAAAACCTATCATAATCTGTACCGATTGATGAATTCTCTATATTTGTAGAGTTATAGACAAGTTATTTTTATAAACATGATTTTTTTCAAACCATGAAAAGTGCCTATATGTTAACATTGGAAATCAGACAATAAGTAGAGATACTTAATATTAATAAATTACATTAAAAAATAACATAAAGATGTATTTTATCTTATGTAAAATTCTTTACCTTCGACTTTTCAATAATTGATAACAAGTTACGAGTATTATGAATTTCTGAGTAGATATCATCTGTCCTGTTGAATTAGAAGCTGGGTAACTAGATCGCAACTTCTCTTCCTTTGTGTCGCCACAGAATTGTAGAATCGTATGCGTGCGTACCGTTTTTTTGTTACGAATGTGCATAAAGATTACTATTGACGTTCCATTGCACGTACTATATAATTTCATCTTCATTTATTAAGTGTTGACGGAATAATAACTTTGTTTCTGAATGACGTATAAATCTAGATATAAATAAGCCTTTTGTAGGATTTACTATTAAACGAAGGTTTATGAAGATGAGTTTCACGTGAAATGTTTCTAAACAATTTTTACGAGTAATATTAGGATCGTGTTAACCTCTATATTTCAGAATTGTAATTTTAGATAAATCAATGTAACATTTCGCCATCAATGAGCTATGACATTATAATTGTACCATTTAAACTAGTGTAGAATGAGAATGGTAATAAAAGATAAGCAATATACTAAGATGTATGTTTTTATTCTTTGTTTGTCAATAAATTAACTTTGAATTTTAGTCTAGTTTTTTCAATAAATATCATAGCATTCTATCTACATACATCATATACCATCAAATTGTTTTACCCGCGCTTTAATTAAAACACTCATGGAAATCTTTTCTTCGATATTTCCTAGACTATTAAAATCCAATGATGTAAAGAACAATTGTATGTTACATCATTCTTATGGTAAATATTTTATTAATTGTATGATAAATTATAAATTTTTGCAATTTTCTTTAAATAATGAATAAATGACGTTTATAAGAAGTGTGCGGTAAGTTATGAATTGTTTTGAAACCAAAGTGATTATTATAAAAACATTTGTAGTGACTCAACCTCCACGAGTGTTTGGTGTACATCCTTTTAGCATACATTTTACGCAGCAAAGGCTTTGTTCGGTAATTGCAGGTATTTATTATTTACTAATAAATACCATTTTACATTTATTTTATTTACTAAGAAAAACAATAAAAAAATACAATATTATTATTTTATTACTTATCGTCTACCTTGTATCAAGCCAAACCAAGTCCTGAGATTTACGCATCCAAACAAATTAAGCTTATAAATAAGTATAAATTAAAACAAGTTAAATCCAAAACGCAACCAATCGCACAGACAAGCCAAAATCGCGTACAAAACTCAGCACGTCCGCAACACTAAATGAGGCTGTTTAATTACCATAATTAATTAGATCCCGCAGCGCAGACATTCACAGAATAGAGGATTGATGCGGGTAACATATCGACGCCATTACGAGGTGACGATCGCCTCGTATTTTAAAAGGCTGTCATTAGGAAGTGGGTTTTTTGTGGTATCATTCGTCGCTCTATCAATCATGCTAGATATCTCGTTTTGTTCCTGCATCGTGTGCAAGTATTTGGAGATTTATTCTTGTAATTGATGAGACGTAAAACGTATAATGCGGCGTCTTTATTGCATAAAACCTGTTTATATTAATATAGAGACGTGTAGGATATAAAATAAGGCATACTTCTATCAAGTTTATAGACGAAGTCACAGGAATAAGCACGTACGAAATAATTATCAAGTATCGTAGCTTCGCAACGGGAATCAATAAGGCAATTAGTAACCGCAGCCAGAGGCCGCCGGAGTGTTCTTGAGGGACGCGTGCCTCTACCACCCACACCGATACCACTCACTTCTCGCTAGTTCACCACTAATTGTGCTTACTTTTATCGCTTATTACTACAATTTATACGGTCTTGCACGCGCTCGGTACGGGGGCACACGCCTGGGAATGAAAGGTCCAGTAAATAGCTTTTATCGATTAAATATAATTTAGGAATGTTGTTGGATTAGTTTGAAATATGTTATATATATTAAAGCAAGTTTGTAGTCGGGCATATAAATTACCATATCATCATTTAGATAAATTAAAACGTTTGTTTACAAATACGCTGCTGTTACTTTTGGGTATTTACTGCCAATCATTATTATGTAGAACACAAAAATACATAACTACTAATTTATAACAAATTTCATTTGAATTAAACAAACAAAAGATGATTTTTACTTAATTCAAAAATATATAAAGATACATTGTAAATAATAATTTTTGATTTTCAATTGAAAATCTGATTTATCTCCAGGGTCAGATACATCGAATCTAGAAAATGATATCTTACAATTTCCATTAACAGAAGACATATAATTTATGGTATTTAAAATATGGTATGTTTAGAAGTCATTGTCCGCAGGTGAAATGATTAATTGTCAGCGGAAATTACTGATTGCGCGACGAGTCACGCTCGAGGCACGGACTGATACTGACTCCACTTTATTTGCTTTTAATTTTGAATATGTATTTTTGATTTGAAGAAAAACACTTTGTTCACGGATTAAGTTATGTATTTTTACACATGTATGTGGTAAAAATACATAACCGTACCGTACCGTACCGTACCACGCACGCTGTAAAGCACGCGACACGTCGGAAAAATTAAAAATAATGTAATATACTTAATAAACCGTTACCAGTGATTTTCTTTAAATGAGTAATAGTCATGTTAATAGAAGACAATATTATGTATTTTTGATATTTTTCTAACAATTGAAATTTAAAAACTTTTTATTAAAAACTTATTCGATTATCTTATATTCTTAACTGAACGATTCAACCACTCTTCTCTCACTAATTAAAGGAGTTAAATTGAAATGTCCTTCTTTACCTGACATAGTAACAAATACAAGACGAACATTCAGAATCAATATTACTTTCTATCAAAATAATATAGTTCATAAAGTAACAAATGACCCTCTAGTTCACCGTCAATTACCCATAGAATATATTTATTTAGGGTCGCCACTTCCGGCGGAACCGTAATGTGACCAGTGAAAAATGACCGCGCTAAGATGCACATTGCTCGAGATATACGACCATTATCGCCGTTAACGCTACTTTACGATTTTTCCGGATTATACAAAGTCATTCCTCTTCACCCGTAAAAAAGGTTTTACTCTGATTAATATTATCAAGTATTAGGTATTAGACTCAAACTCAAAAATCTTCATATATGTAACTGTGTACTCTTATGATAAAAATTAATAACATACACCGTAATGTTAGGTACTTAGGCAAATTACGTTACAAGTCTCGGATGTCATATTATTTAAAAACCTATATATTTTATAGCTCAATTAGTTTGAACAGATATACCGGCATATCACATGTGGACGTTGGCGCAATTGTCACCAAGTGCATATCCCGACACGGTTAATATTTGTGTAATGTGAAAGTTTGTTGGATGTAGTCTGGCTGCTATTATACGTAATTATAATATGTAATGTTTATCACATTATTGAGTCATAGTTTCAGGCTAATAAAACGTGTTTATATAACATTATATATAATAATAATAATAGAAGGAGTCTTTTATTATTACACTAATATACTACGAAAAAAACTTTTGTTACTTCCCATATAAAACTCAAACATGTTTACTCTCATTTTCCTAATATTTTATCATTCGTGAAGTCCGCGTAACGCTGGGCGGGCGAAGGGCGTTCCGGAAGCACATTACTCGCCAGCGTGGCAGGAAATCTACGATATATTGCCGATGGCCGCTACAACCAACTTCATAAGGAAATGTGCTATGCTGACTTTTATATATTCAGCTATTGCAGTATTATTTCAACGCCATTAAGAGGCCTTCAGTTGAGTCTACACTTAAAAGCACAAGTCTCAAAGCTTTTTTAATTTAGATTTGAAAATTATATGAGTTGTGTTCACTTCATTAACCAAGTGGACATAGAATTAGCGGCGTCACCTATTATAAATCATGTCCACCATGGACTTTCTTCCCACAAGCTCAATAAGCTCAAACGAACTATGTAGGTGAGGTCAGTATGTCTTTTGGAATATATGGACTTGTGCATGCTTGTAATGGTATCATTAGACGGGGCCAGCGATGGACCGCGACATTTATTTTACTGCATCCGGCTATAAAAGTGATCCAATGCCTGCATTCTGCAATTTACAAGGATAAAGATCTGCTAGATGTGATAGCAAAGTGTTTGATGTTAAAATGACACATATTTTTATTAATACGAGAGAGAGAAACTTATTACTATTTTAATGAATGTTAATTAAGTCAGCTATAATTAAATAAGAAAACTTTTAATTTAAATTGTCTCTTTAGACAGTACTTAACATGGAAATTGTCCTGAAGTTTTATATCATCAACACAATTACAAAATTATACCTTAAAGATATGTTATACGATAAAGAATCCTTAGAGTAAAATTATTAATAATTAACAAATTTAGAATTTAATAAATAATTATTTATATTATAAGGTGGCTTTTTGAGACATAAAAGTACACACTATTAGAAGTCCTGGCAAGGAGATAAATGTTTAAAATTGCACAAAACGTCTAGTACTTTATATGTATGTTCCTACGTACTGCTGCCCCACGGAAGTGATAAAGCTTTTTGGCTAAAAAAGAATTCGAGCGATGGTGTGGAAGCCGAGGACATTTCTGAGATATCCAGCTTTGTTCTATCGAGTGGAACGATAGCCAATATGCCAATTTCATATTTCGCCGGACAGTGGCGCCCTCGTTTGGAAAAATATTTTTTTTTTTATATATTACTTTGGGATATCAATGTCTTATGTAGGGTAAACTTCAAAATGTTTATACCAAAGTAAAATCCCATACAATAGTTCGTAGGCATAAGATCACAAGTGCACTTAGCGTTATTAAAACCAATCGACAAATTAAAGGTCACAGCCGAAATGTATATCGTATGAACATCGATATAAAAAGGAAATGAATTTGATTCACAGGAAATAGGAGATTTATTCACTCATTCAATTCAAACCATTCAACCGTCACGCTCAATTTTAACTGCTCTTGTATGTAATGAGTTCTAGTATTATAAAATATATAGTCTAGTTAATTAAAGTTATATCTGCTTTTTACTCGGCGGCACTGTTATATTTCATAAACTACTGAATGAAACAATTGTTCTTTAAGTACCTATGACCATATATATGAAGAAATAAATTCAAAAACCTTTATACGTTTATAATACTAGTTATTATTGCGTATTTGAAGCGTACTCGTAAGCACTGCTCATACTCAAGTTTTTTTTCATTCATTAAATGTATCTTGTAGTCAAAAATTAATATCAATCAAATACAAGAAATAAAAACATGCTCACAATAAGTATTGTACTCACACACAATCCGGTGTCAATTTAACAAATCCAATCTGAAAAGAAAATCATATTAATTCAAATATTGCACAAACTCAATCATACGATTACTTTCGAGCGCATAGGTTCCAAATCTATTAGTAAATGATTTACTCCGGGTCCATTCGACCCCACTTTCCCTACAATTAGTTGCTCTGAACAATGTGCAGTGATTTTTAAATCATCACCCTAACGCCATCTGGCGCGTTCAAAGCTACTACTAAGTAATATTGGTAATTGCCCCACAACGGCTCCGTTCAAAACTTTTTCAGAATTGAAATTCACCGGGCGTTTTGTTTATTATTCAAATCGGCTGCCAGCAGGTTGCATATTATTCGGTTTTTGTACGCTCTAAAATATTTGAGTATTACCTGCCGGTCTTTCTTACCCCTACTTGGAGATAAATACAATTATTTGTATTGCTCAATAAAAAATATTACTCCATATTTATTGTATTGTAAAAGTAACACAACTTTATTTTATTGTGTAGTCTTCTTGAATTTCAGATCCCATAAATTGTTTAATTCGTTTAAAAGTAAGAACAGTCATATTAGATGTAATAGTGAAGTCTTAGCAATGCCATTGTACTATATAGATCCTAAATTTATGTCACAATTGTTGCTTAACAATAAACATTCTTAATTCAAATACCGGAGTTGCACCTTTACCAAAACTAATGTAATTAAATGGAAAACACCAATGCGAGCAAATGCGGCCTCCACAATTCAAAACAAAATTAATTAGCTCTAAATTAATTCCATGGACATCGCTACGCGGCAATATCGTTCCATAAATTAAAATTTCCTACAAAATAAAATTAAAGGCACTCAGCTTAATTTGCCAGCATTACGTACGCTCGGCTGTTTATTGGCGCTGAGAAATTAATATTTCGCGCCAATATCAAAAGTTCACGCTCAACTAGCCACCCCCCGGGGCCGGGTCGGCAATCACTACACTTCGGACGAATTGTCGCAGGTGAGCATCAAATGCGCTTATATTATTATTTTTCCACTGTAGACAGTTCAAACGTCGTCGTGGTTACAGGGTGGGAAGGGGGAGGTCGAGGGATTATCGCGAATTATTCACGTGCCATAAAGCGCAAATTACATCGGCAGCACGTGCCGTGACGTGTGCAATATTGCAGCCTCCCACAGGATGCGATCTAAAACAATCGCTACTGGGTGCCGAGCGGCTCAGTTAAAAATATTGCGAATCCACACACCACTTTCGCATATTAAATTTTCCCGATATCTATTGACTTGCACTCGTACGAAAGTTTTTAATATCGCAAATACGATACATTTGCACGGCCGATATCCATTACGGCTCGAATATTTGCGTATAATATTCTCGGGAAGCGATTAATTCGACATCACTAAACAAATAGCATTATTGGGGTACGAGTGGGAGTATGAAGCTTCAATTCGAGCACCTATTAAATTCTGAATGCGAGGTTAATCCGCAATTACCGCCTAGTTATCGCCGGAAGAAGGCGGAGATAGTTAGGGCCCGGAAAATATTCCGTTCACTAATTATTCCGCGTAATTAAACGCTAGCATTATCGTGCGCCGCCGCCGCCACCTGCCGGCATTGTGCGAACTTGATTTACTGCGATCCCGTCGCGATTCCGTTGCGATTCCAAAGCGACACCCCGCCTCTTTTTGCACCAATTAATTTTCGAATTTATTAATTGCTATGAAATTAACGTGAGATTGCTATGATAGCTATGATCACGATTAATTAAAAACTAATCCTACAATATTCCAACAATACAGCTAAATTGTGTAAAAACAGCTGTGATTAAAATCATGCAATCATAAAATTCTTAAACAAACCTCATCTGGGAAACGACATTAAAAAACGCAAGGCAAAAGCAGAGAATATGAGCAGATGAAAAAATAATACAACAATATGGGCCTCAGTTAATAGGGGTCCAGAGTCCACTCTTATTACGGACGCAAGCCTCTCTAATTTGCTCCCAGTTTCCTCTTATTTTTCCGTCGCTCCGGCGAAGATGGCAGTACTCCTTGAAATGAAAACGACTATGTGTGTGTACAGTGTACGTGTTGGATTTATGACGCTTGTGTATACTGCTCGTATACAGGGATTTTATTTCTACTTGATTGTTTTTATTTTGAGTCCTTCTATTATGAGTTTAGGCACACACTAGTTTATGATTCGTATTTTATAGCATCAAGTATCTATATCTATAGTTGTATTTATGTACAATTTAAATATTTTTATCAAGGCTACACAGATATTTATTAATGAGAGATGACATATATATTCGAATATCGAATGTACAAAAGAAAAAAAACCGAATTCCATTTTTAACTTTGTAATACTAATGTGCTGTATAATAGGAGAACGCTCATTAGTAATTAAGAGTGGTTGGTGCGGACGCGTGGCTAAATATTTTCTCGAGGCAGCCGCAGTAATTAAAAGTACGGAGGTCGTTCTAGAGACTGGGAAAAATCAAAAATTATTGTCCACACATATTTTCTTGGCTTTTATGCAATACTGGGAAGATGGTTATTGTACGCTATAAACCGTATCAACAATTTCAGGTCATTAATATTACTTTAAATGTAGTAAAATTTTATTTTTTTATTGTCTATCAATATGCTGAAAATAATATAAATTGGGTTACGAAATAATAAATGTCATACCCTAATTTACTTCTACGACTTATTACGTTTTTTACTGATTTCGTTCAAAATATATTTAATAATTAGAATAATTATAATATGACAAAAACATTTAATTAAGCAAATACTCAATGATATTTTCCCTAGTCGAAACTCCGGGCATTAACCACGATGGCAGCGAAAATAAATAACAATATAATTTATTAAAATACGCTGGTGTATCGATTAAAACGTCAATAAAGAAGCTACCGTTATAACAACAAGTTATCACGACAGCGAAAATTAATCGTAACTTTTTGTTAATGAGGTACAAAAACAACACTAAGTGCGCCATTACCGTAAAGCAGACGACTTTAATGACACCTCGTCAAGAGATGAGTTATTTTTGAGAAAAGGCAAGCGAGTCGCGGTTGTTTTACGTGCTTTTGTTCGAGCCAACGAGGTCGATAGAGTCCGCAGTAACAAGTTTCACCGACATCATACTGTATTCAACATTTTAATTATACACGCAGATATTGCAAGTGCTATTGCATTCACGTTTCGATGTATGAGTTTCGGATAAATAAAAAATAATTTAATAAGTGTTTTTCTTAACTATTACAACAAGTATTGCATACATATAAGTGCACGAGTTTGGGTGTTGAAGTAACGGCGCGAAATATAAATAAAACATTGTGAAAACTGGTAAATTGTATATTGCCTGACATCTGTCCATATTTTACTTAGTACGGTAAGCGCAAGAGTAGAAAATTATTTGATAGCACAGCCAAAGTTCAAATGTATCATTGTGAATGTCACTTTCACTCACTATAACTACAGAATATACCGATTAGTGTTTCATAATAACAACAAATCATTATAATAAGCGCAGCTGAAAACACGGACGTTAACCAGCAGGTCATAAATGTAAAACGTTAAAAGTACCTTTGACTTTGTTTTCATTTAGATGCTTTGACTCAAAATGGGTGCTCATAATTTAGATATTGCATACAAAAAACTCTTTCATTAGCACGATTTAGACATAAATTGAAAGCTCTTTATTATACCATATGTAACTTAAAAACTTTAAAAAAACATAATGTAATTACTAAATTTACATATCTCAAAGTTGTATGTAGACGAGTATCATTTCGTATAGTTTTCTATACAATTTAAATTAATAAGAAGTATAGGAATAATTTAAGGTTACATTATATCTCGAGTGAGTAAATAAAACGGGTTTCCCAATTTTCCAAGATGAGTGAGTCTACTCAAACCTTTTACATTACATGAATGACATTAATTATAAATTACAAAAGTAGTACTACTTTTGAAATATGCCTCAAAATTTTTATTATAGATAAGCTTAACTAACATTGTTCAAGATCGCTGTAATTGTATTTTTTATACAATTTAATTACGCCGAAACGCATAACGTATCGCATATCGCGCGCAAACGCATCTCAATTTACAAAAAAAAAATATAAGGTTGATCAGAGGCACCGATAACTTGTGCTACCGTTTACGCTCTTTGTTCGTGATAATAAAAACTCAAACAATGAGGACAGAACAAGATCGAGTCGCCTCAAACACGCCCCACTTGAAAGATAAAATTATGCTCCCGATTCTCTTATTACGTTCCCAGACTTGTTTGTACTCGTACGATTAAAAAAAACGCTATAGGATTGTGGAAATCAAATACGAATTCATTACAATATTTTTATTACACGGCTCTTTATCAATCGTGGTCAATAGTCGTGGTCAATTGTGGCAACAGTCAAAGCTATGCTTCGGTGAAGAATAATATTAAATAGCTTACAATGTACTCCTTAGTTATTATTCGGAAAACATAATTACGATAATAGCAACTATAAATTAAGGCTTGAACTTTTCACACAACACGGTCAAGAGGGCAAATACAGATTCTTTAAATATTTAAGATGACTTAGATAAATGATAAGATTTGGTATTTATTAAATGTACGATTGTAATGATAATCAATTCAGGTAAATGAAGCTAGATATATTCAAAAGTGGAATGAAAACTGAACTAATAGTTAATTTTCGTAGATCAAATATTACAATAAATGGAGTCTCCACAATAAAATAAGTAGTTAACACATGTTATTCATCCTTTAACTATTATTGTATAAAATCACATAGACCTCCCAATCTTAAGCGTACAGGTACATTCATTTCGAAAATTAACATGTATTTTGTTTTTCATAACTTCGAATAGAAATCATAAAATTCTACATGGGAACGTAGAATTTAAACAATTCGCATGCTAATCGGACGATGCCGATTACAAAATGGTCATCCATATTAATTTTTGCTAACCTGCGTCGAAACAAATAAAAAACTTTTGCTGTTTGACTGTACCGACGCGCACCTGGGTCGGCAGGGGCATTCATTCAAATGCAAATCAAACGTTCCATTTTTAAAATCTACCATCTCGGATCTCCTCACTTCCGAACTGACTTAAATCCAATCTTCCACAGATTATGACATTGATAGTTGAATGACAGCTATATGATGTTAGCAGTAAAAACTATTTTCGCCTGGATTATTTGTACTTACGACATTCGTAGGTCGTCAAATGGGACGTATAAGACCTTTTTGGGGTAAGCTTCGAGTACCCAGGTGTGCTCCCGATCCGGTTAAGGCAAGCATCCTTGTTAGATGGTCTCGATTTAAAAGGTTTAATAGTTTGTTTTTAATTTCAATTTTATATTCGATCACTATATCGTTATAGTTCTGAAAGGAAACACATTTTTTAAGGCGAGTTATAAAATTGATAATAATTTTACGGTGTTGATTATACGATCAAGGTTAATAATGAATTAGTATCATTCAATATTCAAAATGTAATGTCATTTTGCTATTATGTTAAAAACACAAGATATTAAAAATAAATATTGGCACGTACATGTTATAAAGTATTATGTTTTTTTATAATGCCATTGCAACATAAAACTTTCGTCTAAAGGTAAAATTTAATAAAAAAAAATAATCTTAGATATGAAATTTCAAAAATTCTTTGAACCGAGAGTAACGAAAAAACCTTAAACAGTCTATATCAATGTAACAATCAGAATGCCCAATTCACTATTTCAGAGTAAATCTGATAAATTTATAGTGGAATAGCATTTTAGAACCAATATATTGACAATGTTAATTGCACTGCGTACAACGACCCCAACCTGCATTGTACAACAATGGAACTTATGTAATGGCCCTCTTACTCGCATTTAATGTTTTTCTATTCAATTATTTTAGCATAAGGTCAGGTTTTATATAAAACAACGTTTTCATTTAATAAAACCACATTGAAAACGACTAAATCATTTACAAAAATTGTAAATATTTTAATTGTATATCTGTTATTCAGAAGTTACATTTAGATTCTTAACTGTAGTTAAGTACGAATCCAGGACTTTTTTTATTTCAACAAACATCCCTGTTAATCATTATTCGATGTTTCATTTTAAAAATGTACCATTTCAGTACTTAATGTGACAGAAGTTTAGCTACTATCAAGCTGTACTATTAATAGCTGTACGCGTTTTAAAGCTTATTACGAAGGAATCCTTTTAAAGGAATGCACACAGATCACCCGCATAGAGATATTTGGAATTCGGCTATAAAAATGCTACGCAATAATTAATGGTGCTCATAAATACAGAACCATTCAACTTTTTGCATTCACACAAAAGGTGTTAACGTTTTAATTTAATATAACATGATATTAATGTGTGATTTATGTCAAATGCTGCAAACTTAGTTAATATGTAATAAAACATCTAGCCATTCTAACTAAATCAGTGTATTTGTAGCTCTGTTTTGCAGCTCTTCTCTAATACCGTAAACACAATATGATGAAAACTAATGTGTTTTAGTTAAAAAAGTGTGAAACGATTGATTGTCAATACAATACTAATCGATTAAAACAAGATTTGTTTAAGCAAATTGGATACGGTATGTAAGGTCTACTTCTATTTTAATATTATATCATAATATTATTTTCGATTCGTTAAAATTAAATATGTAATTATACTCGTATTGCGTGGTAATTGTAAAAAATATACAATGTTTAATTCAATTCCACGGAATGTGCGTTTGAATTACTTTATGAACACCCAATGAATGATGAATTTCCAAAAATTATTGCGTTTTAAATGATTACGATTAATTGACTTGTCGAAAAAATTCGCTCAATGTTACTGTTAATTTACGTGAAATTCATACGGAATGTTCCAAATTTGAAATTAATATATGAGTGTTCGACAATCATAGTAGCTTTAGATCATGTTCTTACCTCGAATAGGTATTTAAGGTTTACAGACTGACGCCGAGGCTCAGAGACAGTGAAAGACAATGAAAACACAAAAAAATTATAAAAGGGGTCCATACAGGGTGAGTTTCTTCATTTTTCTCACCTGATATCAAACTCAAGTGTCTCAGGTGAAAATTCCTATAGTTATACTCACTCAGGTCAGGCTTGTAAAATCCTTCCTCGTACTGCGTATTACCCTTTACAATCATTGATAACCGAGTTAGCACTGTGCATGTTTTATGTATTGTATATGTATTTTGTTAATGGCGTTTGTTATAAATACAACAAATTGTCAGAGATACATAAAAAGGGTTCTACAAAGATACCATGACAAACACACCTACAAATACCAAGAAACCAAAAAAGCTGTACAAAGAAAAGCTGTTCTTAAAGCCGTATTATCTCTCGAGGTACATGGGACTTTTGTGCTTAGTGTAGCATTAGTTATCAAACTTCAAAAAATATTTATCAGACGAATAGAACCACATAAAACCATATATTGGCGTCGTGCGCGTTAATAGTTTTCTCAAGTTTCATACAAAAAATGATTTAATACGTTCGAAAGTCAGGCAATAAATCAGAGATCTCAAATATAAGCATTCTCATTACTCCAGGTCCGTTGCAATTTCAAATATATAAATTTTATAGCGCCATCTGTCATACCGAAGATAAAACTGGGAGTGGGCAAAAGTCATCTCATGTGCATGTCATTTCCCTTTTGACATTTATTGTCGATGCTCGTAAGTTAGTGTTAAACCGATGTTTTCCTGATTACCGAGCCGACAGCCGATTTATTACACGTCAAAAATTATCATTCGCTGAATATAACTCGGAAAAGTTGAGATATTTTTATTTAAGCAATCCTAATTAACGAATCAAAGTTATAACTCTCCGTTTTCATAAATATGTAATATGTATTTTATGAGCAATATATAATGATAGATGGCTGTGGTGGTAATATATAAAATTTGGTAGGTATAATGAAAGCTATTGATAATCTTGTCATTACTACAACAGTAGTTTACATTTTTAAACAGATTTAATAGGATCTCCACTTAGTCTAAGCGAGAAACGGTTTCATGTTTCTGATTTACGACACTTTGAAGCAAACATTCGCTAAGTTTGTTTGCCACTTATATATAAAATAAGTATATGTCTATTCATAATTTACATGATTACGTCTGACTCCTCCGAATTCATACTCAGTTCGAAATGTGTAACGACCAAAGTAAATTGCGTTGAATTTTTTCTAAAACCATATAAAGAGGTCACCGTATCCAAACGATGTAAAACTTTAATCATATCAGTAGAAAAGTAATCATCCAGAAGCATTTAAAAGATCTCTCAAAACGAATATCCTCTCAGGTTCAATGACGTAACTCAAAATATATAAAAACGGCCACTCGAAACCCCATCCAGACAAATTAAATTCATATACGAGTAATAACAGGGCATCAAAAGATCTCGACTGTCCGAGCTTTCCTTTTAATTAGACCCTAAGTACTCGTTAAAAAACAAGATCTTCCCGAACGTACAAAGAGCATACCAACAAATGTAAAAAACGATGTAAATAAGTGGAAAAATACAGGTAAGAAGAGGGGTTTTGTACGTCCGTCCGGCCACTTAGGTCATCCAGGGAATAAAGGAGTTTTTTTTAAATAGCGTCCATTTTATACGATAATGCGAATGGAAACAAATGAAAGAAAATGTTTCCAAGCAACGGGTCGTGTTTATTGTATGTAGTTTCGATTGCAAATAGTTCGAGTAATTCAGTTAGCCTTTGGAAGGGAAAATTGAGCATTAAGAAGTCGATCGAAGTCTGCTCACTTTGTTGCGATTGGAAAGGCTTTTAGCGTAAGTTTTGTTTTGTAAAGAGGGAAAGCTTAAATGTTTTCTGTTTTATAATCAAGTCGAAAACCCCTAAGCTTCGACAGCAGGCTTATACCTTATATTCAAGTATAGGCGATAATTAAAGTGTGTCATCACTAATAATCTTCCAAAAAATAGTCCTTCTAATTTGAAATAATTCCTTTGATATGCGTTTTCAATTCGCCAAGGGTGGGGTAGTTTTCGTCGCTGGTCGCATGGGGGCGTTGTTTGAAGCTGTGATTAGTAATGCGGTGGGGGCTTATAGCGAAATCATCTTAGATGTTAATGAGAAAACATTTTATTGCAACCACTTGACGCTTAATTAAAATCTACTTTTTTCAACTCAACAGTATTATTAGAGGGCATCGATAACTAATTACTGGTTGCAGTGCGATTGATGATACTTGAAACATTCGCTCGCTCTTCATTCAATTGATCACATCGATTTTACGAGTCAGCAGAATTTATTACTAAAGCTTGAGTACAAGCTCCGTTTCAAATCTCTATAACTGTAACTCACAGTTCCTAGTTTCTTAAAATTTCAATAAAATCTTTTTGAGTCATCATATTGCTTAATTAAATGTGTAGGACAACCCAAAGAGCAATTTGATTAGGATATGAGGAATAACGGAGTATCAAGAGTTTCATGGAGTTGAGGTTTCTTGAATTTTCGAGCTTCAGTGGCTTCCATTCCAGTTATATCACTTCGTTTAATAAGAAAACATTATAATTAAATAAATTTCATAATTTATATATAGTGATAAAAATGTAATACTATCAGGACACCTTTCAGACATGATTAAAGCTTATGATTGCAAACACCTCTGATAAATATTTACTTATATATTTAAAGTCCTAATATACATATATATAGGCCAAAATATAACATTGTCTTTCCAATATAACTGCAATGAATAGCATTCTTTAAACCTATATTGAATTGAGGTTTAATTAATTAATCGTAGGTAAAGAACAAAGCGGATCAGAGTAAAAATAAATTGGTTCTGTCTCAGGCGATCGAGTAAGGGATGTCTTTGAAGCTAGCGGACCGAGGACTTAATATATAAACACTTAGGTTATATGCTTAATGGTATATAGAACGAGTTGATTTAATGTTCGATTACGAAATATCTTTAGAGTGAGACTTTTTCACACATAATTTATTAGTGTTGAAATACATACTTATGTTATATACATATGTATATGAATCATTCGGTGTCTCTGTGGCTCAGATATACCACGCATGGTGCTATAATATATAGAAGCAGAAGCGATGGCCAGTGACACTAGCTTCTTCAAATTGGTGAATGCAAAGAATGCTGAGTCCACAAAAATGATTAACTAGGGATGATACGGAACATCATAATATAGAATATTATATTCCAAAATTATCACAGCCTCTTTTGTAACGATAAATCGTGTGTTAAAATATTCGATCAAGAAATATAGCAGTAATTAGGTTATAGACGAGCAATGGGCAGAGAGCGGCCGGTAAGTCCTATTGTCACCTTATCGACGACCCCCAGGCTCAGGGCTCGCCAACTTTAATACCATTCTGCTTGGCGAATTTTTAATTTAGCTTTCATTGGTTTAATTTGGAATTTGCACTTGCTTATTATGGACAAATTTGAACCTTCGTTGTTCCTTACCAGTTAGGACAATGTAAGGGGATTTTTTTATATATTTCTAGTAGTGTGCTGTCATATATAAACAAATTTATGCATTTTTCAGAAATGATATTGGTATGAGGCACAGTTATCGAAAGTTATCTGAACTTTTTATATGTTATAGGTTAGGTTAGGTTAGTTTTTAAAAAAAAGCAGGACGTTCAGGTAAAATATAGATATAATATGTATGATACAGATCAGAACTTTTCATTCATCTCTAACCTACGGTAATATAATATTGAAATTACACATTTGTACATTTTTCATAATGTATACGTGGAACAAAAAAAGATACTATCAAAGCTCAATGAATTTATTGTTTCTCAAAATAGCCCTTTGTGTATATACAATATTTCATTTTATTTAGAAACCCTTAGAAACGTTTTCATACTCTTCGACGTCCTCTGTCAGCATAATTTTTGGGAAGAGAAAAAGTCTCATAGTAACAGGTCGGGACTGTATGCCCGTTACTAATAATCGTTGTGCTAGAAGTTACTTTATCCGGGAGAGCCTCACTCCTAGGAGACCCGTCCCCAGGTGGCGGATAGAGGCACACCCGTCTACTTTGTAGCAGGGTAGGAACGAAATAAAATAGTTCCCGCGGACCAATAGGCCGGAGAAGGACACTCCGTATGAAACCACTCAGGCTGCCAGAAGCCTTGGGGTTCCCCCTAAATAGACTCTGCGGGCACGGACGCACTGATCGCAGCCCCATCATCGTGATCGAGGTGCAGTGGGCTAATCACCTGCTCACCTTTAAACATAATTGATTGCGAATTCTCCAAAGAAGTTACTTGACGATATACTTATTGTAGTTAATTTTAATATTGTTCCTGTAAGTGGCCAATTCTGAAAACTTTTCATACATTTTTCAGATGCCATTCATGCAAAGCTATGTATTATATACGTATCTACTTGTATATTGGTATCTCCGTGGCTTAGTTGACAAGCACACGGCGTTATAATATATAAAATCTGATCCCGGTTACGAGGTTCAATAATTTTAATTACTTCATGTTGGAGAGAAGGCGAGGAATGCTGATTACCTAAAATAAATTTGATTAGACGAGGGAAGATTCGGAACTTAATCGCTTCATTTAATTGTTATCAGATTAATTGCAATTCTTAAGTCTCATTGATTTTAAATCCATATCTTTAAATTAAATCCGATGTTTAAAGAATATTAACATGAGCTGATCAAGTCTATCGGCTCTGGCACGTGCGAGCCACACGCCAGCGAATTGCAATACTCAGCCAATCAGGATTAAACAAATCCCCGCGGGCAAGCCCGGGAAATAATTACTAGCGAGAATTAATCAACTGCTCGCAATCGAGGAAAAATTCCTAATATCCAGTGATTGGGAATCGTATTGAGATTAAATATTGTATTGAGTTCGAGGGTATTTTAATTGTTGAAGTTTTTTTGGAAATTGTCGTTTATTTAATTCGATGTGTAGGACTTAATATGAAATGTATTTTAGTATTTAATCATTATATTTCTGAGAAATTCCCCGACATTCTGCTATATTCAAGTCTTTTTGTTTATCTTTGTCTATCGCATTTCGTAGAGACATCTTATTAGCTAGATAGCTTAGATAAAGCTACTGTTGTTTAAATTTCACCTAAAATGTAAGTGCTATATTTTTGTTCTTTTCGTACTTTTATTTGATCTAAAAAATTATTAATATCATTTTTGTTCAGTTGTGCTTTTCATAGTTTACGTTAGTAAATGATTTTTTATTTCTTCGTTTTGTTTTTAATTTAACTTCATTTATGTGCTAAGGTAGCTTAGATATCTAAAACAATTTAAGCTGAAAGCTAGTGTTCAGGTGGTCTGATGAAGCGTCACATGCCACGTCACTGCCTCCTGTGACCACCCTAATGCACCAATGCACACCCTCATATCACCTAATGATAGTACAATATTAGCTGTATTATCAAGTGTAAATCTTATATCTATTATCTCAAATATATTAGCAATATGTATTGTAACGAGGCTTCAAGAAGAATACTTGTACATTTTAAGATGTAATATTCTTCCAATATATGTCTGAACTTTATATACCACTTGCGAACATTGACTCTCAAAGTTGATATCCCGTAGCTACCTACGGCCATTTAAGAACATATATCATGCCAACTATGATATCAATGCGGGCAAATTAAATTTTATAAGATGCAGATATAATTTTGTACATCGATGACGGTTTTGTATTATAGTTTCATAAAATGTAATACATATTTGTTATGCTCATTTCGGCATCTTGAGAAACGAAAAAACATTTAAGTAACATAAAATGTAGACGTAAAAAAAAAAAAAAAAATATTTGTATATATACTATGTGATGAATCTGCTGCAAAATACAAAGCTACTCTGTGGTACCGGTGCTGTTTTACTATTCTGAATAAATAATACTCAATATTCATGACAATTTTCGAAATTAGAACATTATCTAAAAGTTTTGAAAACCAATTATAGACCTGTTTAGCTGCTGCCTAAATTTAGTAGTAATATGATTTCTGTAATGACTTATATAATTGTAATTTAGTTTACAGAGTTCTACGTCAAAATCGATAATACTGATACATAATCCATATTTTTGTTATATCCTTTTAATAGGTAGTTACTATTAAACAAATACATATATCACCGTTTAGATTATCCGATGAGCTGTTTGAGAAGAAAGTGTTCCGTGCTAAAATGCTAAAGCCCTGTTGAGAAATTAAAAAGAAATGACAGTCTTTTCCGTTTAGCATCGCGTTTAGTATTCGTCAAAGCTGTTTGCATTCGTTTAGTAGATGAATGTACAAGACTTGAGATGCTTGCTAATATATTGAGCGCTCCTCAAAAGAATTACCTATTTTGCCGTAGTATATTAGAACGAAGTGGCATAACAATACAATTAGATTTGTTTGAATAAAAATATAAAGGATGGTTTTGGTTGTATTAATCAGTTTACAAATTTGAACCATACATATTTTTATAATTCTTTAGAGACTCTATCTACCAATTTGTTAGTTAATATATTTAAAGGAATTCCATAGTCTTTGCCGAAGTCCATAGTATTTTTATACCAATAGACCAATCTACAAGCAATACTCCGTAAAAAAAACCTACAACCACTCAACGCACGTTTCGCCCCAACACCGGAGTACCGTCAGGATGTTGCCTCTACGAACAGCATTCGATGAGATGACGCTCGGAATTGAAACCATAGTTACGCTGAAATGTAAATATCTGTCAATTGAACATTTGTCTCTCCGAACTGTCTTAAATATATTAGTGACCAACTGCGAAATACATAAAATTACAAAAACAAATACACTTTTACAATCGAACAACATATCTAGTTGAGTTTATGGTATTGCCTACATTAATGTAAAATGTCTTATGTAGGAGCACCCAATTACTCAAAGCTCTCGCATCCGTTCAATTTAGCTTAATGGTTCATACGAGTCGGGATTTTGACAATTTCTTTTCTGAACTTTCCATTTCATCATTCTGCCATTTCTTCCGGAAGTATTATAAATATTGACTACTCCGTCCAGTGACCCATTGGTTCTTTCATCTGAATTTGAATAGCTCCAGTTTAAACGTCTATAACTTTGAAGTCTGTCATATAATGTCTACATTCTACATGTATATTTTCATATAAAAACCTCACAAATCTGTTTAAGCTCTGACTTTTTTTCTGGTTTAAAAATCAAATAAACAGGTGATTAACAAATAAATTGTCTTTAAAAACAAATAGTCAGAAGTAATCTGTTTAAGGGCGAATACTGCTATCGTGTTCTAGTTCATTAAGCGTGTGGCCACGCGAACGCCGTCACGACTTCCACATTTTTCATACTAACACGATAACTCCTAAATTAAAACCGGAATATTAACAGAGTGGCTGACTTAATATAACTCATTAGGGTTAATTCAATAATACTATAGATTATATATGTTACCGTAATATACATTTAAAAATACGTATACGTCTGGTCTGACAGAAAGATCCAATTTAAAACATCAAAGAAGCAATAAGCAAGTTTAAAGAAAACAAACTGAGCAAATTTAATTCTGCCACCCATCCTTACCTCATAAGCACAATAGCTAGATTTAATTTACACTACCCCCCGTCAATCGGGGACAATATTCAAATAAGGCTTCGTCTATTAGCGGACCCCATGCGACATATTATCTATCAGCTCTATCGGTGAGGGATTGTAAGGATTTTTAGGGGTCTGATGAAATCCTGCAGGTATCCATATGGCAATCGAATCAAGACATGTGTTCAGGTAATTGAAAAATCTGTACTATAAAATCCACGTAACATGGATTATTTCATAAAGGACAATGTGAATCACGACTAAAATTATAGCAATTTTAATGTCATCAAGTTCGATTATTCGGTTCTTAGCATAGACATTACGATATCAATTAATGTTTGACGAACGAATATTGGTATAATTGATAAAAGCAGAACACGCATCCCAAAAGCTCTCGATAAATGCAAAAATCCCCTAAAGCTATATTTTCACTAGCATTTAATGATTTCTCTAATAAACTATTGCAGTGGGCTCTCCGAGTACCAATGTTACCCTAGTATGGCGAAACAAGGCGGTTCGATGGCGTTTTTTGAAGAACCCTTGAGGGTATCCCGCAGTGCTACGCGCACCGCCGTCAATCAAACTTATGAATGAATTTATTTTTTCTTTTGCCTGTGACAGATCTGTGATTTCTCAATGGTTGATATGAATCTGATATACGAGTAAGAATGATGAAATATTTAGGAAAGCAGTCTTATTCATAAAATTAAATGGCATTTAACTGAATTAGTTTAATACTATATTACATATAGAAGAACCTGTTATACATTTTAATTTTTTTCAATTTCTGTATACATGGGTTTGTTCAGAGAAATTCTTAAATGTATATATGAGACTTGACTAAGAAAGGAGATGGTCAATCTTTGGTAGGGAATAAAGCAAAATTTTGTACATAACAAGAAATGTATCTGCTTTCCACACTTGCGAAACGAAATCTCTCAGAGACGAGAAATAATAACAGCTTAACACTTATTTGAGGCTTTATGTTTGTGTCTGCCCAAAGCATGGACCACGAAACAATTGCGAAGATTATTTCCATAATATTGCTGAAGTATATAAATCAATGATGCATGTGAAACATTGTCATCAGCTATTTCGATTACAAGTTTCATTTTTCAGTGCAGGCCCGAGGTCGACGCGTGATTTGATGGGTCCCTTTGTGCTACAGAAATAATGTCGAAGTAAGCGCGGATCAGGGGATCGGCGCACTTTCAAGCATTTTCATCTGCTATCAACTATACAATGGGGAGCGATTTAAAATATTGCATCGAGTTAGTATTCGAATCGACGTTATCGATACTAGATATTAAACTTTACTGCATCATTGTATGACTTTTATTGATGACGCTTTATGTTTTTGTTAATATTTTTATACTAACGATTATGGGGAAATTGGTGTAGTGGTTACATATATATTGGAATCGAATCGTCCCAATAACGAAAAAAAGCCTTAATTTGAAATCTTTTTAAATGTAACTACCTGTTTTCCATAAAAATTTCAAAAATATGGAATAGACAAATGAGGTCCACCTTCATAATTATAACACATTTAAAACTTATAAAATATTAATTAAGATAAATTTTAGCGACCACACTTTAAGTTCCCTTCAAAACAAACCCCATTAATATCTTTTTCTCAAACTTATTACGCAACAAGAATCAATCATGGCGGAGGGGTGAAACAATGGCGCATCAGCCGGCACCCTCGCAAACCACATGAGAATATCATAAATGTCGGCTTAAACACTCGTCCCAACGGTAAATAAATAAAAATATAACTTAATAATAAATGCAACATATGGCAAAACCCGAGACTTGATTGCTGGGCACAGTTTACCCTACTCTTTATATGGGTACATTACAGTAACGTTTTGCGTAAATATTTAATTCTTAAATATCTTCATTTGTTTTAGTATTGTGGTAACTCGTAATTAACGCCTTCTTCAGAAACAAAGACAATTTTAATGTTGTCCATCTTAGCTGCTGCTGGCGAAAATAAATTAAAATATTTCTGCTTTTAATCGTGCTCTTATTGCTGAAGGTCCTTCGATGAAAGTCTATATGTTGGAATTCAGAACACTTTGATAGCATTTCGTTGTACGAATTTTTAGTTGCAATCCAAGATTGGTTGATTACTTCTGTTACTGGACAAATGACTGAAATTCAGAAACGAGAGATAATTTAATTAGTTTTTATTATAAATTATGTATTAATATAATATACGTAATGCACAAGTTATATTAAAGAGAGTAATAATCGAGGCTTCAAAGGGATTTGTGCCAAATTACACAATTGTTGAAAACCCTCTGGAAAATGAACTTTATTACAATAACATAAAGTAGTGATTTGAAACGTCGATATTGGGGTGACAATGCAAAGAACTACAGACATTTATTGAATTTCTTATTACATTTGATTTGTCTTCGTTCATTTATGATGAATACTTAATTGTATAGACATATTGTTTACATCAAGTAATGTTAGTTAATTGAATAAATGTAATATATTTATAGGTACTTGTAAATTTTAGGAATCTTCTTTGTGATACCTTTAAATTAAATATTTTATTCACCGTCTTTGTGACATAATCGTTGTAAATTCAACAGAGCATTGCTTTTGCAAAGATTTCCTCTTTCTTACTTGTAATCAGGTTTTACACAACTAAACATAACAAAAAATTTCGCATGCTCTCCTCGTCGGTCAAATGAAGTTACCTGTATTTTAGCTGCTGTAACAATAATGATTTAATATTCATTATTTAACAATTAAATAACATCGATTACATGCTATCGAGCGTTGTACAAAACCCTGAGTTCCGGTGAAACTGGAGATTACTGATCAAGTGTGGGACTGTTATATATATACTAGGTAAAGACAACTTTCCTATTAAACAATTGAATTTGAAACAGTCACAGATGTACCTCATGTCCCAATTTTATGTCACTATTAATAATACTTGCTTTTAAATGTAAATGATTAAATGTTAGTGATTTTTCAGCAGCGCTGTGGTAATGGAGTGTCAGACGACACGTGGCGCAAGCGCATACGCGTGTCGCACACACGACACCACTCCCAACGATTATATGCTGCCATCACGTGAGAATTCGCTAATTGAACGCTATGGAAGAGTAGTATAGATGTGGATAGTATGGGTTGGATTCTTAGTAAAATTAAACTCCAACAGTATTAAAAAGATACTTATAATGAATAATATTATTCTGTGTGCAGAGAATACTTCTCATTTTCTATGATTTATAGGTTAATTCATACTAAAATGAATGTACAAAATGTATTTATAATATATATGTACTACTGTTTCTTTAGATTCTGTATGAGATATTTTTAGTAGTCGTTGTCGTCATAGTGGATATATTTTCTGAAACTTATAAACACCGTAGTAAAAATCTCCCCGGGAAAATTGGCATGCCAATAAACTTCAAGTACACTACGCCTAGCCGCAAAATGCCTTTATACGTAGTGTACGAGTGCGCTGAGCGAAAAGTAATATCTAAGGTGTCAAACGCAGCCGATAATCGCGGAGTAAAAAATTGCTCCCAGACCTCACTCCACCCTTGCCGGTATCTAGCCGTTTATCGGCCGATAGTATCTGAGTGAGACATCGTTGGTGACATTTGAAATATGATCAGAGTCCCCCGGGCCCGAAGCCACGTGCGGCGTATATTCAAATCAGCGCCGCACGCGTAGACCCCCGTGTTGGCTAAATACGCCCGCCGCTACCCGGCCCACCCACTTACGAAGGGTCGGCCCTATGTAATCGAATTTGAAAATTATTCTAAAACACTGAATAATGTATTTCGAAGGGACCCAGCGCCGTAGGCGGCGCGGCCCGCGCTGATTTTTAAAATAAATTAAACTTAATCAAGTGGGCTCGCACACCTAAACGGATTAACTTGGCGCTGATTTGACTCCAGTGTTTACTCGGTACGAGGGTCGGAGGATTATAGGTTATTTGAAACACTATCTGCTTTAATCACTATGTCGTGTAACTGTCCGGCTACAACTGGATTAAGACAAAATTTAATAATTTCTGTAATATCTATAGAATCTATATTTATGTGAGTATACCGCTCGAAGGAATAAAATATAAGAAAAAGTATTATTAACACATAAAATAAAGAACTATAATAGTTGGTTACTTTTGCTCAATTCTTCGTGTTTTTATGATTATTGTTATAATAATAAATATTGGTGACCGAAATCGACTACCGTTCGACACACTATTGCATTTCCAAAGCCGCTACCAAACCTGCCGAACCATGTGGAATCTTGTGAGTTTCCAGAAACAAATAAAATCACATAGATATTAATAGCTAAACAAATACTGGCATTACAACACTTATCGATATCCTCCCTGAACTAAAGATTTTCGAAAAATCAATAATAAACAAAACAGCCAATACCGGATATTCCTCTGACATGAACGATAAATCTCACATTTCCCTAACCCATCAAACACTTTAATAAAATTTATGAATCGCAAAAATTGCTCAAATTTCTATTTGAAAGTTAAATATTGAATAAAACAATATTAGTTCACCCGCTACATTAAGTTTTATTACGGCATGAATACATTTGGCTCAATTCGGCACGCAGGGCTGCGGCCCCGCCATTAGCGCCCGATATGAAATTAAAATTAAAATATATAAAAAACTTCTACGAGCACTCTCGACAGACCACTAAGGGCAGCCCTGAGGATTTGTGGGAACAGAACTTCATGGAGTCGTCGTGACAAAATAAAACAAATTATGGAGTCATACAATTTTTATAATTTTGTATGTACCTATTTTTTTAATTTTGAACTGTAACTTGAAACGATACACGTATGGCTTTTCGTATCTATGCCTATGTAAATATCAAATTTGTCGTCTCAATGACTTTGTGCATCAGTGGCTCCTTGTATTCTGTTTACTTAATTATTTTTATTTTATTATTATTATATTGTCAAACATTACATATTCTTAACAATTATCTTATAAATAAGATACAGGAAGTTTATAAAGTACATACATATATAACAATTAAACATAGAGAACTTATATATAATAAAAGAGAGGTAGCTTACACGGTTACAACAAAAAACAAGAAGAGAGAAAATCATGTTATTTCGTGCTAGAACCCTCAACATGATATGATATAAATAATTGCATTTCCGTAAACCACGCATACAAACATTTATAAGCCTTTTTTTATGCCTGCAGAGATAAGATTTCATCCCAAAATTGTAGACGCAATGAAGTCTCCGTGCCATCAGTTGTAAACTATCATGTAGCCGTGTAGCAGGGGTGCTACTCGATGATTTGGTTTTTCGATTCGTTACGCCGTCAAACTACCCTCACTACCCTTGAATATGTTCCCTCCTTGAATATTATTTATACGTTTGTTAAGTGGAGCTGTACCGAGAGGATTATAGCTCGCAGCTCAGCACTTCAACAAACATTGGTTATGATTTTTAATATCGATCGTGGTTAACGACGACGATATGATGACTTAAGAGTCTGAGCCATTCTTATTGATGAGAATAATTATCTTACATGACATAAAAATTCTTTTTTGATATATTTCATTCATATAACTGAACTTCAATGAATGATTTTATAAATATGTTCATGTTTATAATAACGCTCGTTTATTTCACGTGATATCAACGAATCTATATATCTAAGCATCGTATTTTGAATGTAAGAAAACATGTCAAGGAAAACGGGTATTCTGGCTGGCGTTGCAGTTAGGTATGCAGAGCAAACATATTTTCTCTCGAGACTACGGTGAGCAAACAGCGTCCACAGGAGCTAAGGTTGAGTCATGTTTACCCACGCTGCGTCGCTTGCCCTCATATATTAAACATGCCTAGCCGAGCTCATTTACTACCTGCTCGGAAAACACCAGCATAAACTTTACATAGCCAGTATCAGGGTTGGGAAGTTCATAGAGCCAATAGAGATCAAGTGATATTTGACAAATAATGACAAATTTTTGAATGAAATAGTTTGATTCAAATATAGCAATTTGTATAAACATCTGTAACGATCCTTTAGTGTTGTAATTTTACTTTTTCATACAATTAAATGAGCTAGAATTAGGTCGACGTAGTTAGCGCAATGGCAAGGTTAGCCTCCTCTCAGGCCAGGGTACCGGATACGATTCCCGTTCAACATTTGTGTAATGGTGCTTACATATATAGGTCATAATAAATAAATATGTATCAAAATTGTTTAGCCTATATAATCTTGCCTTGGCGCATACCATTCCTGTTTTAAGTGTATCCCGATATTATAAATAATAAATAAATGCAATGCATAAACTGTGTGATTATTATAAAGGTGCGGCTAAAGACGTGGAGGGAGTAAATTGTAATAGCAGTTATTCGTTGGTAGAAACACTTGTTGTCGCATTAATGAATCTGTTTTCAGCAATTCCATCGGCATTAAATAAGGTCGAGGCAGTTTACATGTTTATCGGGCGCTCATTAAAGCGAGGGCGATTTTGCTTCGGAGTCGTTAAGCGCGCAATAGTTCGCGAGATCCTCGTAAAAAAATATCTCGCAACCGACTTTACGAGCGCCCTTTGTGAATGCATCATTAAATTTCCATCTAAATTTAAATTACTAACGGTACGATTCGACGCGCTCTCACGTGTTTCTGTTTTTCCTAGTCGGTGGAAATGTTATAATTGCCGCACAGAGAAACGTAGCCGAGTCGAGAATTTCAAAAAAAGATGACGTCAGTCGGAATTATCTTCAGCGCAGCGCAATTGAAACGGCTTTGCGACGGGCTTAGTGAAAAAGTTGGCGTTCGTTTTAATAATTCCCAGCTCCGGCGCCTCGTCAGAATGCCGTTGTCACTTCGCGGATTAAGCTCTGACACGGTTGAGTTGGGATTTTAGAGTTATTTTAATTTGAATTTTTTTCGTATAATTTAGGTAAAATGCATTTGGCTCCTTTGTTTGTTTCCGTGTGAGGAGATAGAGGGCGGTAGATTGCTACACTCGATTACAAAGAGTCGTTTTCGCGCGAACGAACTTCCCCAGGAAAAACGTAAAGCAAGAAGGTGGAAGAGGAAAATTGCACGAGCGTACTATTTAGATAAGCGACAATTTTTCCATGAATCACAAAAACATTCACATCGCAGAGTGCAGTGAAATTACACATGCGAATTTAAATTTTAGAGTTAATTTTTCACTATGTGCTTTTACCTTTATATTAAAGCACCAAAGAAAATGTTCAAAGCAAGTTCGATAAAAAAATGTTCCAAACTTTTGTCTAATATAAAAAACATTAATGATGTTATAATACTCCTGATTTCAAAGTATTAATAAAATATTATATACTTATATAATAATAACAACAAGTAGTTGACACAATCCCTCTTTGAGGTTCAGGTCCTCCTCTAATGACTTATTAGTCTGGATTGGGTCACTCCGTACTCGCTAACTTCTGAATAAAGACATCCTGTTTAGAAAAAAAATTGAACATAGAAAAGCTTCACCAATGACAACTGATTAAATACAAAAACTTGAATAAATCTAGCACCTTCAATCACGTTCCGATAACAACCCACAAACAATGCAAATAACAAAATAAGGTCACTCGATTACGCGGAATAATTTGCGATTTAAAGAGCTAAATGTGCCACCATTACTCGAGTTTCCCTCGCGTATAAACCGGTAAGAATAAATTGTGGATAAAGCAATATTTGTTCATCTGCCCCCGCATTACGGCAGCGACCATTAGCGGGATGCAAATAACGTCTTGTCATTTTTACTTCTTTATTTTTCCACGATTTGTGCTACTTGCCTTCAGCCCACGGATGTCGCGATTTCGAATTAAAATCATGGCCGACCATCTTTATGGTTTTGCGTTTTGATATTACATTTTAGAAATACTTTTATCCTCACTTTTACTTAACTAATGAGTTTGTAACTTTGTGTTTATCATTAGTTGACTTCTTAGAAACTAGATGAAAAACAATGTTTGATGATCACCTTTCAACCAATGCACCAATTGTGAAATTGGTAAAAATAGAAGAGGTAATGTGACTGCAATAGCCAATTTTCTCTTCTTGACTTTGGTCTTTTTCTTCTTTTTTTAATAGTTGTTCACATGCCAATCGTAGTTAAGGGTTACGGACCATCTGCCATCTCTTTACATCAATTAAAAAATATAAGACTATCAATAAACTGCAAAAATATGAAACATAAAATGGAACGACTTAATCTTTATGACGACATTAACGTTACATTGTCGTGTAAATACGATATTCTTATAAACGTTTACATGTATATCTAATTATATACAGCATTAGACTTTGACGAATAATATTTTGAATATCGCAAGGCTAAGATCATATTTTATAAGACTAATTTTAGTTTAATACACTTCTTTAAACGGCATTGAATCTCCGAATTCATCAACAAAATGTAATTTTGATAGCTTAATAACTTTATATATATACAGGTATTAAAATCCCTTACTCTATTTGTAAAGCAGCTAATATAACTAACATCACAGTAATGCATCATGCATATTTTGGTATGTAAGAAATATCGTATTTTCTAAATTTAAAAGTAAACAAAATTAAGTTGGGATGATTGAATGGCTCATTCATTTAGGAGAGGACAGCGTGCAGCGCCTCGTCGTGTGGGCGGTGGCCATAATTCGCACCCAACGAGATGCGAGCCTGCTAACTACTGTCCTGCTTCCACAGGGTGTTCATTCTATAGGTTTCAATAACTTAAATATAAAACTGTATACATTTGTAAAATAGATGGTTATTATACAATTAAATATTACGATTAGGTTAAAATAAGTAAAGTTTTTTAATTATATTTTCTTATATTCTATTCTTTTTCATTCTTCAATATTCTCGCATTTTTTTAATTTCTTTATAATTATAATTTATTTCTTAAAAAATACAAAATTTTTATAACAAGGTTCTTAAGTCAACCATTAGGTTTAAAAGAAGACGAATTGTTTTTAATCAGCCTTTATACAGCGAACCCAAATCGTAACTATATTTAAAGTGGCTGCACGCCACTGGATCACTCTTTATGGCCTATAAACGTGTAATTCACCTTAATCCGGGAACGTAAATCTGGATTAGCGATCCCATACCCACTGATTATGCTGTTAACAATCGTCATTGAAATACCTGTTGCCTAATGAGTTGACGAACTTTTAGCAAATAACGGAGATTTCTAAAGGCGATAACGAAAATATCAATATGTTAAGAATTCAAAGAGAGGTCTCAACGTAAAGATTAACCAATGCTAGTGCTAGTTTTCTAATAAATAAAATTCTCGTGTCACAATGTTCGAACTTGAACTCCTCCGAAACGGGTTGACCGATTCTCATGAAACTTTTTATGATACCAAATACAAAAATACATACAATCCTAAATTTTCTCCCTTCTACGATCAAGCCTTATTTTCTATTTATTTGTTAAAAATTGAAATCACATGTATGGCAAAACAACGTTTGCCGGATCAGCTAGTCTTTACTATAAATGTTTTAATCACAACCTTTGCTAAATACTTGCGACTGCCGAGGATCGAAGGAATGAAGAAGGTAAATTTTTATGAACAACAAATTTTTATGAATGATCAATGTCCGTCTTTTGATTTGTATTACCACTTTAACTTATAATCAACTAATCATACTAAATTAATTACAAAATTCATAGACTTAAAATTGAATAGAAGTTTTCAAAATGTTCTTTTATGGTCTATATTTGTAATTGTATTATATAATAAAACCATTGAGTAGTACTACCAATGGAAATGTTTTCGCTGCCCATTCTATTTGTCCTTAGAACTATACCTTACTCAGTTCTTGGGCAATAAATTAGCTAAAACAAGCGGCAGATGCCGCCCCCCGCCGGTAATGGCAGCATTAGCAGCACTAATGGTTGGGTCTGTGACGTTTACACATAAATTCATGTCAAATTTGGGCGACGCTGCGTAATCTAATGCCTCGGAAGCATTATATAGTTTATATATAGTACACTCACTTATGTTTGGTTAGTTGGTATAGTGAAACTGTTTATGGAAGGTTATGAATTTACAAATTCTAGCGGTCTCCTTTCATTCAGTGAAGATTTATTAATATTTTGAACATATATCTTTTTCTTTCAAAGTACACTAATCCTTGAAGTTGTGTTAGTGTAACTGAACACTTTGCTCCACTCCCTCTTATATTATGCAGGTGCCTTAAAGTAATCTTAAGCCCTCCTTTGCTATACCTTGCTGGTTGCAACAAGTTTTTCCAAAATTTATTATAGACGACAGAGTGTAGACACAATACTTCTATCTCAGGATCTCAGATTGGTATACTGTTTTATTTCCAAAAGTGGGGGGGGGGGGGTAAATCCGCGGAGCTGTTTGAATGCTTTTTTAAAGGCAAATAGCAACTTCTATTGATCGATTACCGATTCGAAATACATTATACTTTTTCGCTGATTCCGAACCCAGGAAGAAAGAGAATACAAGCATCGTATCCACAATCGATTGCATGATACTAAAATAACTATCAAACATTTGCAAGTTATTTAAAAAAAATCGTTTTGCAATCGTGAGAAAACTATCCCCTAACCACCCCTGCTCCCTCTGCACTAAAAATTCCTCATAATTGAATGAATCAATTCTATCGCCATTAAATCGAGTTACGGAGCATATTGGGAGAGCAAATTTATTTAACTAATAACACCCTTCGAGATTCATCCCTTACGCTCAAATTCAATTGTTTTATCATTACACTGGTAAAATTTATATTTGAGTGGGTGTGCAACAAATTAAGTTCGTAATTTAATTGCGTGAATTTTAATAGCTTTAATATCGCAACTATTAATTAGAAATTTCATAATTTACAGTTTCATTTTCAAAGTTCCATATTTTACAAAAATATTTTTTAACAAAATAAAACTATGACACAGCTTAGGCCATAAAGCTTTCTCTTCCAATCACAGAGCAATAACTGACAGAAATAGATGAATGAGCACATAAATGAGTTCGTTACAATATAAGAAGAGCTTTTTGTCTTGAGCACTTATTATGTTAGCAATCCATTACTCTCGTAGTTCGCAGAAGCAACTATTAACTCAAAAATGCATTATTAAATTAAAACTTGGCGAGTTACATTGACAAGTTAACGCCAAGTTAGTCCTGAGTCGAATAAATATTTAATAGTAAAGTCTGGAACTCGAGCCGACGAGCCCCGGCAAACTTGCGCGACAACTAATCTAAATTATTACTAATACTTGACATTGCTATAATACCAGAGATGAAATATTTTTTTATTTGCGCGTTTAAAATAAAACAACTCTTTGATTAAATGCGATTAGTGTCCTATCTTTATCTAAGCATTAAAAAAAAACGAAATATATCATCACTTTAATAATAATTTTCGAAAATGTAATTGTTACAACCAGTGTAAATGTATAATGAATTACATTAACATGTCAAATTAGACACAGATTTCGGTATCATAGGCGAAATGTGTTAAAGGTATACCCTACCTTACTATGTAGACATTAAGCAGCGGGAATCCGCGACCCTCCCTTCCTTGATCTTATCAATTTGCAGGACATGATGCTTGAGATAGCGAGTGTCTTCAACAATTGCCTGACATACAAACTTGGGGTAATGTTTTCAAGCAATTTGTCGTATTGATATTACTTATTACTTGAGGTACTTTTAAATATATATTTTAAGATTTTTATAGGGTTTTGTTTAATTAAACAAAGTAAATAATTATAAATACATCTTATATTTGAATAGAACGCCACACAGCGTCTAGAACAATAACTACTTCAAACTATTAAGTATAAGAAGGTTTATCAAGATTTAACAGTATTTTTATATACAACCTATTTACTGAAGATTAGATAAATTGCAATTATTCATTGATAGATGTTATATAATACCCGTATAGATGCAATATATCTATATTCTATTCAAAATACTCGAAAAGCTCATAACTGTCTGTGGAAATAAGTGAATTGCCTAACTATTCCAAATTCAAATGCAATCAAAGCACCTGCACGTTTTACAAAATTTTCCATTCCAAACATGAAGTGGTACTAAACGAAACCCTTTTAGACACGACATAAGCACTCCATAGCCGGTGTTAGGCATAGTCTGGTCACGTCCGAGCCGAGTGCTACGGACGCCCAATCACTTCTCGCTAAACTAATAACTTGGAGGAAGCGCCCGCGCATACGTGTTTCAACTATTGCATATAAATCAACCCAAATTGACTCGACTAGACGACTTTTTCGATTTTTTTCAACCATTTCTATTGTGACTGATTTCTATTCGTGGCAGAATGCTTTCGAAATTCATAGTAAGTAAAGGCCCGCTTCGTTATGACCAAAAGCATATAGTTCCAAAAAATACGAGATCAAATTGACAAGACTATATTTTGAATTATAATTTTATATTATAAAACAATATTATCTGTTATAAACGCAAAGTGGATATTGCAAGTTTAGTTTTTAGGTGTATGGGATAAACATATATAATAATAAAATGCAATTATACGAGTTTCATGAAAAATAAAATAAATCGAAAGGCATGATCATTCATCGAGAACGTGGAGTCAATTTATCACCGGGTGAAAAATGAAAACTGGTATCAACGTCCATTAAAAATAGTCTCGCATAGTCGTATGACCCATAAAACGAGAGAGCTACGTGAAAAGAAATACAACTGGGAAAAAATAGGCGCACCTCGTCAGCCTTGCGAGGTCCAAAAAAAGAAAACCAATTCCAACACTGAAAGTCCAATATCATTTAAATTGTAACTAGCTGTGTCTGTGCTAAAATAATCACCTCCAGAAAATTTTACGACCGGAGCTACTCAGTATTTTGATATACTTTGTACGGTTTAATTACGCTTTTAAATATATTTATAAATTTTAATGTTGACATGTATTAGCTGAGGAATCGAAAGATCTAAGCGAAAGTCGATTCGATTCACAACTTTGATATTTCATTCGTTACAAATTAGAAACTGTCGATGTATATTCGAGCTATTTATTTTTGTGTCACCTGTCGATCGCTTATGGAAATCGGCTAGAACCCGCCTTCCAAGTTTTCCCATTAACTTGCCTCATTCAAGTCTTTATAAGCATTGTATTAAAATTGAAGATTGCCAATAAGCGGCTTTTATATTTCCGCAAATTGATTTTCATTTATTTTCTTATTTCTACATATATACGTTGAAGTCAATTGTAATATTATAAAGTGATACGTCTTCGGTACCTAAAACGCATTACTTAGAGTATGTAAGTGCTCATTGTGAGATTCATTATGTTTTTATAGGTACTTTGTCTCTGTTAATATTCTGGTATATCTCAGATTGTTTCGAGCGGAGTGCGGGAGCTATAAAGTACATATAAATATGACAAGCCTCCCCTCCGTTGCCATAACAACGTATCCTCGCAGTCGAAAAATGTACCTTTTTTAATAAGCCATATCCGAATCAATTAAAGCTTGCCCATATTGGTTGGAATGTCAATAAATTGGGAAGCGATTCTTTATGATGTGACATTTCTACCTGTTCGGTTGAGTTAATGAGGACGGTTTTTTAACGACAGTAACCAATAAATCATATTGGAAAGATTAATGCGATGGACGAGAGGGAATGTTGATTTGTGAGCGTGAAAATGGAGTGACGTCATCGCTGAAACGATAGGCAAAAGCCTACTCGACATACCGTTGTTCGAAATTTATAACTTATGCTATGCAGGTTTTGTCGATGAAAATATTTATTACGATTGATAATTTTGTGTTTTATACATTTGTGACATCTCGTGGTAAACCATATTTTAAACTATTTATTTAGATACTTATTATTTTAAAATAACTCTCACAAAAAGTTGCATGCACAGAAAGGTGAAAAAAATTTAGAAATCTAAAATTATCAATGAAGCAAATGCCATCCAGGTCCTATCTCATTGGAATTAACAACGAATAATAATTAATAAAATAAAGAAAAACATTATTTTTTACTAATTATTTCTTTTAAGCAGTAGCTGATAAAGGGTCTTGGGTGCGGCTCGGATTTGTCGTGAGCCGGAAACGGTTGGGAATTCATTTGGGCGTAATACGTTTCCTGATCCGGCGTCCGGACCCGTCCGGCACGCGACGTTTCGGACGTGCTATATGACTTTATTTATATAATGTATGTGTAATAAATATGAAGCCTAAGTAGAGATGAAAAATACAATTACAAAGTCTACTACTGATGTAAGTGTATGAAGTGATTTATCTTAATTTTTTCGAGAACGATTTTTACGAACAACCAAACATTTTTTATAATGACTACACGTAGTATGTAATATAATTTTAAAGTTATATTCAATCAATTAAGTCAATTGTTTTGTCTTTAAAAAGTATTAGGTTTACTTGTCAGATGTATAGCCAGATTGCCACGTCTGGCAAATACACAAGGCAATCATATGTATTTGCCAGATTCTACTCAGAAATGTGCCCTCTGAGTATTAATTCAGCAAAGTATCAATTAATAATATTTTCAGTCACCTATATGTATAAATAGCGCATAATTTTGCTCTAGTATAGCGGTACGGCGTAGCGGCGTAGCGCCTGGGGGTGTCTACGAGTAAAATATGAAATATCTAGAAAAATTACAAGCCTGGGGCGAGAAACCGCGCCTATCCTGTGTTATTTTATTTTTCGCTCTCTTGAACGCGAATCGTGTTAGTATTGCGTGTTTATGTACTTTATAAACTGTTTAGTTTTGTTTTGGTTTGCGTCAAGCACGCCGTGAAGGGATTAGGTAGTGAGTACGCTGAGTTGGCTAAATGTTCGCGCGTGCTTTTTGTTTATATTATATGGTGCTCAGTGTTTCCCTTAATATTACAGTGCTTTGTGTGTGTATGTATGCCTTATTTTACTTTGCCTTTTTTACACTTCTACTAACTATTATTATTCAAGTATTAGCGCAAATGTTAACATAATGATATTTAGATTTGGCATAAAATCCATTCATGGAACAAATCTTAATTTCTCAAAGTTCGCAGACGAGCGGCCGTTTCATTAAAACTTGTGTGACGTGTCATTAAGTCTCCGCTCATGATAATTATTAATATTCAAATCGTAATTTTGAGCAAGGGAAGTGAAAAAGCCAAGACGTGTTGCGATATGAATAAATTGAAGTAAAAGTTTACGTTGTATGGTGTTTGATGTTCATCCATATGTTTGAAGTGTTTACATTGCCTTAATATTGTTACCGGGGATTTAAGAGTTTAAGGTTTATAGGTTAAATTTAGAGTAAATTTATTTTTATAGAAGATAAAAAAATATCAGATAAGCTATTTATATCTTGTGTTAACCAAATTCCAGTAAAATTTAATTACAATTACTTTACTACTACTTTACAAGTAGCTTAATAATAATATTGATGTATTCATACAAAACCTTTACAATAACGTGGTTAAATATGAAGATAACTTTGTAAAGAACTTTATTCACATGTTCTCAAATCAATTTTCCTTGCATTTTCATACATTTTCAAATATTGGTTAATTTGTCAGCTTTGTTCAAAATGAATGTTCATAATGAATGTACAAAGTAGACTAGACAATATCTGTATTATATTATACACATATTTTTAATACTTTTGTCTAAATAGGTAAATTCTCATTAAAATGTAGTACGTGTGTACTCCACACACAGTTACACCACGCCAACGGACTTAAAACGACAACACTCAACATCCGTGCAAAATGAATATAAATTAAAACTCATATAAGTTATTTAAAAGAAACGCAGCTTTCTTGACGATTCTTTCATTCCAAGTGATGTTTTCATAATTTCAATAGTTTTTTTTTTGTGTCACAAGTGGTCGTGAAAAATGGCGCTAAAATTAGCAACGTATTTGAATGAAAGAAAGTACCGAGTGCAACGTTAGGTATAAAATAAATGGTGGAGAACATTATATGTGAACAGATATTATTGACAAGTTAATACCTCTATTGATGTTATTTGGAGAATATATACCTAATAGTACTTGTGAAATTCTTATTTGGGTTTTGGTTCAAGCCAGTACTATTTTAATAAAAATTATGTTGCGTAAACCGTGAAACTAAACTGGTTGCTGAAAATTATGAAAGCGTTCAGATACATATGTTGTCATACATATCAACATTTAATGCTACCTTATTTCTTTTTGTAGTCCTTTAACTTCGTAACGGACGACCTTCAAATTTAACCTTTGAAAAGCTTTCTTTAAAATTTAAGCAAACACACGCGGTTTCCTTAAATATTAATTCAATTAAAACATTGTATTTTATTTAAATGGTTTTTTTTATAAAATAATTTTAACGAACTGGAGGCTCATCTGATCGAAATTGATATCACCGTCTATGGACACTTACAATTCCGGAAGGCTCGCAATTTCGTTGCCGGACAAAGAACTCATCATAAAACTGAATATTTTTGTTGTTAGAACACGTATCTACATTAAGTAGACAGAACTTCGATTATCAAATTTTTCATACTTTGTTCTTTGTTTAGACACTGTGTTTAGTATACAACTTGATTGTATAAACTTCAGCTCTCTAGGTAACGGGGACGTACCAGCTTAATTTGTCTGATATGTGAGTCAGTGATAAAATTTTTGATATTTATTTACAGTTGCATTAACATTTAACGTTCTTATACTTATTATAATATTCGCACTCACATAATTCCGGTGCAATATTTAACTGGTATATAGCGCTATGTAAGCAGTACCCTCCGCAGCCGACTTGGCAGTAATTAATTAACGAGCTTAGTTTAAAAGCGGGGCCGTAAGACTTGGAAGGCCCCCACAGGCATTCTTCTCGCCAAGAAACGGGGGGTAAGAAATTCGAGGGAAAGTTTATCATATTTAGGCGCAAAATGGCGAATCCAGCGCTCGGATGCCGCTGAGAGATTAATATCTGGATTTAACTTGCTGCGTTGAATTTTCTTTTGAATAACTTGTAACTTGGCAGTGTTAATTGTTATGCTATATGATATGAAATCTTTAAGCACAACAATGTGAAAATTTTATATCTAATACAAAGGTAGAGTTACCTTCTAAATTGTTATTACAAATAGTATTTAAGTTACTAATAGCCCCATTGTCGGCTATTTTCTTTGTTGGTTAAATTATATTAATATATTCTCGCTCCTAAACTGCAATTATAGAAGCAGATCGGTATAATTGTTTTCCAATAGAAATTAGTTACAAAAAAGTAGTTTCATCCAATAAGAATTATAAATACGGAGGAAAGCTAAAATTTCCGTCCACATAAAATCTTCAACAATCGCTAAGCCCGGTAATTGCTACAGACCTCTTCCGTCGGTAAATCATAAAATTATTCAGAATCATAATATTAATAATGGGAATCGAGGGTACGGGGTACCAATACTGGCGACACTTCCAGAGCTCTATAATTAATTGCTACTAAATTCGCCCCAATTTGAATCCGGTTACCAAGTCCGCGAAGAAACTTACGACGTACATAAGACTTAAGGGCAGGGCCGGCCGGAAGGAGGGCAAAATGGCGGTGGAGGGCGCGACCCTCCGAGGGGGAGGGGGGAGGAAGGACGTGAGATTTACTCTAAGTAATTGCTGTAATAAACACGCAAATATATCACGTCAGGGTAATGAGAGGAAGCAACGAAAATTGTCGACGCAAATTGCGTGTGTGAGATAAGGCGATTTTTTGTTGGTGACTTTTGAGATATTACCAACGTTCGGTCCTTTGTTTCTGACCTTGATTTGATAAGGGATCAAACAAAACGGTTTGAAAATTACTTAGCCTCAGCTGTGCTTGGTAAATTTTGAAGAATAAACGTGAATTATATAACATATATTATGTATGTTTATGTAATTTTAATGAAATCAAAATTTATATTTTGGCTTATATAATTAATAGTATTGCTTGTATATTAGTGTATTGGGATTTTGTATATTGGCTTATGCAATCATCGAAGAGGAACTCAGATGAACTTTGTTACAGATTTACGTTTACGATATTTTTTTTATTGATATTTGTTATAAAAGTAAATGTTATTAAATTAAAAACTCTAACCAGGTGAATAATGACTATCTGATGCCTGAATTTTTCCTCGCCTTTATTAAACAATCTAAATTTTATATTGCCGTTTAGTTGCGGAACTATCTTCTTAGATATTCATTATAATCCGTTCTCAAAAACAATTGTATTCGATATTTAAATACTTGTGGCGAAATTATATTGTGTAAATGAATACATATATTAGTATTATAGGTCATACAAAGTTAACAAATGAAGGTATTAGAAGTAAGTTGATAGAAGAACAAGTTGTGATCACTTGGGGAAATATGTAAAAGCGACAAAAAAAAAGAAAATTATATAACACATGAAGTGTATAGGCCGCCCATTTCTAGGTCATGGATGGCAGGCTTAGCTTCTATAAAAATAATAAAAACTATAAGCAAATAAAATGGAATTGGATGGGGCACGATATAAAAACAAAAAATGGAATAACACATATGCCGTTACAGTTATATTTCGTTAATTAAAAATCGATGCATTTGTTTTTCATAGACCAATGCAAATGTGAAAAACGTAAAACAAAATCTCGTTTGCGGGCCAATTGAAATTCGCGGCAACAAAACAAGTCGCGACGTAGATAGACATTAATTATGCCAAGACAAGAAAGGCCCCCATTTCCAATATTTATGTGATGTCGATGACTATGCGAAAATATCGACTGCTTTTTAAAGCCCGAAGAAAGGGCCGAGAGGCCGTGGAAGGCTTTCTTAATGCACAAACAGCACTCACCTGTCTTGATTTATTGAGCGGCTTTGTTGCCCTGTTGTTGCGTTTTTAATTTATTTCCACGGGGAAAATTTGCGCTGTATCATAATATTTAGGTAATAACACCGCTGTTGGAAAACCGTTAGTAATTTTCGCTTGAACGCTCATAAATTATAATGCGACAATATTTTGTGCCATATTGTGACCAAGGCACAGATAATCATCTCATATCTTCTGTATGTGTTTTTCGTTGCTGTCTAGCCACACTGTAAATCAAATATGATCTAGCATTATTGGAATGTTTTGTTCTAAATTCAAATAACGTCATACACGATAGTACAGTGGATGCCAATGGCCCATGAATGAATACGGATTGGCGTCGCCACAAACGGCCTCTGCCCGATTGTCGACGCCACGACTCATTGCCATTCAACACTAAGCTCACAAATTTACCCCGGCTATATATTTGGAGCCAATTTAGGCTGATTGCACCTTGGACGTGGCTGGATTTACCTCACTTTGCCTCCGTTGGCAGTTTAACGGAGCATGAAGGTCGAACTTTTATATTTTTGCAGTGGATCTGTCTAACATAATTATGCAACAACATCTTACGCAAATGTGGCTTTATCATTATTTCAAAGACTTTTTCTCTAAATTAGAAAGGATTTAGGTTTTGTACAATGAGATAAAGGTTGAATTATTCATATGAGTAATCAAACTTTAAGTAACTTGCAAAATTCCATATTTTCAATTTACGACCTTTTCTTTCTTGCTATCATGCTTCTAATCAGAAATATTTATGTAAAAGTTTTCAACCACCAACATAATGAAGTCAAACAATATCTTTGCAAAATCTTTGCTAAAGTTAATAAGACAAGATAAGTGAAGATATAATATTATAACAAAACATTTGCGGTTTCCTATCTGGCATACCTAACCTTGGAATCGGTTATGAATGATATACTTAAATTACTACAAACTCTTGGAAATAAATGACTTTAACTAACCATTCTCAACTTAATAATATATCGTAAATTTAGTCTACGACTCTTGAATATATTATAATTTTCTCATAAAATGTTATCCATAGAGCCACCTGAAGCCTATAATACTGTGACCTCGTCAAGGGGACATGCAAAATTATATACAGGGTGGATGACAGCGATCTTCACCCTTCCCTCATCAGTCATAGCCGCCGTCACACGGCTAAGCGGCCACATTCAAATTGCCGACCGATGACGCCGTACTTTTGCGACCCCTGGCTTATCTATGGACAAAAGTCCACAGATAATAGACCTAGTTTTGTGCCAAACACTGTGAGGCCTCTATGAAGCTGTCCAAGTAAAATTTAGAGGAACTTCAGCCACAAGTGATTGTGTATACGTTTTAAAATGCTTCTTCAAAATATTACACCGATTTATTTCATTGGTGTCACAGAGCTTTTCAATGTAATTTTTAAGTTACAGGACGATTTTAAACCTTACTTATTTTTATTCAAAAGTGTCGGTTCTACAAATTTTATAATCTCGAAATTGATTTTACTCTATGTAGCACGAGCATACTTTTTACGTCATTAGACATCAGACTGGATTAGGGAGTCACAGCGGTAAGAATGAATCTAAAATACAAAGGGATAGATGTGGATTAGAGAGTGATTTAATAAGTTAGATATTATAATGAAATATATTTTATTAATAAGCAATCTAAGCTTTACTCATTCAGTGTTACTTATAATTATCTATAAAAATAGTAAATATAAAAATAATAGAATATTTTGTGATATGTTCATCTAATAATTAAATTCTATTTTTCTCATGACTCTTCATTTGTTTTTTACTTACAGCATGACAGATTTTGAATGCCATTTATAATTAAGTATTTTACATTACAATAGATAAGGGTTATAATTTCCCACAATATATTGAAACGGAACCAATTAAACTATCGTGAGGAATGTGATCAGTAAAGCATTAATTGATAGCGATGTTAAATGTAACAGCAAATACCTGGACGCCGACACTACATAGTTATCCCTACAACATCGATGAAAACAAAACGGAAACGCACCAATAAACATTCATTTCGAAATTAAACACATATACCAGCGAGTTTACCATCACGAAATTCGCTAAATGAATAAAACAGTGAGAAATTGGAACTGCGTAAATTCGCATTTGGAATATCAATTTGGAGGAGGAGGTGGGGTTGATAAATAAAAAACATAAATACACAGTGCGTAGGTAACATGAAAGCGGTGAATGGCACTTGTGAAAAATGGACTTCGCTCTTCCAGGGAAGCAATCATTCAAACTCGCTGTTGTCTGTTTGCGCCTCTGCTCTTTTCGCTTGGCGGATATTTTTTGCAATTTTTTATTCGGCAATGTCATTCGCAGAGTTCAGGTGTGGGACACGTGGTGCCGGACAAAGAAAACAAATATTAATAACCGGCATTTTTTAAAGTCCTCGCTTATTGTTGTCAATATTTCGTAAATGATTTTACTATGATGCGGCGTTTTTTGCCGCTACCGGGCTCTTCGCTTTGTTAGAAAGTGGGTGGGGCGGTGTTAACGCAGCTAAATTTCTCACTTTGTTGTATTTATTTAGGTGCCTAATGGACAGGTAATAGTAGCAAGCGATTCCATTAAATTATGTAAAAATTATCGCCTTACCCTACGGGAACAGATTAACGTTCATATTTTGTATTCGAATTTCATTTCACTAATGGCAAACACGGTTAGCTCCGAAAACTCATCTATGTGAATTTATTTTTAGTGGGCGCAGTTGAATCGGAAGTTTTATTTTCTAGCCGTTTGCCTACAACGAAAACAAAGTGTGTGTGCTCTTTGCAGTAAAGAGGCGCGCTGTCAGAATTGAGCGCAATTTATTAACTGGCTCAGTTAGCCGACCTCACTGACGCGTCCATTACCCTAGCCTACTCATCTCGTACATGAGAACCCCTAGGTTCCGTAGGAATGTTGAACATTTTTTCCTAATTAAAATAATGCCTACTTCTCATTCTTCCTCCCCTATTCATTAACCCAATGTGCTGTAGATAAACGTTGTTTGCCCGAGAGGACGTTCCCTTACAAATATGCTTTTCGCCAGTTTACCTAAATGAGGAGAGAATTTTATCGTTTGCATTTTCGGACACATTTCAGCTTCGCATTTTAATTAGCTGGCGTTCTTTTGTTTATTCTAATTAAATTTATGTGCCGTACCGTATCACTTTAGTGGGTTGAGGGTATTCATAATAATTCTGAGATACGCTCGAATTTGTTTATTAATCAGGTATCTTTCGGCTTGAAAATATTTAATATTTTCAGAAGGCACGACATCTCGACCTCACATTTAACCCGAATACGGCAAACTGCATAATTTCGCCACTAATGAGAAGAGAGTCGGCGTCGTCTAATTAGCGCAGCGGAGTCGGTAAGACGCCCACTAAATAGAAGCCGGAGGAAGGGCGGGCGGAGTACGGGGCGGGGGCGGGAAGCGGGGCCTCGCTCACCTAATGAAGTGTTTCGCTTTGACACGCGTGTTCGTTAGCAGACCACTTCAACGATCGCGACGAGCTGTGTTCAGATGACAGCTTCCTCAAATTTACCACTTAAGTGGCGTGCAATGGCACTGCACTTGTTAACAAGTCTGCGGGCTTACTTATCAATGTTTACGAATGGTGAGAACTCAGATATCTACCACTATCCTATGGCAGCACCTAATCGCATAATCTTTTTTATTTTTTCATATTCGGTGTCATAAAAACCGACTAATACTTAATTGCGTCCTATGTCTGAGACACAATAGCAGAAGTAATCAGGCCGCGAGTCGTCTACAATGCCTGCAGTTCTCGATAGGGTTGATCTAAGAATAAAAATAATGTATTAAATCTCCAACTAAAGAATTAGTATAAATATTTTATTTCCTTTTAAGTACTATAAACTGAGACAAATGAACTGTAACTATAAATGCTACTCCGAGGCATAGTGTCTATGGTATGTCGATATATTTAGGTGCTGAATTCCATGATATAAACATCAAATTTTCGCTAACCGTGACATAAATAAAATATGACATGACTATAAGAAATCGTACAAAATGTATATTAATTAAAGCAGTAGCAACCCTATCTTGGCCCACCCGAGGAGATCTCGTAATCCAACTATTGAATTTCAGCCTATACAATCCGCGTCTTAAGGTCCGTACTAAGTCCTATAATCATTGTAACGATCGTCTTTACCAATATTTTCATCTGTTGAGACGCAAAACAAAAGTCGAAACAAAAATTTCATAGTTTGAAAAAAACTTCAGCATGTATTTTGTTAAGTACTTTGATGTCATACATAAAGCATATTATATTGCAATCAATGTATAACTATTACACATATTAGTAAGGACCTTTATTTTGGATATAAGCAGTTTTTTTTTGTGTATTGTTTCCACAATTTAGTTGACCGCTTTCTCTGCTAAGAAGGAAATTATCAAGTAAACCGTTTCAGAACAACGCGCTATTAGGAGGTTCTAGCAAACTGGAGCCCCTAGGCCTACCCACGGCCTGGTCAAACTGACTGACTTTATGGCCCTGGTACACTTCTCATGCCATCATTAGAGGTCCGTAAATGGATTTCCCATCGTTAAAAAAAAGTTCTTACAGGGGCTTATTTTATATCAAAGTATCTTTTTTGTACTTATACATATAAATGCACCTACCACGCAATTTCACAAAATACTATAATGCCTTATGACCCTTATATACTCCCTTAATTAATTCTAATAGAACCTTTTAAAACTCCCAAATAAGAGATTTTAACCATAAGTAGCGAGTTTGAAGCACTATACTTGAGAGTTGCTAGTGGAAAAAAGTAATTATCCTGTGTTCCTCAGAGGTGAGGAAGCATATAAAAACTTAAGCGCTGTCAACCCTCGCGAGTGGAAGAGACAGTGATGTCTATTAATTAGAAGGGTTGAGAATATCCCGTTTTTATTAATATTTTGCTTAGAATTTATTTCGTTATGCCTGGTTTTGTCATATTTTTGTATGCAAGAACAATCGTAATGCAAGTAAGTCTGAAAAATAACGAAACATTAATTTCAAGAAGGTTTGAAGAAATTAGTTTAATATTTGTGTTAAAAATATAACATACAACGTTAGACTTAAAAAATAAAATTATTTTTATTACGTTATTAAATAGCGTTAATAGTAATTCCATTATGATCGTAGTAAAGGTTCAATTAAGGATAGCTAAGATTCAGGTTTCTCATATTATCAAAATTACATCACAGTCCTCATTTATCAGCAGTCTCATAATCAAAGAGTGCAGTTTGTTAACAAGGCTGTAACTTTAGAATTTATGTAAAATGTTCGCAGCTCGTTCAGTTATCTGAGATTAAAATCTGGTACTGAGGTAGGCAGCCGTCGACAATCACTCCTTTGGGAGGAGTGACTCTCTCTCTCTTTATTTTGTGGGATCTTATCTTCACTTAACATATCTACACATTCATTATGAGATCAATCATTACCCATTGTTTCCTTAGGGCTAAGGAAGAGTAATGTGACAGACATTAAGGCCTAAAACACTGAAATTATTCATGGTATGTGTTATATTATGAGTACCAAGATAATCTTTTAAACGTTATTAATGTACACTTGCAACCCTGGACCCACTGATAAATTTTCAGACATGTAAGCGTAAAATTATGTGTTTTTTTTTTAATAATCATAATGACAAATTTTGGGTGCCTATGGCAAGTGCGATATACGAAACAATTTTTAAATTTAGAACATACGTAAATTTCTGAATATTTTTGTAATACAACACTCAATTGTCAGCTCGTCATTCATGAAGCAATTGCTTCAATAATTCACCTGACATCCTGCCCACCCACTACCAAACGAAAACGGATCATTGTTTCTCGGACCATTCACAAACTCTATCATTCATTGTTTTACAGACTCCACGACGCCGGAGCGTTTCAAATCAAGCGGCCATGAATTTTTCTGGTATTGTGTTGCGAAAATCACGTTTGCGACGGGACCTCTATCAATCAGGGTATCGGACCCCCGGGGATCGTTTCCGACCAGGTGTCCCTTTGGAATGTACGCCGAAAAAGTTCGCTTGAAGTTGAAAAAATTAAGACCATTGTGCGTTTCTGCGTAGGCAAGTACTTGTCAGGTAAACTAAGATTAAGTAACATAAGTACAAAGAAATTTAAACAATACTAGATAAATGCACTTGAACTGAGAAGCTGATCATTAAAATTAGGTTTTTGGTGATAAGTCATTATCATCACATAACAACTTTAGATGATAATATTGGTAGCTTGTATTATAGGTGCTTACACAACTGAATTGTTATAAATATATAACATAACACGGTCAAAACATATGCTGATCGTTATCGGGTATCAAAGACAGGAGCAGTCTGATCAGTACAATCTACCTATCTATCAGTATATCAGTCTAATCTACCTACCTAGTAGGGACCTAGTTATTATCAAGTATACAGTGAATTATAAGTTTAACAGGCTAAAATATACTATTAAAAGTAAGACCTAATAAGAAAATAATAAAATAAGACCAGTCGTTTCAATACTCGCTATGACCAGTTTGTTCTGCAATACATGACAGTAATCAATTTTAAATAATTTTAAAAACACAAGAAGTCATTAAATGGTAATAAAAACCACTTTCAATGTGATACAGTTTATTTTATTTATAAGCTGGCTTATGTATTTATAAAACAACAAATATTATACCGAATCGAATTAATCTTCATCATTACTTATGCGTAGACAATGTTATATTACTAACTGCATTTTAGCTTAACCGTGTTTTTTGTGTATATCCAAAAAAATATATATTTTTTATATAAAGCTTCAATTTAAACGAATATAGCCGAATTGCCCACCTTGACAGATGCAGTTTTAATAAATTACGACTTGTCGTAAAACTCTTTAAAATACGACTCGGACGTTGACAATCGGCGAACTATTGTCGATATCACTGCAGGACAATAAAATAGCACCGTTCCTACAATCGAAAACGTAACCTAATACAAAGACTTAAAACACATATTCAATATGAAAAAATAATCAATAAATTATTGAAAGCTGAACGAAGTAGTGTTCGACAGGTAAATGTACTGTTTCTTGCTAGTCTGTGCGTGTCTATGAATGAATGAAAAGAATTAATAGCGGCAGTAATGCAATCTATATAAATTATTTTAGTGGTTTTGGGAACTGTGGTTGTTTCTTTGCTCAAACGCATGGTCAATTTTAAAGATCTTATAAAGGTACGTTTGACATATTGATATAATGAACAAATTGTACCAAATTGTACCATTACATTTATGATGTAACATTGTATTGGTTAAAGCTCTACAAAGCTTACATACAAATTAATCTAATCAATTACTAAATGGCAAATAAAAGGTTATTCTACATCTACTCATATAGTAAATGTATAATAACATCACAACAGATCGATTCGCACTGCTCCTGTTTCCATTTTTTAACTTATTAAATGTGTCTACAAATATTCCTTGCATAATCTTTCGTTACGTTCCGATCCGAAAATAGAGTAATTTAGAGAACAGTCTCCTGTTGGCCGTTCCTCAGATGTGCAACGGTCGTTTCGATAAGAAAAATACCTAAAATCAATGCGCCTGAGTTTCTAACAATAGGAGTTTTCGGTTGCTTTGTTGTCGCTATTATCTTTTGCCACGTGGGACAGGTGATGCGCACGCGCACAGCTGCTCAAGGCTCTGTCTTGCGTAAGATTTAATCGATTTTTTACCGATGACAGTTTCTTAGATATTTCGCGGTAACGCCAGATGGCTTTGGATTTAAATCATTTTATAATTTTTCAATTCGATACAGCCAGCGATACCAATTATTGACGCCTTTATGGATATTTAACAAACCACCTACTATATATTCTATATTTTAACTAACACTGTATAATTAGTGAATTATACACAAATAATAGTTACACAAATAATATTTTTCATAAGTACGTTTTAATGTTACCTTTTTTTATATAGAGACAGAGTTTTAATTTCATTTACACCTCACTAGAAGCGCAGTTTAATTATTAAGCCTGGGATCTAGGTTTCAATTCTGTGCAAATTTAACATTCATCTGGAATAGGATAGATGAAACAGACGCTATGTCAACCGCATGATAGTCAATTTCAATATTTACTTATCTTAATATATATAAATCACCTGTCACGATGTTTGTCCGCGATGGACTCCTAAACTATTTAATCGATTTTAAATTAAATTGGCACACCGTGAGGAATCTGGTCCAACTTAAGAGATAGGATAGCTTAGATCTTGAATTATAGTCGCAATTTTATTTTATTGCAAATTATTTGACTATAATTAATTGACATTCACAATTATCTGTTAATCTCTAAAAGATTCTAACAGATGTCGATACTTTTCGACTGGATTGAGTAAGTAATCAATAGATGGCACTGCTATGTTAAACCGACAAACGTGTCATATAAGCTACATTTCAATATCGTGATTACCACGTGTTATTGATGCTAAAGTATAAATTAAATTTATTTTGTAGCAACAAGATACCGTGAAATTTATTCTTAGTATAAATATTCTACTTTTTAAATTTTTGGTAAATCAAAGTCTTGCGCAGACGAAGTCGCGGGCACCAGCTAGTTATTAATAGTCAAGGTTATTTATACATTTTCTATAAATACATACATACAACACAGATACATCTCAACAAATGCTGATCACATTTTTTACCGTATCGGGAATCGCCACCGGAACACTTTGTTCAGCATTCTGGCATGGATTCAGGATCGTCGATCTAAACATACAAATAAAATTAAAGCTCCTTATATTATTTTTGACATAAAAATATCACGTTTTCTGACTTCGCACAAGGGGCTGATTGCTACAAGGTCTTAGTCGTGTCGCGAACCGTATTAGAATGTACGCGACTTGAATTATGATACTCTAATGTAAAAACTATATCCCTATATTAAAATCATAGATATTTGGGCATCAGATGTGTCTTGGGGTGAATGAACTTTTGTATATCGGGCATTGACTATGGGATTTTTTGCCTTACTCTTTATTTATCATTTCTAGGTACATAGGTTTATGTTCTTTGTTAAGAACAAAAATTATTGTTTCACTGGGATTTGAGTTAAATATTAGTATTCGTAATTATAATGATATTTCACATACGATTGTTACTTGTATTAGTAAAAGACCTTAGTAACTTATATACTAACATTTATACTTTTTATATAAAGACGACAGCCAATAGTTCAATCACAAATTGCTAAAACTAAGGCTTAAACATCAATGACGGTAAATACATCATATTATTTATCCACATTTGTAAGCCGAAAACATTGCCCGTTAAGAATAAATAATAATTAAATATTTTATTCGACCTAAACCCAACATGTTAAATTTTTATTATATAATAAAAAAATCTTAAAATTTTAATATTCACGAGAAAAATTAACTCCAACCACGCGATATACAAATCACCTATCCTTTCAACTCGCGAGGAGCGCATAAGTGATTCCGTGAAAATATTTCAAATCAGATCGGGCAATGGCGCCGATATACTGGCAATAACGAGTAACGTGACAAGCATTTTACCCGTGTGTTGCCCGCCTAATACCCGCTTTCGTGTCTCGCCTGCCTAATGCCACGACCCTTTCACCTTATTTAGCCTATGTTTTGTCGAATTGAACGCACTGAATACGTTATGAAGTCAAAATTATATTACTCTAATGTGTTTGTCAGTACTGTATGAGAGAATTGCATTTATTTCTAATTTGACTATTTTACGTCCAATTTCTCTTTATTATAAGTCTCATATAAATTCCTCTCTTTAATAAAATAACATTTATATTGTCCTTGTCTGCCAATTTAATAAGCAAACAAAAAGAAAAATATCCTTAATCTAAGTTTTATTCGTTTGTAGGATATTAGAACAAACCGTAAATTGTTAGCCCGAACTACGTAAGCGATCAAATTATACGAAAAGATAATTAAGTACAGTACAAGCACTAAGAATGCAATTATTTTGTGTATTGAGCGTTAGGATCTCATTAGGTTGGAATGCGCGCGGGCAAGCTCTATGCAACGTATGGGGAACATCCCAAACCGCGAATGCCGAATTGATACCGGTGACATATTGGAATGTGACTCCATTTATCGCCGCTTCCTATTGGAATCCGGAGTGACGGGCAAATTGGAAATTTCGGCGCCTATTTTTGACAATATCGACGCCATTTGTTGAATGCTAATATTTTCTTGAAAGTTCTTTTTATGTAACGTATTTTAATTACGTATTTACGGAAATGCTTTTACTATTCAAACTAAGAAGTGAGTTACTATTAAGATTTGACGTACAATGAAACAAAGCACTAACTCCCCCACAGATAAATCCTCATACAAAAATCGTTTGTCTTTTAGTGAGCTTCGAGCGAGACGCGAGCACGCATCATACGTCAAAGCACGGTCAACCCTTCCGTGCTATATTAAATCACATTTTGACAAGCGTACCGTGAAAAATTAATCGAGTGTCGTCGAGTGAGCGCAGAAAAAATGAAAACATGATGGCATTTCGTTCCCCGGAGTCAGAAAGGTCAGATTCAGCCGCTCGTGAAATACTCCCTCCGGACACTGACTCGCCACTCGTCGATATATTGAGGAACAATAACACTTTGGCCGAAACAAAAGGTGACCGATGAATCTACGGCGGGCCAATTTGAATCGATCGATCACAATGCAATATTCTACTAGTATATAGCGATGCAACTAAAAATTTTAGCTATAGCTTTCGTATTCAATTGTAAGTTTGACAGTAGAAATTATGAAGGCAAGCTTGGTACACAGATTTACAGATTAAAGTCTTAATAAAAATTTTTTTTTATTCGCCAACAAGTTTTCTTACGAACCTTATGCTTGTTTTTTTCTATACATTAATACAATATAATAAATAAATAAAAATAAAAAAAGCCTTTTATTTCATGCAAAATTACAGTTACAATGAAGATTTATAATGGTTTATTAAATTAATATTTATATAATGTCAATTATTATTAAAAAATTAGCGTTTACTATGTCGAAAAATGTTTATCTAAATGACATTTGTATCAATTTTTATGCATGAACCCGCACTGCAGGGTGACGGAATGATAATGAATGATAATTATTTAGAATTGCACATGCTCATTATCGATTGTCAAGCTAACAAACAAAGCAAGGAGTCTTGGTTATATAAATAAGATATGAAAGCGACAAAAAAAGGCAAATTTTGATAAAAATTCAGTAGCTAATCGACGCAAATATTATCTCGAAATCAAACTAAGCAGCGCGAATTACCCTCTAGGATAGCGATAATTAATGCAATAATTCATATAACCATTACGCTATAACGACTGTAAATAATTAGAAGGGTGCAGCATCCCCGAATAGTAACCATTAATATTATTTCAACACGATATAATGCAATTAATTCACGATACTGTTTTATAAGAGTATAGTGAGAAGAATAGCACTTGTCTAAAAAACAATATATTTTGGGGCAGATAGATCAGTCATGAACGCCAGATTAGTTTGATAGTGACGCATCGTTATGAAAAGATAAATAGAAAATATTATTTTTTTATTGGAGTTTTTCTAGTTAAGTACGTTACATACGTACATTTATCTGTTACTCAGATCCCATCTTAGGTTACAAATTCTGTCTCGTAGCTTTTGAGTAATGATATCAACCAAAATTTACAGAAATGGAATTTACTGAAACAGGTAAGTAATTGAAGTTAAATGAGAAAAAGATTCATTTGGACATTTATTATCAGTTGAATAAAAGTTCATATAGAACTTCAGCTTTATTGTGTATCTTAAATATGGTTAATATTGTCTTAAATGTGGTATATTCAATATTGTTTATGAAATATGAATACTATAGAAAATATAATGTAACTGTTGTCAATAAATTTTCAAGAATTGTTGAAACATGATTTAGACTAACGGGTGATTTGCAAGAATTATTATAATTTTATAAAACGGACTTGAATGACAACAGCCGCAGCCCAGAGGTATACATACACTAATGGTTGCGTTGCCGGCCCTTATATTAATTCCATTTGTCTATTTTATGTATAATATCTCAGTTAATCTTTATTTTACGTCACAAACTTACCCATATCGGTTTCGGCCAATTCATCTTAAATACAAACCTATTATTACAATATTAACTAGTCACAAAATCTCACATACCGTTACATTAATGTATTATATTATAACCCAGTGACGCTCTTCACCCGAAACGTTCACTTTCAAAATATATTGTTATATATAATATATCCTTTTATAGTCTGTGATAATGTTAGATAATACGTATCTAAACCTATAATGTCGCATATACAGTCCATATATATGAACTGCTAATGACAAGTCCAAATATATTATGATTATAGTCTAAACAGAAACCCGTATACATATGACTATCTAACATATAACCAACAATACACTATTCAAACAAATACTATCCTGAACTTACGTCTGATTTTAATACCTGAGGGTGATACCAAATACAGATAGGTATTTTGAATAGGGATCAGTGCGGTGATGTGATGATAAGCGCTTGTTTGGGGGTTACCTCAATTCTTTCAACGGACTTTAATGCCAATTAGAGATTCAATATTGTACGGATGGAAGGATTAAGACCTTTATTAGTGTCGGATATTGTTATGGAATCGTTCGTGTGGAAATTAGATGGTTATGCGGCCTCGGGGTGCGAATTGCGAACAGTCAAATTAGCGTTGAGCTTATTATAGCAATTCAAAAGTGGTTTTGTTTACTCAGACTGCGTTTATAATGTTGGTAAATGTAATGTTTAATTCCTATGACATATATCAAACAAATTTGATTTTTTGTATAGTATTTAATGACTGTCTTGCACGTTTAAATTAAATATTATATTGAATAAAAGAAACGAGGTAACTTCTGTGATTTTCAAAGTTCAGTTTTATCATCGATTACAGCCTCCAGCAAAATGTCAAAAACAACTATTATATTGGTGTAAAAGAGTGACCTATTATTTTAATTGTGAACTAAATAACTCAGCGCGGACCAAGTGATGAAAACAATCATTAACAATGTTAATTTGCAATAATGAGCTATTAAAATATTTAAACTCGTTCCCAAACATTAGTAAATCAATGTCCGCAGTGCCTGAGGGACAACGTCCTCAGGGGAGCCGCCATACACGGCGTATCTGCGCCGTCACTCAAGCGCAATAAATACCCAAATAAAGCGCAAATAATACCCAAATCATTATCGCCTAGGGTTGCCAGACTCTAGTCTTCGATATTACAATTTGTGTATTTTCATTGGCAACCTAAATCAAAAGTAATTGTACTCATATCAAAAGACAATCAGAACAGTATTGGCCTAGTAGGTTGTCAACTGTCAGCTCTGAGGTCGTGCGTTCCAGTCTGTGCCTTGGATGGAGGTCTACAATGGATTTTTGTTTCGATGTGTTTTAACACTTGTAAGAACCATTGTGATGATAATGACTTGCCTAAGGCCCAAAATTTAAGGTGTGTAAGGAAATGTTCATGAAAACGATACTGAACTCTTATCAAAAGTATGTACTGTAGTAGTGCTGTGAGTTTTGTAATAACTCTTTAATAAAATCTCATAAAATATAACTGAAAATAGTACTCATCACTATTAGTTAAAGATATTAGACTATAAAGTTTTTTTTCCACAGTTATCAACCCTAACTTCCAAGCTTGGGCATCCAGCCTACCCTACCTATAATTATCTATAATCAGAGCATCGTGTATAATCACTGCACAATATATTGATTACAATTACTATAATTTGCATTTCTGATTTGCTTTCCCTTGTGGTAATCTGAAACTCATTTTCCGACTCTTTATTTACGCCGTTACAGGATTGTTTAAATACTATGAAGTAATCGCTTTTTTGTGATATTTAATAAAAACTATATTCTATATATAAAAACAAGATAAATACTTTTTAGCGAGACTGAATACGAATAACTTCGCAAACATATAGCATTATATATAAGTATTAGATATACTGAATGAGTTCAAATACCATAGTGCGTATGTGACTATCATCTAATAGGATATAAAATAATGGTATACATTCGGTTTTTGAATAAAATTAAGTTTCCGCCACTTATCGCTAGAGGTCGCAAAACATGTTAAAAATGTTAGCAACTTTTCCGTACACTGATCGTGACTCATGTTTCGCAATAGCGAGTGTTAAATGACGTTTTCTCAATACTTTTCCCATCTCATAAATTATTCTCATAGGGACGGATGACCCCGACCTACAGTCGATTAAGCATCAGTAGGTCTTCCTTCAATTTCATATTTATAAACGGGGATTACGCAAAAATGCCAGCGAAATGGATCACCTAGCGGACTTAGGCCGGGTTGTTGTTAAAGGGGCTTCGGGGGGAAGGCTTCGGGGGGGAGAGGCAAGGGTCTGATCGTCGGACTCATCCATCACGCGGCTCACGCATGTGAATTGGGGCGTTCTATCTAAAGATAGCCGTGTCTATTTAAATATTTCGTCGCTTAGGGACAAGGTAAATATGATATTACTCTAAACAGATTTGATACAGGCATAAATGAGGGAATTTGTTTACGTGCGTGCGTGATACTACTAAATTGATTCACTAATAACAATCTAGACATGCACTTGTGAATCACGATGTGTTAGTTCACATAAGATTCTCTGTTATAAAATTATAATTTAAACATAAAATTATTTAGTATTTATAAAAATATAAATATAAAATATAAATAATAATATTTATAAAAAAACTTAAATTAGATCAACAATAACTATAATAGGTAACTAACTAGGTCGTATGAATCGTTCATAGGAAATATGGTAAAGGAACTTTAAGAATTTTTTATATAACAAAAACTGTACTTTACAGTAAGCAAGAACACAATATGACTTCGGTAATAGAGGTAATATTCTTAAATTTCCTTTAATTATTATATAAAGACTTGTAGTTCTTTATGATATGTTATTCTAAAATTATAAAAATCTTAACCTAAGTTCACTTAGTTTTCACTACGAGACTGTACCGGATTTAACAAAATAGTCAAATCAATCTCAGTCAAAGCCAAACAAAGGCTCTATACACGATGATTCTCCTTCAAAAACCGACCGTCATTTTTATAGAACAAGGCATATTTTAACATGGCACACGGCAGATCGTCATATTGACATGTTGCAGTCTCGTATGGTCGCGTTCATTTACCTGTCATTCTGTCACGACTTACGAAAAACCACACGGGATCGTATTTTGTAAGGAACCGCTAGTAAATGGCCATATGTTAAAATTTTCATAGCCTGATGCACACAGTCCAACAAAAATAAAAGAAAATTTTATCATAGTTGAATTCCATTTACAATGTGATTTTATACGAAACATACTAACTAATCTCTGGAAGCATTTAAATACCGCAATCCATAATTAATGCTGCCACCATTAAGATATATAGATTTTTTTATACCTACTTAGAAGATACTCAACTCATTTATAAACTTTTATTTCTAAAAACCAGCATCTACCACTAATAGACCAAATATATTGCAATACTGGTGGCGAATCTAATGTACACCTCTAAAACTAAAATCTCTAAATTTAGCTTTAGACCTGTCAAACGTGTGTAACCTATTCTATATATTTCTACATTGACAATTGAAACCTTATTGCTATCAATTTAGAATAGGTTACGCTCTCTAAAACTGTTTGACAGGTCTAAAGCTAAATTTAGAGATTTTTAGTTTACAGTGTGTACATCAGAATCGGCACCATTATCTCAGTTTTAAAATAAAAAAAACGCTGAGTTATATGAGTTATACTGCATACCGTATAAATGCCGTCGAAAGACGCCATTTCACTGGAGGAATGATCGACGTGACACCGGGACTTGTCATTTGTTATCATACAGCCTGAAATGCTATGCCTATTGCCTCGCCATTTAGATAAATGTCTAGCTTTGTCCCACTCCAGCTGAGTATCGACCATTTGGGGTACAACAGTTTTTATAGCATTTCGACGTTTGTGTTGACTATGGAAGTAAGTCTGTTGCATTAGGTACTACTAAACCAGATTCTATTAAATTATCTTTTCGACTAATCGTAATTTTGTAATAATTTTTAACATTCTTTCTTTGGGGTTTTTATAAAAGCCTTCCTATCGTTACATATTTTTTTACAAACCAGTACGAAGGGAGGACGAGAACCCTAAAAATATATATACTTACTACATCGTCTTATTTTATTGAACCTATTCGCATAGATGGTGTCTTTAGGTCTAGACATACGACGTATTTCGGGCACAGTGTCCAGCTACCTGCCTAAAAATAACCAATGAATTACACAAAGAAATGTTTCTGTCTCGTTGGTCTGCTTCCAAAAATATATCAATAATATATTTCAGTAAGCTGATAGTAATGTCTAGTAATGAAAATTAAACGGGACTTCATTCACTATGCAGTCATAAATAGGTAATCATTCACAATAACACTTTTTCTCCAGGAGATACGAGATATTGGGTACTCTGGAATTCTTTTTTAAAAAGTTCTTGTGAACTTTCTTGATCTTTTGTTCTTTTCATCACTGGAAGTACACTTCTGTTGTATAGAAGATACTAATACGTTTATATTACAAGTTTCACTTAATAGTAAAGATAGCAATTAATCTACAATTAAATGTTCCTTTGTAGGCACCACACAGTTTAATTCAAGATATGTTCTGGTTCTATTGTGAAGGCCTGTACTTTTGGCTTTGGTTTTTATCTTGTTTTTATTATTATTACATATTATATATTTTTATTATTTGGACTGCAGACGACCGCTGTACTAGCTTAATAGCAAAAAAAATTCGTCGGAAATCAAACCACGGGCTACCATTGTACTCTTGTATATGTGTATGTAACCACTTAGTCACAGAGACGGTGATAACTAAATAGTACCTTACTTTTGAAGTGGAACTTATTGTCATCGTGTAGGCTAATAGCGTATAGTAAGAATTTTCTTTGGCAACGTTAACTTACGTTAGTTATTATAATGTCTTTTATACACCAATATATGTTTATCCAACTTGAAATGTTTGATCTCAAGTCCTCTAAGGACTAAGACACGCGTATCTAAGGACTTAAAGATAAACCATTATAATTATTGGTATTGGTGATTTTAAAGAATTAGTGGTTAAAATAAAAAACTTTAGTGCGTGAGAAGCCTGATCAAAACAACATCTATATGAAATTCTTATTGTTAATGTTTTTGCTGTGAAATGTGTGTATTTGCATAACTACGATAACAACTGCCCAATTAAAATTACTATTAAAGCGCTATTATACAGGAAACACATTTTATGAATGCGTTACATTAATATTTGTCATAGAAATAGCCTTATTACAATTTATTTATAAATAGATGAACCCAAACAAATCGGCGCGCTGTACGACAACCGCCCTTGAACTGAGGGCCTCCGAGTGAGGCTGCGGAGGCTCTCGCGGGGGGCGGAGCCGGCGCGGCCAATCAGCGCCCCTTCACATTTTTCAGCCCCCGCCCGCATCGCCGGACGCTGCCCAAAAACAAAAGGATCAAAGTCGGCGAAACCTATCTCTTTCTTTGTGAGGCCCGCAAACGGGCTTCGATGAGAGGATAGATACAGTGTGTCGCGCGGGCGCGAATCGATAAGCCCCAGCCTGCGCACCCCGCGCCCCTGGCCCCGGCCCCCGCCCGCCCGGGCCCTCGCCGGCCATTTGCACGGATGTTTACTATTATTATTTTATTGAACGGACTAAGTGGCGAAATAAGAATTCGCTTATCGAGACACCGAGACGAGCAATTACTGAATCATCGTCGATCGTACGTACATTTACATAATGAGAACGGGCCTATTGGAGCCCAAATGTTATAGAAGTATTTGTCTTCTTTCTTTCAATTGTAAGGAAAACTTTTTTGGGAAAACAAACAAAATTTATACTTTTTTAAAGTTAAGATTAACTCTGAGTTTGAAGATTAATGCACTATGTTCCTAAAATATACAAGATTTTATGTTATAAATAATAAATGTAGAGATGAATGTTTTACCATAGGAAACCTACGGCCGTTTAAACAGATTTCAGATACTAAACAGAATCACATTCTTTATTTGGCCAATAATGTACTTAATGACCAATATTGATAATACTGAAAAATTCGCACATCGTGAAAGGTTTTACGAGAACTTCAATGATTATATTTGGATGAATAGTGTCAACGTAGTAAGTTAATTTTATTTTTACAAAGTTAATAAGAGTTTTTTACTAAAATATCGTAACCGGAAGCTTATAAGCAAAAGATATAATCGGTGCCAAAATATGCCTACTTAAAAATGATAATAAAATAAAGTAAACAATAACATATAAGTAAATTATGTACATATTTACTACACCTCAACCATTTAATATCAAATATTTTCTCAAACCACTAAAAATTAGTTGATATATATTAATATTTATAAAGAATTTAGTATCTTATTTATTCTAAATAGTATTTTTTTATTTTAAACTACATACTGCAAATAAAAACTGTTTAAGAAAGACTACATCCAACACTATTAACGTAAGCACCAACTTATATGAGTTAAAATATACTATGAGTCAAAATAAAAATACATCGAATTTTATTCCAGTCATTCATTATCTATAGAAAATTTAACCCAAAATTATTAATTTTTAACAATATTTTAAAATGAAATATGAAATGATGTTATATGAAATTCAATTAATCAAAATATGTATAATAATGGACGACATTCAAAATAAGGAATTAAAACTTATGTCATCCAAGATTTAAGAAATCAGCAAGTTGGTTGCAAGGTGATAAGTATTGTATTTTATTATAAAAAGTAGATTTCTAGAGGTTCAAGTTATACCGCTTATGAATTAATTAATTATAATGAAGTAAAATTCATTTGTTTATTTTTGATTTTCCTGTGAAATATATGTTTTAGTCGAAAATATGTACAATTATATCATTTCTTTACACGTTTATCATAACCACAAGTAAACATTGAAATCAAATAAACTATGATAAATATAACTATTAAAGTAATATTGAAAGATATATGAACTATCACTAAGTAAATTTATGCATTGATTATATTTACGACATGCGAAGTTAAACATCTGAAAAAATATTTAAAGCGCCATCTGTTTTTTTGAAGGCAAACAAAGTACATGCAACCTCGGCTTGATATAACAAGCTCAGTACTGTGAACTAGATGTCGCTCAAACGTATTAGCAAAGTAAATTGTATTGTTTGTATAACCTTGTCTAGATACTCACTAGATAGCGCTATTACACTTAAGAAAATGGCAGCTGTATACATAACTTTTGATTATATAGTTTTGTATTTTTTGTTATTAATTTTATATATATATGTTTATAATTGTTTCACTCAGCCAGCCAGGTCAATAGTAATACAACCTTTATGTTAACTTCTGGTCAACAACGATTTCGTTGAACTATCAACTAAATAATATAAAACTTTACATATTTGCTGCGTAATAAACTGTTTTACCGACACTCACGGTATCCGTTTGCCGCCTCCCGCTGATACATAGCAAACGCGAGGTTAATGTATCTTTTGTAGCCAACTTCACTTTGTAAATGTTCGATCTCGTTTAGCAACGTCGAGGCTTGTTCGTTTCAGAAATTACGTTTTTCGGTAATTATTGTTTTTATTATTAAACAGTGTAAATATATATTTTATAGTGCTTTATAGGTAAGAAAATCAACTTTGAAGTGTAAAAAAGTGAGCAGTGAGTGGTAAAAATTGGCGCGTTAGATGGTGTCAACATAGTTGTTAGCACGCACTTGGCGTTATGCACGTGTAAAATTGGAATTAAATGTTCATATTGATTTCCAGACATGGCTTTATCAGTTGATCTACCGTTATCTGGATTGGAGACAGAAAAATTTAACTCGTTCAGCCATATTATAGACATAGCAGGCCTTGCAAAGTCCCAGACGAGTCCAAGCCCATCTGTCTCCAGTGAATCTAGTGGTATCGGGTCATTGGGTTCGCTCAAATCTGAGTCTCTTAACAATGACTCTTTGCCATCTAGTCCACAAACCACAGAAAAGGTGAGTTATATAAATTAAATAATTTGCCAATATTTTGTTTGCGTTCGTCCTGGCCTTGACCCCTCTATTTTCATAATATTCCGTAATGGCGAACGTCTTACGCTATCAATGTTATGTACAATTGACGCGTGATTATGGAAAGATTTTTAAGAGTATACATGACGTTAGCAACTTTTCATGTTTATATAAGTTTTGTATATAAATATTATAATTTAATTTTAAATTAAAGAATTGATAAGAAATTTGCTCAGATCTAAAATATAGTCATCAAAATCGTAGACTACTGTTGATGTTAAATTGTTTTAGGTAACCTAAATACGACATCGAGGATTTGTTGTGTCATGATAATTTTTATTTCAGAAATTATTTCATCCATTTCCGCAACCTCAGCCACGTCCAATAGAAAAGCAGGACGTCAAAGTGGTTTGTGGAGGCAGAGATATCCTTAACCTCATGGCTAACATCACTGATTCTCGATGGAACCTCCGTGCTACAGTGTTGCCACCAAACAACCCGGCACTGTTCTTTGCTAACCGCTCACAGTATCATCGACTAGGACCATATGGAACACGCACACAGTATGTAAAAGATTCTTGTCGTGACTGTGGTTTCTCATGGGTTGTAGCTGCTACAGATTAATCTGACTAAGAGTCATTATAAACTCGAACAATGAGTATGCTGAACCACATCAAGGTATTTTTTGTCGCATTATGGTGCTCATTACTCTTCACCGCAGTAGCAAAGCAGATTTTGATATAGGGTGATTGACTACCTGTCACAAGTATGGGATAAATGCCTATTTTAAAATTAATTTGCAAATTATGAATAATTGAAGTTTTTTATACGGACTTGTGACATACCTAAAATAATCTTGATGTGAATTCAGCTGCAATGGATGACTGTGGAATATGTATATGACTATCGTCCCGTGAATTTGTAGAATTACTTTTTAGATGTGACTTAAAACTGTGATCTTAATTTAATCAAAGCAATTTTTGACAAATTCTATAAATACGCGACGATTCATGTATATATTTTAGTTTTTTTTGTTTATTAAGTTATTGTGTGATTATTTTAAGTTATTATATTTATTTTAATTGTAATGTGACCCACAAAGAAATCGGCATTTTAGATCCAATAATGGATCAATACTCAAACCTCTAATTCCATATCATAAGTCTAATGTAGAGACAGAAAATTTACTTATTAGGTTATTACACTACATTTAGTTCCTTTTAGAAAATTTAATGATTTATTGTCCAAAGAATTTAATTGTTGTACTCTTCAAATTATATTAAATTAATGATGGAATAGTCAATCTGCAGTAATTGGTACTATAATCAAATAGTTGATTTAATTCAATTCTTGTTTTTATGACCAATTATAAAGTAAAATATCAAATATGATATTAACATTATGAGCTCCCACCATTTAATCATAATGAAATCATTCTAATATTGTTTTTACAATTTTCAAGTCAAGCTTATGAATTTTAATATATTCCACAGTCATTTTCGATATTTTAGAGATTGCTAAACCAAAAGGCTGCTTCTGGTAGAGGATTTGACGAGGTGGCACGAATTTAAGCCAAGCTGTAGGTTAATTTTTAAGGTCTAATTATCAATGTTTGTTGGTTGTACCGTCCGTGCATTACACTATAATAGTAATGGCATAATCTAGTGGACACAAATTTGATGTTTCCCAAATCTAATTCCTATTTACTCAATGTGAAGCTTCATCTCATTAATGACGAGCCCGCGTCAAAAGAAGTGGGTTATCAGTGCATATCATCACAAACTTAACAGTGATTAGATGTTCTAAGGTATTAGTAGTTGTTACAGGCCATTTTAAAAGGTTTTGAGTCATTGATGTGCCCAGATGCTGGGTTCTAGTGAAATTATAGTAAGTGTTGTTAACAGACTGGTAAATATCTCTATGCATTATGAATTGTATCTGTGGTCTCTTTAACTTAGTCAAGATATTTAATAGTGTGAGTCTCGTAATTATTTGTAAGTTAACATATACTAACTGATTGATACTGTCCTTCACTGCAACTTTAGTTCTGCTGTTGTGATCAGCTTTAAATTGAAACTGGACTATTTGTATGATAAAATATTTCTCACAAAGTTATTTTTATAAAAAGTAATGTTAATAAGTGACAATACTGTGTAGGTTTCATAAATTTTCTTTATATTATTGTTATCTTGCTTCGAGGTTTGGTAATTTTTGGAAGGGACCAACATCCACAAATAAATTTATTTAATTGTTGAATATTATCAGTAGCTAAGATCATTTCCAAATCAGTGTGATATCACAGTCCAAGCTCACATTGCATTTTATCAATCGCTTTATCTTTAATCATTTATTTGTTTTAGTCATCAGTTTATTTTTGCTCCTTTTCTTTACTGGGCTATGAACTAAATAGGTTGTAATCAAAGAAGAAATATTATACAACAAAATTTTATATCTTGTTCAGCTGGCCTAGACTGAACACAATATAGCATGGATCTCAGAATGCAGCTAATGAAAACATTTGCCTGACAGTCACATTGCTTTCGCCAATACACTTGTTACACAATGGTAGCAATCTGTTGAAATATTTCTAAAATGAACTTTTTAAACAAATATTCTTATCAATATCATACCAAAAAATGTGTTGCTACCATTTAATTCAAGTAAGTGCTATTTTGGTACTCAATGTTTGTTGTGGTTTATATAAATCAGGTTGCATTCAGATTAATTTAAGTTAAATATATGACAATATAAATTCGAATGTAGTTCAAAGTAATGTGTTGGGAGCTATACGCACATTATTCGGTAACTGCTGTTGTGAAGTCTCGTTAAGATAGTCTATGGTGGGGCCAAGAAGAGCTTGCCATTGCCCGCACCACACTAGGCCGAGGCGCGATGCAATATTTGCATTCCAGTTTTGTTTAAGTTTAGCTGCCGAGGGTAGTTGTTAATTGTTTTATTCAGATTGCCAAATATTTTGGTTGTTGTGCTATTTATTTATTTTGAATGTGTTATCGTGAAATCAAATTGTAAGTACCTTCCATCGCTGTGTCAAATGGATTTTTTTACAACGTTTTAAATCATTTCAATTCTATGCATTTTTATTTTGTTTAGTCAATCATAATTATTATAAATATTAGTGTTTTGTAGTTTATATATTGATCATCGTATTTATATTTCACATTGAACTGTAGTCAAATGACAGTATTTTTGTATTGCAAATTGTATGGGGATTAAAGTGGAGAGTTCTTTGCTGAAGCGTGGTCTGAAGGTATATCGACATTTAAATAATAGGAGTAAAACAGTCTGTAGACTGATGCAAAATGTCCTCCAGTAGCTTGTTTGCCCTTCAGGTCGCAATTGACGTAATTTCCTCTCCGCTTGTATTACAATATATCTGATAAGCATTATGTAGGTTTAGCGAAATAGAATTAACAAGGAGATAAGACTCCAGTACCAAATCATTTATTGGTTTAATGTTGTTCTCGTATTATGGTGATATGTGCGTCGAGAGCGGCGCTGAGCTCAATATTTTAGTGACCCTTAAGAAAATTAATACCTCTTTTAAAAAGAATATATATTTGAAAGAAATAATATATCCAATATCACGTATATGTATTTCCCTGTTTATTTTGATGTGATATCATAAATGACTGATCTGAATTTAGTTTTTAAGTTGGTAATTGATACGCAGTGCTATTTCGAGTATATTTAAGAGTTAATATTGAAGTGCCAATGCTCGTAATTTAATCTTTGACTGTTCCTTTAAATAGCTTTGTAAGGGGTAGCCTTTGCGGGTGTGCCTCCACCTACTTCAGTATAAGAAATCTTCCATACTTAAGTTGAATTACATAAAACATTAACCACGTAACGTGCACAATCTCAGTAAAGCTTGCAATATTATACGTGTAACATGTTCGTCACTTATTATTTTATCCGTAATGTTAAGAGTACAATATGATGTTATATCATTCTAGTATCAAATTAGCCGAAGATGTTAATATTATTAGTTAGTAAAAAAATTAATTATAGCTTCGTATAATTGGGATGTTTTAGTATTTAGTAGTTGTAGTATGAAATATGTCTCGTGAGTGAAGTTAATTAAGTGGCAATAATACTCGGACGGAAGTCCCTGCCAAGAGTACAGGGCCGCACGGGCAATTGAATGATAGCGTTAGATGATTTATTTGTTGTAATTATAATAATAGCCGTAGGTATTTTGTCGTACTTAATAATTATTCTTGCGATGCCTTAATTCTGGTTGTCAATTAGACATGTCTGCCTAGTGTTATCTTTGTTTTTTATTTTAGTTTTTGCTGTTCCGGCTTCCTCCGTGAACTTCCAGTTCTGGCTGTTCTTTTGATGTCGATTTATTTTTACCTAAGTGTTCTTATTAAATGTTACCAAAATGTTTTTAATAAAATATTTTTATATGTATTCTGTTGTTTGATTATGCAAAGTCCATTATATTTAATTTATATAAATATAGATGTATTACGTAACACCCTCTTAATACAAGCCGTATCAGAAGCCAATATTACGAAATGGACCTGATCCAATTATAAGGCCACAGTTAAATGTAAACAAAACTCTATTTACTGTTTATTTAAGAACATTCTACTTTTCACTAAGCATGTGATTTTGTCGTCACGTTTTTACTGTGTAGGCACTTTGCCAACAGAAATCGCTCTAGTTGTGGTATCCATATAAATTCGTGCATTTATATATATCAAGTATATTTCGTAATTATTTAAGGTTAGCGATGGCGTACATATATTGCATTTTCTAAAATAGTTACGCAATAATAAACATTAAACCGTAGCATAAAAATATATATGTAGTCCAATACGAAATGGATATTATTCATTAATGTTAAATAGTTAATTATAATTCCTCTGGCGATATAAAAACTTCAATAAGAAATTAGTGGAATAACTTCAATAATTTTTGTCCATCCATCTATCAATGTAATTTACCTTTATGTCGAATACAAGTCATTGAACATTCTATTCGTGACTGAGTACATTGGCACATTTTTAAGAATTCTTTAAATAGATTGGTAATAATCTATTGAATGGCCTATATTTATTTCATACGACTAAACATCTCGCATCTCGTCTCGCATAAACAAACCCTTAGATGTGTAACAAATTTAAATAATGTAATAATAATATACACTGATATGACTAGTGTTTATTGTAATTCAACGCCATCTAGCAAAATCCTTGAAAGCATGTTGTATGTATGTTATAAACGTTATCTACAGTGTGCCAAACCTAGAGATCTGACGGAAACTTTATGAACGAATGTAATTGCTATAATGTTCTTGTTTTATTTAATACCCACAGATGGCGCTGGAACCATTAACGATTTGATTTCAAACTTTAATATGAATGTATAGATGGCGCTAAAGCACATTCGCACAGCTGCGGCTTCTATGGCAAATACGGAAACTGACCTGAGCTCAAGACCGAACGCGATGTGGGATCACTCTCTGCTCTGTGTTCCATCTAGGGGACACAGGAAATAAAGTGAAAACAAAATCCTAGATGGCGCTTAAAAGCATATCGAAAGTGAAATTTGTTATAGTGTAGATGGCGCTAAATTAAGTGGTCTCGAGTTTTAACGAAGTTGGTACTATTACATTTTACTCAAATCAAGAAGTCTGATGAGATTAAAAGGGAATGCTCTAAGGATTGAGCTCAATGCTTAGACCATTCTCTTTAAATACAAAACCCTCTGATTTTATCCTCACCTGAAACTTGTAACCCTGGATCTGTTTTACTTCAAATTATTGTAAAAGTATTTTCCTCCCTAATGATCTGATAAAGCAACGGTTTTGACTTTATTTGTGGGCATTTAACCGGATATGCGCAAACTGTCATTCTTATATTGCCGTCATTATTCTTATACCTACATCACAAAATACATATTGGTAATACCCATGTCTACATTTTTTATATATTATGATCCCCTAAAAGGAATTTTTAATACCGAATAAAGATTTCGTACACAGGTTTATTATTCTCCAATTAGATTATATTTTCACTAACATACTTTGCCTTTAAACTAATAAGTATACAGTATTGCATTTCTTTTACTGTTTTAAATTACATTTTAATGTGAAAAAAGTGTTTGGTAAAACGAGGAACTATGAGATACAAAGACTTTTTTATGACTGAACATTATATTTTTGAAAAACACGTATTTTACATTTCTTAGACCCCAAATGTATGAATCCAGATTGAATAGGGGTAAAATTGGAAGAAGGCAGCATGATTACACAACATCGGGAACCTATTGGCATTCACGGCTTTCAAGCGAATGTACGCGACTTTATTAACTTGATACGCCAGCAATCAGTTATAAAATATGTATCTAAGATTATTCAGCTTTATGTATAATTTCAGGTATTCATGTAAAAAGTCTGTAACGAGCCTAATACAATCAAACATCGATCTTGTTTAATCTAAATATATTACATATATCTCAAGTCATCTCCCGATTCCAGAGGAATATGACAAACCCACCGATTTGGAGTATGAGCACAATAGCAAATACAGCTACTTTTAGGCAACATTTCATATCAACCCGGTGTGGTTCGTCTTCTAGTTCCAGGTGTAAATCGTAAGGACTGTCTCTATCACACGCTGGCTTTTTAAAGTGAAATGGCATTTTACCGTAAATAAGGTTCCATAGTATCTTGATTATATGTTATGCTAAATAACGCGGAGTTAATAAGTTAGTACTATAGTTCTATAAAAATATTTTGTCCTTCCAGGGTTGTTTCTCAAAATATTAGTTTGATATTTTGCAAAATTGACAACAGAAATGACAATTTAATGTTGATTTTATAAAACGTAATATGCGAGCCGGCTGGGTATTTTTGCCCTTGGCGATATATATAAGACAATACTTAATCCATCTAAAGTAATTAAGATAAAATTGTGTGTGCTTCGGTACACAATTGTACGTATTACGAATATCTTCAAACACTTAATGCGCCATCAGTAAGAACACACACCGAATCAGTTAAATCCGAATTCAATCGAAGTTAAGTAAACTTTTGAGAGCCTCCGTCGATTGTTATAAAGACCATTGTACTTTTATTCAGTAGACAAAAAGTGACTGTAACACAATTGGGGCATCTTTTGTTTCATACGATTCTTTCACTGCCTTAGAAATTGCAACAACTGCTACTGGAGCGATAGCCTTACAATAGTATTGTCGCCGAGTTAATTGTACACTGCCTCATCTAGTCGAGGGTTAGGTAATCGCTCGGTAATTTGTGTTGAGTCTGCAACATTGAAGAAATAAAAAGCAGTTTAAACCCCTCTGAAAGTGAAGAAGTTATGTTACCACATTTGCCGTTTAAATTTGTATAAATTAGTTTTTTAATTACTTATATAGAACCTTTTCATATAATATGAAAATCTTGATTATCTTAATAAAATCACACCATATAAAAGAAGGAAAAGATATAGGATGGTATGAAAGAGGCCATTTTTATACCATTTTAATGGCAAATTTTTATGCAATTTTTTAATGGATTCTTAAAAAAACTTAGATTACTTTTTATTAATTATGAAATATACGAATATATCCTACAAAAATCTATATACGTAAATATAAATAAAATAGACTTGATTGAATAAATCCATTTTATCATACTTAGTAATTTTATTAAAGGAAACCCGTATAAAATTAAAAATCCAAGATGATCAAAGAAGTTAGTAAAGGATTTCGGTATACGCAGGCATAAAATGAAATTTTCGTAATTTCATTTATGGATAATCTAGTGAGCTTTTCTGAAATTAGTTCTCAGAACATAAATATAGAACATTTTCCACAAAGCCTTTCAGAGCTTGCTAAGGAGTGAATCTTTGAATGCCACCAAATTGTATGAGAGTAGTCCTCTTTCAAAACTTCTAGTGAATAGTGTTAATTCGCTATAGCGAATTTGCCCGACGCTCGTCAATGGGCTATTTGGCGACTTGAGAAGCGTGCAGCCTCACAAAGTCGCAATATTGTGTATGGAAAACGCGGGGAATATGAATGGAGTTCGTGGAAAGGGACACGCGATGGGGCGGTTTTCTAAAGAGCTCTCGACGAGAATATTCAACAATTCAGTATTCACATGCTGTAACGTTTGACATTATAACGCTTCGCCTTCTATTTTAGATACAGCTTTTCGTTGCAATCTGTACAAAACATTATCATTGCTGTACTTTTAAAAGCAAGAGGACTTTATGTACAATACCTTACAGGGAATTATGTAACACATCGCAGCGATATGAAAATCACCTTGACACCTACGGGATACACCAACTCATAAGCCGTAACTTTACACGCTTCCCTATGGCTAATAAATAATATTCGCGGAAAAATCCCACCTCAATCATGAAGGCCTTCAATTGTAGACCAAATTGCATGACACCTTATAATAAAAACATTCGAAAACAAGAAATTACGCAGGAACCCTTAAAGCGCTACATTGCTGCTAAAGCGAAAAGGAAAAACGTGCCCGAACAAAAGGCTTACAATGGGGCCGCGGGAACAATGCTAACTAGAGATGCTGGTGTATCATTCGCAGATAAAGAGCCGGCGCCCGCGCCTTCAACGCTACGTAGAATAGGCACTTTGGGAATCATTTACGTAATTAGGCTACATCAGTGTCTGCAGTTGAATTTAAATTCTTAGCTCTAACATGCCATGAACAACGTTCAATAAACGTATATGAGATTGAGATTGTACTAATTTTTATATTAGGATCATACGATCATCTTAAAGGCCGGCAACGCACTGGTGAGGCCTCTGGCATTGCGAGTGTCCATGGGCGGCGGTGTCGCTTAACATCAGGTGAGCTTCCAGTCCGTTTGCCCTCTGTTTTATAAAAAAAAATCTATAAGATTAGATAGACTATAAGATTTCTTTATTAAAATAGTCTGCTTAATGACGTCTTTATTATTTCATGGTATAGTTTCACAAGGATCACCGCTTGCGCACACGTAAACCTACCTATATGTAACACAAGTGCTCCACTACAATCAACAAATAATTGGCAATGGTGACATAACAAGTCACGGAAGCGTCGATTGCTGTGTAATATCAAGTGCGATTGATATGGGAATTGCGTTATGTATAAAGTTTTTTAATGGAAATCGATGTACGCTTATTTATGCGATTGTACATATAAAGAAATGAATTTCTAATTGATCGTATGCGAACTAATTAAAGAAGTTATTGAAAAGACGCGTGAAATTAAATACCTATGCACACTACGAGTGTAACGTACGACCACCGTACAGGAAAGAATTGCATTGAATGTTACAAATAACCTTTTGGATAGTCAGTGGCACATTTGTAGTCTTTACTGTAGAATTTGTTTTAGTCAAGTTTTTTCATTACCATCACCAAGACTCCCGGGACCCTTAGTTGCGGGAAAAGACCGCTGATGTAAACACATTTTATCAGAGTATTAAAATTGAAACGACACTTAGAACATAGAACATCCGCAAGCTCAGCACTAACAACGGACTCCACAACAATGTGCCCTCTGAAGAGCTCCGAACAATCGAATGAAGACAATAAGCAGCGATACTCGGAGACAAAAAGAGGCGAAATAAAGGCTCACTTGTTTCCTGGCCGCATTGTGAGGAACGGGAGAGGGCAGAGACAAAAGCGTAATGTGCCACGGGCCCAAACAATGGAACTCAGCCATTATTGTTACTGTTGCGACGCTTTAGCGAAATATGTACGAGCGAACTTGACATGCTGTGATGGCCTTGCTTCGCGTGCTTTGACGTACGCACTTACTGGGTCATCGTTGTTATTTTCATAATTAATGTTTTTATTACGTAAAAGGCGGAGTTATAAATAGGGCCGCACAATTGCCGCATCCGTTGTTTTCGCCTTTATAGGATAGGAATGCTGATGCTGAATGGTCCTCTGTTGCAAATTGTAAATCGCGCCTAGCCTATCATCCAAAGGGAAGTTTTGAGCGTGAGCACAATAAGGTTTCACATTTCATTATTCCATCTTAACAGACAACAGAAATCGGAACCAGATGATTCATATACCCTTAGTGAACTAAGGATACTGCATTAAACAAAGCTGCTATCAAAGCGAAAGCTGTTGTTGACGCAAGGTAGTGGTAGATGGTGAGGGACCATTTTATTATAAGGTACTGAGATCTAGGTAATAAGCATAAAATAGGCTCATATTCAAATAATGGAAATAAATCAACTAAGATCTAGCTTTTCCTACAGTTTCGCCAGTATAATATAAATCAGACACACACACGTCATAACATAAAAGGAACAATTTTCTCCATTTTCACAACATTTACAATTATTTATTTATGATATTTATTAATTAATGCGACACACAATTTGTTATACACAAATATATGCTAAGCTCTTATTTATAGTAGCAAGATCTAGGTATTAGCCCCCCCCTATTTTATAAAAAAAAGGTACACTTTCATCCTTTCTGTTAAATTATATGAAAATCGTGAACAAAAGAGAGGAACGATTTTTAAGTAGAACGGTGCAATTATATCAAATTATTTTTTAGGAATAAAAAGAAGTATTTTATTAGGGGTTAAGTTGGTAATTACTGTTGACGCGAGATGTGCGAGTTGGAAGCATTGAAACTTAATATTTACTTAAAACAATTATGAAATGTGACATATATATGATATAAAAGTAATTTAAAAATTACAATCGTGTTTACTTACAAATATATTCGTATACGTAGTTGATCAACCCCAATTCTTAACCTATTCCAAACGTACGTATATCCACCTAACGAAATGGAGCATTATTTCATTTTGCAGACAAAAAGGATCGTCCATGTTTGATCTTACGCGTGGTGACTTCAACAGGGCTATCGGCTAAAGAAGGGACGAATTTTAACAAGGGTCCGAAATGCAAGTCTAATAATAAACTAGTTATACCTAAATGTTTGCGTACCAGCGATCTAATCTGCTTAACTGAATTTTTATTGTAAAAAATATGTGAATTTTGTATCCTAAGTAATAAGTATATAAAATAAGTATTAGCAAGTATCAAAAATCGATATTAGTTAAACATAAACAAGGTTATGCTGTCATCATCTTATTTTAATAAAAGATTTTTTGTAATTCATAATCAAGAGTAATGTTATCCACATAGTGTTAGGGCCAGTTATTATATATATTAGATATATAATTCCCGAGTCAAACAAGAGTAATTAAATGTGCAGAGCTATTTTTTACGCCTTCCGCCCATACAATCTGCCTAAGTAACGAATAATATACACGAACTATAAGTAAATATAACCAGAAACTGCTAGCCGCATACTGCACGCTCGGACGAGCCCAAATGCTCTCACGTATCAAAATCCAATCTTTTACATTCCCGTATTCAAATTGAAATTAGATTATGTCTTCTATATCAGCCTTATGTATCTAATTTATAAAAATGTTACTGAAAAATCCCGGTACTGTCACTGTTAGAGCGATGAGCATATTTGTGGTCGGGTGAAAAGTGTCCTGACATTATGTTTTCCAGTCATGTCATTTTTCTTTTCTCACAATCGCTGTTGAATGATAATGTCACCCACTAATGTAAACATAATATAATTACGTTCATACCTGTCGGGTTTGACCCAAACAATTCAACAATCAGTAACATAGAAAATTAATTAATATAAATGTTAATTTAACGACGAACTTAATAACAATTACAGAGGGTTGGTATCTAATGGGTCACATGGCGCGGTAATAAATAGAGAGAACAGTGTTATGTTATGCAAGACAGTGCTCCGTGCACCGATCACCACGGACAGAACAAATTGTCATGAACACTATTACACGTCCAATAGCTGGGCAGTAAGGAGTGTCGAAAGTCACTGATCCGTACACCAAGACCCATCTGTTCGAAACGCGTGCCGATCCAACCATCTTTAAATGTATCTATTGGAATGCTTATTTGTATGATTTCTGTATTTCTGTTACTTTACTCATTAATACGATTCCATCTGTATAAATTTCGATTCAAAAGATTTTTTTTTAAATTTTGGGAGACAATTAGAAATATAAAATAATAAACCTCCTAAACTACGTTACTTGATTTATAATATAAATCAAAATCGGAAACCTCAAGGAGGATCCTGCCGTCATATAAAAGCATTGCTATTTAGAAGAAATCTGCAAAAGCTATATGATATGATATATATCACAATCAATCCTTACCACTACCAAGTGTGAACCTTACAAATAGTACCAAAGAAGATTAAAATGGATACAGGCATGCATCAATCCGTTATATCTCCGTTTAACCGTTAATCCGTTTAACAAACAAGCAGAAAATATACCTGAATTGAAGAAAGTGTGTGTTGTAAAAAATTAAAATGTTGTGGTCGATAAAGTTGGCATGTGGATATTGGTGCCGAAGGTGGCAGGATACAAGAGATATCGGAATACGCTTCAATTTGTGCTGCAAAGTATAATAAACAATTCTAACAACCTGTTGCACATTACTTCGATAAGGACACCATTTCGAAACGAAGATAATTTGTCTGTATAAAAAAATTCAGGAAATAAATAAATAAAAGACACAAGATATACCGACAATTAATACGCGATCAAGTCCAAACAAATGTGGGGCCTTAAATTTGTGGAAACACATTTGCAACAATCCTGTTGATACCAATTTTTTCTATTAAACAAAGAAGGATTTTTCATTTAATATTACGTACAGTACACTTAGGGTCTATACAAAATAATTTTCGTGTTGGAGGAACATTGGGCATTGGATATAAGCAAAATATTTGAGTTGAATTATAAAGAAGGAAAAGTACCGATATCCATTTCAAAGATATCAACAAATTTCATAGAATCAAAATACCGTGACTTTTTTAAAACTAGGTGCCTAAAAAAGGCTGAAATTTTCTTTAGAAAATATTTATAAAATAGGTATTATTGACACAAGATTTCAAGAAACAGTTAAAAACGTGCACATAAATACCTTTTTTGAAAAAAATAATGATTTATATTTTACCATACTACAGTAGTTTAAGAGTGAAAAAAATAAAGTGGCAATATAGCCATTACTCTAAATTACATGTGAGTGTGTTCAACATTTGAATATTAGACAGTTGAATCGGGATTCAGTTGAAATCTTCTATTGTTACTAGCCTTAATACACCGAGAAGATCAGGTTCGAATTGCAATATGGACAACAACGAAATCTTTGACTTTCGCTATATATGGAAAATTCAGATAATGAAAATGTAATGCAAATCTAAAATGAAAATTTCTCTGTCTTACACATTCAGAATTCTGGAGAGTTAGAATTATAAGACCAGTTGATAGAAGAATTGTTTAAAATCAATGCTTGTTTCAAAATCCAGACATACCAACTTTTGTGTTTATAATAATAGTGGGGTGTGAACTCCGACTACTTACATTTAACCCCCAGGTCAACAGGGTTCAATACTCAGCAACAACAAATTTAATTGAGTAAATCACAAGATAAGGTATATCACGTAAATATGTCCTGCGAACCGCAAAAGCAGCGACGTGCCCAGAAAAAACAATAAAATATGTAATGGTGACTTAAAAGGATATTGAGATTTATGTTAAAAACCATCATTAAAAATTGTAGCTCTATTCACAGCCCTGTCTAGTGCAGTGATTCAAGTGATGCAATTTCGGATGGGACCAATTTGAAAAAAATATTAAATATTTTATTTATATTAGAAAAATATTATATCTGTCCACGTAGTTTTCTAATTTAACAAACTTTTTCAAATTTTTCTTCGTATACAGAACAGTGTGGCTGATTCACATTTAATATTTTTATTTAATAGTCCTTATTCTAGAGGGGTCATGGTTCCCCCTCGCTGTCTCCGAATGCTTACGAATCTATTCTACAACACAAAAAACTTAGCAAATTATATAACATTGGTACATAATTCATATTGGTCTAGTTAATTATCGTGCAAAAATTATAAACCTACATTGTTTTACAAAATAAGCGTTTGTAATAATCCGCTAATATTACATTGTCGTATTATACCTAAAACAATCAATCTATTTTCGCAGCATATCTATGTTGCTAACTCACTATCATCCGAACAATAGCTTGATAGTTCTCAGCGCTGGTTCGGTTCTATTGTAATGAATTAATTAATAAAATAAAGGCATAGGGAGGGGGTGGCTTTTGTCCAGTAAGGATGGATCCGATCTCATTAACCAGTCATTGTGGTGGAGGCGAATCAATGCACTGGTCAGTGCGGTCACCTAAGCAATTCTTACTTAGTTTAACGAGTTGAAACAGGTGCCAATTTGCATGTAGAGTATTAATTAATTAAAAAATATTAATGCTCTTTGAACATTCTGAATATGTAATGATGAAAATACTGGTATACTTATTACGCCTACTTCATATTTAAAGTATTTTGAACCGACTGCAAAAATTCCGTACAGGTTTACAATCCGCAAATAATGCATTATGCGTTATGATAGAAACGGTTGAAGCTTCTCTCTTTTTCATTCATTTACTTTTCATAATATGAGATTTTAAATCTAATATATAAAATTCTCGTGTCACAATGTTCGAACTTGAACTCCTCCGAAACGGCTTGACCGATTCTAATGAAACTTTGTGAGCGTATTGTATAGATCTGAGAATCGGCCAACATCTATTTTTCATCCCCCTAAATGTTAAGTGTATTCCACCCCTAATTTTTTTTATTTTTTTAGACAAATTTTTTAGTTTATATTTTTTTATGATACAACATACAAAAATCAATCCTTATTTTTGATTTATCAATTGAAAATTGAAATCACATGTATGGCAAAGCAACGTTTGCCGGATCAGCTAGTTGTCTATAATATAACCGGCTTGACAATAAAATATGGCGTAGTTATTTGGAAGTTAAAGAGTAAATACATTTCAGCGAGTTGCTTTATTTACATAGATTTATTGATAAAACTCTTTGAATAAACATCTGTTAATGGTTTCTAAATTATTAAAAGTATATTGTTTTACTTTATCGAGTTTTGTATAACTTTCAATTGAATGTGTATGGCCTCTGTGGCAGTTGTTCTGCGTTTTGTGGAGTTTTACCTGCATTCGAAACATTAATTAGAAGTTATAATAACAATTTAGATAAAGTAGCTTTTTCCGTGTTTCATCGGCATTTTAAATCAACCCAAACAGGGGATGAAAACAAAATTTTGGTTGGGTAACTTAAATTTTTATTTTTCGTTTTTTTGAGGCGTCTAGTACGAGTTGATATTACAAAAAAAGTGTCAAGCTTTATCAACTACATCATTCTACTACTCATTAAAATTTTCCTATAAACATCATTTTCAATACTTTTTAAGTACTAGTTACATTTTTATTAAAAATAGCCTATAGATATTTTATTACGAATAAAAGACAATAACATAAATTAAGTTAAAGAAGAAAAAATATCTTCCTTCGAATATTCAACTATTAAATTTTACCATAGCATCCCGGCATTGGATTTAGTTCCGTTTATAATTAAATTCGTTGATGATAATATCTTAGAAGTTCACTGACTATCATTTTGATGTAGACATAGGACGTAGATCCCCTTCGACAACTTACCAATACCCTGTTCAATTCTGTAGTCAACACTTGTTCTGCCGACAGAGTATCACATTCAAGACCCTCTAAAAGAAGGAATTCTTACACAAAAGTTTCCGTAGCGGACAATAGATGGCGTTTGATCTAGATAACGATATGTTAACATTGTCACAATAGAGTCGGTAATGGTGCGATTGTGCTGGCACAATGCTTTTAGATGGCAACAATGGAGTTCGATGCTACTGTTGTCACTTGTCCCCCAACCATTGTACGAAAAAGTTTGGATTCATTAAAGTCGAAAACATGATCAAATTACTAATAATTTTGATGTTGTGATATCACGGCCAAGCTTATGTAATATGGGAATTTATTAAGGAAATTATATAGCTTTAGATCTTCTGAATTGTTTGATTGTTTTGTGCAACGAATGCACAACAACTTTACAGGACAAACTAAGGAGTTCATGTACCTTACTGAAGATTTTTGTCAGCACATTTAATATTCGTTTTTAGAACCTAATCAATACAAAACCGGACAATTTTATGGGGTCAGCACAGCAGATTGTTTTCATTCGTTTGCTATTGAAATTGAATAATGCATTCACATTTTGCGTTTTATATTTGCAGCCAACATATTTGTGTAGTAAAGTTGGTGGTTTGGATATTATGTTTATATAAACACATGTATGTGTGTGTGTGTGTATATTTACATAAAAGTTTCTATGTAGGTATATGATTATCGTTGTGTAAGTGCAAATAATAAAATCTGTAAATAGATTGAGGCTAAACGACTGTGAGTAAAAATGTGTCCCAAATTATTATTGGTGCAAATGTTTAGCATGGAAATAATATGTCAAAATCTACTGCCCGTAACGGAATCAATGATATATTGTGATCTCGGCACCGGAAACAAATATACTCGGTGTTGAATGAGGGTTGTACATCACACATGTTTAAGGGCTGTCATTGTAATTGGCTATGCTTAGTTTTAAGGTACAAATCAAACTATTAGAGCTATTCTGAAAACATACCGATTTCCATTAATTAAGTCTTTGTCCTTACAGAAATAATAAAACGAGTCCCAATTATATATATAATATTCATCTATCGAAAGTACAAAGTAAAATACAAAGTCTAATTGAAATGAGAAATGTTATATCTCGGAAAAGATGACGGAAACGCTGCAGTGTTAAGCACTTAAAATAAAGGGCCCTAAAGGTGAAAACCGCGGCCGGTAGATTTCCATTTACTCAATAGTTTTGCCTGCTTTTAATACACTCTTTTTTTGCTACGCTCTTTTTGAATAACTGAAGGCCGTAGCTCCTTAGAAATGACAAGTAAAACTTTCCAGCCACAAAGGTGGTGTCAATGGAATTTGGAGTAATGCGGGTCGTCGTGTGGTGCATGGGGATCAGTGGAAATATTTATCGTGACGTGACTACAACACAGAAATGGTAGTATAACAATGAATGAACTATTTTCTAATTACTGAATAATGATACATAGTTTGATGACAAAAAACTAATTTTATTTAATTCTAGACGAAATATCACACAACAGATTTTCTCACTGTAGCTGTTTGACATACAAATAAATAAATAATATTCCTAGACTAAAATTTTTATTTCACACCCCTATCAATTATCTCGGGAGACAAGGGCCATCACCGGTTATTGGATTTATATCGTAATAATTTCCCCTTACGGTATTAATTAATTTTTTGAACCGCGTTTCATCAAATTTAGATTTTATAGCGTCACATTTATTTGTATTACAAGAAGACTTATGAATGTACCACAAAAAATGTTATTAGGTCTATTAAAATATAAAAAATCTTGTAGTCCGCGCTCCACCACCATCGATTTTCGAGAAGTCGAGCGTTCAACAGGCAGTGACATCATATGTTTTCAGTTCTCTAGTATAAAGTTTTATTTAAAGAGAAGTGATTACAATAATTTTTATTAGATACATTATATCATTTAAAAAACCTTAAGAATATAGAGAAAAAAAAACTTAAATTCTTCCAAAAATCTATTTAACCCATCACCGTGTTATCAACGTACAAGTGGGCACATTGTTCTGTATAATAGGAAAATCTGTCAACAGAGAACAATGAGCCAAGTTACATGGATCAGGAATTAGCACATTGTCCTTACCGCAATACTCGCGATCTAATTAGATAACATTACTATTTCATATATAGTCTGTTGTCTTTGAGACGTGCTGACAATGCACTGTAATTGTCTATTCACCATCCATTCGCCATATTGTATTCGTGATTGATTGATAGTTCTGGATCTGATTGTCGTTATTGTATTTAATACAATTAATATTGTTTAATTTAAAGGACAGTTTCAGCGAGTTGTTGTTATTTATTGACGAAGACGCTTAAGCCAATATCATATAACAAAATTATAATAATATGTGATCAATGGTACAGCCAGAAGCTGCTAGCGATAGCTACTTTAAAAATATGTTTCCTTTTCCGAAATGTTTGAGTATCAAATCACAAAGTGACTATTTATATTGCACTTCATTAAAAGTAGGGGACCACCACTTATGTATACTTGGGATATTTTCCCTCGTTCTCGTTCGTTCTCGATACATGACTGTATACATGAGTACAGGCATGTTTTTGTTAAATCGTCAAAATATTTTCGAGATGTCAGAATGTTCTTACTGGCACGTTGCATAACCGAATTCATTACAAGTTATTCAACCTTCATGGAGAATTAATTTTTGGTGTCGAAATAATTGAAGGATATCCTGTTTTCACGTGGCGCGTTTGTGCAACTTTCCCTGAAACTTTTCAACTAATCTTTGTTTATTATAATAAACAGATTGGTACATGTCAGAATTGTTATGGTATTATGTAACGCTAAGGTATATTTTTATAAGGTATTAGCATCTATTATTTTGACTAAGTGGTACTTATAAAAACCTTTCTCTTAGATTCATAGAGTAAGTTTGATACATTTCATATAAAACAAGCATGCCACGTGATCATGTAAGCATTCTTCATATATTTTGCATAAATAATATATGATGCGATAAATTTTAAATAATAATAGTGTTATTGAACAGTAGAATACTCATTAAATCCCAATTGTTTAATCCCCAAATATATTCGAGAATACTCAACTTTTCTGAATACCGATTTTCATTTTACAAGCGGGTCATCAGAGAATCGTGATTAACAAATCAATTCGGCAGCATTATTATCATCCACATTGTGATATTCACAACAGTTAATCAAGTATTGTGAGTAAATCACAAATCTATGAATTCAAACGCACCATACAAAGCGTTTTCATTATCATTATTCATTGTGTGTGTATTTACTGCAAATCTATTCGCTTTTGTTTAATAAACGAATGAACACGATATTCTATAGCGCTTATCCGACGCCACGGTATGAATAGAGGCTTGTGTGCGTTAACTCGCAACTTCATAGAATATAGCCCGCAAAGTTCTTTTGTCACGATTATCGTGGAAAATCCGATCGTGGAAAATGTGGCTTTCATGTACAAACTGCATTATGAGCTGTCTCCATCTCAGGGCCGGCACATCGGAACTGCTAATCCGCGCCAAGTCCGCCAAGTTCCAGCTTTCACACGCTATTTTGAATGTGGAACGAAAATTCTTATTGGATAATTTTTTTTTTAAATTATAGAATGGTATTCTTTTATAAAAATTTTAACCTGCCTATTTATATTTAATATAAAATTTGTATCAAATTCGCTTTTAAAAGATTTTATTTAATGGTTTGTTCAGAATCTTAAGAATGTACAAATAGGAGTAAAATTGTGTAAATGAGTTTTCCTTTAAGACTTTTATAGCTCAATTTATGTATAACTCGCTTTGTTGCGCTCGAGTACAAAAAACTCTCAACCACTTCACAGCAACACGATTAATGGCTAAGTTCGCAACTTCATTCACCAGATTATAGCGATCCATTGAAAATATCCATAAAAGTCGAACATTACCCGAAACAATGAGGGGAGGGCCTGGGTATTAGGTGCTGCGTCGCTATTGAACAACTTTTGTTCCATTGTGTTGTCCACTAAAGGGAGGCTTACACAAAGACACGGCGCAGACATAGACCGAAATTCATCAGCAACTCGATTGTTTGCTACATAAAGGATGCCATTGTCGACAAATATGATATAGTAATACAACGTTGATGTTGTAATTAGAGCGGTGAAATGCTTTTGTTCTGCGCTTTGCCGATACTAACTTTGTGCTGAGTCGCCAATGTCACCGCGTGTAAGCTGCGCAGTAAGTGCTCCAAAATTAAGTGTTCTATTTTTAATTTTTGATGAACTCCACCAAATGCTGTTAGGAAAAATGCTGCAACCAGAAAAAAATAAGGAAAATATAAGCCTTACAAAACATTACGTACACACTTGGAAATTATATTTCCTCCTTGACAATACAAACTTTTTTCTTGAAGTATTTACCCCCATATTTGTTTACCATGTTTGCTTGTGACGTAACATCTTCTTGAGTTGTGTGGACATTGTATCATTTTACTGAATATTTTGCAGACGAAATTACATAAGTTACGTAAGTGCACTTTAGTGGGTGACACAAGATCTAAGAAAAATGTAGTTAGATGAAATGCCAATCGTTTTTGATTTATACAGATTATTATATTTTTATTTTTATTTACCCGTACCACATTTAACGCCTTTATTAACCGAACATCCTTGGTTCAATTACTGACAAAACAATAATTATTTCGATACCACAGACTACAGGAAGCTTGAAAGACTCCTAATATTACAGACGTAATATTACACATTTAGTACTTCTGCTATGTATTGGCGTATGGTCACCATTTAGTGATTGGAGGTGTAATAACCGCTATCGCTCGTAAATAAAGCTTTATATTTAAATATAAATTTAATATTGACCAAAAAGTTAACTTTATTCTCTTACTAAATCCATCCTCCTTTAATATTTGTTCGGAGAGTACAAGTGCTCATGAAAGATTTTATTTGGCACCTGGATTTCTGGTTAGGTGCTCTCTTCAGCATATAAGCATCACAATACAGCGAGGAAATGTCTGTAAGAAGGAAGGAGGCAACAAACTTTACTATAGCGGATAATTGTTATTAGATATTATGTTTGGCAAACATTAAAGAAAAATTGTCTAATGAGTGAAGCTTTCGCTGGTTTCTGTGTAGCACTTTTGATTTGTCTAAATCTAGATATTGCTTTTAAATACTGTCTTCATGGTTTTTCTTCTCTTGTTCTTAGTCAACATACGTAATTTATTAAACACTTGTCTCATAAACATATAAATCAATGATAGTCTATCATTAATAAATTAAAGTCATAGGATATTAAAATTTTAATGAAATATAACGACTACAATATTACTAGAACGACCTTCAAATCGTATGGTCTCCATCATTACATTTATCATCAAGATTTTCCCGACACATATTACATTTTCAAAAGGATCTGAACAATGCTAGTCTTTTATTATTTATTATTTAAATCCCGCGTCCTAATCTCCAAGTATGAGGGTGCCACCATGACTAATCTATGATCGCGTGCCATTCAAAACTATTGTGTCTCATGACTGAGCTTTTGTTTAGGGCATTCGACAAAAGCTCTGGCGTTTTTCCAACTAGGGAAAGTTAGGGTAACGGTGAAATTGATGTGAAGTTCATGTACAATGTGGACAATGTACTATATTACGTAGCATTATAGTCTTTGACGAAGCTGGACCTGAATTTTTGCTAATATTAATTATATATCTGTAGTGTAAATCCTATATATAATTGTACAATTAATGTTTTGTCGCGCTTATTTATTTTCAAAGTGATTCTAGAAGTCGTAAACACTTACATTAGGTAAGGTGACTAAGAGCAGAGCATTAAGGAAAAATATTGCGAAATAGGGAAAATTTGTTCGTTTCGCCCTTTTAAAAGTTATAGAAAAAGTTCACGGCGGCATAATATTGTGTTTCTTTGAAAGTTGAGTCATGAGAAGCCTTTTTAAGGTACTCACTTATTTCCAAAATTATTACGAAAATATATGTCGTTCGTGTTATCGTAGTTTCATAATAGAAAATACATTGTCACTTAGGTACTAAGTACGCTAGGTACTTTATAAAGAAGTTACCTAAGAATCAAACCCACTTGCATTCATAGAGATTGTAGCGTATGTCCGCATTCGGTTTTCTTACGTTCTTTAGAAGTTGCTTCGCTATGGATCACACAATAGATGTAAAGAATGGGGGCAACATTTTCAGAATGGAAAATAGGTGACACTTGTAACGTGAAAAATCGTCGAAAACTTAAATTGTAAAATTAACGTTGCATTACATAAGATAACATTTGAAGCAATTGACTTTCAATCTTATACTCTCATCAACAACACGGGAATTTCCTCAGCAATTATTTATTAATAATTATATACATATTTTGGATATATACATTATACACGTAACATCAGTTATTTGACTTTTTTCTGATCTGAGCTTTTAAAGGAACGCTTGTGATTATTTGATATTCGTTGATACTATACGCGGTTCGTACCACTTCGATAAAAAGGTTTTAATATATCATATTTCACCTCCACTGGGGAGGATGGATATATTATGTCTATGTAGTGACTAGACATATTTAATGGAATATAATTAACTAATTAATTAATATTTCAACGTATTTTTTACTTTGTTTTAGTCGCTTTAAACCTACAATATAACTAATTATTACTCATAATATTATTACTAAATATCACGTAATATATTTAGTCAATTCTACTCGTCAACATGATAAGTCAGTCTATATTTAAACACTAACTTAAGGTTCTAAAGAATGTGAAATGAGGTCAGATTAAAACAGCACGAAGAAACAATATGAAAACAAAGAGATTATAGTACAATAAAGCCGAGATAGACCACGACGTACCGACATAGGAGTTTTGAGAGTCTATTAACTTTCTTAATTTGGATCTGGTATTCATATTACTTATTGACAGCGGCAGTTAAACTTAGCTTACTCAGCCCCTCAAGTTTGTCAGCTTGTCGTTTTATCGAACATCTTGACCACAGATTATATAATAACTGTCTCGCTGTTGGGGAAATGTGCAATGACAGCCATGGTAAATGTAACATTTCAGTATAATGAATTCAAAATTGTATAACATTTTGTCGTGATGATATTGATGATCTTACATGAAAATATACTTAGTGTCTTATTTATATTTCGCTATGTATGTAACAAGTATATCATCTAATTGATACCATACAAACAATACAGCCTCATCAGCCTCATCAAATAAAAAGATGGCCGTGTAATGTGTTGCACGATCTAATAAGAAATTTACAGCTAGGAAAATAACTTAAAATTGATTTGCATTAAGTATATTTCTTCCGTAAAGTCATTTTTCGATTAGTTTTATATTATGAAAGAGACGTCTTAAGATATACTATATAGTGTTACTAAAAACTAAACGCACACTCTACCGTAATGAAGCATTCTTAGAAAATCGTTGCATTTAAACACTATTGAGATAGGGGTTCTGATGAATTTCGGTTTACTTTCAACACCACGACTCTTTGTGGCTCTTTCGACACAATAGGGACAAAAGTTATTCAACGACAATGCGAGCACCAAATACCGATCGAACACCCCCACCCTCCCGGGTAGGTGACTAACCATTGTTTACTTTAATACTCTTCTTTTATGTACATTATCGATGGCGACAATGCGATCGCTAAATTGAATTAGTGAAGTGGAAATTCGCATTTACACATACCTATACACAAACAGTTGTTGTACAATGACTTCCATTTAGTATGCGTCAAATATATATGTAATACTAAAACCAATATAAATAATTTTTTGCGTCAAATGCGCCAGTCTTTTTATGGTGTATGACAAATTCTACAACACTCCCACCGACGATCACCCACATGCAAGTTGAATTGGTATAAGGTTTCTATTATTAAACCGCCTCCTAGGTTCGATTCACGACAAAACAGTTTTTGTTTCTGGTGGGTAGGTAGAAAGTATTGACACAAGATACTATTTGCCAAAAAAAGTTTTAGTAGTAAGCAACGCCTGTAGTAAACCAATGACTATATAAACTATATGTAAACAGACCCAAAACTAACGAACCCAAAATACAAGAAAATATATAATGTCTTAAAGTACTTAAAAAAGTGAAATATTTTCATTTGGTTCATCAATTTAAACACACAAAGAAAAGGTTAACTCACTAATATTTTGTTTGTGAGTATACAAAAACGGTTCATTGCCACTACGTGACTACAACGTAGCTAGGCTACGAGGTGATTGCATGTAGGCAAGTGATTACGTCACCACATCAAAAAAATCAAGACTTATATCAATGTTACAATATTTAGTCGTTCGGTAACAGTATTCTCTGTGGAATGTTACAAAAAGCCTCCGCGTTTGTACAAAAGCTACGAAGAATGAATAGAATTGGGTGGAGGGAGGTACTATTCAATAGCAGGAAAGGGATGTGTTATGTAAGTATATTTAGCGCTTGCTAACAATGATTCATAAAATACTCGTACGTCTGTTGAAGATAAAGCAAGTATATTCTTATTCATATATTTGAGTTCAGAAAACTTTTATTCATAGGAGTCGTAGCTCTTCGAAGAGAATAGAATTGGCATTGTGAATATTGTATGGAGATTCAGGGCTTGGTAACAATTGCTAGTTGAAATAACTTTATTATATGACTTTTACGATATATTTTATTTTTGTATCAACTATAATTTTCAGATATGCCTTAAAGTAGCTAGTTCAATATACCTCTAAACTCCATTCAGCTATTTTATAATCATAATGCAATATTTGAATGTTAAAAATGAACGCAAACATAGTAGGACATTATTACATTTTCATATAAGCATGACTAATGAGTTCTTAACAAGTAAAGAGCAGGTTCTTTTAACAGTCCCTCCGACGTCTATACAAAAGTCGTATACGCGGTTTCACGAGCAACTTTAGTGTGACCCCCACAAAGCTGTGGAACGTCATTTAAATGCACACGTTTCATTGGCTATGAATGCTTCAGGGAAGTAGAAAAAGTACGGGCCAATTACGTCGCTTTTGTGACGACGCGACCTCTCGAAGACTGAGTAACTTTGGTGCCTGTGTTCAGTTTGATGATTACTCTCAGCTCATTCACGATCGAATCTAATTAGCCTATGTGATAGTATTGAAAACGTTAGCTATCATGAACGCGTACAAGGATTTTGTTTTCACTTGAGTAGATAGATTTTTTTTACGCACAAATTAAGAAAAAAAACGGGTGTGACAGGTGTCTTCAACGATTTGTCCTGGTATTATTTTTTATTTATGTTAATTTGTAATAGTATTATTTTATCTTAACTTTCTTATAAATCATGTTATTAAATTTTTTGGTTACCAAGTCGGTTGTTATATTTAATTAGTCACATTAATTACTCTTTCGATACTTGAAGAGACCCGAGAAACAAGAATTTTACCGTTAAAAGAAACAAAATGTTTCTGTCTGACTGTTACTTTGGGTTTCTTGACTCAAATGCTTGAGAATTAAATGAAGTAGTTGAAAATATTAAGCAAGCTTACGTAGGATCTAAATACTGAAGTCATACCGATGCTTTGGCCAACCGAGCGAAAGCTTTGCGGCTACTTTTCCGTTTCCTGACTATTTTCAATAGAAAATGTAAAGAAGTATCCTTTAAGAAGGTAAGACGACCATTAAATAAGAATATTTTCCAATAAGGGGCCTTGAAGTTATAACATAAGTATGCTTTGCTTTGCAATTGTGTTTGATTTTAACATTTTTCATATGAAATGCCTGCTTCAATTAAAGTTACTCTTTCAATATTTGTGTGTAGCATTAATGATAGAACTATTATTTTATTTTAATACATCAAAGAGACTCAGTTGCTAGAAGAGATAGTTGTTAAAATTCTTAAGTATAAAAAATTTAATATAAAATTTTACGGAACTTTTATTGGGGAAGTAACACAAATTCTTAGTTTCAATAATTATGAAGACATTTTAAGAATATTGTGACAATTTCTTGAGATCAAAATGTGTGGTCATATTAACCCATTTTGTTATTTTAACAGGCTGCATAAAGAAGAGGTAAGTCTAATGAGACGTCAAATGATTCCGTTTGACATCTCCTGATGTTCGGGGATTAGAATATGCATATCTTTGATCACAGTTGTAACAGAAACAAATGACGCGTGATATATGTATCGGTAAAAGAACTCTTATGATCAAGTGATCAAAATGCATTCGGCCATTCGTTAGCGAGCCGTCAATACGGTTCGGTCCACACGCCATAAATTCAGTATTGAGCGGACACACAACAAAGCACGTTTTGTCTTGCAAATGAAAACGCGCACATTTCGCGGCATTGTGCGCGGCTGTTTCGGTGCCCGCCATTATTAACGGCGAACATGAAAGACAAAAGGTTCGTCTGCAGCACTGAGCCTGGCCTAGATAGCGGATTATTGTACTAACACAATAGAGGCGTTAATTCCCCGACTCTGCTATTATTTTGTTGTTTGTAACTTTATCGCATCAATCGATTTGATCGCGATCGGCTTTTGTTTCGCTACTGGCGCTATTCAGCGGGTTGCACACTATTTGTTATTGTTTTTAATTATACTTCGCTGTTCAAAATAATAAAACGTATTTGTAACTTAGTTTAAATAATGTTCATTACAACGCAACTCAAGATTTATCTGACTCTACGCGTTAAGTCTTTTTATAGTTTATACTACTTTGTGTTTTCACTAAAACCCCAACATCATAGCCTCTGGGGAAACTTAGCGCGTTTTCCTAGTCTTAGAAAGAGTTCTGAGATACAGAGAGTATCGAAGGCATCTCCTGTCTGTTATACAAGAGCTTTAACCTAAGATTTTGTAAGTTTAAATTAATAAAATAAAATCTTAACGAGACCACACAAGTCGCTGTTTTTTCTATTTATTTTACCTAGGAACAGTTAGCTCTCATTTAGGTAAGTACCTAATAGATTGTAACTCAATAATTGAAGATTATTCAATTATGGCAAATGTGCGCCCCACGCGCACCTAAAGTATCCGGCATTATAAATAAAGGTCAAAAATTAATTTATTTTCTAAATAAAAGGGAGAATGATAATAGTATAAATGTAATTTTCATTCTAATAAACAAATTTTAAAAACTTTTATATCTCCGTGGTGATCTTAGAAACTTGTTTTTCATACTCTTCAACAATCTCTTCGGGCGATGAAAATCGTTGACCGCGTAATTGTTTTTTTAATTTTTTATCACAGAAAAACTAGCAAGATGTCAGGTCGCACTGTGCGTAAATTCGCTCGCAGTTTTACGATTTTCATCTTCAAAAATTCGTTTGTGTGTCTTCCCGCGTTGAAACTAGAATTGTCGCGGTACATGATATGGTTATTCTTATGGGTTTTGGCAATAATTTCACTATTCACGGATTTTTCTAAACTAATATTAGCCACTTGTCCAATTTTATAAAAAAAAAGAAACAATCAACCGCTTAGATGTACCTTTCACGCGCGCCGCTTTGCTCGGTAGCTTATCTTGAATCGCGATTGCTGATTTGTTTTCGATCGTAGGAATAAATCCATCATCACCTGTGTGGTAAGCACGGCACTTAACCAAGTGACGCTGTCCGTTTTTGAGCCTTGGTCAACGTATATGGGATCCACGGCAAGCACAGCTTTCTCATACTCAAGGATTTGCGTAGGATTTTTTATAATTAGTATTTAACTCACGCCTATCTTTAAGGATGTGCGAATCTCATGATAGGTTACATGCCTGTGTATTTCAATCCTACGGCAATATCACTAGAATAGTCAGGCGACAATTGCGAGATTTGTCACTGAGATTGACCCCACACAAACCGCAAACCGCAGATATAAAATAGTCGTCTTGTATAGTGCTTAATCGCTAAAAGCAGATTAAAGCAAATCGATCAAGCTGTCAAGTTACATTTTCGCAAACATGCTTGGAAAATTTAGCATTATTTTGACAATATTCTTCGAGATAATTCGAACTTGCTGCACTGGTCGAGCAGCGGCCGGCAATAGTTGTATGAAAATCCAAATCGTTGTTTATTTATTTATTTATATGAGTGTCGCCTGTTTCCGGGGATAGGCAGAGACCACAATCCCCATTTGCTACGATCCTTGCATACCTCTCTCGCTTCTTGCACTCTCATTAAATTCATCACACATTCTCGTCGATTATGGGTGCTTTTGACCTGTTGTTAAAATACGTAAATTTATTGTTGTTTTAAGGAAACGTTCAAATTATGAAACGCTTATAAATACAAAAAAATTAAGAAAATAAATAATAAAGGCTTACCGAAACACGTACAGGATTCCAATCCAATGTTTTCCGACAACACCACTTTTCCATCCACAATTATCACAAACATCACAATAGAACACAATATATTGCATCAAATTACTTGGCGGGAACTGAGGTGTTCGAAAAAGTTCATCCGTGTTCGTTCATACAAGAATTCTGATACGATCAACACGAGCGACGCTGCTGGACTACCGGCGGGAGAATGACGCGTCACGCGCCGTACTCCGTTCATAACTTTCGTACATAATTCCGCGCCGAATCCTTGCAGAGTTGTTATCCTGAGCGAGATTTGTGTTATATAGTTTTCTCAATACATATTCTGAAAATATATATTTCTCTGGCATTGTTTGTAGTAGGTATTTAATTTTTTTCATAAACATAATTTTGAAAAACGTCTTTAAAGTTTGTTTCTATGAATTCCTAAAGTATAACTACAATATTATTGATGATAAAAAGTAATTCTTTGAAATTTTGCCGAGTGTTTTTTTACTCAAACTCCAAAATCTTTATTGATGTAATCTCGGTACTATGTATGTTAATAAAAGCTAAATTTAAACAGTTACTATCAGTTCTCAAGTGAAGGGCGGAGAGCGAGCGAACGAATAATTGGCAAGAAACTCTTTTTAATTGCCGGGTATGTTATTTTTACAAGATTTTTCTAATAGGAACAATATTTTTTCAAAATAATTTTTTCGGGTTTTTAAGGGTTCCATGCCCAAATAAAGTTAAAAATAGGTTAAAGATACTTCAAGTGTCAAACTGATCTAGATGTCTCATAAATATAAACTATTAAGAGTTGATTTTTGTAAAAACATCCTATATTTGACCCTGGGTCGTATAACAAAGAAATGTAACCAATTAAAAGGAAATTTATCAAATTCCAAAATAGTTCATTCGAATATCCTATTACTAAAAATAATTTCAATAATTATCTAATTAGAAATATGTAAGCTTTTACAAGTAGGTGGTAATCGCTCTCAACGTGTAAATGACCTCAGGTAGCTGATTGATACATTGTTCTTTTATTTGTCCAATAATATATACTAATTAAAAACGGACTCAACTTTTGATATACTGCAAAAATGTTAGGTAATAGCCAATGACAATAGAGCAAACGACACAAAGCCGCTCGCTATATTGTGTCAAGTCACACAATGCCAGCACATACAAACACAACCAATTTTCTTTACTGTTTAACAAAATTGACAAGCTATTAAATACCTTATTGTGCTCGTATCTAAAGACGTTATGTACATTTAGTATTATATTAATGTCCATAAAATTACTTCTTCAACAGAACAATATTTCAACTCATTGGTTAGTCACCTAAGTTTATCTACCTAGATTTATATTAATCCAAACTGCTTTAGAACGGAACATATGCAGATTGTTTTCGTTTGTGTGTTTTACGGGCTATCTCCAATATTGTTGGTTGTAAATTAAGTTTGCTTCTCCCTGGTCAACATCTTAAATACTTTTCATTCTGGGAAATATAAGAGTTCCCGTGGAAGTTAGCGTGCCTTAGCGTGCTGATACCTTATATTTCCCTACAAATAATGTGTTTTATAAAATCCAAATGCATAAAAGTGACGAGCTACCGTGGGAAATTAAAACATTACTAAAACAGTGGCTTAAAATTTGCATAACATCTTTCATACGGCTATTTGAAATACAGACACTAAACCCCTTATAAGGAAAAAAAATTAAGAGTCGATTATGTTAGAAACAATTCGATCGAGGGCCCAATAAAAATGCCACCTTAAAGATAAAATTATTTATTAAAATATTCCTTTACTGAAAGCAATTGTTCACTTACAACTAATTTCATGTGTTTCATCATATATTTTAAACAAATAACAAGTCTATATTCCACTTTAATTTGTTCACTGCACTCGGCTAGATAGTAGCATTGATCTAGCTAGTAGTATTCGTGTCCTTTTTAAAAACCAATAATAACAAAACGTGCTTATTAGCAACATTTAATTATATACTTATCGACATAAATAATTTTGAAGTAACTAATTAAATATATACTTTCATTTTGCTCGGAAATTTATTTCGATTACAATTTTACATACTTGTTAAATACCGATTCCCTTAAAAATGGTTAATTCGCTAAAGTCGGATTTACGTAAATATAAAATAGGTTCTACTGAAACCGGTTTATTAAGTAATTGTTCTGTGCCTACTATCTAGTGGCTGACGCCTGTGTCGTGATTCGTTACTCGTGTGGATGGGCAGTGCCGCCAACTTGGATGTTTTCCACCTAAATTACTTAGATGAAAAGGGGTATTTTTAGAGGCCACATGTACTAGGGGTTCTTTTTTTGCCGCATTTTTAAGTGTTACCTTTTTTAGAGAAAATTACGGAATAAGCTGTCCCTCGAAGTCCTCCAGAGTATAATGATGATGAGGTTTACTCTTCAAAGGAACTACGGTTCGTGCGTCAAACTCGTTGCCTCAGCACTTTTGCTCAACATGTTCAACGTGAATATGTACGACTTTAAAAGTAAGGCGTAAAACGAAAGCCAAGCTGATTATTTCAGTGGAATACTCGATGTCTTTCCTGACGTCGATGCAATTTAAGAAAACAAAAAAACAAGCTATGTACAAACGAAACGCATTTTTTAAAAATTAATTTAAATTTATTTTTGTAATACCTATATAAACATTAAAATCTCCATTTTATTAATCAAGTGTGTATTTTCTTTTCCTTTCAATGTACCCCTGAAGAACAGGCCCATTTGGATTTTTTTTTTCAAATTGCTTAGGGTGATTTTGAGTAAGAGTTAGGGGAAAAGAAGGGGATTACGAGATGACGCTAGGGGGGGGATGCTTAGTCAAGGCTGGCAACTCTGGGGTGGGGGTGACGTATTTTAAGCCTTTCTTGCAAACTTACGAACTTTACCCAGAATCTACGTATTTTCTATCAAAATTGTTCAAATTTGCAAAATAGACTGAATAGCATAATTACCTTCACTTTCGCGAAATAAGTTAATATACGTTCCGTTTCATACTAACGCATACCCCTCGCCTTGCCACTTAACACGTCGCGCCATTCATTTTAAAAACAGTGTGTCCATTCTATAGAACTGTGGTCTGTGACTCATGAGTCATGTGACATGGGTTATATTTATATTATGTGAAATTTGATTACATTGCCACATAGCAGTGCGAATGTTGAGCAACTGTTTTCTGCGATAATTTTGATGAAAACTAAGATAAATAACAGGCTTCACACTGACACGCTCACTGGGTTACTTTATACGAAAAGTGGCTAAAAAAAACGCGAGCCTTCGCAGGAACACTTTAACTTTTTAATAAATATAAGTATAAATTTAATTTGTCTGAAAATGATATATAATAAAATAATAATAATTTAAATAAATTTATGATGAATGAAACTAGTAAACTTTTTAAAATTATCTACAGGTGGTAATTTATAGATTTTTTGTTTTCTCACAGTATATATATATATTTTTTTTTAAATGTATTGTTTGTCTACTGTGTACTACTTTTAGGGTAATATAAATTGTCGTTTCATTTACTTTTACCTACCCTACTCTCTTCATTTACTCAGAAAAAAAGTACGTAGATATGGAAGATATGGATACGTTTCTATATGGAAATTTTACCAATTCTACGTAGTTTTCGGAGTGTTGACTGTGGCGGGAAATTGAAAGTTTGTTCTCCGACATATTAATTCATTTTTATTTTATTAAAGGCATAGTTAATAAGTTTTGATTGATTAAAAGTGTTAATATGACTAGCGAAAGCGACGGAGAAGATGGGGATGGTAAAATCCGGCGTCCTTATATTAAAAAAAGGCGCTTAGAAAGTGGCAGTAATATTGGCGCCAAATACCTAACTTTCACCAAGGCGGGTTATAAAAGATCTTACCCAGATAATAGCATATGTGATGAATTCCCGGTTTACATAGAAAGTGCAAGCAGGGAGGGTAAAATAGGAAATAAAAATCCATTACAGTTATCAAAAGTTTTTAAAAATGTAAAAGGCATTCATGAAAGGAGGAGAATCAATGCAAATAAAATAATGTTGGTTTTTAAACAAGCAGCAGCGGCTAATCATTTTCTACAAAATCCATGTCTCGCCGCAAATGATATGAAGGCATATATCCCAGCTTCTTCTGTGGAGAGGGTCGGTGTGGTTCGGTACATACCGACAGAAGCCGGAAACCAGGAATTATACGAAAAATTTAATGCGGATGTAGAAATAATTGCTGTCCGAAGATTCATGAAAAAAATAGGTACAGAATTATCACCTCTAACAACAATTTCAGTTACATTTGCAGGAACACATCTCCCACAATTCATTTATTTGGATAATTGGAGGTACAAGGTCCACGAATTCATACCACCGGTAATGCAATGTTACCGGTGCCTTAAGTTCAATCACTCGGCTAAAGTGTGTAGGTTTGAACAAGTTTGTTCAAAATGCTCAGGGAAACACGGTTATAGAGAATGTTTGTCTGAAATCCTGAAATGTAGCAATTGTGGTGGCGAACATCTTGCCATCTCTAAAGCATGTCCTATCAAAATGGCTAAAATTGCTAATAATAAAAATAAAAAAAGTTTCGCAAATGTAGTTAAAGCAACAGTGAATAATTTTCCTCCTCTTACACCAAATTCTGGTAATCTAAGGAACACACATGTGCCATCAGTCCCTTCTAATAATCCTAAACAAGAGCAATCTAAACTATATAAATTAGAAGACATAGTTAGTAATGAAAGAATTTTAAATTCCATTATAAAAACACTTGTTACACTAGGTAATTCTACTTCTGTTAAAACTACAACTAATATCAAAGAAATTTTACTTAAAAATTTAAGTTCTATGGGATGAAGACATTTACATCTAATATAAAAATTCTACAACATAATATTCAAAGCATAAATAATAAAAAACCTTTGCTACTTCAGTTAGTAAGGGAGTATAATATTGATGTTTGCCTCTTAAATGAAACTTGGTTAAAGAAACAGAATTTTAATATGACTTTCCCAGGTTACAATTTTCTTAAAAATAATAGTAAAAATGGCTATGGTGGGGTAGGCATTTTATTGAAAGACACATTAAAGTTTGTTCAAATTCAAATTCCATTCTATGAAGAGGTACAATGCATTGCAGTCTCTCTTTATACTGCCAGAGGCCCAGTATCCATTTTATGTGGTTATTGTCCTCCTGGAAATGAAAACAGATTTAATATTAATAAATTAAAAAGAATTATAAATATATTACCAAAACCTTGTATAATTACAGGAGATTTTAATGCCCATCACATTGCTTTTGGATGTCAAGTTACCAAAGCACGGGGTAGGCAAATATATGACTTATTAGATGAAATGAATTTCTGTATATTGAATTCAGGTGTACATACTACTATTCAAGGTCCTAATAGGAATTCATCAGCTATTGATATTACTTGTGTTAGTCCAGAACTTGCTCCCTATTGTCTTTGGGATGTGAAAGATGATAAATTAGGTAGTGTACATCTCCCTATATGTATAGACTTAAATATTTCACCTATAACATTTCAAGTGGGTGAAAATGTTGATAAGTATCATTTTCAAAAAACTGACTGGACCAAATTTCTGCTCAGATCTAAGGATACTTTTGAAGGTTTTAAAATTAGCTCGGATCATCCATTAGATACATATAATAAATTTTGCTCATTGTTGGATAACTTAAAAGATGAATGTATACCAATGTGTAGGAAAAGATCCATACATCAGTCCAAACGGGCTCCTGCTCCTTGGTGGAATAATAGATGCCAAGTTGCTGTTAAAAAATTTCAGGAAGCTCTAAAAGAATATAGAAATAATATGACATTAGATAATTATATTGCATATAAAAAATGTGGTGCACAAAAGAAACTAGTAATTAAAGAAGAAAAACATAAAGGCTGGAGTAAACTATGTGAATCATTTAACCGATATACTCCAATCACACAAATATGGAATAAAATAAGACGATTTAATAGAGTTCCAGATAATAAAGCTTTCTCTAGGAATGATGAATGGATTCCTGATTTTATTAATAAATTTTCTGACTCAGGTGACAGTAATAATACCTTACATAACTTAAATTCACTGTTCAACTTTAATAATGAAAATTTGGATACTGAATATTTATTGCAACCTTTTCAATTTCAAGAATTTATATCAGCTCTTAAGTCTAGGAAAAATACATCTCCAGGCTTAGATAATATACCATTATTCATTATATACGTTAAAGAATTTACACATTAATGTTAAAACAATTTTACTTAGTATTTTCAACCTTCTTTGGGAACATCAAATTATACCAGATGCTTGGAAAACACAATGTATAATTCCAATTCTGAAACCTGACAAACAGCCAAATGATCACAACTCATATAGACCAATTTCTTTAACATCATGCATAGGGAAACTTTTTGAACAAATGATTAAGACAAGATTAGACTATTTTACAGAATCAAACAATATTTTACCACAAAACCAGTTTGGGTTTCGAAGAGGTCGAAGTGCTGTTGAAAGTTTTGTCACCTTTGTTTCGGACATGAAAAACTGTTTATTATCCAAGTCCAAGGCAGTTTGTGTGTTCCTTGATGTTCAGGGTGCTTATGATAACGTTGATTTACATTCTTTATGCAATGTTCTACATCAATTGAGGCTCCCTGGAAAATTAATAAAATGGATTTATAATTCTTTGAGTAATAGAACAGTTTTTGTTAAATTCAATAACATACTTCATGGACCTTGTATCTCTTCTAAAGGCCTAATGCAGGGATCATGTCTTTCACCGATATTGTACAATTTATATACTTCTCAAATAAATAGACACGTAAGTAAGGAAGTTAAAATCCTTCAATTTGCTGATGACTTATTAATGTATATTGTTAATAGAAGTAATTTAATTGGTCAACAGAAAATAAATTTGGCTTTAAAACAATTAGGAAACTATTATGAAAATGACCTTAAGCTTAATATTAATTCATCAAAAAGTGCTGTCCTATTGATGGGTTCAAATGATTCAGTAGAGGTTTATTATAAGAAATCATTGATTCCTCAAAACACTAAACATAAATTTTTAGGTGTTATCATTGATAATAAATTAAAGTTCGATTTGCATATAAATTATATTTCACAAAATGCGCTTAAGGGCATTAACATAATAAGATGCCTGGCTGGAGTTTTTTGGGGTGCAGATCCCAAAACTTTATCCATTTTGTACAAAAGTCTTGTTAGGAGTCATTTCGATTATAGTGCTATTGCTTATATGAATGCAAGCCCAAAAATATTAAAGAAATTAGATGTGATTCAAAATATGGGATTAAGAATTATATCTGGAGCAATGAAATCCACTCCAATAAATGCATTGGAAGCTGAAACATGCATTCCTCCCTTAATTCTAAGAAGATTATATCTAGCTCAAAATTTTGCACTGAAACAAGTGTCTGCAAATAATAGACTAATCACTAATAGTTTACTGCTACCTGAGGAACTCAGCCAGGACATAAATTATGTAACTTCCACTAATCATTTAATTACTGGTAAATTACCAGAAATGTGTACGATATTTACAAATATAAAAAATAAATTTACAGATATGTATATGAATGATAATACTTGGCCTATGTATATCCTTAAGTTTAATGCTCTTATTAATATTCATGTCAATGTACATATAATGAACATAAATAATAATAGTGAATATTTAGAGTTCATATCAGGAAAAAAGGATTATTACAAAATGTTTACAGACGGATCAAAAGATCCTTTAAATTTAGATTTAGTCAGATGTGGATACTATGATCCTCAAGTAAAATACATAAAGATATTTAAACTTAGTAAAAATGTGAGTGTGTTCACATCTGAAGCATATGCTATTTTACAAACATTAAATTATTTGAAAGATATGATTCCTAAAGGCAGTAGTGTTATAATAATCAGTGATTCTAAAAGTGTACTGCTAGCATTAGAGAATGGAAGACTAGACTTTAAGTTAAATTTCGTTATTTATGAAATTAGAAGACTCTTATACGATGTACAAAAATACTATAATGTAGAGTTCCTATGGGTACCCTCCCACAGTGGGATCGATGGAAATGAAATAATTGATAAAGCTCTACGTGAAGCACAAGAGACAAGTGACCATACTAGCTTTCCTATACCATATACAGATTATCAGTCTTTAGTTAAATCTAGTATTAAAAAGTTATGGAATGACTACTGGCAAGAAACAACGAAAAATAAAGGGAAATGGTATGCCTCCATACAGAAAACTTTACCCCAAAGACCCTGGTATCATACAAAAAAAATTGATTCAAGAAAATTTGTTACCTGTATTAATAGACTTAGGTTCGGTCATTGTCTGATACCATCCCATCTATTTAGACTGAAAATAGTTGCAACAGAAAATTGTAACCATTGCGAAGCACCTGTAGCTGATATAAACCACTTAGTTTTTTCGTGTTCAAAATTCAATATTCAACGGCTTCTTTTAATATGTGAACTTCAAGATGCAAAATGTGACATTAACATTAACAACCTAAACAATAGTAGCAGTGTTCCCCGCCACATTGAAGATATTCTTTCAGATCCAAGACTGTTTTACCCAATTTTTAAGTTTATTACAAACACCGTAGGCAAAATTTAAGAAATATGTAAAATACCTATTTGTAATAGATGTAATTCTAAATTTAATTTACTCGATTTATTATTGTTTGAACGATTTTAGTACCCTAAGCTAAGTTAAATATAAATGTATTGTTTTAAGATACATATAGTAATTGTAAAATTTTGTTATAATATAAATGTTAAGTATTTCAAGTATTCGACCAATGGACTCGATCCAGGTTAGGAAATAAAGTAAAAAAAAAAAAAAAAATACGTAGTTTTCTAATCTGACCTACGTCTTTTTCAAAATCCGAGTTGGCAACCCTGGGGCGAGTGGCGAATGGCGACGCCATTTTTAGTTTTCCGTCTGACTTATGACGATCGTGCTAAAGAATTTGGAGTTTGAGCATTGTGTTTGTCATTTTATTATTGAAATATAGATTTGTGCTAATTTGTTATTATGTAATATGTTGCTGAACTATTAATATTAGTGTGAACATTTAATTCTCTATTTAGGCACCAGTAACTACCGACGTGAGGTAAGTGCGCAGTCCATGTTTTTTCGTCTTAAGATGGCGGCATCAAAATTGTGTTGAAATACCCATATTTAACCTTTAATTATTATCCATCATAGGCTTCGACTATGGAACCCTCGTTGGTTGCGTCTTTAGTGACGCAATCGATTAATTACCATGGCCAGCAATTGCAAAAGTCGTGGGAAAATGAACGTGGAGAAGATGATTTGGCCAAGATCGGTGTTGGTGCTTTGGATTTTGCTGTGTACCAGTCACGGCACAAGCACCTTACTTTTCAAGACAGGGCGAAAAGGTTGAAACTCCACCAATTCATAGCGAAAGAAGCAAATTCGTTGTTCGACTCTTCCTTGCTAGAGGAATCTCCCTCGTCATCGAGTATTGTTGGAGTAGAAGCTACCGCACCTGAAGACAGTGAGTGGACATTACTACCATAAGATAATAACAAAATAACGTTATTCGTATAACTGTAGCAGCATAGAAAATTTGCACTCTACATTTCTTTGATTATTGTTGTATTGCCAAATATAGAATAATTGATTATATATCTACAATTATATTTTATGGCTTTTAAAGAGTTTTTCAAAAACAAGAGCCAAATAAAAACTCTCACAATACTGTGGTGTTGTTGAGTACACATTTTTTGCTATATTAAGGCTGACAAATGCTAAAACAGATTCAAAGTAAAATGAATCATTCTGTTTTAAATTTATCATGACCTTCAGGTGTTAAATACTTCCTCCAACAGGTTCAAATTCCCTGTAACCTTTTATGATGTTTGTATATTGTTATGTTGTTTCAGACCTTTATGCTTTAATGCCTCCATTTGAAACATTCCTGAATGTTGATAAGTCTGCAAGACTGCGTCATTTTTTTGATGTAAGTAATACTTTTATGTATAATCATATTTAAATTGTGTAGTCAGGTTTTTTAACCTATATATTTTTTTTATTCACAAAAGATAACTATGTGATTAAATTATATTTTTATTTATAATAGTATGCAAAGTAAACCTTAATCAACCTGGTAAGCTAAATGACATTTTTTGTTAATAGAATGTGAAAACTGGGGAGTTAATTATTGGAGCTGTCATCAACAGAACAGCATCTGGAATGATGCTAAAGGTCCTTTGTACTGCAGGGCCCACCTCAAGATATGTTGCTGATATTAATGTAAAGGTAATTGATACTGTGTACTAGTATTTGAATAAATATTATTTAAATATTATTACATTTTGAGACTGTTTATTTATAACTATAAAACATTGTTTTTACAAAACTGTTTAAAACTAACCTGTTATATATAATATTTCATCAGGCATTTCTACCGGTGTCCAATATCATACCAGCGATTGACAAGAAAAATGTGTCAAGAAACTACTTAATGAATGACACAGTCTGCTGTGAAGTAATTGAAGTGATCCCAGACACGGACAAAATGGTGTGCGGCATGAAGGGAGCCACTAGAGGCCCTGATGATCCACCGCCTAAGCCCCCTTTAGGCCTCCTGAGCACAGATGACTTCCCTCTCATTTACAAGTATGTATTATTTATTATGCAGTTGCTAACTGTTAAGATTCACACTTGCAGGTTAATTGGATCACTGCTTTCTTTGTATTGTTTTTTAAGTATGAAGACCATGACATCAAATAAGGAATGTGAATGCAAAAAGACATATGTATCTAACAGAAGTGTTACCTGATTTAGTTGACAAAAAACTCAAGATATGGGAAACACCTGTGAATTTATTTTAAGAATGTGATACTTTAAAGAGAAGAGCTGACTGCTTTTGAATTGTGTGTGATATGTGTGACACAAATTCACTTTTTCAGTTTAAAAAACACATTACACCAATTATGAAAATGCACCTGTTTGTAATAGTTTAAAAGTTACAAGGACCACTTATGAAGTTGTTTCAAGTTTTTTAGTTGAGGATTATTTTTTAATTTAAAAGTAAAAATAACTCAGGTCAGTACAAAGGTATAGGGATATCTGTTGACTAAGAGAGGAATCCTTTTCATTCTGTATTAAAGTTAATGTTTAACATTGCAGCATTATGTCAAACAATTGATTGGACTTTATTGTAATCAGCATTTTTTGGATGTTGGCGTTATTTAATTATTATCCAGTAAGGAATAACCAAGCATACTATTTTTGCCAGAGCAGGAGTTTTGGATATGGAATAAATCTTTTGTCAGCAGTCATCAACTACAATATGCTGTACCGGAAATTGAAAACACCCATGTCATACGATTCTATTATTTTAGGATGTTTTTTTCTAGGTTTACGAGTTCCAAATGTCCACTAAATCTACATTCTACTGTGACTAGCTGATAATCCGGTAATATTAATGTCACATAGTTGAGGCAGCATCACATATCCTATGATGTTTATTTATGTGTGAAAGCAATAAATACAAGTTAAATAAAATTTTTTGAACAGCTTCATGGAAAAGGTGAGGATAAGTATGTGAGACATGACAGTTAGGTTACTGTTAAGATTGTGATCATTAAATTCAACCAATGCTACAGTCAGTATAAAGGCACTGTCAGTTAAAAAAATGCCATTTGTTTTGAATTGGCTTTTGTCTAACAACAAATTGTCTTTGTGCAGGAAAACCATGGAAATGAAGGGAGAAAGCTATGAAGCAATTTTAGAGAAGAGTCCGGGCTTCAATAACCCAAACTGCGTACAATATCTGTCAGATCTTCTAGGAATGTCAAATATGCACTGCACCAACTTTATGGCTTTAAGGTATCTGTTTTTTTTATTTAAAATGTCTGTTGTTTGTTATATATGTATCTGACCAGATCTTTTTATGATCACAGAACAGTTGTTCAAGATTTATTAATAGCTCTTACATAAATGATAGGTGTCATCAATTTATAAACAATATTTAATATTTTACAATTTTCTTCCAACAGAGGGGGATTCCCTACAACAGAATATGCAGATGAATTAAGACAGGCACAAGCAAGCAAATGGGCTTTCCGGTCAGTAGCTGAAGGAATTGAACATTTCAAAGCTGGCCGACATTCTGAAGCTTTCCAATGTCTTAACAAAGCACTAAGCATTGATCCTAGGAATGTCGAGGGATTAGTTGCACGGGGAGCCTTATATGCCAATAGTGGAACATTCAAAAAAGCTATAGAGGACTTTGAAACATCATTAAAGCTGAATCCAAATCATGCCAATGCACGAAAATACTTAGGAGAAACTCTGGTTGCATTAGGTAGGAGTTACGAAGATGAGAATAAAATTGCAGAAGCCCAAAAGGCATATGAAGACTGTTTGGCGATTATTCCGTTTCATGAGGAGGCACAGAATTCCCTTGACTTTTTGAAGAGTAAGACATCAACAGCTAAACCGCTAATAGAGCCTACAGAATTGCTCCTCCCGGGGTTGACAGGCGCTAAGTCATTTGAAATGAAGGAGACATTAAAACAGTTGTTGAATCTAACAGAGAAGAAAGATAAGAAAAAGAAGAAGAAACGCGGAAAGGGAAAGAAGAAACGATCAAGCAGTTCGTCGTCATCGTCGAGTGACTCCAGCAGCTCAAGTGATTCCTCCGAATCGTCATCGTCATCGTCTGATTCGAGTGGTATTATGGAATTCATTATATATGAGTTATCTAATATAGTTTTGGTAATTAAAAATCAATAACAGATGATTTAAATGTCACCCTATAGTTTCAATATTAATTTCTAGCTTTCTTATATTAGGTATTACAATGGAAAATAACTATTTGTTCTGTTTCTAACAAAGATTCGGAAGGGCCAAAGAAGAAAAAGCGCCGATCCCAATCGAATAACAAGCGGCAGAGATCTCTCTCTCCTCTTAGCAAGAGAATGGCAATGTTGGGTGACGGAGACACAGCCAGGACGCACAACTCTCAGTTCAACCACCCCTATGGATATCAACCACCGCCACCTCCCGCTGAAGAACAGCCGCCGATCAGGTCACAAGCTGATATCGACTATGAGCTTAAGGTACAGTCAAAACATATAAAGGAAAATAGTATTTACATGCTTTGTTACTAACCCAATTAATGTAAGAAGTGTGTATAATAGATCTAAAATATCAGGTTTGGCTCACAGTTCCTAAATATTTGTTACAATATTATTTTACACAGTTCCTTAATATTTGTGACGTAAAGAAATTCTACTAGTAAAATAAGCAACAGGTATAAAATATTGTATATTTCACTGACAAAAAATTTAAGTCATTACAGTAAGATGTTAAAACTTAGGTGCGCAAGTTCCTTGAAATGACCAAAGAAGATTCAGACTATGAAGACAAAGTACGCAACTTTTTGGAAGAAACTGCTCAATATAAACGAAATCGTAAAATGCAAGAGCTTGGACAGCAGCCGCAGCCCACCGCTGACCATGACAAGAAGAAGAAGAAAAAGAAGGACAAGTATGTATCTCATATAATAATATCCAAGTTCTTTTAACTTTAATAGGAAGGATTTCTGCATTAACGAAGCACAGAAAACCTTGTGACTGATCTTAAACAAAATTTTATTTAAGTTAGATGATTATGTGACAATAATGCAAAATATATTTACAGAAAGAAGAAGAAAGAGTCAAAGCGCAAACGCAAAGAACAAGAAAGAGAGGAAAAGAGAAAGTCAAAATTGGCGCGTACCGCGAGTTCAGATTACAATCTCCGAGAGTTGGAGAATATTGGTGATAAGAAACTTAGGGATGCTATCAGGTATGTTAAAATTAAATTTTATAATTCTATAAATAAAATTTGTAATGACGGGGTTTTTTGCCATTACTGCGTCTTCATGGCACATAAATATTATAATTACTTTGAGTTTGTATGGCATAAGTGTAATATGTAATTTCTTAAACTAAATTATGTTATTTACAGGAAAGAACTAAAAGGCAAATCCAAACGAGATATGAGCTCCGATGGCGAATTTGACAGAAAACATGATAAGAAGTAAGTAAAAAGTAGTAGACTGTATGTGTGGCCTTATAATATTGTTTATTTATCTTATATATAAAATTCTGTCTCACAGTTTTCGTTCCCATACTCCTCCGAAACGGCTTGACCGATTTGCATGAAACTTTGTGAGCGTATTGAGTAGGTCTGAGAATCTGCTAACATCTATTATTTCCATCCACCTCTAAATTCTTCTTTTTATTTTTTAGACAAAAATTTTAGTTTCTATTTTTCTATGATACAACATACAAAAATACATACAACCCCAAATTTTTACCCCTGTATGATCAACCCCTATTTTTAATTTATTAATTGAAAACTGTAATTCTTTTTGCAAGAATATTTTTTTGGTTTTGACATGACTGAATAAAAAATCTGATATTTAATTGAAATTTGTAATTCTTTTTACTAGATTTTTATTTTTATTATGTCATGAATTAATTCAAAATATTTGACATGACTCTGAATTTTCACTCTTATACGATCAACCCCTATTTTAAATAATAAAAAAATGATTGATAGAAATCACATCTATGGCAAAACAATGTTTGCTGGGTCAGCTATGTATATAATAGTTCATATACTTGTACACATTTAACAGTTATGGGAAAACTCAACCCTACCTTAACTAAATATTGTTGAACACTAAAATGAATATATCACACTTTAGCCGTATGATGGATGACATGCACGGCCTTGAAGAACTGGAGTCCAAGTTGAATGCCTACCACTCCATGGTGGAGAAGGAAGTCCTTGGCAAACGAGACCGCTCCTCTATGAGCCCCATTGACCAGGCCCCACCACCTCCACTTGAGAAGCCAAAATGGAAGATGACTATGGGAGCTGTGAAGGAAACGTGAGTAAAACGTAGATTTGTTTTGGTTTTCTTTAATCCTCCATTGCTTCAACCATTATTGAAGCAGTTATTGGATTGCTGTAGGTAGACTAATAGTATCGTCGGAATAAGTCGCAATCAGTATGCTTGTTTGTTCTGTAGTAAAGATGAGATATAATCGGTATGTGAAACAATGGGTTTCTTGTATGTAATCAAAGTTTTGTTGGAATAAGTTGGTTGATTTATTTGTTTGAGTAGTTTTATTATTTATTGTAATATCCATCCCACGTATAAGGGACGATAAAAGAGAAGGCGAGAAATTCATGTGGCTGAATCCTGCAATTCAAACAATATTCTAAAGCTTACTATTTTCACAGACCTAAAAAGAAAGAGACGCCGACACAAAAGGGCTACAAAGAGCGATACGCGTTTGAAGATAGCTCTGATGAGTCCCAAGAACATAGGGTGAGTTGAACATAGTATAATTCTTAATCAAATCTACCTCTCTGGTTACGGTAGTTTCAAGAACTGTCTTTATCCAGGGCTCGCCCAACGACAAGAACGTGTCAGTCCGTCGTGCGATGGCCATGAAGGAGCCTCCGCCGCTGCCCACTGCGCCTCCGCCGAAGAGCCGAGAGCCCGACCCCCCGGGCGTCGACCCACCGCACGCGCACCACTCGCATCATCAACATCACGCACCGGTAATGCATAAGCACGTTTTTATCTTATTTTATTAGATTGTATGTGGGGTAAATACAGGTTGTTAGTTGATTTATTTGAGTTAAAAATTCTTGTCCCTCACTACAAACATTATATTTCAGCCGGTTAGAAAAGGCAACATAGTACTCGACAAGTTTGGGTCTTTCCGCTTGGCTCAAGAAGGTGAAACGCCAGTGTCCGTGGGAGAGCAGCGTCCGGAACAGTTTGTAACTCGGATCAAACCACCATCGCCCACATCTAGACGCCCTAGGTCTCCGCCTTCACCTAGACGCCGTAGTGGCTCCAACTCCTCTGATGACAGACACTCGAAGAGATCTCGCAGCAGGTATGTTTACTTGATTTTTATCACTAATATGAATTCTTATATCAGTTAGATAAGCTGAAACTGTTATGATATCTTTAAGTCCCTATATCAACCACCACCCAGTGATGTAATTATTTTTGTATAAATAATTTCACTTTTGCTACGTGCTTCCCTATTTCCTTTATTCCGGAAATCCACAGATCCCGACCACGCAAGTACAGATCAAGATCCGGTTCTCGCTCCAGGTCTGGTTCCAGCCAGAGTGGGTCCATGGCGTCCCGGCGCCGGCGTTCGGGCTCTCCACGATCCCGCTCGCGCTCTGATGCCAGCCGCAGTTACTATTCCAGGAGCCGGTCTCGTTCGCGCTCGGCGTCTAGAGACAGGTAAAACTACTACATCATTTCCATATTTGCATTTGCATTATTTGTTACATTTTTCTTGTAGAGCAAAAAACAAAATTCGGATGAGTCATGATGAGAGATGAATGAATGATGAAGAAAGCTATATCTACGTTTGTCTCTTCTTTTTCTATTACTATACTGCTGTACCCTAAATACAAAGTTATCTGTTATATTTTGAAGTATTCATATAGACAAAGATGAACCCAATGAAATAAAGCCATTGGACACATTTCTTTTTTCTAAAAACGCAGCTATATGTTTCACCAACAATTAATTAAAACAGATTTCCTCGCCGATTCAATCGTCGCGGCAACTGGCGTGGACGTGGCGGCTATGAACGTGGCACATACTACCGCCCTCGTTTCAACGCTTACAATGGCGGCGGAAGAGGCAGAGGCAGAGGGGACTTCAGAAGAGATGACAATCGCCGGTTCAACCCCGAATGGAGGGATAATCGTTCCAGGGGCGGAAGGCCTTTTAGACCTAGAAGGGGCGGAGGCGGACGAGGTCGCCCTTTCAGGTGATTGTGTGATTAAAATAGTTATATCAATTATTTCTAATAACCTACTTTTTAAAAACTTGTATTTATATAAATATTATTTATTTTTCCTTCAGGGGCGGATTCCGAGATTTCCGCGATAGGCGTGGTGGTGGCCGCTATTCGCGTTCACGCAGCCCTGACCGTACTCGTCGTTCTCGTTCTTACAGTCCTGAGAGGAGGGACAAAGACAGAGATAGGTTAGTATAAAATATATTATTATTGTAAAAACCAATACACAATGACTTGAAACAAAATCGCGCAAACTATTATATATAGGTATTTAAAATAAATATTTGTACATGTTTGATTCTTTTCATAACATCTTGGATCAGTATGTGGATGATATAAATTTCCTTGTTTTTTTCCTCATTATTAACAGCTACTCTCGTTACTCCGAACGAGATAGTCACCGCAGTGAAGGTGAATACGAAGAAGAGCGTTACGTCGATAGGAAAGAATATGACGGGAAATGGGCTGACGGCAATGAACCGGACAGGAACCACACTGAAGAACAACCAGAACCACCTCCACCTAAGGAAGATATATAGATCACTTATTTACAAAGTAACTAGTTTTGTGTCATTATTATATACCACCAAACAGAATGTGTGTTATGCACTTGGATATCTGTAACCTTTTTAATATGATTTCTATCATTGCATTTAGAAAATAATACTAATATGAAATTTTCATACTTATTCATGGAAAGGTAAATAATGTATGTGTGTAATTCTAAGCCCCAATCTAACCACAATTTGATTTGCAAAGTTCACATCATTTTAGTTTATGGGCTTGAAATTAAAATATTTGATATAATTTTAGGTTTAGAATAGCAAATGAATGTGTTATATTTGTAACAAGTGCTTATTATTAAAGTGTATTGATTTTCATGTTTGCCATCTCTTAAATTCAATTATTCATTCCAAGAAAATTTGGCATGTAGATGACTTCAAAATAAAAATAATAGAATACTATGAATATCTTTTATTTAATAGGTCTATAAGGTCAGTAGTCTGTTGATTCTTAGTATACATATTACTATAAAGTAGATCATGCGGTTTAAAAAAGGAATATTATAGAAATGTGATATCGAAGTATGCTGTCTTAGGTAGTTTGAATGTTCCAACTACAGCAACGCTTAGCAAAATCGAGCACTTTCAAAAGTACTGCTCGCGTGATACTCGTAATCAAATACCAAGTCAGTGACAAAATTGACTAGTGTTTTTTATTTAAGTTGGCATTGTTTGAAATTTTTTTTATATATTTTCTTTAGTAATATTATTTTTTTGTTGAAAAATTTGTAAGGCTTTCGTTTCGTCGTAGATTTTGGAGATAATCTAAGTTATAGTATATAATTTTCTTAGAGTTCTAAGAAAATTATAATATACTATAACTTCGAAATAAAAAAAATACTCAAAACATAATTTTTTTTAAATGAAATTATAAAAATCCAAATTACAACCAATGTAGTAAATTACTGTTTACTACATTATTTATACATTACTGAACTTAGCACACTCTGGCTAGTTTACGTTCCAATTAAGCTACAGCATAATTCGGCTTAAACTAATAAAAATTAGCTTTTACAACATGGAAAACAAAAATTTGTATATACCCTTGCACTCTTTATACCTTAAATTGTTATTTGCAGTGTGATATAAGGTTGTGTCCTATTATAATTAAATTACTCATTTTAATTATCAAAATTGAATTCTACTGGAGAAATAAATAGTTGTATAATATAATTGGAATGGACACAGAACAAACTGCAATAAGAAATAAATATGATTTTATTGTCTATAAAATAGTATCTATGTGCGTTTCTTTTTGTTCTTGTTTTTTGTAGAAACATTTGTATCAGAAACATTCCAATACCAAAACAATTGGAAGACAATTGCACCATTGGCTATAGTTGATACACAATATGTGACTATAATTATTAGGTCTCCTGTTTCCTGGATGGATGTAAATATTCTTGCAATACTGCCCGCAAAGAGAAGGAAACATGTCACTGCTGACAGTTGTCCAGTGCTACCATTCTTATAGTTTGTGATAACTTGGATTGCCTGAAACAGATCTCATTAGACAACATTTCTATGTGCAATGTACATATTTAAGGTCTACTTAATTAATTATGTATTACCTTGGCAACCAATATAATAGGAACATTAACAGCTTGCAAGGTCCATAGGACATCAACAGGAGTGTAACCACTGACTAAAGCTGATACTACAGCTGGGTATGCAGACAAGAATAGTGCAGCTTGCATTGGAGATCCACCATAATGCAGTACAAGAGCTGCTATTGCAGCTGTTTGCAGAGCCAGAAATGTACCTTCACCCCATGCACTAGAAAGACAAAATGTAAACAATCCTTATTCCTGTTACCTCTTATCATATGGAGTGCAAAGAATAAAGCTCAATACTAGTACACATCAATTATAATGTTTTTTACTTTAAGTTACCCATTTACTGTAGAACATATTAACTAATAAAACTCACCTAAAAGGGAAATTCATTACATAGCTATAGGTAAAGTTGGCAGTGATTGCAAATAGTTCTAGAAAAACCCCATATATATTGATACCTTTAGCACTCTTACTATTAAGAATTTTTAGAATTTGAGGGACTTTTACTAATATCGAGCCAGCAATTATACCAATGCCAAGACCTTTACTAAGACTGCTTTTGAAACATGGAACTGAAAAAAAGAATTCATATTTAAAAAAATTACGGGAAATATTTGGAGAGATTATCTTACGCAATAAGAAATACAAACCATCCAAAAAATTGTACTTTATAAAGTATTCGTTGAAGCATTTTTCAGACAATAAAGATATTAAAAACCCTTTTATAATATCACCCATTATGTAAAACCAAGGAAATTAAATACTTAATAGGGATTAACGATACAATATTAAATAAATTCCAAGTCCACACTGATAACGGAACAAATAGCACTAAACTAAAAACTAATTAGTGAAAGTTATTTTTATACATATATTTCCATTAATTACGATAAGAAATAATTGTTTTTAAGTTAGTACTTAGTTTATATAATAATATTTAAAGCAGCATATTTAAAAAAATATACAAAAATTATTGCAAAATTTTTAATAATTGGAAAATCCACGGAAATTCAACCTCTAATTTTCAGAATACTTTTTTTTATAGGTATTTAACTAGATGACATGGACACCAAACTGTTGCCATCTAAAAAGTACACAAATACAACGTGGATTTTTAATCAATGAGTTATTTTCAAGTTTAAATATCGAATTTACTTATCAAGTAACATAAAACTTATTCAAATGCGTTTTAATTAGTAATACATGACAAAGCCGTTTATTATTTATGTTTTACGATTAAATTATGAACCAAGAGTAAACTAGCACGTCGTTTTTTTCGCAAGCTGCAGAATAAACTATATTGCAAGTACAACGTACTTAATGTAGTATTGCTTTTAAATATTCAAACTTTTACTATGATTGTAAAGGAATCCGTTATTTGTTCCAGTATATGATAATAGAAAAAATCCATATAATGAATGCACAAACGAAAAAAAATATAGTCTATATACTATGATCTGAGATCTGTCATCTATTTCTATTTATCTATAATGTACTGAACTGTCAAAACGGCATCAAAAAAGGTGGTGGTGACCAAAATGCTATTGCAGTAAATTGAAATTCATAGTTTTACTTGAAAATAACTGCATGATAATGGGACGTTCACGCTCAAGAAGTAAATCTCCACGACGTCATCATAAAAGCAATAAACATTCGAGAAAGAAAAGTCGTTCTAAAGACAGATCATCCTCTCGAAGTAGGAGTACTAAACACGCCGAAAAATCAAGAGAACGGAGTTCAAAATCACGGTAATTTTAGTTAAATAGCAAAGCCTTAGTATAATAAGAGATTAAACTTTTATCGTGATATTAGTACTTTAGTATTGTAGAGCGGTAACATTATGTCAGATAATATCTCTCTGTTTCACTATAAGTAAAGTACAATAATAATAAGTAATATTCTTTGGCGGAAATTTTAAAACTCTTACTTTTGTATTTACAGAAAAAGGTCACATTCTGTGTCTTCAGCATCAAGCAGCGATGGATCATATGATGGTAGTAGAAGTAGAAAGAAATCAAAATCCCGCAATAAAATGGATGAAGTTGATAGGCTTGCAGAAATGGAAAGGCAAAGGCGTATACGAGAAGCAGAACAAAAGGTAACCTCTAACTAATATGTCTACCTAAAAAAAATATAATTATTTGGGATTCTAATGATCCTCAAATATTAACTGTTTAGTTGATATTTGAGGATCATTAAAATGAATGTTTAGTATCTGTGAATTTCTATTAAGTAAAACAAACCTTTTCAGGTAGTTGAGGAAGAAGCTGCAAAAAGAATAGAACTTCTTGTTAAGAAAAGAGTAGAAGAAGAATTGGAAAAACGAAAGGAAGAAATAGAAAGAGAAGTTGCTAAAAGGGTTGAAGAGGCCAAAAGAAAAATGGAGCATGAGATGATGCAAGAACTAGAAAAACAGCGGGAGCAACAGAAACGAGAGGAAATTGCACGACAGGTAACTATACTTTTCAAACACCAGTCATGTGTAAAAGCAATATTATGCGTTGTTGCTGTTACATATGACAAACCTAAAAATTGCTCTTGCAGCCCAAACCTTAGAGCATACATCACTATCTTATTAAAAATATAACTTTTGTAAACTAATTAGTATTTCGATCATATCTGTTAAAGGTCCGGTCAGGTGTAGTTCGAGTTAACAAGAACTTTTTATGTTACTATTATATTCATGTGAAAGTATCATGCATACATCCATGGTTGTCACCCATAAATAAATTTATATACTTAAGATAAAATACTCATTCCGAACAATTCCGATCTCACCTCCACTGTAATCTATTAAGATTCATATTATTCACTGTAAATAAAATTATAATTATGTTATAGTGAAAATATAAAATTTGACAAAAATCATTAGTGCCAATTGCACTTAAGATTTGATGTCATCTTGACATTTATTACATTTTTAGTGGTGGCAACCTAAACATTGCACACATTAAACAAATGTCTCGATATGATATCACTCTGAGAGTGCCATTATGGCTATCGGCTAGCTTGTTAAAGTTGTTCGTTTGACTGTCCTCGGCAGTCATGTAGTGTATAAGTCAGGTCAGAAGACTGCAAGACGTGATGCTGTAAGAATTTTAAGGAGTCGCTGCTTGTGGATCCTCCTCTGAAGCTGAAGGTATTTTTGAACCTATTTTTTGTATAACAATTTTTTGTTTCATGCTACTAAGGATTATGTAAATGGATCTATATGTTCAGCAAAATTTGTAATTACACTTTATTCTATAAACAAATTACTTTGCTGAAGCATTAAAAGTAGTATGAAAGATGTGAATGTGGGACATTACAAGTTGTGGGAAGAAATCAGAACAAATCTAACACAATGGTTAAAATACTGATTTGGTCATGATCTAGGCATATTGTAGATGTATTGCAATTTGTATCACAACGGGATCTAAACAAACATTAACATAATTGTTTTATTATACAGGCTGAAGAGGAACGTAAAAGAAAAGAGTTGGAGGATATCATGGCTGAAAACAATAAAAAGATTGAGGAGGCTCAACGCAAGTTGGTCAGTATATTATGATTGAAATTTTTAAACACTAACTGGTTAAATATAGCCAGATGATTGATAGATTAATTAAGAATAGATTGTTTTTTTTTATGTCTTGTCATCCTAGAACTATTTTCCAACTGTTTGAAGAACAAAGTTGAGTTTAGTTTAGTCTAATGAATAAACTGACTATATAAAGAAGTTAATACAAATTGGACTTAAAAATTTAATATCTTTTTAAATAGTGTCAATTAAAATAAGCACTACATTGATCACCGACTATAAGGTCGTCAAACGTGTTCAAATGCGAAGTATCGCTGTATGTGTTGACTTGTGTAGTTTCAAATATTGGATTCCAACAATCTTAAATTCTAGGCGGAAGAACGGTTGGCTATGATAGAAGAACAAAGGAAGATGGACGAAGAGAGACAAAAGCTGAAAAAAGAACAAGAGAAAAGAGTAAAAGAGGAACAAAAGAAAATATTAGGGAAAAACAACTCCAGACCCAAGCTATCATTTTCGTTGAAGCCGCTTTGATAGGTGAAAGTGTACCCTATTATAATTCAGATACTTCCATGTGTCTATGCATTTATAAGTGAAAATTTTTAATTATTCTTGGTTTATTATTTTTCATATACATTTCTTTGACACTTGTAAATATACTAATAAGTACCATAGTACATAGAAGATCTTGGATACAGTAAGTTGTAATTTTGTATAAAATATAGCTAGGTTCACCAACACAGTAAAATATGAGTAAAAATTACCAATAATTATTTCAGCTCAAAATTAAAAACAAATCCCATGATATTGTTTTAATGTGAAATCGAACAAAATCTTTAATGTTTAGTTATTCAATTATATATAAACAGGCTTTTCATGTTTTTTAATAGTTATAATATCAATGATGCTTAATTCCTTATTGTAAGAGAAAGAATAAGAGTGAAAAAAAGAAGATTAATTTAGGTTAATACGGCACTTGCAAAAGTTTATAAAGCAATACTAGTTAGTAATCAATCCATTCATTTTAGTATTATGTTCAAGGGCAACAAAGCTTACTTGAAAATTTCTCTGTTATCCCCAATCTCTACAAAAAAAATATTTTTGGTTATTTACCTTATCTTTTTAAGAAGACAGATTATATTACATTGACTTCACTTTATTAGGTTTCATTTCAATAAATTTTTATTCCTCTCAAAAATTGTTTTATTTATTTAACTAGGCTAGTATTTAGTTTTCAGTAAAATAATACTGTTACCATCTGTTTTTCTGTATGTTGTTGGAAAGTATTGAAATTTTTTTTCTTTCACACTTAGTAAGATTATTGTTTACATTTATAAAACTTAAGATGGTATGAAACCAAAAAAAGGAAAAAAGTTCTTAGAAAAATAAGTTAAGAGCTTCAAGACTACTTCAGGTACTCCTTTTCTTTATCCCTCATAAATGAAATCAACCTGGATGCCGCTATGAAAACGGAATCATTTCGTTTCGTGGATATCAAATTAAATTCTTGGGTTTTACTTTTTAACACATCTGTCTCCTGAATTGCGCACAATTTGAGGATCTCCGTTTTCTTTTTTGGTTTGAATTCAATATAACTCGCTTTGCCTAGAGGACCATCATCTAAAGTACTAAAGCTGAATGAATTTTTTAATGTGGTCTTACAAGATATTGTGTTAAGATCTGTGACGCTACATACACTTTGTACAGCAGTATTTGATTTTTCCGAGCTTGAATTAGAAGATTTATTTTTTATTTTTAGTACATTTTGAGAATGGTTAGATATATCAACTTCGGGACTTCGTTCGTTTTCTGTCAAACTGCTGTGTGATAATTGTTCCTGTTTATTTGCAATTTTTTCGTCAGATAAGTATGGTTGTACCATAACAGTATCCTCGGTGTCATAGAATCGTTTGAGCTTATTTAGAATTACTTCAACATCTTGCTCAGATCCAATCTCAGGATCTTCATATGATTCTTGAATTTCAATGGTGCCTTTGTAAAAATAGTCAACAGGTAGAGAATACCCTCGTACATAAAGTTCGGCCGCACCCCCATATTTTGGTAGAGTCATAGGTTGCCTATATATGCATTCAAAATCACCCGTTGATGCTTTTGGATTATTTGCATAATCAATTACAACTGGAATTAAAGGAATTAAAATTACATAGTAATTAATGATTTGACAGAAATGTTTTCTTCCTCTATGGATGAAAAAATTATAACTGCACATTCTAATTTCTAATTCACACATTAGAATTACTGTAAAAGCCTCATTTGTCGTAATACAAGGTTATACCAAACCTATTCTTTATAATGCGAATAAAATAAAATGTAAATATAGTACCTTTAATTATATCTGATAAAACAGCCGGGCATATTTTTGCAGTCACTTGTGTTGTACTGTTAAGATCTGGACATGAGTTTATTTCGATCAACCATGGCTTATATTCTTTGTCCAAAATAAAATCACAACCGTACAACTCAAAACGGTTTTTACTAACTGAGAGGGAGTCTTGACAGCTCAGCATAATTCCCACAATTGATTTCTTCATTCCAGGATAAATTATAGAATCCCACACATCATCTCTTCCAGTTTTATTTAAATAGCTTTTGTACTTATTTAAGTCCCACATATTGTTACTGGGAAGTTCTAAGTGACGGCCTTTGCAGTTTGTATATTTTCTTTGCACCGCATTATTCGTTAAGTGGATAGATTCGTGATAGTTTTTAAGATTGTATTTCTGCGAACTGAACTTTAAATAACAGTCTCGATACATCCATATAACTAAAGGATAGGTGCTGGTTACCAAATAGTATTGTCGGATATCGAACTTTGTCTCGTGAATCAGAAGTGGCTCCTCTGTAAAAAAACGTTTTTAAAACATTTTAACAATACATCAAGGTTAAAGTATTATTCTTATATTTTCATTCTGATGAATGCATTGGTTACCTATGTATTTCTGAATAACATGTTTCGCATTGGCTTTGCACAACAAATTCGTAATTACTCCTAACTTAGAGGCCATTCTTATGCCCCTACCTCTTGAGCAATGAGCTGGTTTTATTATCCATATATTGTGGCAACCCTCGCAACTTAGCTGCGGCCTGTATTTGTGGATTTCTTTCAAAAGATATTTGGCATAACTTAAATATAATGGCAATTTATTAGTTTTATCTTGGGTAAATACTTCATTCCTCGCAATGATACAATAGTATTTTTTTAAAAACGAGTTCCACTGTTGGTCATTTACAGTGTTAATTTCTCGATCAATATCTTTATGCTGTTTGCGAAATAAATATTCCTTACATCTATTCAATGCAAAAACGATCACATTTATAGAAATTTTGCCGTTATGATTAAAAATTGGTCTCTCATTGGCCACCATAGAAAGAGTCCATTTCAACAAACTAGTGCATGCTGTAATTTTGTAATCTTGTATAAAGCCTTCAATTTCACCTGGTTCAGGAGTATTATATGATCGGGGACCTTTGACTTCTGCGATGTCTTCGATAAAGAACCAATAATTTCTCTTCATTGAAGAGCATAGCCCCTGTTTAGATGTCCACACAGCATCGAGTTCCAACTTATTAATTATTGTAGTATAATCCTTTGACATGTCTATAGTCGTATCTCTTCTATCATCCCGAGATCTCCATACGAAGTTAGGATTATATTTTTCTACGAAATTGGACAGAAGTAATCTTTCAAGTTCACTTTGTATTTCTAATTTGTTCGAGTATACATCACTTCGTATCTTTATGAGATTCATGCGGTTCAAAGGTAACTTTTCCACCCAACCGCGATCTAATAAAGCTTTCCTTACGGCATTACAGCTGCCTTGGATTGAGAATATTTTTGCTTCTTTTATAGCCTCTGCAGCCTTCCTTTTAAGACTTGCATATTTATTAGATTTTGCCTCACAACTACATATAAGGTAGCTTTTTTCTTTCGGCGAGAGACCCGCAGGTGATAGAGTCTTTGAAATCTCCATCCCTATCTTTTTGTTTTGACCCAATTTATGGAAAGGAGTAAATATGCGTCTCACACCACCCTTGTATAATTTCTGTAGATAAATTTGAATTAAAAAATTAAACACTTAACGCAAGGGGTTGAATTTTTAAATACCTTTACGACTTTTGATTTTGAAGCTCTGGTGATTTTTTTTAGTCCAGTAAAGCGGGTTGCATTTTTTGCGAGTAGAGTACCAGTGATTTTCTAAAATTTGCAATAAGTATACTTAGTCTGACTATAAATACTAGTTACAATTAAAAATAAACAAAATCCATAGGTTCAAAAGTAATATTTTGAACCTATCGATTTAAAAGATTTTTCCTTGAGTTTTCTCATTTTGGCGAAAATATTTGCGATATATTAAAATGGTGATAAAGAGAGCCCAGTCGCTGTGCATAACGTTACATAGCGTAGGTATGGAGCCAAATGCAATGTTTAAATTCGCTTGCTATTAGTAAAATGTTTGTGTACCGGGTTATTTATAGGAATAATGAGACCTCATCTGTTTGTGACGGAGTAAGAGAAAGAGTTCGAAGAAGTCCGGTCCGAAAGCAAAACGGTTTACCTATCGCGGGAGATCTGCACCTAAGACTGTATATTAAAAGATGACTTAGAACTTGGCTAAGAGACCTACCTGAATGTTTAAAGAATAGGGTGATCAAATCAAATCACCAGTACTGAAGCGGTACGTAAAAGGGAGTGTGACCACAAATTTTTTTTCTTGCATGAGCAATACCTTTACAATTGAGCAGAATTCATTCAAATTCAAATTCAAAGAAGCTTTCCAATTAGTAGGTAGAGTGTATCGTCGGCACTTCGACGTCAGTGTTGGTTTGGGGTAGGTACGAATGTGGGGTAGGAATAGGTGGCTATTTAAAGGTATCAAAAATTGCACAAGTTTATCAAGAACCATGAAGTGAAGACCTTTAGCAACATAATGTTTAATAACCAAGAATGGTCTTTCCAGCTAGAGCCGGCGCCGGGTCGTAAAGCTCGGTTTACGCGGTCTTTGTTCTAAAACTTTCAGACTTTATTAAAGCCGAAGACTGGCCATCTTGTATCTTTATCTCAGTGGATTATGATTTATGGTCAGTTTTAGAGAATACTCTGAACATCATGATAATTTGGAGCCCCTAAAACAATTCGTCCGGCAGTGAAGAATTTTCCTATGGAAAGTATGCGTGCAGTGATTGTCTATAAATTACTGATTATTGTTAAAATATCTTTGTATACTAGCCGAGTGATTGATAGGTTTTTTGATTTCTTTCATAAAATTAAAATTAATTAATATTAAATTGTCATACAAATAAAATTAATTACTTATATTTTTATACTATTGTCATACAAATAAACAAAAATACAAAATATACTTAGGTGTTCATACAACTTTACCTTTTTTCTTTTGCCAGATTTCGTTTTTATTGGCATGATGATGAATTTATGTCACCATAATATATAGTCAAGGTATCTGTTGAAGTTTAGATATGTAATAAATTTCAATACCAACGTACGTAGTTCAAATATTTAAATACTTATCTGTAATTTAAATTGATCTTACTTTTGGATATTTTAATTTTAATTTAGTCCATAATGCATGATTCGTTTATTTATTTAAAATAAAATTACACATTTTTTATTAAACATGTCACTCAAAATGTCGAAAACATTAATGATTAAAAAAATGTCAACAGAGATTTTGTTTCAATCTATTCAAAAATGCAATTTAGATGTTAAATGATTCTAATCAACTAAAATTTATCTGTGGAGAAATGGAAAGCTAGGATAGGATATATATATATAATCAATACACATAGTTAACATACACACAATAATACAATAAATATATTATAAATTTTCAGAATGTAACAATAAATTTTTAAGCTTTGCAACAACCTACACAATTTTTAAAGCACTTCATATTTTTGTATTATTTCTTTTTAACGACGAATCCTCGAAAAATGGCGTAACTCTGTATGGGGCATAATTAATAGAAGTACAACTTTTAGACAAACTCAATGATTTTTCTGTATGCTTATTTTGATTTTCATCGCGGAGCTTACAAACGCTTAGACCTATGGCACTTAGCTTTTTAATTGGATTGGAATCTTTTCCAAACGCACCTGAAGCTGAAGTTCCTAAAGTTGGCTTTTGCCTGCTTTTGATAACTGACTTAGACTGCGTAGTGTTAATCAACATTTTATTTTGAATAGAAATAGTTGATCGAAGAATACTTGCTGTTTCACGTTCCCATTCAGCTGGATCGATATAACAACGCTTATTACCAACAGACCTATCTAATTTGGGCATTTCGAATTTTTTCGCGGATTCCGTTCGGTATTTTGAAATTTTTGTGTTACTTGATTGTTCATCTCCAGGTCTGCAGCAAGAATGGGGCTTAATGCGTCGTTTAGACTCTGAATCTTTTTCGCGTCTTCCTCGATGAGTCCTATAAGAGAGCGCGGACGATTTACGCTTTTTTGATGTTTTAAAAATGTTACTTGAATTAATAACGTTAACAGTTTGGCGTACCGTTATAGAATCCCGTGGGCCTATCAGAATACCATCTTTGTTAGTCGGTAACGCGTCGTATGGATTAAGCCATGTTAGAAAATCTGTAATAATGGGTCCACTATATTCTGGTGGAACCGGTTGACCAGGGTCTAGTGTAGTATCTCCCACGGATATTGGCGTAGTAAATGGCGTGACAGACTTTGGTTCAATTCTCTTCTCTTTGGATTTTTTTATAAGTCTTTTACCGTTTATACATAGTTGTAAGCCTAAATATGCTGGAGCTTTCGGGATAACTTGCCGGTAGACTAGTTCGAAGGTGCCCGTATCGGCTTCAGGATTTGAACGTCTATCTAACACGACTGTAAGAAATAGATTGTTAAAACTTTATAGTATTTTTATTTAATAAATATGAATATTACTCATACCTTTTATAACATCTTCAAGACACTGCGGGCACAATCGTGCTGTTACTGAAGTAGTTGGCGCTAAGTCTGGGCTCGAATTGATTTCGATAAGCCAAGGAGTGAAATCGTCAGTCAACATGAAATCGGCTCCATACAATTCGAAGCTGTTTTGCCTTTTATCCATCGACTCTTGGCAGGCGAGCATAGCGCCTATCAAACACTGTTTGATTCCTGGATAAATTTTTGAGTCCCACATTTCATATTGTCCTATCTGTCTTCAAAACATGAATGCCTAATTAATTTTAGCTTTACGATGTTTATGTATATAAATTTTAAAATTTACCTCAGATAGGCTTTGAAAGTATGACAATCCCACATGTTTTCATCAGGCAGTGCCTTGTCTCTGTCGCCGTTATTTTTATATTTCGTTTGAATTGCATTATTCGTGAGATGAACGGACTCATGATAATTCGACAGACTGAATATTTGAGAGCTAAATCTTAAATAACTGTCTCTGTAACAGTTGAGATCATTAAACAATCTCAAAATTATTTAAAATCAAAATAACTTTCGACAACGCTTACTTGTACACCCAGATCGTTAGTGGTTGACAATTTGTAACTAAAAACCACTGCCGAATATCAAACTTTGTGTTGTATATGACCAACGGATTTTCTGAAATAAAACATACCATTTATATACAATTTTCGATTTCTCAAATCCACATAGGTGTACGCTACCTATGTATTTCTGAACCACATATCTTGTTTTTTGCGCAGATACGTTAATTAAACCGATGATATCCTTTATATTATTCATTAGTTGGATTCCCTTTCCGCGACATTTATTGCCCGGTTTGACTATCCAAATGTTAAAAACTCCATCTATATCTATTTGAGGCCAATACTTCACCATAGTAGCTAGAATTTTAGATGATTTCCTTTCCAATTGTCTGTAAATAATTACGTCACCTTATGAAATATGTAATATTCATAATATTGTCTTTTATTAATATAACTATTACTCATTTAAAGAAAAACACTTTGGAGATTATGTATTTTACAAAATTTAAACTGACTCCGCAATTTGCAATCCGGGAAAATGGACAGCGTGAGCCAATTTTGCAAAAATCCTTCCGGTTTTAGTCGATATCAACTCCGGGGCTATAAATACAAATAATACATAAACCTCTCTGCAGCTGCGACACTTATTTTGACAATTAACACCTTTTGTCTTCAGTCTACCGTGACACCACGCTGGAAAGCACGCGAAACGTCGGAAAAATTTAAAATGTAATATACTTAAATTTAATGAGTTAACAAAGTGTTTTTATTTAAATGTAATATTCATGTTAAGATCGATTATATTTTGAGGTTGAATCCTACCGAATATTAATGTTTTTGTCTTCGTTAAATTTTGCATTTTCATGTACCAGGAGATAATGATGAGTAAGGAACTGGTCCCATTCGTGTTCCCAAACGTGTTGAGCTTGCTCTTCAGTGTCGTCTATATCCTTGTGAGAGAAGAACGCCACGTATTCATTGAGCCTTGCTATCGCAAATTCTACGGCACTAAATGGAACCTTTCCGTGTGGTTGTACGAGATTTTGATCATTTTTCTCTTGAAGTCTATTTGAGAGCCATTTCAAAACACTTATGCAAGCCGTTATTCTAAAGTCATCGATAAATTCTTCAAGGCTATCCGAATTATAAATGTTGTAACAGCGTGGAAATCGTGTTAATGCTACTCCAGGGTCCGTGAACCAATGCATTTGGGTTAGAGAAGACGTTAAACCTTCTTTCGTTGTGAAAACTGATCTACAAAATCTAAAAAAAAAATTTGGTTCTATAAAATGATATAACAAAACTTGAGAAAATAATTAGTTACCTGCTGATTACAACATCTTTGTTACTAAGTAGCCAATCATATTTATCCCTTTTTGTCGTCCATAGAAAATCAACCGAATGGTGTTCCATAAATTTGTATAAAATCATTCTTTCGACTTTGGTCAACTCTTTGCCCGATACTTTTCGAGGATCGACGTTTGTTGGTGGGTGTCGAACCTGCGTAGTTTAATAATAAATATAAATATGGATGAAAACAAAAGCGAAATTAATTAACATTTGATAAGTGAATATTCTGATACCTAGCCTAGAACAGTATAAAATTAAAACTGAAATAATCTCTAAACGAAATTATTTCATGACCTAAGATACTTTTTTTATGTGAATTAAAAACTTATTTATAGCTTCTCATTTGTAGTATTAAGTACCAAGCCACTTCAAAGCAAGATAATATATCATATATGTGGGTAATGTAATTATATTCTATTCTGACTTTTACCTTATGCGTCTCGTATTTCTCTATCCAGCCACGCTCAGTAAGACCTCGACGAACAGCCGGAAAGCCACCCCCCTTTATCATGAACACTTTGCGGTCTTTCATCGCAGTATCAGCTATCTTCTTCAGCTCATTCCATCTCTCAGGACTCACCCAGCTCTTGTACTGCTTTAGTTGCTCAATAGAAGATGTTTCAACTGTAAGAACGTTCAAATGTTCTTATTTTTTGTTAACTCGCCTCAATTTAAATAAAGTAACAATCAAATCGAGTTTATAAATAGCAGTTATGTCGCATTATGCAATAACTTTCGTTGTTGTTAATGTGTTTAATTTATAACGAATATAAAAAGTGACAGATAATCGTAGACTAAATGTAAATTAGAAAAGAACGTGTTTTCGTATCATATAAACTGCAATAAAATTCTCGTCTTTTCCGGTAAGTGACGCAAAATAGCGTTCAGGTTAACGGAACTTTATGAAGGTTTAAGTGTCAATTTGAACAGGTATGTTCCAGAGACGGGCACTCGATCACTATACAAACCTAATCCATGATCAGACTTAGATATGGAAGCTGCACTTGATGGCCTTAATTCCTTTTTGGCAATACTCTCCTTATGAAGTTTCGAGTCAGATACGCTCTCCTCTAAATCCATAGTTATAGCCATGTGAAATGTTTAATCTTGGGTGTTCTGAAATATAATTGATTCCGTGACATGATTACTTTTCATTTCAACGTCTTCACGGAATGCTTAATGCCATAAGACTAGCAAACTATTGGATCCCATTTGCTTTTTGAAATATTAACCTACTTTATGTAGCCTACATTTTCTTCCTGTTAGCTGTTGCTAGGGGCCATCGTGCCGAGCTCGCCATGGCACCAGCGGCTTCGTGTGACGTCATAGGATACCCGTCCTTCAAACTTTCGAATATTTGATAAATATATGCGGCATATACTAATATTGAATTGTCTTACCTTTAAATAGGTTGAAAGAAGCAACTGAATTAATAAAAACAGCTCGATTTAAATAAAATAATAAAAATACTAAAAATTTATTTGGTTATTTCATATTGACTTTCCTTACTTTGACATTTACTGTTAAAGAATAAAGGAGAGTAGGTAATAGAAAAGTAAAAAGGTTGCTTTAATCCCAATGACTCAATGTGGTTAAACGATTTCCAGAGATTAAAATACGTTACCCCATCGACAGGCCTGTGATGGTGTCGAAATCAAATGGTAGGTGAATGGAGTGGTGTTTTAGTAGGTACTTGACTGTAAATAAACTTCCGTACGTTAGTTAACCGATACAGGCAATACAGGTACAATGACAGGCGGGTCTAACAGCTGAAAGGTACTACATACATTAAAGAGCCTTTAAGGTGTTGTCAACACGGCATACTTTTACATTTCAAGAAGTCATATCAGTAAGTGCCAGCAGTACTTCAATAAAGCTGACGCTCAAACAAAGGCACCAAATTTACATCTAACCGACTACATCCTCAAATAATTGAATTGGAATCACGAAAGCGAATATGGTACCCGGAACTAGTATGATGATTATTTGAAAATATTTTCCATAGTGGAAATTGTTAATGTTTTTTTTCAGTTTCGTAGATGGTTTTTAAATTGTGTAAATTTTTATAGAATCGGTGCTAATTATGATAATATTAGTAATAAGCGGATGATAGTTGAATTAAGCGATAATTTTTAACTAAAAATTTACAATATATACATATGTATTATTATTAAGATTTCACTTCTTATGAGAATTTGTATCACTGAACTTATAACAATTCCGTATTTTCAAGTATAATAAACCCTTACCCTTTATATTTCATTTTTTTGTAAGCATGAAGTAAATCAAACTAATGCTAACAGCGAAAACTTAGTCATAAAAAAGATTACTGGGAATATTTTAATTAGAAAATTAGAAGATTTCTCATTCAAAATCTCCATAATGATTACGATATTCTTTAAATACTATCACATTACCAAATTCCCTTCAAAATTTATAAATCTTTCGCCATGAAATACATACAAGTTTAATTTAAATTGAGATTACCTAATTCTGTAGTTGAATTATTGTAAGATATTATTTTTCTGCTAACTGACAACAATAACATTGCTTAAAACTTAAACATTTGTAAGACCCACAAGAGTATAACGAACAAAGATTATCTGCACAGAATACACATACTGCCTACATCAAATACAGTGTAGGGTAACATTATTGTCATTTATTTTTGATAAATGACAGTTAGTGATGTGTCAGTATTGTTTTGACAGATACGACTCCGTGACATGAATTGAAAGCAAGATGGCGAGTTCATCTCCCGTTGATCGTTCGCTTCGTGTAACTTTTAGAAAATAAATTGTCACCTAAGACTAACAAACATTTAATTTTTTTCGAATACATTTATGATTTCGTAATATTTTTAAATTGAGGAACACGTGTTGTAGTGCTCTTAATAATTTGGGTTAATTTAAAACTTTAATGTGCATCAATCCCACCTGAGGAATGTTGGTTTTTTTCTGTGATTTGTGATTTGGTCAGGTGTTTAAGAGTTAAATTTTGTTCTTGCGCAGTGACTAGTGTGTGAGACTAGAGAGTTTAGATGTGTTTGTGTCGTGGGGATGTTAGATGTCGGATTTGTTTCCAATGTTGGGAAACAAAACCGTGAACTATTTGTTTTGATAGAACGTGAACAATTACATTAATCACCGTGGATCCGACAGGAGTGATGGCCTGTGAGGTAAGATCTTGAAATTAATCTTTCACCATTGAATTTCTTATACAAACTTCAACATCTTATGTTTTCACAATTTGATTTAAATAGTGTAACATATGCAGCATAGTATTTGATACCTATGTTAGGCCTTTATTTTTAAGTTAAAGCTTGATTCAAAATTTGTATAATAGACAAAATATGAGTAATCTGTTAATTTATAGATGGTTGTTTATCTCATTGTACAATAATATCTAAAGTTTAATAAAATATATTCTATTAAAACATACACTGAAATAGGTAAGTGGACACTATAATCATTGATGTGCAGCCATGTGATACATGGTTTTTCTGCTTACTTATTTATGTGCAATTGTTATTATCTACTATAAATTGTGTGTCAAGAATGTGTCATGCCACTGATAACCAACTCTCCATTTTGATAAAAACAAATATCACATTAGATACATGTGCGGTTATCTGAGATATCTTTAACTGCTTTATTGTTCTTCTCACTGAGTCTAAAAATTATACTTATAAATTTTTAACTTCCGTTTTCTAAGAAATTTAATATATGGTAGTTGAATTTATTAGGTAACTATCACATTTAATACCATTTTAAAAATCACTATAGCTTTCTAATAAAGAATTTGTAATTTTCAATTTTAACTCTACCTGCATGTATAGCTTTGAGGCACAAAATCTATGAATATTGCATATAAGCATATTAGTTTTATCAGAATAAAATTATAAAATTTGTGACATGTTCATGAAAAATGTAAATGTAATAATTTTTCTAATATTGTATGTATTTACTATCAACAAGCAACCATACCATTGTCATTATAATATGAAAATTTCTGATAGTAGTAAGAATATAATTTGTAGATAGTATTCTAGTTATTTTCCAAGACTGATTTCTTATATTTGTACCTTTCCCTTAGTGGTTTTGGAGAGGACTTCTATGTTTAATAGAAGTGTATTAAAAAAATTCCCCCGTTTAAATTGGGTCTTCATTTGGTAATCTTTACATTAGTCTTATTGTTCCATAATTGTGACATTTTGCCTGAGGTTTCCCACGATTCAATTGTTATTTTGTAAGAGAGCGTGTGCGTGGCGCGACCGCATAGGCGCCGATATCGTGAGAGCAAAATGTTACGTTTTCGGAGGTCAAATTTTACCGTAATGTTAATAAAATGCCTACTTGTTTATTGACCTTAATAATCTTGCAATAAAAAAATCGTTCAATATCTGTAATTATTATCTTTGTAGTATGTTTTTTTATTTGTATTCTCAAGGGTTTTTGTGGCACAACCATTAAATAATACCATTTTCTTAATGCTTCAACAAAAAATATATAATTTTCTTGGTGACGACTTGATTACTAAATGATAATTGAATAGTTAAAAGTTTAAAGTTAAGTTCACTTTACAATTGCCACACCTAGTGGCTAATACCAAAGGTATATTTGAGCCTTAAACGAATGTCACGGTGTTACGACGGCGCTGTGACTAAAACGTTATCTATGTGGGCCGTTGTTTCCTCGTAGGGCCTCCGGTTGCACCCGTACATGTGCGGAAAACCACTTTAACATGACCTGTTATGGCTGAAGAATAAACTATGTTGTATTGTCAACAACAATGCAAGGAGCACAGGAAAGTGCGATTATTAACTGGTTAGGTTAACCAAATATGTTTATTAAGCAGTAAGGTAAGCGCAATGCATTTTCGTATTACGAAAGTTTGTATGTTTTCGACATTGCGTTCCGAGGGTTTAATACGAAAATTTTTAAAAGGTTTCAATCCAGTTGTAGCTCATAACGAACCTTAATTACATAAATTGATTTTAAATTACACAACACTCGTTTCCATTATTATGTGAGTTGCAAAACGTGTTAAGGCCAAGTACCAAGTATATTATAATAAATCCTTGAGCTGGGGTTGACAGAACAAAGGACTTGACGTTAACTAACAAAACTTGAACTTGTTTCGTCTACACTCGACAGTAGAAATGTAGAACGTGGTTGTTAATAGTAATTACTCAATTACTTATTTATATCCATATTTTTAAGTATGTAATTGTTAATGATTTCTACCTAATAAGTAATTACTTAGCTTATCACGAATAACGTTTTATTATTAGAAATTGAGTAATCTAGTTCACTGGTGGCGTTTTGTGATTTTCTTTTTGTGACGGCTAACATGCAGTTGATTAGCAAAAAGTCGATTCGTTATTATTGTCAGTCATCGCGTTGTTAAACATTTTCAGTAGTCGTGCGCTTAAGGTCACTGACCCGGATTTAATAACAAATATCTATAAACAGTTACAAAATTAAAGGAATAATGTATCAAGCCGCTTGACAAATTTTCTAAAATATTATAATGTCGAAACCTTTACAGCGGCATCGCTAACTAATAGAAAAGGTAATTTAACAACTTATGATTTAATTTAAAATTAATTCTTTAACAAAATCAGTTTTTTATTATTTAATTTTATAGCTAGAGTAACTCGATTAACGTTTAACGATTTAGTTGTAACCCTGCGTTGAAAATGTTGTTTGTTAGTTTTTATTTTAGAACACGGCAATTTTTAAATACATTTTGAGTATTGAAATTACAGATAATCCAATCTTATAATGTAAGTTTAAGTATTTTTTTAGTTCAAATTTAGTTTGCGCTGTGATGAATAGGAATAGTGCCATAAGACTATGCTGGTATACCTTATACAAGGATATACAGTATACGGATTGCAGTAATCTTGATAAATTCATAATGTACAAAGGTTCTATTTTCGGCTCCGCTGAAATAAATTGAACTTTAATCCGAGTTGTTCGTGATTCATTTGACCTATGCCATTGGTGCTGGCGGGTGAAAGGTGGGGTACCGTTTCGTTACAATTTGTCCCCCCTTTTGTCCTACTTACAAACCATTTAACAAGTCGCCACCTATGAATTATGGCAGACAGGGAGCCCTATAGTAACAATAATGTGCCTAGGAAAAAATATGATCAATTCAAATAGGCCTTGTGGATATTTTAAACGCAGAAGTTTACTAGAGTTGTAAACTTTTATTATTTGATTACTATCTGTAATCAGTTAAATTGTGTTTTTGTTAATTTCATAACACAAATAAAATAAACCAAAATTATGTTACGGTGAATTTTCATCGCTCTAGATTGTAATGTAAATAAATATTAAAAACGAGTTATTCGGCGCATGTTTGAGATTTACACACGCTGTTGCACCTACGCCATTTATGTAACGTGGTATTTTTATTTGTAATAATTTAGATGAAATTTTATCGCATACGCGTGGGATTGATGATTTGTTTTGTGGACTAGATTTCTTAATTCGACGGATTGTGACATCATTACTGTTTTAGGATTTTGAAAAAAAAAAGACTAACTCGCTAGACGGTATAGGCGATAATTGGATAGATCACACCGATCGGCAAATAATAGTAACGTTAATTCTGCGTAAAATAATTATAAATGTATATAGTGTTGTGACTTTTCTAAAAACATCCACATACAGCCTCAGATCCGTTTTTTAATTTTGAAATTTCCTCACAAGAAAATGGATAAAACCTAGAGTTATATGCTGATTGTATTTTCCGTTCTATCAATATTTATAAGTTGGCCAGCAATAGAAAACAGCTTCCCTAATAAATCGTGCAACTGCTCGGCAAGTTTTTACTGTCCGAGTTTGTAAATAAATTGGATTAAGCAAACGTTGAGCAATGAGACTTGAATTAAATAAAATACTTTATAACCGAATTAAACGTGATGTAATTTTACTGTTATATATAGCGATTCGAAGGCTTTTTGACACTTGAATGATAAAAGACAATATGATGAGACTTGATTATTTGAATTATTTTAGTTTAAACATAAATATACATAATTTAACGTGAAAGTAATAGCATTTCTTTCAAGGAGGTATTGTCTTTACTATCTTAACTATGTATATGCCGCTTCCGCGTATTTGCAGTCTGGCCGTCCTGAATTTGAAATTCAGCTTATGAATTTATTTATTTAATAAAGAATATAAATATGTCGAATACTATTTTTTGGGCGATGGACAGGCTGGTGAAAAAATATAAACATAATCTTGGTTTTGACTTTATTAAAAAGAAGCGTTAACACAGAAGCTACGAAAATTATTTTTGATAATTTATTTATATTTAAAGTTCATTATTTGTAAATATATTGGAAATAGCTATTAGTAACAAGGTCTACAATACTTATTGCAGAGATATTCGTACAAAATTTCCTCCGTCGGAACTTATCTATACATATATTACCTAGCTATTAAATTTGCACGATTCTCTTGTTTGTAAGAAACGATGTAAGGTGCAAAGCAGATGCACACCTCGACTTTTAGAATGCCGCAGGACCAGTACGATGAGGCTATTATCCAGATGTAGAGCCCTGAAATGCCATTCAGCGATGACAACAAAACTAATAATATTTATTGTAGAATATGTTTATGTGATAAGGTCTTAACGCTGAACGCAAACAATAAAGTCGATTAAAGGTTTTTATCATTTTTAGTTAACGAGAAGGACAGTTTGTGTGCGATTACCATTGAGACCAGTTTTTATCTATTTTAACAATAAATCGTTGGCGAATATTACGAAGTAGAATGGCAAATTAAATTGAAGTAATCGCTGAAATTACGGTCATTCGTAATTCGCTCTGATATTGCCTGCGGTGGTGTATTAAAAGATCGATTTAATCGGTGAAGGTGGATACTTTCAGTTGCTTCCGCATAATTTATTGTAGAATCGATTTTGCTTATGGAAGAATGTTTTATGTACTGTATTGATTTGACGGTACCAACATTTAATTCATTTTATAATATTATTTGATTTTGGTATTTACGGTGGTCATCGAATCGCAATTTTCGCCTTTAACTGCAACTTGTTCATGCATATAAACTTATATTATTTATTGACAAGTTTTCATCCTTCCATTCACCTGTTTGAAATTACATTAGTGCATAGACCTTTGTTAAATGTTAACGTTATAAAATATATACCAACCTGACTTATTTGTCAACATGTGTTCTATCTATCTATCCTTGATCTTACATTTCATTGTTTAACACGCGATAATTTCTAGCTAGTGCGTAATAAACACAGTTTTATTAGCTTCTATTTGAGTATACACGTAAGAGAAAGTGTAACCTAATAAAAAATATATTTGACTATTAGCGATCATTTTAATATCACAGTTTTGTTGCTTTAATACAGTTAAGGCATTTTGTAATGAGTTTTTTCTTCCATATAATGACCGGTGGATACTAAAATACATCTTAATAGCATAAACAAATAACGACGCCATTACAAACACATGAATTCCAAGTAAAAACGAATGAAAATGTCTTGCTCATTATTTTCGCGGGGCTTATACCACTACAAAATAATGTGTCTAAATTGTTGAATTTCCTTGCCGTACTTTAGTGAAGCTGTAATAGGAAAAGGTTTTATATGAATCGATTTTAAATTTACTTTATATGATGTGTTAGTATTAGTTCAGGACAAACTTTAATTAACATTAATCAACTTTCCATAAGATAAAGAGGAACTGGAATGACATTTCAATAGGTATTTACTACATCTTGCGAAATGGCTATAATTCATGCTAATTGCTCGGTCAGCAATGTCGCAATGACCTTGCGCGAGCGCCGGCCCCTCTTGTAATACTTGTCATACCATCGCGCTCGTCAACTTATTATATCATTGTTTGTTTAAACTATTTTTTCTTATACTTAATTATACGGCAACCAAAAAATGTAATCATTTTTTTGTTCCTTTCGCCGGAATGAAAACTAAAGAGGTTGATGAGGATGTTTTTACATTTTTGTGTATGTTAAATTTCTGTTCTATCCGAGATGGAAATATACGAATGTTCAACGCCACTCAGAGTTTTCAGAGGTTTGGGTACATCCACATAGTCTTATCCCACTTAGATCATCTCGAGTACTAGGAATGACATTGCGTTAGTTTTGATTCTTATAAAACGCGTTGCTTAAAAGGAAAGTGACACCAGGAATGCATAGTTTTTCTATCGTAATCGCTTCGCACCCGGCACTCGTCAGTAATTATATAATACAGGCGTGTAATAATTTCGTAAAATAATTGCGCTACACATTTGGTTAATACTGATTGCGGCCATTTAATCGGCCGTAGATTGCGTGATCGTGCAATGTGCCCACTTTCAAAAATTACTTTCGCTCTATTGTTCCGATGTTTAGTTTATAGTTTTTATAAATGCGTGATAATGTAAAAGTAGATTATAGTTGAGTATCATTTCAATGAACAGCTCTAGTGTGTTTTATTTTTTTTATATCAGATTCGAAGTCATCCCTAAGTGCTGCATGAACAATGAAGGTTAAAAAACCTACCTAACCTTCTATAACCTTCAATAACATAACTTAGTTACCATTATTTCGTAATTTAGTATTTAATTTTTAAAGTTCATAACAATTATAACACACCCAATATTATGTAATGACTTCCATTCTTATGTAGCCGCTTTCTAACACATGGGTAATGAGATACAGTGTGAACTTTCGTCTCGGTGTGGTTAACCGCATAACCTATCATTTTATCAGTTTTAGATGTGATATTTATCAAGCAAGCCCCTATTGAGATGTTGTTTCTTAACCCAGTTGGTAAAGTCCAGATTCTATATTTACAGGAGTAACTGCTACCGCAGCGGTCGATTTTACTAAAGAATATTTTAAATGGATCTCGAAAGCGCGAATATAAATCTTGCTACATTTGCTACTGTAAAAGATATGTTTTTTTAGCGAGTGTAGTATTGAAGATGGAACTCAAATTTATGATTATATCATATCCCACGAATGTTAATGGCGGATAGAACCATTTTTGTCCACGATTGCTTTATTGGTATTTCGATTTAGATATTTTTAAGAAAACGTTAATCATGTAATTTGAATCTTGTTTCTCATTATGTTAATTTTGCCTTATCTCTAGAATCTGAGTTATCATTATTTCAAATGATTACGATACAAAATTTCAAAATTTTTTTATTTAAAATTACCTTTACACTTCATATGATTTTAGAATCGTCGTGGTACCACCTACCGCTACACTTTCGCACAAATGATAGGTTTTTTTATTTATTAATAATATACATCATATAGTATATAGGTAATATATTTTCATTACTTTACATACTTACCTTATCTTTTTAATAATTTTGATAGCCACGTTATATGATTTTGAATTGATACCGCTAATGATATTACGAATGGTATGATTTCCTCTTTATATAGTCATATCAATATATGTAGTAGGTTTTAATATAGATTATATTAGAGAGAGAATTCACCGCTAATACATAGTCATAACATGATTTATATTAATTTTAACTAGCGGCTTCAAACATCATGTCCATATAAGTAAACAAATAACTTGGCAGAGGTTCAGGTGAGCCACATCGATTCCGTCTTCGTAGCACAAGGTGGAAATAGCTGTTTTCAGACTATTGCCGCTGCACTTAGTACGGGCGGGCCAGTTACGTTGAATAATCGAGTGCTCTTAAATAAGACGCCGACGGAATGGAAACATTTTATTGCTATTCTATTCTTTCTATCTGATTTTACCTGCGAATAGACGCAGTTCCAACGTTGTTTGTACGAAACGGACGCTTACCTGTAATAGTAATAGTTTAAATATATAAAAAGGATAGCTTTATCAACTGCTTTAGTCTCAAAGTTAGTCTATTTAGTTACCCATAATCTGTATTTATGGTAAAAGTAAATATTTTTTTTTAATTAAGAATTAGATTGAAGTAATTTCGGGCTCGTTAAATAACGTATTCTTAAGCATTAAGGAACGCTGAAAGCTAAGCCTTCTAATTAAATCAAGAGCCTTAGATTAAATTGTTTAAATATTCGAAGATTGAAAGGGTTAATTATCAGTTAAGTATTAAAAGGGATTCCTCGGTAAATTTATGACGTTTGACTGAATTTTGAGAATTGGATAAATTATATTTCTTTACTTTTAGATGTTCTTCTTTAATATAAAAATCAAATAAAAAAATAAGATCAAATTTCAAAATGTATTTATTATATAATTAAATATAGCTTTATAACTTAATACGGAATACGAGTATGGGTTTTAGTTTAAGAAAATAAAATATATAGATACGTCAAAACATGTGAAAATCCTTTCTTTTTCAGTCTTCAATCAGCATCAAATTTGTTGTTGGGACATTATATTATATAAACATAAATTTTCTCCATTATCCTCTTGATTGAGGAAAAATTCTATACATGTAACATTTATTTAATTTAATACAGTTCATCTTAAGTTAATAAAAAAACTAAATCCAATAATCTAATTTCGAAAATAAATTATAGCTGAACCAAATTGAGATACCTATTGTAAGATTGGTTGTTGGCACCTACGAAGCAGGCACTAGATGAAGGTGAGCGGGGCCGCTTGTTAAAATGTTGATATAGCAATATCCACCGCACCCGGTCGGATATTGCGCTCTCATAGTGTCGTACTCGCCTAATGCGTTTCCTATGTGAGGCAAATGGTGTTTTTGCCGTTGCGTAGTCAGGTGCAAACTATCTCCCCTCTCACAGAGAGAGAGTACTAAAGTTAGATTTGTAAGTAAATTGACTATACAGCACAAAATTAATTTCAATTCGAACTAGATTGTGCATGAGTTAATGCGCATTAAATCTAACGAACAATATCTTCGTCTTTATTATTATAAAGTTATATTTTTTAAACACCAATTAAATAAGGAACAATGAATAGGAATAATAAATAACGTGAAAACCAGTAGTGAACGGAACAATGCAGTCGGTCATTTCAATACTAACCAGCTCTAGTTAATCGGACTCAATTCTCGAGCGATCAAAGGCACGTATGCGGTGAATCGGAACTGTTTCAATATATTTTCTAACGTTTATTCCCGTTCAATAACAATGTTATTTCATGGTAAATGAAACTGCACAGCTATTGCCACGTACATTGAATACTTTACGTGCACATAAATTTCGGACCTACGGACGATTTATGCTGTATAGCGGACACGGATATCTCTCATAGGTAGTTTAGTCCTCCTGCTATTTAAGAGATGAAAGTTTTACCAAAAATAAATAATGTAACCGTCGCAGTATGATATCGAATCATGTATAAATAGTTCTTGTACTGAATGATTCAGCATTATAACCTAGGGCTAGAAGTATTTATGGATTTATTATGAAAATCTATAAAGAATTAAATCAAAGCGAGACTAGTACTAGATGAATTGATAGTGTGTTATTTACGTTTGCCGGTTGCCGTTTTTTCACCGCCTCTCAAAAATCATGAACTTTGCAATTCGACACCTTTTTTTTGTGTTATATTGCCCTTTTTTGTCACTGAGGGTAAAAACTATTTAACATGTTCGAGAAAAGATCACGTAAAATAAAGTTTTGCACTATGTGGGATATTTAGGACATTAGTAGGATTTTTTTCATAATCAAGAATTTTCGTCGCTGCGTCCCAGTTATTCACTTATAAGTCGATAGTTTATCTAACTGCATCGATATATGTAAATAAATTATTATATTAAAACATTGAGTTCAATATATGGTTGTTACATATTTTGGAGTTTTTTTTAAAATGAGATTAATATACATTTCACAACCTTGTGTGCATTATTCAATTATCTGCTATAGATAGAACGTGGAATGTCATGAATCATGATAACATTATCATGTTTTGAAGTGAAGACCAATAGTTAGCTGAGAAATTTCATTTACGTCTTTTCGTAAGAGTACAATTCCTATAATTTGAAACGTTATCATTTGTCATTAAGGTCCATTTTTAAATATATAACTCAAAACGTGTAATGTCCTTTTATTTATTGTTAAATTATTTTTCACGCCTGGCTGATTTCTGTCGGACAGCTTAAGGAGCCTATCTATGATAATAGTACATTTTGTATTGTTGCCATCTGTCGTCTAATCAAAGCTAACATTGCTCTCGACATAGAACAGAATGCGGAATGAAAGCAAAAGCGTTTGTTCTAAATTCTCGAATGTATCTTAACGTATTCGCACACCTGTTGCATCTATCTTGTCTTGGTATCTATTAATTGCTCAAGTTTATTTCAGGTCTATAGATAATAAAGCGTTCTTTTTGTCTTCCAAAAAAGTTTGTAACGGTAATAAGGCCCAAATAAACCATTTAGGTCACGTTGTGTCGTACGGTTATGGTGATGTGAAGCGCTGCCGTAAAAGTATGGAATGTCAGCAAACTATCGGTATTCCTAGCACGAGTGCGAGGCCGGTGACTCCTCAGCACAGACCAAGCCACTGCCACGAAATGTTGCAAATGGAATACTAATCTTTTGTACTACACAGCATTCGTCTTAGCCAAACATTTACAAGAGGTCAACGAAAGTTTTGTAATGCTTTTGTCTTGCTGACTTTCGCGCTCGTTAACGGGAACGCTTAATACCAATTTGTCATTGTTCCCTCATTTTGTTCTTTGTTCTAAGAACAACGCATCCTAAATACGCGTTTCATGTACCATTATTTTAACATGAGGCCATCTATTGTTTTATGCTTAATCTACACACAGCTACGATTGTATTGCAAATGTGCCTATTAACTTTCCCTTTCGCGTTGTACTTCGGTGTTTATCTAAGTTATAGTTAGATAAAAGAACTAGTATTATATCTGAGGCTGAACAGTAATTGCCTGAGATTCATTCCGCCCACGACGCATAGCCAATGTGAATGGCATTGTGTCATTTAGTAAAGCTCTAGTCATTTTAGTAACGTAGAGGTTCAGTTGCGCTGCCGCGGCAAGCAGCTGGTGCTGCACGGTCTGTTGGCGCCGCTCGCCTCCCGCCGCCCGCGCAACCGTTGCGCCCGCGCGCTCCCTTGCGAAAAATTATAATGCAATTGCCAGGACGGACGATGTGGAACGTTTTATGAGCAATGCCAGCACGCAAACAGTCTACACTCAAATGCGTTCTAACTCACACGCCATCCATCACTATGGATTACTCGTGTCGGGCCTGATTTCTCCTGTGCTGTTTGTCGAACTGTGAAGTGGCTGTCGATCAAGTTACCATTGGATTACGAAATTCATTGAGTTTAACTCAAGGAAGCCCTCACAGTGGCAGTGTGTGAAGTGATATGAAATTTTATCGTTTTCGTTTCCCCGTGTTGGAATACCGTTACTATTAATCTCGACCCTTTCTTATTACTTCGATTGCTTTTGGTGACCGCGTTTTTGACACTAAGTTTTAAATGACGAGCACTATTAGTTGCCCTTATTTGTCGAAACAATCGATCAAGCCGATCAATGATAAATTAATTCAAAACGCGTGTTGGCAATGTCCGGTGGTGCCTTGCTTTCGAAGTGTACGATACTTCAAGCAACCTTAATACTTCAAAGCGTGGTGTGGTACGCTCGTTTCTTGTCTATTGCGCGATTATTAAATTATAAAAAAAATGTTTCTAATCGGCTAATTAAAATATTATCGCATAAGGGCGATAACGGGTGCCAGTTGTTGTGCAGTGCTAAGTGTTTTCAGTTGGCAATCACTAGTGATATGATGAGGTGATTGGTGAGTTGAAATTAGTGCTTGTGAATGATAAGTGACAAAAATGTGGGGCGCAGCCGTTTCTTCTCCTCCACATTACCATTACGTTCAAGGGTCCACTGGCCCTATACAGCAACGCGGTCCAGCTGGTCCTATTTTGTCCGGACCTAATGTAAGGCATTTAAGGCCGCAATCGTCATACTCCCTCCCGCATGGAAGCAATGGGCCCGGACGCTGGAGTTGGTCTGGGAGCAATGCATCTTCGTTTGACCGTAGACAGATGAAAGTGCCTCCTCAGCCTGCTAGACCTGCACCAAATCGACCGTCGCATAGGCATGGCGCGAACGTAAGTAATTGTGGAAACGAAAACAAACTAGGCGATAATTGTGGAATACGAAAAGCAAACTTAGGCGAAAATTTGTCCGACCTTATTTGCTTTAACATTGCACTCATAAAAATAATTCTTCGATTAAAATAAATCCTCCTAAACATAGGAAGGAGAATATTTCCTAGCTGTGTTTAATTCACCGTTTTCATATTACAATTTCCAACTCGATTTCCTAGTCTTTCGCAATGCGTGTCGGATGTCGAATGCGCACGCGTCACCCGACACGAATGCATTTCTAATATTCATCCAAGGTATGTCGCTTTGATACTCGGTTAATGTAATTCGCTGTAAACTTGCGGATATTTTGAATACTAATGTACAGATATAAAGATATAAAGCATTCTGTTCATAGAATTCTAGATGGAGTCCATACAAACTAAATATATAATCTTAAGTTCTAATACGATAAAAAAATATGTCTTACTGTAGAAAATATAGGGTATGGTCTATATTCGAAAAAATTCTGGCGAATGTATACAATTTTAAGACTTTGTAGACGACGTATAGTCTGTGGTCACAGAACTTCTGCCATAAGCAATAAGTGTCGCGTTTTACATCAACGTTTATACAATCTTTATTGTAGCAATCTCTGCATTGTGGCAATAAATTATCGTTTCGCATGTCCAACGATGAAATAAGGAACTACTTCGCTTTCATTATAAAGTATTTTTAACGAATACACGTTAATTTTCAGCAAACACGTTAATTTGGTGTTTTACATAACACCAGAGTTTTCTAACATCACTAGACGTGAGTTTGTCGATCGTTCTATAGTTGATAGAAAATATTAAGTAACAAATAAATCCCGAAATATTTTTTCGCCTTTAAGATGAACGATTTTGTATAACTATAATTAGTGGACTTTCGCATTAAATGAGTTGAAATAAGTTATATTAATGGCGGTCTTTAGGGGGTTAGTAGTTTTAAATATTCCATATAAAAAATAGTCCAAAATATTTTTCATACTTTCCTTATACATATGCTAATCTTATAATAGTTAAACTCACAGTAATAAATACGCAAACACCACATATAATTTAGAGGCGTGATAGAAAACTGCTAAGTCGATGAAGACAGTTTGATATAGATGGAATAATTTAAACTTGGCTATAAAACTTCATAGAAAACAGTTGAAACAAAGTTTTAATAGCAGTAGATTGGCGGATGTCAATTAAGCATTGAATCGCGGACGCCCTTTCGCTGCAGGTAATTTATTAACTCCCACTGGTAGTTGCTGATCGAGGTGATAATTACATTAATTGTTTTATAACACTTTTGAAGCGTGTAATATGGAATGTGAATATTCCCATTTTCCCTCTCTATCATAGGATATCCTGTTGCTCAAAGAGCGTTGGAGGGTAATTCCGTAAGGATATATGAAAATTTTATACCCGGTTTCCGATAAATTATTCTATTCATATAATTGTTTTGTATTTTTAGGTAACCGTAACTCAGTTAGAAAGTTTGAGGCTCCATTAGTTAACAGGTAGCGAAATTTGGTATTTAAATATTAATTAATATATACATTGAGTAACCAAGAACACTTAATAAACTTCTTTGAGTACGGCTGTAACTCTTTTAGAGCAACGGAAGCAAGCAGTATTATTCATCTTTGTATGTTTCAAAATCTAATGCGTATTCATGAAGGTATTATGCAATTCAAAGTAGGTGGCATAAATCAAATTTATCAAAAATCCCACGCGCACACATCATTCTCTTCGTTATTCTTCGATTGCGCAGTGGGAAATCGATCAGCCCCCGATCTCGTTTGTTGAATTTATTTTTCACTTTACCCTAAAATTGTTTAAAAGTACGTCTTCGAAAAATAAGTGATTGTATTCGTATAGCCTTCTATATTTGTTACATAATATCATGCGTTAAAAGAACCATCACTTCTTAATATTAGGATCCTGTTTTAAATAAGTTGCTCGCAAATTTAAAACAGGATCCAAATATTAAGCAGGTAAATTTTTCTAGGAATATTAATGATTTTTTTTAGATAATATTATTTAAAATTGTTAATTGAATATTTTCAACTAGTTCGTGCAGGTAATTTAATTATTACCTAGATTCGTAATTACATGCATCTAGTCGTTTTGCAATAAGCATGGGTCTACGTTATCCATTATATGTTATTTAAAATCTCGTATTTTAATTATTGTTCTAGATGAGTTTAAGTATCCATCCGTATCCTCCTAATGTAATAACTGCTTAAATTTTTTTCTATATTTAATACCGGCTTTGTGAGAGTAGTTAACGCTCATTGCATGTAGGTGCCCCGATTCGATCACGGGTGAAATAAGTGTGGTTGGTAGGTACAGAATGCTTATCACATATATTTATTAAAATATTCAAGTATAGAATTAAATTAATCATTTATCAATGGCTTAAAATATTTTTAAATCATACGCATTCAATTTATTATATCAATATGAACATGAAAATATACTGTTGATAACATTAATAGTTATTGTTTGTGAAATGCGTCATTACGAAAAAGTTATTGCCGATTAATTAATAACAATGATAATGTAATCAAATAACATTAATCACGTAATGGAATTTCTTATTTAAAATAATATAATGTTACTTAAGCGATATAATTAAAGAAATCTACTAATAATTGCTTTACTCTAGCACGCAAATGTCGAGTGGAACTTCGTGGTAAATTCGTAATTATTCATAAAAATTGATTCAGTCTAAATTAACACTCTTAAGTAGAGTACTTACGTTCAAACTGTGATAGAAATTGATCTTTGAATTCGAAAATTGAACCTTTTGTTTGGTAATTTGGCATAGTGACCATTGCGCTATGTGGATCGTCTAATAACAATATTATCTTCGATATTTTAAAATGAGTAAAATGTAATTTCATATATAGCAGCAGTTTAATCTGTCTTACATAACATTAAATGCGCAACATAGCTGTAATATTTGTTAACCATTGCAATATTTCGACAAAAGTCAATAAACCTCCTTATACGTCTCCCCTTTTAGGATCCTTCACGAGCAGAATTTTAACAGAGTGATAATGTTATTATTGTCGCCTTTTTGTCGTCACGTCGTCTTAGAAAAGGCGCGTGTATTGTCTTTTAAGTAAGAATTTCTAAAGCGTATACGATAATATCTAGAATCTTTTGTCGCGCCGAGACAGTGTAAAGACACAAACAGTAGTTATAATTACGAAAGTTTCATAAGAAAATGAAAATTGTTTATATAGTTAATAATTACTATAATACTTGTACGATTAACAATAAAATGTAGAGTGATTTCGCGTTTTTCTGAGCTTTGTTACTGTCACAAAAATCATGAAAAATCCATAATACTGCACCTGCCGTATTGGGCATTTGCATACTTGAGAATACTTAATAAAGGTGTCACGTAGAGAAATGTTGTCCTGTCTTCTAACGCGAACTTTGGCTTTGTGGCGACGTCTGTTACATTCCAAGGTGCCTCAAAGCTCTTCCAAAGAATAATTCGTATTTCATTTTTACCATATGGTTCTAAGATTGTTATCTCAACTATGCTTATTCATATAGATGAAAACTTAGATTCTATCAAGATTATATCGTATCCGTTATTTATTTATATCCGTGGATACAGTGTCCATTATATTATTATCGTAATCAGTGTCTATAACAAATATGATCTAGTCCTAAATATTTCGATTTAGAGATATCTAATTCACCGAACATTAGATATCTCTATTGTGATACAGATCACTAAGATATCGATATAACAAGTGAAAACAAGACTAGGACTATGTGCTATTTACGATAGATTATATTATATGACACATAAAATCATCTTTCATATATACATTTCATAACAGCTGAAGCTTAAATATTTCGGGATATTCAAAAACTCTCCCTTGTTCCAGAAGGTCGACCCGGAGTTGATCTTCACAAAACAAGAGAAGATCGGCAAGGGTTCCTTCGGCGAGGTGTTCAAAGGGGTCGACAATAGGACACAACAAGTTGTCGCTATTAAAATAATCGACCTCGAGGAAGCTGAAGATGAGATCGAGGATATACAGCAGGAGATTATGGTGCTGTCGCAGTGTGACAGCCCATATGTCACCAAATATTTTGGATCATACTTAAAGGTGAGTTTTTTTTTAAATTATTATTAAATAATTACTACGGTATCGATAAACATCATTACCACTTAAATATCAAAATTTATGAACTACTTGTAGCTGGCTACGACTTCATCTGCGCAGGATTAGTATTTCGAGTAGCTTATATTAGCGTGGCATAGAAAACAACTTGTACAATACTATATAACTTATATAAACATTATAATTTTTAGGTATAGAACTTGAAAAATATGAAAGCCTGACAATATTTTGCTATAATAAAGACATATTCTATCAAATATTAGTACCAGAAGCGCATAACACAATCTCTATCTTAATTGTTGAATAGAGAGAAATAGTGTGAAATAAAAATCCATCCATACTTACACACAGTCGCATTTATGATATTGCTCTATGATTTCATTACTTATCTTTAGTTACCTATGTCGCGACTTACGTGCCACATAGAGACAATTCATATTGCTCCACACTTTTTCGAATTAAGAAAGTAACATGAAATATTACATAACGTAACATAATTTAATTTATATATAAGTAGCTGTATTTATGAAGTTCCGATCGATGTGGGCATCAATCATTGTCTCAGGGTATGTTTATCTCATACTTTTTCGGAGGGATCATACGTAATGGGTGCCATTATGTTGTGTGATTGACATATTTCGGCCTCTTTTAGTTTCTGTCGAAAATGAGTAAACGGTTGTATTTCGTAGTGGGAATATATAACGGTTTATTGAAGTTAAAATTTATGAATTATCAGTAAAATTACGTAATTGTTCGTTTAGTATTTGGGTTTGCTGGCTTTCATTCTATGTATATTCGATCGTGATTTGCGTTTGCGTGATGTACGCTGCAGTAACAGTCGTAACCGTCACGAACTCTTTGAGGTCAGAGCACGACGTCAACATTAAACCAGTTCTTTATTTTCCCATAATTCACCTAATATTTATCCAAACCCTATGATTTTAATATTAAATTAGAATATAAATGGTTAAGACTGGGGTCCATCATGTGACTTTTCCTCTTAACTCCTAGACAATGGGCGTCTAGTTATGATTTCTTTAGCCGAAGTCCTTGTTTTAGATTGGTGGTTGATTGGTGATGCTTTATCAGCAACCACAAAACTTGTCAAAATTGTTTGGATCGGCCAAAGAATCTCTTTCATTTTATCTACTTTAGGTGTTTTTGAAGGCGATACATCAAGGCATTTGAAATTATACAATCTTGCGCAGAATAAGACTACCGCGACACACAATCTAATAAGTGACTCATTTCCTAGCTTAACTGGTGTTGGGAGAGTTATGTGGGTGTTGTCAATGGCGTTTAAAACAATAGACTGTTGATTGTTTCATAAACACGACTATTCATAGAACATAAATTCGGCGTAATATTTACGTTCAATGTTTGGCGAAGTCCCGTTGTATTTCTATACCGCTTTGTCAGGTTTATTGATTGTAGTGGCTTGTGGTCGGCGTTGTATGTTATTGTGGTCACAGTCGCTCGATAGGATTTCATATGTTAATCCCTCTAAGCACAGAATAGGTGGCACTCAGCCAAACATCGACGATGCCTTATATTTAAGATATATTTTTCGATTGTCGTGGTCTTAATTCTGTATAATTTTTTAAACGTAACAGAAATAAAATTATCCAATCTGAATTGACGTATTTATTGGTAATCGTTGCGAAATATTTGCCATAGTTTGGAGTTTTTATGTGTATCGCAAACGCAGCAGAGCTAATTTATGATGAAGACCTACTTAGTGGTAAGGCTTTGATGCTATGCATTTCTCGCTTTGTTGATCGAGTCGAGTGTGCTATTGCAATCTTGACACACTTTCGAAAGCTGTTGTTATGCATGCCTTGCAAAATACGATGCAAAGGAGTCGGCACTCGAATTCGCAATACATCATTTTATAGGCACTCGCAGCGTTGCGATAATTTATAACGCGTTAGTGCAACCTTCCGACTTGGTTTACATCATCGGTAATGTGATACTGATCTTATACCTTACCCTTCTTTCACGTCTTCTATGCAGTAAACGTAAGGAAGTTTTAAGCGAGGCTTACTCTCGAGGGGGGCGGGTGTTATACCCAATCCGTAGGATATTACTCGATTACTGGAACAATATTAGTTATTTTTGGCTATTACGCACAATATGCTGATCACCACATTGCTTTAGAATAATGAAGCGAACGTAAAACAATTCTTTATATTTAGTGTCAATGTTCTATATTACATGTATCTATCTATATTTTAATAAGTTAATTAGCTTATATTCACATTGAAATTTTCATTTCTTGCGCGAGGCGCGACATTTATCAGTTTTGTCATTACAAAACTCATCAGGTTTAATTTATGTAAAGTGACTGTAAGACTTATTGTACGGCGGTATATTTAACAATTGCCTCGATGCTCCGAAGTAATTTTAAGGCCATATGAACTGTTACCTAGTGCTTCTTTTTGCAACAAAAATTACAGAATTTAATTCTGATTCACGTTTTAAATTTTTGAGGATGGAATTTGCAAATAAGTGAATCACAAGAATACGATCGAAAATCAATTCACACACAATCCTTATAAGTCAAAATCATTCCTCCACCTCTTCTCCATTGTTCTATATATGATCACTTTTAAAATGTCTTGTAAACAATTAATGTTTACACAAATTTAGAACATGTAATTATTCTCGCACGGTTTAGTGACGTCTGAGGGAGGGAGGCGGCTCAATTAGTGAAATGAACTTGAGACACGTGACAAACATGTTTATGGCTCTTGTTACGCCCAGATCCTTTTAGTATCGAGTGCTTTGTCTCATTACACCTTGTCAACTCTACAGTCTAAACCTTGCAGCTATTGTGTGGACTTTTTGCGGTTGGCTCGTTTCAAATTTCGAAGTCACTCATTACACGCTATAAAGCACGCGAAACAATTTTAAAAGAAACTTAAATTGTAATAAATAAGTAGTGCTTAGTTTGATGTATAACCGTTTTACGTTCAACATTACCCTTATAGATATGAAATATAATTATATTTATGATCAAAAAGAATTTTAATCACTTTCCTTTGAAGCATGAATAATTTTATTTAAGAATTAATGTAGGCTGAAGCAAATACGCAGCCAGTTATATTATACTTTTAAGACTAACATCAGGAGACCTTGAATGCTAAGCTTACTGGTGATTTACGTCATTGCAGTGTAAAATAACTATTAATATAATGTAAACGCGAAGCGTGCGTTAAGGTAAACTAAAGTAATGGTAAACTAATCATACTTTAAAAAGGTTTTAATAAGAACCTATATGGTAAAACTAGTTAGATTTCTGTCTAAATAATTTTATGGCTGTCCCACACCAAATTTGACGTACCGTTAAATCAGGTAAGTATGGCATTGCATTAAGTGACGCGGTCCTTTTTTTTGAGCTTCGGTCACATTGTGTGGGATCCATCTCAGTGAGGATGTCCATCAGGAGTGCCATTTTCACACAGCCAATTGTTATTGTAGGATTGATTTTATTCGACTCAAGCCTCAAGAATGCGCTAATCTCATGGTAGGTTACATGCGTGTCTGTTTCAATCATACGGTGCAAGGAATCGATGTTTTTGTTCATCACCGTGGTGAAGGGGCGTCCATCGCGAGTGTCGTGTAAATCTCAATGGTGAAACTCGCTTGCATTTTGCAATCCAGGTATAAATATTCATCATTCATTGGTTTCATCGCCAATAGCAGATGGAAACCGAGCGTTGCTATTTTAGATGTCAAATTACACTTAATATGGGAAAACACTTGACAGATGAAATGAACTACAATCTAAAACCAATTTCAAATGTGCAATTTGGCCTATTCCGGAAACTTAGTGTGACCCATGTATGTGAACGGCTCTAGAGTACAAGTAAGAAGTCGAACTGAATAATGTTGGATGGGGGAATATACCAAAGCGGATGTAAAATGCGAGGTGAAGGACGCTGACTCACCGGCCATTCGACCTTAAGGAAAAAATGTCGACACCGCTTGACGCCAAACGCAAAGCTTATAACTGGTTCTGGAGAGCATCATTATTTTTTAATCTTTCACGGTTGATGGAGATGTTACTTGATTTCTGTACTATTGTCGTTAAACCATCAATGCACATAAAATTAAGGGTTTTGTGCTAACAAAAATTGAGAAGAAAATCAATGTGTTACAAGATGGGAGATATACATTTAAATGTAGAAAATGTTCCAATTTTAAAAATTGAATTCTGGTAAACAATAACACAAATGGCCTTAGTACTTTTCAAATTTACGTTCGAATTTCTTGAAAGTTGCAGAACAACAATCGACGAACTTGTGAGCTCGCGGTGTGTAAGATGTGAATGATCTTTAGGTATTGTGTTATATTTTATAATGAAAATATTCTGTTAGTGTAGTATTAATAACAACCAACAAATCGTTTTTACAATAATTCATTTCATTTGAATGAAATTTTGTTCATTGAGTGTACAAAGTTAATTAGTAAAGAGGCTCCCTGACCTACTCACGAATTTACAAACGGTCAAGGTATGTCAATGGCGGTCAACCCTGACACGAACGAATGACTTGCGTAGGCATAAATTAGTTTTTATGAATCCTGGACATAGGGGTCGATAACCGACCCGTAGCGTAGGTTCAGGACCCAAGGATAGTTCGCCCTTGAGTTGACTGCAATGCGGTGAGGCATTGTATTATAAAAGTCAATTTGAAACTGAGAGAATGAATGTGACACTCAAAGTAATCCGTGTATCATAATTCTTTTCGTTTGTAAGTACGGATAAAAAGATAATAAGTACATATATTTAGACAAGAAGGTTTTTGTGCATAAGATGATAAATTAAATACATATATTATTTTAGCCAAATCAAATTTCTACTTTAAGCCAATGTTATTTGGCTTAAAACTGTAATATATGCAGCGCTTACGAAACGAGGCCAAGTGATCGCGCAGAAGATTTGATATATCGATACGTTCTTACTAGGATAGTAACAAATTTGTACGATTCTGTGTTAAAGTATTTCAAGATATAGCTTTGTAATGTCTGAGGTTTTATTCGATGTATTCGAATAGGTTTTCTATTATTAGCAGAACTTATATTCAAAAATTGTTGGGGTTGCCTGTAGAGGCACTTTTTTTAGTATATTTTTCATATGAAAATATTAAAACAGACCATCTAACTGTACAAACTATGGAGCGTTGAAACAAATTTGTTGTTACGCCAAACGTGTAAACATGAAATTGACGTTAAAATGTAATAAAAATGTTCATAAATCTTGATGTCAAACGATATTAAACTTTACAAGGTTAGCATCATAAAGCAAATTTAACACGATGTTTTGAAGATAAATTTCAAGATAGATTATCCAAAAATACTGTCACTGTTGTCTTAAGATTACGTAGTACTTTGAACACACACATATTACATCAGTATGCAAAGTACTTTATATAATCGTTATTAACTTAAAACCAGATTTAACGTAAGTGAAGATAACTTAAAATATATATAATTTCCCTAAATCTATTATTAAATATTGTGGACCCTTTCGAAATTAATTGTTTGAAACGAGTTTTATATAATTAGGAATTTTGTTTTGGTAAATAGCTGGTAGCTGTCATTTGCTACTTTAACGTACTTAAATACAACTAAGAGTCGTAACTAAATTAAATTATTATCAATTTAAGAAAACGAGTTTTAATATTTCTATAAGCAGAGCATGATAAATATTACCAAGCTATATTGGTGTTGTTTATAGTTCGACCTCTGACTTGCGACATTACGGCGCATTTACGGTACATTAACGGCTCTTATGAGATGTAATTCATCCTTTACTGGTCGTATGATAAATCCTTGCGACATGTATTTCCGTGTTTTTAGTCTCTTAGGAATATTTTTTTTACATTATATGATATGACTATTTCCTATTGGTTTGTGCAGAGACCATAGACATCCACTAGCTACGATTCTTGCATACCTCTCTCGATTCCACCTCCGTTACTCCAATCTTGTTATATTCATCATACGTGCTCGTAGGTCATGCCTGCTTTTGACCTGCTTTACCCCAAACATTCAGAATCTGATCCAAATAGTTCGGGTAGGTCTCCTGGCTCCGTGTTCGCCATCCACATCTATCGTCTATTCTCATTCAGGCTTTCTGACTGCACCAACTCAGCATATCTTCCTTTCGTATCCTTTTTACTACGTCGTCCTCCACTCCGCATCGGTTTTATTTCACTTTTCCTTCTCTTATTGACTCCGGTTCCTGCATTTACGCCTCTTTCAATTCACTTCGCATTTTCGATTCGAGTAACATACAGTCAAACAGGCTGATAATTTTGGGTATCACAATACACAAAATTATCAGCCTTTTACTTTTCCTCCGCCAAATATATTACACACACGGCTCTTATACTTCTATCAAAAACTATCAAGTTCTTTTACTTATATTAACTTTTAGCCCCTTTCTGATAAGGGAAGAGATGAAATAAATTTCCTAGGGAAAGTGCATTAGCCTGATATGTCCATTTTTAAGTCTGTGCTGGTTATATATTGGTTTGCCAAGTATAGCTGTATAGATTCTCGTGCCTTCGTGATTAAATAAACAAAAGTATACGTGCATGTCTACTGCAACTGATGAACAACGCCTAATGAGCTAATTATTTTGTTAAAGGATTGTTAGAGGCGGCGAGTTTTACTATATGTATAAATTAATAAGAATAAAGAATACGCAGGAGTCTTTTTATTTACCAAATAAAAACTTTAAGTCAAATCGTGTTTAACATTTTAAATGAATGTTTGCTTAACACGGCTTCAAGTTTAAAACAATCCATAAGTATGCTCTCCACTCGAGGATCCGGTGATAACGTTTATTTTAGGAGTTGTATTGTGCAGAAAGAAAGGCGCTCGCTATTATACTTCACAAAGTTTTATAAAAAGTTTTCCTTTGGTATTACCGAAGCGACACTCGACATACGACAATATCGCTTCCGTCCTTTTAATTCATCTGCGGAGGCGTTTATGTCTAGACAAAATGTATTAAAAAAAGGAAACATTCACATTTAAATTTCATTGCGCCTTTTACAAGTGCCGCGTGGTAGGAAAGTATAGTTTGAAAATACGTAATTATGCGAAATAAATCGTAACAGTTAAGATATTTTTCATATTACCCCAGAGGAGCGGTCACGAGCAAGGCGAATAGAAACAACAGCGTAATATTCCACGCGTCGATTCACGTCATGCCCGACGGATAATCTCATTAGAGGGAGTATTGAGTGGCTTCCTTAATAACTTAAACGTTGTGGCCTCTAATACCTTATCACGAGTCAATTTTGACCAGCTTAATCGAATTCTACTTGGCAGGACCAATCTTCATCTCAATTAATTTATATAGTTAGTCCAGTTTACCTCGAACGCCTCCGCGAGAATTTGATTGTAAGAAATTATGGCGTAATAAAAATAATATCACGACACATTTCAAACACGGCGGTTTAGCCCTAATGCAGGCTAACTACTGCTTGTATTATGGGTGCTTACGCCAATGATAAATATGTACTTTTTCTTAAAAATATATGTAAATATTCGTAGAACAAAGCCATTACATATATTTTACCATACCGGGGATCGAGGCCGGGACCCTCTGTTTTGGCAGTCCGGCATGGTGAGTATTGCGTTGAGTTGACCAACTGAGTTGTCAACAACTGTGTAGTTCTACGGTTTTAAATTATTAGAGTGACTTATAATTATCACACAATGAGCAGTTGTTCTGACAAAGGTTTTTTGATGACCTTAAAATATATAACTATCAATTAACACGCCCTACGTCTATGTGATTAAGCGAATCAGGTCATCAGTTAACTTTTAATGTCTGTAACATGGTTATAAACGGAGAGTGCATGCCTGCAGTCGGAGGTAATGCTATTAGGGAAAATTAACGTTAACTCGATAACGAGCACTTTCGACCGATCGGATTTAACCTTTAAACACGGAGGTTATACCTGTATCCCTTCGAATATTCAATCAATGAGAGCTAAATAATATTATGAGTTAATACTTTTTCAATCTTACGTTATAACAGTTTAAATGTATTATATGTAGTCTATTCGTTGGAAAGATATGTTTGCTGAAACTGTATGTACAGTCAGTGTAGGTACATTCATCGCTTTTTGTTAGCCATTCAATCTGGTCTGGATCTGCTTTTGTTGGGATTCAATTATTACCCGTTGCCCGCTCCCTGTTTTGTGTGACATCTGTTTAAACATTTCAACGGTGGCTGCTCTGTGATTTATGACCAAATCAAAATCCCTATTACAGAACTCGTGTTATTCAATTCGTGTCAATTAAGGCGACGATGTTTTCCTATTGCACGTCTTAGTGTATTTATGTTATAACCTACATGTTGGTTTCGTAATAAGTCGGCTGGGTCGTTATCCTTCTGCGACCTTGCAGTCGCTATAAATTTAGTAAATTGACCGTTGCGCAGGAGGTGCGCATGCGTCATTGGGGCTGATGATCCCAATACAACACAAATACAGTCTGTCTCCATAAAGGATGAATATTGGATTTAAATTCTAAAAGGGTATCGCTAGTTACTGCAAATTAAACAAAATTACTAGTCAGGGAGGAGGCAATTAGTATGGAAACGTATTAATGAATTATGTTTGAGAACAACTGAAGACGCCAATGTTACTGATTAGCGACAGAACCGGATTGGTACACTCGTTGTACCTAGTCTAAGATGTAATCCCACCTGTTGCAGACTAGTTTTTACAGCTACAACTGTAATGTTGATATGTGGGCATTACCTCACGTCTATAACCGGTCCGGAGTTAGGTCTATTATTTATAGCATTAAAAAACACTATCACTGTTTTATAGTTGCAACGTATGTTTTATCTTCCCGCGCGTTGACGGCATTGATATACACCAGTATTGGACACAACACATTAATTATATGTGAACAAAATTCAGTTACTGCATTTTAAAATCGGCGATTAATATTGATTGATAGCAGAAACATTGCTTTTAGGCATTTGTATTGAGAAAATAAAAGAACGAAAGAAGCTTTATTTGGGTCACAAATCAAATTTAATTAATGAAATTGAACTAATGCAATGTGCAAATAATGTGGTAGTTGTGGTTTAAATTCGGCTACTAACTTCATTTATAGTTTGTTGATACAGGAGTTATCTCATCTCGTTAAAAGAATTAGTTGGTTTGAATTGCATACATTATCTATTGAAGATGAAATCGATAACACAACCTGTCATTTTTCTTTTATGACTGTCATGGCAGGTGATTGAGAGGCGTCGGCACTCATACATCGCGAAAAAGGTTGGATACGTTTTGGGCTCAGCTGACTGTTCGCTCGGAAAATTGAAAACGTTGCCTTTGTTATCGGACCTTATTGCTTTTGCTCATACTTTTGATTATACTCGCCACGTGCTACAGATGCGAATTTATGACCGGGGTTTCCTCTTGTGGTGACAGTTGGGCCGAAATACCCCGATTAGTGATTCACCGGTTTATCCGGGCCTGAATAGAGACATGATGTTATGAAGATGCAAGAATTAAAACCCAAACTAACCGCGTAATTATTATCTAGGTCGGCACGGAACGACGTTGATGCGGGACAGAAGGCAATTAGGCCAAGTCAATAAAACATCGCTATTACAAGGGTCGATTCTCGGCGGCTGATGCACTGATGATAAAAATGGAGACGGTTTTCTGATGTTGATAACCACAATGCATATAGAACTGCCACCTGGTGTACTTATATTTCTAGAATAAATAGTAGGCTTACAATTCTTGCGAAGAATTTTCGAAAATAACATTTTTTATTTTATAGTAATGTTATATTAGTTATTTAACGGGTATTGTATGTTGGATAAGGTATTTTTCATGTTTCGATTTCTGAGGCAAATATTATTAATAACATAATGTCTGTAAGATAGACCGGAAGGTACGATTACTTATCTGCGTTATGAGTAGGACGTTGTCACCGATGTCAAGTGTTACCGTTCGCCGTGCCGTGCCGTTGTACAATGCACTCTCTCTGCTTTGTTCCGCATCTTTGTTTCACTCGACACCGCTGTGAAAAGCGCGACTAACCTCAATCAACACGATTTTACCAATTATCCTTCTGGGGAGATATGAAACGGTCTCTAACTACAAGAAATTCGGGTGCCAATTATTAGAAAACCATGACTTAGTCGAAATGATTTTTGGTATGTTTTATTTGTTTCAGCGTTTTAAAACATTTAAATGACTATATTTTCTTCTTTATTTTCAAGAGTAATGTGGCTATATAAACTTAATACATGTACAGTCGGTATTGTATACTTACGATCAAATTTTCCGACGCTATCTATCACATCCCCAAGTGACAGTAATGAGGTGCCAAGTCGCGGAAACGATCCATTGTCCCTCATTGGTCACCGCATGGGGCTATTTGTTTTTTATAACTATGTGTGTGTGTGTGTGTGTGAAACTTTAAGATACCTAGGCCGTGAAGTACTGTAATAGTTCAAGGTCACGGCAACATAAATGTGATGTATATGAATAAAAGAACTATGTAATTCAAAATTATACGTGTGTGCAATTTAGTACCTTTTAAATGAAATTGGTATTTAACTAAAATAAACATTGTTACTTTTAAATAATTAATTCCATATTCATGGTGTTACAATCTTATTACATTTGTTTTTGATTTGAGATATTGCAAATTTTGAGACTCTAAGAGATATTATTACCTGTGGTAATAAATGAATTAGTATTCAGTGTTACTAGGAAGTGCTTAGCAACGGTTATTGATACAACTCAACAGCTTTCAATTGCGCTTTCTAAAACTGTATGTCTCATAGCAATAATGATAAAATCGAAAAAGTAACGATGACAATTTCCGATTGTCTTAATTAGCCTCTACTCCAATCGTACACACGCGACACGATTAAAATGACCAATCACAATCAAACGCGCCATCCTTTTCTATTTCTATATACATTGTTCCAGCCCGAGCAGAAAAAGCAACACCGATGGGCCTCTTATTAATTTGGAAAGTGTATGTAACTTGCCTGTGAATAAGATATGAATGTTTGCCCCACGGGACCTTACAATAATTAAATACATTACTGGTGTTGCGTCTCATGTCAACGACCGCACTTCGCTTGACCGGTCGGTCGCGATCTGATTGTTCAGCCTATAAACGATTTGCATGTCCTTACGATGTTCGAAGACAGGGTATTTTAAATTTTATTCAGCAAGGAATATATTTTACATTACTTAAAGATGAAATGTTTTCTGTTGTTGTGCTATTAAGGCGCGTACGTACTAAAAGGTCTCAGTACCCTAAACTAAACTAGTGGCTATTTAAGGTTTTAAGACAACAACAGATGACTTTGGCGTTTTATCTTAACTGGTTATGGCTATCTACAAGAGTGGCTTTACATAGAAGTCGGTTTGTATTAGATCATCGTATTTGCGGCGTCTACATTCCTAGTGGTCTTGTGCATTTGTGTCACATCTAATTAATTATTAGAATAAAAATAAATAAACCAATGATATCGTTCTACATTTCGTGGAACGCAGTACTTCCGTCAGGCAGTTTGTTCTAATTAATTACAATGTAAATTCACGAATACTATGAATATAATAGTGAGCTAATTTTCATACATTGTTTGATGGTGTATCGATTTAAATAAATTACGTTTAAGATCTATAAAAACACTATATCTGTATTCTAATAGAATTTGTTTTATTTGTTAAACCTTTGACGTAAATAGTGCACTTAAATCGCTAATACAATTATACCATTATGTAAGTTTAACTGGAATAATTGTTCTTTATGGTTTTCTTCGAGTACATAATAATATAGTATTATGTTGGCAATACATTAAGAGCATTTATAAAATAAATATAAAAATCTGCTTGTTAAATATTTAAAGTATTTCTTTTGTTTCGTCTTTTTCTGTCAAATTGTATTGAAACGAGACAGATGAACGGTGGTGTTATATCGTTTTCCTCTGTAAATTTTAGATTAATTGAGTAGGAATGTTAAAAAGCGAAGATCCGTCGTTGTTTTGGTCAGAGTTCATCGTTCGCATACCAGCTACACTGATCGTCTTCATATGACCCGTTTCAGCAAAAACCATATCCGCGCGTTTAAACATTGTTATGGTTTTAAACTTGGTAATAAAATCCATAAAATTCATCATTCAATTCATCAACTAAGCCCCTCTTAACAAGAAATATTATGATCGTTTCGTTATTACGTGAAGTGTGCACATGAGTTATATGTAGATAATTTAGGAATAAATTATTGGGTAGATATTGATCAAGAGCTTGGATGCATTCCAAATTAATTTAATGATGCAGCCATATTTTACGATTCTAATTACAGTAATGGATATTGGAAAGTTAAAATTATAAATGCATTTATTGAGTCTCGTAACCCGAAACTAGGTTTTATTCCACTTAACATTTTTAGACAACGATCAGGCGTTTGTCTTACATACGGTCATTGTATATTATATTATTTATTTTATACATATATTTATGTTAATGGAAAACAGGGAAAGGAAGGGATTGAGTGATGTTTGACTTTTATGAAAGGCGAAAAAAGGAAGGTTTTTGACCAGAATTCGATATGTTTTAGACTACTATTACCTATCTGGCCCTCTTAGGGTCGCGTATACTGGCACTGCCGTACCATAGTTTTCATGAAGATTTCCTTCTTATAATTTCGAGAGTAAGCAAACGATAGTAATATAGACATGCAAACTATATAGCAAAGATTTTTTTGATATATCATGACAAATGAAATATTGAAAAATAGAACGCTTGCTTAAACATTGCAGAAATGTAAATTGAAAGTTGATAGCTTTTATAGGCATGACCGCAGTGAATGGATTGTGCCATGAATGGGATTCAATTTCCTTCCCCTCACATCTCTTCCGTTGGCTTATCGCAACAATGAATTGTCCCCAAGGTTAGGAAGGGCCCCTGTAGCATCAACGTGTGTGGTTGATGATACGACTGCCACAGAACTAAATAGGATACGATTTGTAATATACAAAGACCTAAATTATTACCGCCGTTATCATAAACATAAACAGATGTTGATAATTTGTATGGGCTCACACTCGTGTCGCTATTAACTACACGCGAGTTCGGGTGGAAAGTTGCATGAACATTCATTTCTTCGCTGATGAGCGGGTTGGAAAACTATGTAAAATTTATTGTTTACATGTTGTTTTTTTGAGCTATTCAACGTTTTCATATCAATGATTTTAATAACTGTAATAATTTCAATATAAAGTTTTTGTTTTATATTCGTATATATACCTAGAACGTTTATGTATGTAGAAATTGGAAATTCGCTATTTCAAACTCAGATGTATTAAGACTGAGACTATACCTTCGTAGGTTGGAACGGTTTCTTCTCTTGATGTATAATGTACTATGAATTACATTCGCGACTGGAATAATGATTTAGAACAATTTGTACTATTCACTTGGCTTTGGCCCCTGATTATTTAATATCCGGTATTAGCCGAGAAAAGCCAAACCATAAAAAAATACACCGTAGACAAACTAAATAATAAAAGACATACTTGTTAATTGATACATCTATTTTGTAACGACACACCTTAATAGAGTGTAGAAAATGTCGTCAACGAACGATTGCATCTCGTGAACAATAATAGAGAGAGCTTTAGCGGAAGCAGCTGCTGATTTATAGCCCGATAGTTCGCTGAAACATGTTCATGCAATAAAATGAAATATTATTTTGATTTTATAATAACGGTGTTTACAATTGAACTTTAATAAGCAAGTATCCATTTGTACAATAATTATATATAAAGAAATCTTCTCTTCAGCACTCTTTGATTGAAATAAGTGATATGGCAACCGATTTTATTTAAACAAAGCCATTGATTTACTGTTTTCCATCGTATAAGTATGTTAAGTTAACTTACAGTTTCGTGGCAATTTGGCAAAATTTCAATGACACAATTTTCCCCATTCTAGCGATATTTTTCATCAATTATTAATGTTTTGTGTTGCTAGAACAAGGTTATTACGAAGTCCAATTTTTGTTTTCATTTAATGTCTATATTGTATTGTATACCACAGTTAACTATATATTACTTGGTTTATAAAACATTTACATATTTCTTCGCATAATGATATGTCTGTTTTATAATAATAAATAAATAATTATGGAAACTATTCTGTTTATACATCTTTAATTTTAATGTTAATTATGTTACACGACCTGTAAATTTCCGACTGGACCTTGAAAGCACTTCCGCAAGTTGGTAATCGATGACGCGAATTTCTAAACGACCTTCTTTAGTGAAACATTTTGCAAGTTTCGTTTACTGCTGGAATTATTAAAGCCATGAATTCTGATGTTGTGGCGTACAATTTTCGTAATAGTAATTTTGCGGTTTGTTTATCAACAGCTGGCATTGATTACTCTGTTATTTATGATCAGTTTGTTTATAAATTAAGGTGGAGTACGCAGGATTTAGGTGTTTTTTATATAAACAAACATAAATATGTATATAAACGAAATTTCATTATTTAAATGACGTCAGAGGTCAGAGGAACTCGACCAGTCCAACCTCTGGTCTACCGCAAAGCCCCAGTGACTTATCAAAGAAGTTGTTTATATGCTCCGCGGTCAGAGAACTTTGTTATGAATTCAGGGTGTGACGTCATCGTACTGATTGTAGCTACAGATTGTAAATCACTGCACATGTTTGGACACAGTTCATACCCGTGATATGACCATTCTTATGAGAGCTAGTTTTTCCATCCTCAAAATACACTTTTTGAATAGCCTTAATTTGTTTTAATTAGTGTTAACAACCGTTATATTGGGACCCGGTAACCCTTTATGGGCCGTATAAAAACCTGTCGTAATTATGCAGGCAAAGTGACCGTTATCGAAATTTTTATTATTCCCCTTCGACAATGTACTGCCGTTTTAATTGAATTTCTCGTTGGGTATTTCAGTCGCGTTCTTTCTGACGCTAAGCCTAGATTTTAATCAAGTTAGCGCAGGTGACATAATCACATTGCATTTATAGTGGATGATTTTAATGTGCACGGGAATTTAATAACACGATTACCTACGTAAACTGGGTTGAATATCTTTTGTAAAGCAAAAATTTCGGATCAAGAGTCATGTCTACTAAATAGAGTTGTTTCGATTACGTCATCATTGATTGCTTTATGTACTGTTATTGTATTCAGATGCATTATCCATGCTATGAATCAGCGTATTGTTTACCGACAACGTGTCTCCCACCAGACTTATTTAGTTGATATGTATGCAAAAATTAAAATTAGTCATAATTGATTATTTTTTTATGATTCGTTCGTATTTATTTTTCGTTCGTAGACCAGCGTCACTATAACATAACTGCTGGGGTAATTCGATCTGTCGTACGCATTCACGCCTAAGCAAGGTAAATAAATTGAGAATATAAAGAGAGTAGAAACTCGGGTAGAATAGAGGATACATTTAAAAAGATAAGTGATTGAAATAGGCTTGTGTTTTAAAATATACAATATGTCGTTACTTTAACTAATCTTTAATATAATATCTTTAAACTAAAGTCCCTGTAATGTAGTTTAAATTATAGTTTAACACCGACCTATCAGGAATCTCTGCCTACGAAGGAAGCCAAAAGACGTTACTTGTACAAAGTTAGATAGTCGTTTTATGGCCCACGGCATACTTAAGCTTGTCTACACACTCATCGATCCGTCAAATTATTATCGGGTTGCAACAAGCCATGTTTAACCTAAATACAACACCGCAGGCGGCTGTCAGTAACTGAACCGATAAAGGGCTCTTCCCCCAGCAGATAAGAATAATCCCATAGGTTCAATGCGATCTTGTGAGAACTTGAAACTCTATACGGTAGAGTACGGTTTACAATGTTTTGTCTGCCAAGTATTTTGTTACGAAGCTAGTTTGTATGAAACTGAGTATAATCGCTTCATGTTTCAAAGTTGTCCCTAATGCCTGTTGTGGAATATTCTCGTGAGTGTCCAATTTTATAAAAATGTCTAAAGTAATTTTCCGTTCCCTGTATCTACATTATATCATTTATAGTCTAACAATGAAAATAGAATGATCTCATTAAAATCAAAATGAAACTCATCAGCGAAGCCTTATCAACCTTAGTGACGAAATTAATTAAAGGCGATAAAAACATGAATAGGCGTCAGTTTATTTCACGGCAAAAACTTAATCACAGTTTCTGGGTCAGCTGGTTCGGAGTTAAGCCTCTGATTTAATCGATACAACATTTTTTATTTTATTTTGACTAAGGATTTTGTATCAATGGGCTAATCTTTTAATATATTATTGGAAGATCTATATTCAAATTATTTTTTTCTTATTTCTACGAGTACAGATCAGTTCTGTACTACACAAGTCTGGTTATTTCGCATTTACATTTTTAAACATTAATATCAACTTGTTCATTTGCTTCGGCATGACCTTACGAACCTCCCTCGTGCCACCACGTCCTTCTTTCGAGTGCGTGGGCGAGAACAGCCTTTCTATTCTATAAGCCTCTATCAAGAGACGTATTCTCTATGCAATCGATAACGATGACGCATTAGCCCGCATACATACACTATCTCGATGTCGGTACTGCAGATTAACAATGATTATTATCAACTTCATGAAGAGTTCGGTTATTTTTTGTTATGTTTTCAGTGAGCTGTACCTCTGCAGTTTTTATGTAACAGCACATAATTGAGTTTAGAAGTTTTTTGCCAACAAAACTTATTTTAATGTATATTATGGAATTATTAGAAGTAGACTTTTTTCTATCTCGAATTAACGCTCCTAAGTGATATTGGCGGGTTCTAAATTAAAATATTTATTTATGATTAAATTGTAGAAAGTAACAGAAGGACATTAAGTGGAACAATCCTATAATAAAAATCCTAGATTAGATGTGACTACGTACGGAATTTAATAAAGGCGATCGAAAGGGTTTTCAATATCTCTGCATCCTATACCAAGTTTTGGAAGTGATCTTTATTATTCCTGTTCGTTTGTGAACTAAAAATCATAATTTGAATAATAAATACTAGCAACTCACAAAGGAGACTAATAAAATAGCGCTACAATATTTCCTCTCACATACCGGCTTGTTTATTTATCTACGCGCTTGCAGCATCATAAACTGAGAAATATAACCGGCGCAATATGAGCAATATTTAAATTCAATATCACCAGTGTGGAATCCGAAATAGCTACGTGTTATATTGTTCGTCAAATGATGTAATATAATTAGGAGCGGGTTGGATTTTATTTGTGAGAGGAGGCGATGTCGGCTGCAGGCACGCCGTCCGACTGACCTACATCACGTTATTTATACTCCACCTGAGGATTTTGAGTGCATTCTAATGTTTTATACTTTTTTTATTTGACGGAAAAATTTCAAACGAGGATTCTTTGAACGGACGCCAAGTGCTATGATTTGGACTGCGTTTGTAAATTTAAAAATAGAAATCTAACAAGGAATAAATGATCTAAAGATTGTATGTATGAAGTAGATAGTTTATATTGGGGAGAGTTGAGGTGTGAATCGATGGTCCTTATAACGACCCGTTTGGGCCCTTGGACGTTGATGGAACGAGTGAATAAACATGATGTATAGAACCATCAAAATGTCACCGGACTAGTGTAGTCAAGTGACCGAATATGTACTGTGTAAATAATAGTCGGTGAGCGTATCAATGTTACACGTTCGCTAATTTAATTTTATATAATTTATATTTTTTATTTAATTTTATATAATTAATTAATTAATGGATGTTCTAATAATAATTTTGTAACTGCTTTATGAAAAAAACTTTTTGTATGACTCACATACGCTACACTTGGTTATTGTTTGTACAATTAAACATATTTTATTTCATCAAGAACAGTAATTAAATATAATGATGGCCACGAGACACTTCAGATATCTTAACTGGATTGCGACATTGTGCTAATTTTTGTATGGAGGTAGTCAGATAATAAGCGCGTACATTATGTGTTGTAGGTACTCGAAAGCCAAACAGGATTTGACCTCTTTTATAATAGGGCAGTTAAGCAAAGAGACGGTGCCAGTATGACAATGCCCTGCATCTGCCATACCGCAGTAAAATCTGGTAGAATCTAGGCAAAGCCTATTCGCTATTGTACTCATTGACAATGAATCCGGTGCTAATTCAAGGACATTGTCCTATTGTGCTATTGAAGGCACTCTTGCTACGCTTCGCGAACATGTTTCACCGTAATCATCATAATTTAACTAATAAAAATTTTATAGCATTTTATATTTACATTCACTGTAAAATCCTGTAAGATTTAACGTTAGTTAGGTAGTTTGTCTATGTATAGTGACTTTTTAAATAATATATCCGTCCTAGATTTATGAAGTGAAACAGTTAATACAGACAGCTTTTCGTATAAAAATACTACCTCCACACATTGTTAATTTTAATGTATAAAATCTATAGATATTTTAAAAACGAGTTTGTAAACGCCGGTGGTCGGAAGCTATAAAGTTTGAGGTAGTTCCGGTGTGGGAAGGACGGACGGAAGGTAACGCCTTGAAGATTTCGGCTCTTTAGTAAATGTCACTCTTGATTTATTGTCGTAATAAGTTTCCTTGTTGAGGTAGGGCATGTCTCCGCTGGGTACTGTGTATGAGAAATCGTTCAGGTTCCTGGTATTGCGGCTAGCTGACCGAGCAGAGCTGATGCGGTTTTATATTACGTAAATTTAAATCATGAAACATGTTGAGATAAAAACATACTTGTTTAAGAAATATAACATCGAATGCAATCGATGGGAATAATTGATTGAATGATGTTCACCTATATTTTTAGTTCCAAATATACAATAAAGATCAGAATATCGTTGTTCGAGAGTTAGTCAATAGTATAACAATTTCCTAGATTATAATTTACATTTAATAATACCACTAATAACCTAATCTTAATAACTATATTAGATATGTTGCTTATAGTGTTGTGGGCAGTACCCATTCAAATATGTTAATTATCAATTAAATATTCAGTAAATGTTAATTGAATATTGCTATGAATTATAGACTAAAGTGTTATTAATACAATAGAAACCGAATGATTAGGAGTTGAAATGTATCAACAGTCTTACGTTTGGAATTAAATTAATTCATTTTAATCCACCGAAACTGTATTTGCGTTCAATGTTTAAATAGCGTCCATACCGTCCGACTGTTTATAGTTTGCACTTTGTTGCTCATGAATTTCGCGCTAACTATTCGAGTTTTACGACGTTTGCTAATCTTTTATTCCTCTGTTGCAGGTAACGATCTTTAACGGGCATCAATTTCATATTCAAGGTCTGTTAAAACACATTTACAGCGGCACTTGAGTAAATTCAACTGTTTGTTCTCGCGTGTTTTACTGCGTGTAGGCTTCGATTTCAAAAACAGTCACAATCATACATTCAAGCAATATGTGTCTGCATAAACCCACAGATCAAACCGAGAATAATTTTTTTGGCCTAAATGTGGAAAAAATCATAGCCAATGAAAATATCAAGACCACAGGAAATCATATTTATAAATGTGCCTTTTTAGATATATTGATTGATATTATTGAGTCATATAACAAGTCTTGAGGATTGTAATTGGAAATCATGATAACCAAAGCACTTTATAATGATTAAGGAATTTGATTATTATACTAAACCTGATAAAACGCTCAGAGCTTAAGTTTAGTAACACGTGTAGATTAAAGACAATTACACAATAGTTTGATCAAATGTGAATGTCTAAATAATCGAGACACATAACATGATCAGAATATTAGTTCGTAAATTTGTTTAATGAGTTCACTGCTGAATATGTTTAATAATTGTTGTTTAACAACTACATATTACTGTTTTGTCAAAACTTGATTCCTCTGTGGAGGTATTTATCCTCCCAACCAAAATGCCGTGCAGGCGAACGAAATAGCACGTTTCAAAGGGCAATTACCTACAATATAGATACTTTTTTTATTTGCTAAGTTCTTTGGTGCAAAGGCCTTCGGTTAATGTACCTTTAATAGTTGCGTTTATTCGGACCGCTGCGTCGGCTTTAGAGTGCTGGGCGCTAAATTGTTTATATCTCCTTGCGTCCAACGCGACGTCCCCACTTATTTACCGCTTCGTTGAGAATTTTCTGCCGTCTTGACCACGGTTTTATTGAGCTGTATATTAACATTATTGGTCCCTACCACAAGTGCGGTGAAGGGTTTTACTTTAGTTTGTTTGTTGTCAACTGTAAGGCAATAGATTATTAGATAATATTGAAGTAATGATGCTTTTTACGTAAATGGAATTTATTTTTATCTGCTTTTTGGTATCACAGAGTCCTTAAAAGATCATTCTTTAAGCAGTTAACTTATTTTATTCCTAAATAATTCCGATACCTGACCCGAAAACCGTCAACAACCCTTAAGGACTTGCTCGACTTTTATTTTCTGTACCTTATTTTTACGAAGTGACAATCATTTGACCTGTTTTTAAGATGAGTCTATTAACCTCAATATTTACGTTTTTCGAGACGCAATTTTTAAATATTCAATGCGATTTATTCGATGTTGACACTGTTACAGTAGGAAGTCCTTAAACACGATAGTTATGTCAGTGTACAATGGTAGCGGCTGGTTAGCAAGCCGTAACAAAATGCACAGAGCGATACCACGTACCGTTATGTCGCGGTCGCACGCCATACACAATTAAGATAATAATGTTCCTGATATATATTTCATACCTATAAGTTGATGGCCCTTATTCTATCGTTTAGTTTTTTATTATTATGATCGTTTCCTTCGTCATCCACGTGTGTTACATCATCATCAGTTTTGAATAATGTTTGTAAACATAATACGTAGAGAATGGATAAGTTTTAATTAAATTATTCAGATAGAAGTTATTCCTTAAATGACAAGTTGATTTGTGCGTAGATTAATCATACAGCAAATGATTAATAACTGTAATAGATGGCTAAAAGACGTACTAAAACTAACCGGGAAGATGCACGAAATATTGATATCAAAACGCGATAATAGAATTTGTTATCACGTATACTAAATGTAATTTTAATACGCGATAAAGAAATTATTTCCAAATAATTTGTAGGAATTATTTTCCCTATTCTTATTTATATTTATCAATTATTCAATTACAGCTGTTTACAATTTACGTTGTGTAGATGTTTTAACTGCTGTAGGCTGCTGAGTTAATATATTTAAGTAGTGGATATTATGAGCTTATAAGAGAGAAAGGCTTTTCGAATTGATGGTCTCCGTCGAAGCCTTAAGATAATAACGGATTTAGCGAGCCCGCAACAAAACGATCCTAATGCGATGTCTATCTGGAAAAAACCATTTTCCTTATTACATGCTTTAGTTGATTCAATTTATCAACAATATTTTTGTTCGTATATCTTATAAAGATATATGATATTTTGCCTACTCCATATAAATTATGTTCTCGACTTATTATGCTTATATTAAATTATATTTATGAGGAGTGACGTAACAATTAGTATAAATGTAAAGAGAACCTGTTGTTTCTTACATATCTAAAAAAATACATATAAGGCTGAAAAACTTTAATTTTTAAGACATTTAAATTATAATAAAGATAATAGATTTTAATTTTTCTTTGAGGAAAAAGAAATCGCCACAGGGTCTAAAGAGAAATCTAGTCTATATTTTAAATAAATGATTTACGCGCAAAGTCATCACCTAATTTTAATTAACTTCCTGTTATGAACGTTGTATAAAATAAATATTGATATAAAAGCTTACGTAATGCTGATAATGACGGAAATGTACGCACATAACCTTATATATATCGCCATGTGAATGTCAGTCGTGTAACTTTTTCTTTACTCTGCTAATGAGTCGCTTATATTATAATCATTATGTTTTTAGATAGTTTATTATATTGTATTATAAATAAATATTTTTATATGGAATTTAATCAAAATATAGATATTTTTCGGCTATGTTGTGGAGATAAGTTTCATTGCCTATAACTGTTTTGTGGCCTATTGCAACTAGTGTTTCGAATGCGACACACAAACTAAAAAATAACGATATTCCATTCATACATACATGTATACACTTAATTCGTTATAAAACGAAGTAAGTGAATAGTTTACGTTGGTGCTATTGAATATTTAATACAGTACAAACAAAACATTGTATTGTTAGAAAGTAAGATGTTTCGTAATGAACCTTCATTGTGATAATGGGTAGTTGGACGACATCACACATAAACACACGTGAAGGTGTGGGAGGATTACTGTGTATGTTCACTGTTGATTTTATTTATATTTTTTTCAACGAATTGATATAACACATCTATGCGAATAAAGCGACATTTAAGCAGAACTATCCAGCTACGAAGGAGGCCTTGCTAATAAACCAATTATTACTAAGACCTGAGACAATATCTCTTTATGGCGGGGCTGGACCGTTTTGCATCGGATTCGTCACGTGCCCAAGAGTAAACGTACGCAAATTACTTTTCCCGAGCCAAGTTTTTTGCACTATAGATATATAGTCTGTCTGATGATTGATTGATGATTCGTTTGATTGCGCAAGTGGTTCGCAACCAATGATTTCCAATGACAATTTGACGAGCTCCCTATTTGAATATATTCATTGGTACCTATGATATTACATCATTACACGAACAATAAGAAACGACCAAAAATTATCGATCTATTCAAATTGTCTTTACTAAAACAAATGAGATGTCATAAAGTGTCGAGAGATTCAATTTATTTTCCTCAGATATGTGGTATTTAAAATGTTGTTGTTAATTATTTTGACGCTCTCAAGATAACTAAAAATCCTTTAATGTGTACCATAATCTCTTTTCTACAAAGTTTTAATAACGTTGACTTTAGGGGATCCCTGAAAACTTTTGATCAAATATTTTTCGTTGAGAATTTTAATCAGCAAACAAAGAAGCTTTGTGAATTAATAAACTGGCGAATGATAAAGATTGTAATTGCAAAATAACGGCTGCGGATTTGCAACCTAATCACGTACGTAAAATATAATATTGATTTATTATCTTTCAATAGTAAGGATAGATTTTGGATACATAAGCAGCGTTCTGTATTTACTTTTGGAATCTATCTGAAGCACGAAAATACTTTCTAATCTTTCGTAGTCGTATACGACGAATTGTAGATACGAATGTAAAGATCACAGTAACGACATAAATAAAATATTGTGTAAGGTATTGGTGGCGATTATGATGTATACTCTAAACTAAAAATCTCTAAATTTAGCTTTAGACCTGTCAAACAGTTTTAAAGAGCGTAACCTATTCTGTATATCTCTAAATTGATAGCAATAAGGTTTAAATTTTCCACGTAGAAATATATAGAATAGGTTACACACGTATGACAGGTCTAAACCTAAATTTAGAGATTTTTAGTTTTAGAGGTGTACATCAGAATCGCCACCAGTATCCTTCAATAGATGGCGTTATAATAATTAGTTGAGATCAAAATCAAGTTTAAACTTATGTATTATCGTTCTGATTTTACTGCGATCGAAAATGTTGCAACGAGTTACTATTATCTTGTGCATAGTTTTTCGAAACAAAACGAAACGTAAAACAATTAAATCTCTCTTTAAAAAACAGTTGCTGAAATGTGAAGCGAAACCGGCCCGTTGAGTCAAGGACCATGTCTCAAACCACATTCACATTGGCAATGATTTGCCAATCACCTCTAATCGCTCAATTATATTCTGTTTATGCGTAATTAATTGCAATGTTCACGTTGCAGGGCCGTTGAACTGATAAGCTAATATTAATTGTTCTAGAAACGAGCGATTTATTGGTTTTTAGAAAATTAAAAAAAACATAATCCAGCTGTGATACAATTTTGCCTTATCAAAGCCAGGGTGTTTAAAACAGTATGTATATGTTATCTATAATTAATAGTTTCGGCCTATATTATCGCCTAAATCAGCTTGAAATCAAAGAAAAAATGTTACTAGTGATTAATGATCTCACTCCTAACAGTTTATGGCGACATTTATGTAGACATCAAAGTCATTAATTTGACTATTCATAAAATGAAGTTGTTAAATGAAAGGCAAATATAATACATGCTTTAATCATAATTGTATTTGTAAAATGATTCCGTACTGCACGCGGCTCTGTTATAAAAAAATTAATTATATAAACTGAAAAATTACATCCTAACTGGAAAACGATTAAAGTAACAATTTGAAAGGAAAATTTTGTAATTAAAATATTGTAGCTACAAAGAGCAATGTGAAATTGTTGAAGATTGATTTGAGAATAGCGAAAAGTTGGCGATCACCTTGGTCATATACAACGTAGCTCTATCTAATGAAGAAGGTTTTCTTAAAACATTCTTAAAACAAAGTATGACATTATTTTAAGTGTTATTTCTGTCTATATGTGGGATTCGTATTGACAGACAGACAACACACTAACATTATATGGTTAAAAGACATAAATACAATCTCAATGATCTAGATATATATAAATATTGTATATATTTAACTCAGGGAATAGTTTCCAAATTATCTTTTTCACGGTAGAAATTTATCTTTGTTTGTCTTTGCTAAATAGATACTTATAATATTTTTCATACAGTTTATTTTTTGAACCGCAATGCGGTTATTTTCACAATCGTAAATACGTAAGACAAATATAATCCTTTCACGTGTCTAATACAAGGCTTATTAATGCCAAATGACCCAATTTCATCCGAAATCGTGTATTGCACGTGGCCACAATATGATTCAGCGTATTACCTCAGCATTTGTATTCAGCCAATATCCGAACCCCATGGGTATGACTGAAGTACTATTGGGTTTTCAGTAAATCCTTTGGGGATGGTCTTATATTGATGTAATATTGTCTGCATTCGAAAGTCATTTCTGTCACAATGAAGACGAAAACGTAGCGAGAAAGATATTTGCCATTATAATATCTGATACCTGAGGTAATCTAAACAAACCTTGTTGATGCCATTCTTTGTGTATTCAAATACAATGCTAACATTAGTATTTTAATATATCTCCGTATTTCTTAATTCACTTGTTCAATCTTAATGGTTTGGGAAAGAATGCGTGCCCTACCAATAAAGACGACTTAGTATTGAATGCCAATTGTGCCGTTTCACAGGGTGAGTCTCGACAAAGCCTTAACGAATAAAGGAAATTTTCTTTTGAGTTTGAAAAGATTTTCATATTTAAATAAAGACCTAAAATCTTGTAGACTCGCAATATTAAGATTCAGATCACGGTTTCTTTGGTATTTCACAATATGTACTTTTGTGTGTGGTGTTTTAATAATTAAATTATTATTCCGGCCACACGAATAAAATTATATTTCTGATGAAAAATTGATATAGAATACAATTAAATAAAATTTTGTTAATATAGATATATAAATACTCTGTAGAAGTAGCAGAATGATAGCTAAGAATAAATGTAAATATTACCTCATATCAGCATACATCAAAGTCAAGAAAAAGATTTTCCAGTGGTGAATTCTTTGAGTGAAAAATCTGTTTGATTTTAGTATTTTAGTAATCAAGCTACTGGCGTAAGATAAGTCAACGAATTGTAGGTTTTCGACGCATTTTTTTTTTAGTATTTAATCTTTCAAGGCATTCAAAATATATTTCTATAGATAATTTTTTCACTTGTGAACTTCAAACTACGAATTCATTAATCAATGTCTCTAAAATTAAATTTAGTGACAGAATATTGAAATCAGTCTCGTAATTTCATATAACATACAAATATTTCCTATTTAGAATATTACTAGTGTAAATGTACCCAGTATCCAGACGCATTAATTGTGTCTAGAACAAAGTCACCGAACCCTCTTAGTCTGATACAATAAATGGTGTCTACCGTCTATTTTAAAATATGAACATTAAATAGGGTTCGTCCTTTTTCTTTGTCCTCTATTGTCAACTTTCCATCTTTGTGGCGTTAGACTGAAAAGTGGTCCTAAAATTGAATAACCCTAGTTAATCGCTATTGAAACTTAAATTATTTTTTATTTCACACTATAAATTTTAGTAACATATGCGATTTTAGCCAAATTACTACAATTATAACAGGATTTAGTAGACCTATTAAATAGGCTTGGAAACGGAAATAAATATCGAGAATTTCATGTTTGAGTAATTTCAATTCCTTTTAAACCATCATACCCCTTGTATCGTCCCTTCGCCAATTATAATCGCTTGTCACCATTTTACTGTTTGGCAAACATTACACTTTTTATGTGTTAGCACTCTGAAATGCTATTTGCAGTATTCGCCTTGTGATCGGCGCGGCGAGGGTCCTTGAGGGGATTTTATGGTATGGTGCTATCAATGTTTTATGGCGTTGCGCTTATAGGGGCTTATTAACGGCCTCCTTTAATACTTTCTACGTTCATAATGCAAACGAGCTTGGCTTCGATATATACAGAGTTTTTAAGTTCCTCTTCCGCTAATAATATACTATATCTACAGTTCTAATAAGTTAGCTTTATATAAAATAAGGTATATTTCTTTACCCTCTCTCTAACTTTAACCTTGAACTAAAGTTACCTTTTCAATGCAGACTAAACAAATATTACCTTACCCTGTAGATGCGAGTTATTTACAAACTTTGATGTTCTACTCTCCCTAGTGGCGAAACTTGTGTACTTCCACAAATAATAAAACATTATTCACGCTGGTTACTTCAAACACGACCTCCAAGGTACAATTCCGAGTAATCCAGCATCTTGTTGGGACCAATGCCCGAAATGACAAATGAACTGACGTCAGTAGTTACTTGTGCAAACTTTTCGGACACGAAATTGTGCGAACGAAGATTTATTTCTTAAGTTAGCAAAATGTTATAGCGTATATGACAGTAGTACTTGGTAAGCAAATCGAATTTAGAAAATGTTAACATCAAGCATATTTTTATGGTTGATTCTTAGTGGTAAAGCTACTGTATTTAGTATTAATAATACTTTGTGGCATCACCAAAACAACAATGTAAATATTTCGTTCGGAATTTTTGTAATACATTAGTAAAATCCCATTTCTATTACTGCAGGTTAGCAAAGGGAGTGCTTGTATGGACGCTGTAGATTTGAAGTGGATTGATTGAATTTAGTTGTTGATTGAAAAGTTCGACTTCCGAATACAAATGTTACATAAATTGGCTTTAAATATTTACTAACGTTTTGCCGCGTAAGATGGTTGCGTTACGAAATGTTATTTTTCTCGAGCAATAATGGAATGGCAAATATTAGACGCCATTTCAATTTTCTTTTCGCTTTGCTAACAGCAAGTTTTATTACATATATTTTATCAATCAAGTAGGTATTGTTATTCCAAATAATAAATCATTGATTAGTAAAGCGATCTTTCTGAAAGATAGACTACTAGATACTAGTTATGTAAGTTGTCAACGCAGCTGTTAATATACAATATAATATGGTTTAATGCCTGGTACTCTAGCACTGTAGAGAGTAACGTTATTATTGTGGCAGTGATATTTCAAAGTAGCGGTTGTTTACTTACGCTGCAACTAACGTTATCCAATCATCCGGTAAATTATAGTGGCTGGTGGAAATAGGCGCCCTCTAACGTTGCTATGGTGACGCTCATCTTGAATTAGTTAAAAGAATGTTCGCCCCTCGCTACTAGTTCGATTGCGTGCAAGCCTCCGTGTCTACTGAGATGTAAACCTTTTCCTTTTATAGTCTACGTACGTATGTTTTATGATTACGAAAAGGTTACATTTTCGCATGAAACCAGATTTAAACTCATAAACTCAATTGTCGTGCCAAAGACAATTAAACGTTTCACCAAACTTAAATTGAGACTGTTAATGAATCAAGTTATAATTAATTAACGAGTTTGCAGACGCTTTTCATAATAAAAGCTGAAGGTGGTCCGTGTTCGAGATCCGTTTAACCGAAACTGAAAAGTTCTTATAACATTGTTAGATACCCCTATTCGAATTTCTCTAGGATTAATAGTTCTGCATTTTTGTTTTACTTTGGTGGATGTCGCGACAGAGAGGTCTTTGACCGACGCTTCGCGTTGCCATGGTTACGGATACCTATGAGATAAACCTATGTGTCTCAGTATTTTTTTAGAGTAGACGTAAAATTAAATTAGTAACGTAATCTGTAAGCCAGGGAGGCCTATCTAGAAACGCGTAAGATTGCAAACCATAAATGTATTTTAAAAGGCTTTCGTGCTCACAAATGCGTTTAATCCGATTATGCAAATAGTATTTCATTATAATCTATTTATGTGTTTAACCTCCCAGTTTGTTCTATTTGTAAATTGCTCGGTATTATCTAGAAAAGATATCTTTCATGTGTTTTATTTTCCGAGTGTTAAACTTAAAAATTTATACTTGTAATAATAATTATATGGGATTATCGTGAAAACTTAAGCAAGTTCGGAAGTCAACGTTAGTAATTGCAGATTACTAGTAGCAGTCACATAGAGTATGCAGTCATCCCTTTAATCAGTCTTTTCCTGAGTCAAGTGAGGATGTTAAAGGACAAAAGAGTTGTCGCTTTGGCATAATCGTACATGCCCAGTCTACTTTAAAGTAGGACTATCGAATCCACTAAAGAAACGTTAGAGAATAGTCCAAACTCTATCAAGATTACCTATTTGTGAGACAATCTTTAATTTTTTTGTACATCGTACGAATTAGGTACCTACTATTGAAATTATTCCTGAGTGATGTTGTTATAAAAACACATTTTTTTTAGAATCACTGGCTGAATACGATATTATAATTAAGTTAAATAATAAAAAGTGAAGTAAATAAATGAACGTCTATCTTATCTCGCCGGGAATAAAAGTTGCTTTGAGCTGCGGTATGCCACCATCTGAAGAGTATTACGGTTGTTTTCTGATTTTATTAAAACATTCATTGAGGTTCATAGGCACTGCTTGGTTTTCTACACAGTTGAAGATTACTATATAAAGTTTATTAAAGTCAGAGGTCAATGATAAATATGCTTCCGGTCAACTATATAAGAAAAAGTAACCTCAAATACTATAAGTAGGTTCTAAGGTCTTATTCAGCTCTCTGTGCGAGGTTAACCGTTCGTTAGTTAATTTTATAAGGTGTCATATTTAACACAGGTTATCTCTACATATTTGTGCTGTTACATCACAGAGACAGCGTAATTTTATTACAATGACATTCGCGGAAACCACTGGTGGTTTCGGGTTGTGTGAAAACAGATAATGTACGGCCACTTCCCATTCAGAGTTATCGACCATAGTTTTATTATTTTACGTAAATGTTTATTTCGATTGTAGCATCCTTTGTTATGAAACTTGTTTGACGAGCATATTGCATATGCTAATGCCTTTCGGAAGGTTGAATGACAAATATTTTCTTTATTCTTTTAGCATTTTTCTTTAGTCGTCATACGATCTGGAATATTGCATTTATATACGCTGTATAAACAGTGTAATACTTTATGCGGTCATATTATGTTTGATATTGTAAAACAAAAGTTATTTTCAGTGTATAGTATTGTTTATTTAAATCCTTTTGAAGCGTAGGAATACAGTATTAAGTAAAAGTTGCATGCGACATACGTACTAGTACATTTGTTGTTTGTCATATAGATAAAGTAAAAATTTTGGTTTATGTCGATCACGTAATAGGTATATGGTGCAGAGACCGATGGGGCGTGAAGTGCGCCGGAGCCGCGCGCGACTGCTTTTCCTGCCATTGTCCTCTTCCGCATGACATTAATATGCGGATGCAACATACTCTCATATAATGGCGGTATTATATTATCATGACCATAATTTTGACTGCACCCTACTGTGCATATCTTGTGCCAAGAATTCGTAGTCAATGTTTGATTTGATTTAAGACTTAAGGAGAAGTAAATTTAAAATAGTATTTATCATAAATAATACAGGGCTGACATAGAAGATATAATATTTTTCACATTGAAAAGGCGGTGAAACTATGCACGGACTACACACTAAAATATCGTGTACAATTCTTAGATCTTCATTTAGTTTGTTAAAATTAACCTGAATCATTTCGACAAATGAGGTTTCGACAAAATTAGGATATTTTTAATGTTTTTATGTTACAGTTTATCGTTCGTTTTAATTGTTAAAGGGAACGCTTAATGAGGCTTCTTATTTTTAATAGCCACGAGGCATTAACAATACTTTTATTTTAAGCGTGAAAATTTTAGAAAACGATACGAAGAATGTTAATACACTTATTTCATTGAAGCATACTCGTACAAAATAAAGGGAAACTCAGTTTTACGTTGCTGTCACCTGAAATAATTGTTAAAAATAAAAAAAAAACTACCGGTATTTTCCTATTATATAAAGAAGTGATACCAGTTTCGAATAATATAAGCCGTACTATACTATACAGTATAATTATACATATTAATTAATAATATGTTATAGATGTCGTGGTTCCGTGAACAGTTATTTCTAAATGATTATAGGGAAAATCACCTTTCCATAATCATGATAATCAGCTCTCGCTGAATATTAAAATCAGTATAATGTCGCAAGTATAAGTTATAACGTGTTGGAGAGTAGACATTTGCGCATTAATCTTCATAAGACGAGATCATGTTATCCGCTCGGAGACAGTTCCTTAATTGAGCCAAGTTCTCCGCACATTGAATAAGTTTCCATATAAAGCACAGTTATAAGTATATGAACTAACAGCTGTGAGTATATCCTAATGAGTCTATCCTCAATTACAGGGAACAAAACTATGGATTATAATGGAGTACCTGGGCGGCGGCTCCGCCCTGGACCTGATGAAAGCTGGCAGTTTCGAAGAGATGCATATTGCTGTGATTCTGCGCGAGGTGTTACGGGGCCTCGACTATCTGCACTCTGAGAGGAAACTGCATAGGGACATCAAAGCTGCTAATGTACTCCTCAGTGAAATGGGCGATGTCAAGCTGGCAGATTTTGGTAAGCAGATATTTTTTTAAGCACTCTTTAATGAAATACTGTAATAAACTTGCAAGGTTTAGTTTAGAGCATAAGAACTTGACCATAGCTTTGTTTCGCAGTTAGTTTAAATATAAGATTTTAAATCTATTGTTTAAATATAATCATCGCAGTATTTAGATTTTTAAAGAGATTTTTTTTTGGTATATTTAGATTTTTGAGCATCTTTTACAGCCAAAAAATTCAATATCCATTTTTTAGTTATAATCAATTGCACACCAGTAGTTCCTGAAATAAGTGCGTTCAACTTACCAAACAAACTCGTCAGCCTTGTAATATTTGTATAGATTAACCTTACTTTCGTATAAGTTGCTTTACTATAATGTTCGCAACGGCTATAAAATGCTATTCGTATTCGCTTCGTAGTCCGCTAATCGCCTATATTTGGTACTGATGGATCTTTCATTTCCACGAGGAAAGTCGTTACGTAACGATAAGATTGTAATAAAGATAGTTTGAAACAACTTCGTAGGTTGCGGAAGTAATGTTATATCGCGGTATTAAACTACGTGATATTAATAAGCGAATATGCGGCATGTAAAATCGCTAAACCATGAGATCAATATGAATTTATATATACATAGATAGTGGGTTTGGTTTTCAGATAGGTATTCGTGCCTAACATTAGGTAAGAATATTTGACGACATTCTTTTATCTGTGACGCTCTGTTTTAATTTCAATTTTGTTTCGTTATTCTATCAGTTTTTTATTTATATCAGTCTCATAAGAGTATAGCCCACTGTGTTATGTAAAGCGTGGAAAAAGAATTAGATTTTATATAAAAATTGCTGCAGCAATATGTAGTATATAAAAGTTTCCTTTAACAATGCTTCAAAATCCATCTTCCACTACAAAGAGGTTACAAGGATAAGATGTAAGGTACCCCTTTCAAGTCGTGATAGAGGTTCGACATGAGGTGCGACACTTGATAAATCTAAGAATCATAAATCACTTTCGACCAGCTGATAGATGGATCACCACAGCTCTTTTCTGATATCCATCAGCAAAGATTGATTTGGTGGACAACTTAGTTTAAATGACTAGTTTATACTGTAGGTTTTGAAAACGTGAGGTGCTTAGGTCTGAGATATCTTCCAGTTTCATATCTAAATTTACCAAATCATAAAAAACTCACCGTCAGGTTGTAATGTATGAACCTTCCTCGATAAATATACATTCCAATATTTTAATATCAGAATAATTTCCGTAGTAGTGAGATAAGCATGTACAACAGAACTCACTTCTCAGCTTTGCCACTTACAAAGTATATTTTCATCTCGTTTTGTGGAGAGTTTAATACTAGAATTTTATTTGTAAAATTACGTATTTTCTTCATGAGTTAATTGCAAATGTAAATCTAAGATTTTTTTTAGTAATTATAAAGGCCTATGAACATAGCTATTTACCTATTTATTAACTTGATCCATAGAATGAATTATAAATATTTCATATAAAGTTATATGATCTGTATTTATAAAAGGAAACCGTATGTAGATTCATATTAATATTCTGAATGTACTTTAATAAACTTTCAAAGAAATATAATTTTCTATACAAGAGGTAATATCCCAAGGGTTGTTCTTAATAGAGTATATAAAACTTTCTTAATGTTTAAAAGAACGTTAATTTCAACTTAAAAGAATGTCATTTTATAGAATTTTTTTAAACTGTAATGTGATAAATTATTAAATTGTACCTATTATGTTAAAATATCCAAATTGGTGATGGTCTTCCCTATACCCTTCAATTCTCTTCAATTAATCCAGCTGGCTGTCAGCCAACATTCAATATTTGCTCCATTTGGGACACTGTAACAATACAGCGCCATGTACGGCCCTGTTTGCAACTTGTCAAGTGTTGCCAACGGTGAACTTATTATGTCTGAGGAAAGAGTTCGCCTTTGAGGCAAAGTGTTTGAAAATTATCGAGCTTTTATAAAAGTTCTAAGAGCCGTGCATTTGCGACGCATACACGTTATACGGTGAAAACATTTTCCAATATATTTATCTGTATAAAAGTATCAACAAAACAGAAGTAAAATAGTAGAAATATTCTTTTTAATACCACATTATGAGCTATTTGACAACGTTTACTAATCCAGCCGTAGACAATTCTCGATTTACTGAATACAATTCAAACATAAATTTAAAATCATATTAACGATATCAACTGATTTCACGTGAATTATAAGCATTAAATAATAATATTGTGATTGCAATTCCAGGTGTCGCGGGTCAACTAACCAATACAACAAGCAAGAGAAACACATTCGTCGGGACTCCGTTTTGGATGGCGCCCGAAGTCATCAAACAGTCATGCTACGACAGCAAAGCAGACATCTGGTCACTTGGGATCACGGCTATAGAACTCGCCAAGGGTGAACCTCCAAATTCGGAACTGCATCCAATGAGAGTTCTCTTCCTAATCCCCAAAAATAACCCCCCACAACTTACGGGTAGTTATTCGAAGCCATTCAAAGAGTTCGTCGAGGCGTGCCTTAATAAGGACCCGGAAAACGTATGTATTTGAGGTTTCTTTTATTAGTTGTCCCTTGGGCTTTGGCCACGTTTATACACGATGTTATTTGTTTTGATTGCAGCCATATTACTGTTTTTATTGCGGATCGGAGTTTGATGGACTTACGATTGACACGAGTCTTAATACTTTTTGGGGTTTCATTCAGAGATTATTTAGTTAGTAAAGTAGATAGATAGACCTTTAGTATTTTTGATGTATCGGTAATAACGTCGGGAGATAGAGTGGCCACCCAAAGGGGGAATGTCTCATTTATGAGACTGATACCTTTAGGAAATCGATATGAACTGTATTGTTTTGTTCTGAAACCTCGAATCACAATTTACAAAATAACTATCAGGATGATAAGTTTAATCGTAATTGTGAATTTTCAGAGACCAACAGCAAAGGAGCTGCTAAAATTCCAATTCATTAGGAAGGCAAAGAAAAATTCATATCTTATGGATCTTATAGATAGGTATAAGAAGTGGAAGTCACAGAGGAGTGAAGAGAGTGAGACGGAATCTGAAAATTCTGATTCGTAAGTTGTTTTTATAATGCTTAGCGATTTCATAACACCCGTCCTTTCGACGTTTTTCCTGGGATTAAGCCCGTTCAACCAACCAAACCAACTAACTCTTCAGCTTATATTGAAAATATCTAGATATCTCAAAATGAAAATTCTAAATATCTTAATATTATTTAAATATAATGGATTTTTTTACAAAAGTAGCTTCTTTCAGTTTGAAACTATGATAGCATTCTAATTCTAAACAGATATTACGAGTGTTTTGTTGTATATTAATATTAACCTTATTATAAAAGTTAAAATATAAACAAAAATTATTTTGATTATATTCTTTTAACAAAAGTACACTTATGTCTCTTTCTAAATGTGCGTTCTAAGAAAGAGACAGCTGATTACTAGTTAGAAAATATGCAATTGGATCGATTAATAATGCGGCAAAACAAATAAAAAATCTTATTTATTTTATTTCTATCCCTTAATCTTTATATATCACCACCTATTATTAAACAAAGTCGCTTTTTCTGTCCCTTTGTAAGCTTAAATCTTTGAAACTACGCAACGGATTTTGATGCGATTTTTTTAATAGATAGGGTTATTCAAAAGGAAGGTTTATAAGTATAATAACATCCATTAAATAGTAGAGAAGTACTGTTGTATTTTTGAGGTTTCTAATGTGATGCTTTAAATAATTACATTTTTTCCGCTTACACTGCAAACGCAGGCTGAACCCTACGAGTTTTATCAAAATAATATACTTAGTATTGGACACATTGAAAAGGTGTACAGAAAAGTCTACGTGATGGTATATGTCTATCTCTTATGCATAACCCACAATAACATTTTTTGTCATTTACTTTTTACGACTACGCGTTTATTTTTCTATAGTGTATTTAGTATCAGCATTGCACCCGTGCGAAGCCGGGGCGGGTCGCTAGTATTTTTATAATTCATAAAGCTGTTCATGAGTCCTAACAATCTTGACACACATATTATATATTCCAGCGAAGACATAAGCCGCGGCGACGGCGAGGCAGATGAGCCATGGATAATGACAGTTCGAGGTGCGGCCGGAGCTCGTGCGCTTCATGCGCACACGCACGCATCTGCAAACGACGAAGACAAACGGCGCATGCATGACGACCCGGGTAAGTTTTTATTTATTTATAACATTCACACACAACATATTCTCTGTTATTATAACCTTATTGTAACACAAATGGCATATTCTCTGAAGTTTACTCACACGATCAAATTTTGTATAGTAAAAATATGAATGGTTAATTAATTTTGAAAAACAAGCAGGAGTACATTGTTTAATATTAACTTTTAATTACTTCTATAATTTCTACATTTCAGCTCTCGTGTCCCCAAGTTCACCGACAGTGCCGAAACAGAATGGATCTCTGAACACACGCGGTGATGAATCGCCGCCTGCTGAGAAACCTCTCAATAATAACACACACGACAACCAAACTGTAAGTAGACCTACATAACAAAAATGTAACATGTATACACCGCACCTACTATTAAATTAAGATTTATTCAAATATCGTTCTCTCATTTCCAATTTTTTTTTTACGTATATATAATATATTTATTTCAGTCGCGTCAATCTCCAATCGTATCAACGCCAGTGGAGCATCGCGGAAAAGAGAGGGATAGAGAGCGCGACAGAGACAGGGAGAGGGAAAGAGAAAGGGAAAGAGATGATAGGAAGGAACGGGAAAGGGAAAGGGAACGGGAACGGGAACATACATCTAATAGGGATAGTGGTGTCTATAATAAACCAGTGAGTGTTTCCAATTTCATAAAATACCTATATAACCAAACTTTAAATTAGAATTTAAAAATTGAACGAGTTTAATTAAGTCTACAGTAACCAAAGTATTCTTACTTCTTAAAATATCTCTCTTATCATCTTAGTATTTTGTTATAAAGTATCAGTATTTATATGAATTAAACTAAATTTTAAATTTCTTATTTTATTACGAAATTTAATTTTCAACCATTGGTTAATAAACTAATTCTAATTATATAACTGATGTATTTAGGCAATATTAAATAATAATATTAGAAATCTTGATTCAATAAATGATTTTGGAGTTTTTAATTTAAAACACTAACGACAATTTTCCTTTCATAGCAATGTCTTTAAATATAACAGCTTAGCCTAAAAATAAATGCTTTTCAGGCGTCCCCATTGGACCACAGAGGACCGAATGATGAGAACAAAGTCAGGCGACACGCGTATTTGCACCAACTTATTAATCCGCTACTCAATGAGGTACATATCTTTATATAATAATTCTTCTGTGAGTGTGTATTTCACTGAACTTCTCTCAAACGACTGGACCGATTTTGATGAAATTTTATGTGTGTGTTGAGGGGGATCTGCGAATGGTTTAGATTCACAATTTTGTCCGCTGGACAATGTTTTTTTAATTAAATAGTGGTTGTTGATTTTGGAATGTTTTACATTGGATCCGACAGACACACCACAGTCGATTCAAATAATATTCAAATAATTAATTGAAAATTGAAATCACATGTATGGCAAAACAACGTTTGCCGGATCCGCTAGTAATGAAATATAATGTAATTAACGAATATTTTGTTACTGGCAGCTGTCGCGCAAACACGGTCCGTCGAGCGTGGCGGCCATCGAAGAGCTGCGGCGCGCCTTCGAAGTGGCCGAACGCAGCGCGCCACATCTCACACGGGCTTTTGTGCAACAGGTAGGCCCTTTTAAATCCATTGACAAGAAAAAACACTTTATTAATAATGGATTTAGTTTATAAAGTGTTTTTCTTTAATAGAGTAATAGTTATGTTAATAAAAGACAATATTAGGTAGGTTTATGTTTCTGGTCACGTTTATGCTAGCTGCTTCTCATGGTTTACACACGGTAGCCGGCTGTGATAGTCGCAGTATTAACGAGAATTTTGTGAAACGACAATGTTATGATTTGCCTGTCGAATGGCATTTGCGCTCGTTATAGCCGTAATGCCCGCCAATGAATGCGTCTATACAAGTCCATACAAGACTATAAAGACGGACGCCGGTCAAAGGAAAAGGACGGCTGACGCGGTCATGGCACGGTCGTCGTGGCATGTGAAAGTTCTCTTGTTTGGTCATATATTACTACTTTACTTTTGGCACCGCGACCGTACCGTGGCCGTGTACAATGTAGTTTTTCTTCTTAACATCCATTTATCTCAATTTCGTCTTGAAAATGTATTTTTTCTACATTTTTTTTAGTTCAATAAATCTAATTAAGGGTTAAATTATATCTAAATTAATCTTTATATGACACGTTTGTCGGATTTAGCAGTGCCATCTATTAAGTACTTAATCAATCCAGTCGAAAAATATCGTCATCTGTTAGAATCTTTTGGAGTTAACAGACAATTATGACTGGCAATTACAGTTATTAATTAAAATTACAAGACAAATAATTTGCTATAAAATAAAATTGCGACTATAATTAAAGATAAGCTATCCTATCTTTTAAGTTGGACCAGGCTGCTCACGGTGTGCCAATTTAAATTAAAACCGCTTAAGTATTTAGGAGTCCATCGAGGACAAACATCGTGACAGGAGATTTATATATATTAAGATATGTACTTTTACATAGCTGTGAGATAGATATACTTCTATACAGATGACCAAGTTAAATTCACTGTTATTGTTGATGTATCTAATATTTAAAGTGAGATTTGGCTTCAATTATGGATGCTACCCATCTCTAATACCTGGTGACTTTCCTAAGTGAGTAATGAAAACTTAAAAAAAATTGTAGGTGGTCCAGCGAGTGGCGACCCAGAGCCATGCGCCTGCGCCGGCACACAACTCGCACTCGCACTGGATGAGGTAGGTACTGTATCTCCTCTGTGTCTTCTTTCTTCATAATAACAATTATTGCTTCATTGTAATGAAAAGAAAGTCTCAGTATTTACTGCTTTTCAATATCACAAACTGACGTACACGTAACTTATAATATTACTTATATATAATAAATGCTTTTGATTATATTAATTTTATATAAATTTAAAGAATAATTATAGAAGAGCATAACAGGACAAAGCAGACATAAAACTGCTTCTTTATACAATATAACGCTAAGTTATAACTTGTTTTATTTTTTAAGTAAATAGATCCTATTTGTTTGCCAACAATTCTATTTACAAGTAGCATATATGACCCCACTGGATCATAGACTATTATGAGAGGAGTCCATATGACGATATTATAAGCTAAGAAGACATAATATGTTTTTTTTTTCAGGGACATTTAATCGAAAAGGATGCGTCCACTTTGCTCTCGCTTCCTTCAGCGGCTACATTGTACCAATGGACCAATAGGTACCACACCGGACCATATACAAATCTTAAAAATAAAATCCATTTACTACCGACTAAATACTACCTAACTACATTAAAACTAATTCAGTATAATAGCACCCTTTTAACTAAAGTTCTTTTCGTCTCGTCAAATTGAGTTAATGAAAATAAAAAGAAATTTAAATTATATAAACAATAAAAGCAATTAGGCTGATGTAAAAAATGGTGTTTATTTATGTCTGTGTATTTCTATATGTGAATCGTGTATTCTCAAGACTCGAACTCAAAGAAATTCGACAAATTTTGAGTTCATTCGATTCATGTTTTAGAATGACCTCTGTTGACTCTGTATAAATTTCTCTACTAAAAAATATTTAGCAGTCGTAATTTCGTTCCATTAATTTAAAATCGTATGTTATGATTAGAATGTAGTGTAAAACCTGTTTTTGTTTTAGTTTTGTAGTATGTTCGTAGTTGTTTATTTGATTTTGTATTGTAAAAGTTATTTCTTGTATATTTTATGAAAAAAGTCTTCCTACGAAGTCCGGAGTGTAGCCGCAATGGAGTCACAAAAGTTGCAATGCCATAGAGAAATAACGTAATCAATACTTAAGATTCTTAAATTAACCGTACACACGAAATAAATATTCCGCGACCATTGATTTAAGGTGTCGTGTCTGCGGTCTGCAACTATGTAAATATGAAAACTCTTTAGTTTTTCGTACCATTTTTTTTTTCAAAAGATTGTGTCAGTTAGAGCTGATTATTAGAACAATGTTCTTTGTTTTGCTTTCCTTGTGTAATTTAAATTGTTCTAATAGAGTACCTGTGTGTTTAAACCATCACACACAGTTTTACACAGATCATAAGGGCCAATCCCTTTTTTTTAAATGGCTACAAAACTGATGCAATCTGCTTAGTTTAATTTGTGTGTTTCTTTGTATGTCGCAGGACTACGCCAATATTTTTGCCATACGTTCGTCTATCCGTTGTTTATTCGGTTGATTCTAAAATTGTAACGTGTTTTAGTGGTATTAAATTTGATCGTACTGAATTTTTTTCGCTAGTTTCTTAGAGCCGGCTCTTGTCTGGTCGCTGTATTTGGATAAATGCTGTTACCTTAATTTTTCAACCAAAAGTTAACGAAGTGTTAAAAACAATCATTAAATGTCTGTTATAATTGGGATTATATGGAAAGACAAATTTCTGTTTCATTGAACATTTATTAAGAGTCCGTAAATAGGATACAGCGTCCAGACAAAATAGGCACCTAGTGTCATTCCAGACAAAAGACAGATTTGTCAGCATTTATAGTTTTATTCTCCTTTTTCAATTACGTCTCTGAAGACGCATCGTTTTCATAAATTGTTATATTTATGTCGCAGAAATTCGAATCGCGTTGCATTATAATTTGGGATGGATCGTGGTTTCAATATAACATGTATGTAACATGCTTATTTGCGACAATATTTAGCGATCGATATAGATATAAAAAACAATTATTGCTGTGTAAAAATGTAAACCATATGTAAATTGTGTAGTATATAAAGAGAAGCTGTTTATTGAAGTGTTCTTATAAGTGTATGAAGATATATTAGCAATAATGTGGCGTGGAAGAGGTAAGGGATTGTTTTAATAATTGAATGCAATTTCATTGATTTATACAGTATGGTACAGTAAGGTTTTGTTAATTATCAAATCAAATAAATGAAAAGTTTTGATGTTAGAATGTAGGGAATCCATTCGAAAGAATTCTCTCTTGTAAACACCTATATGGAGATGTCACGTTTTCAAATCATAATATTACATAACATTATCATAATATCAAATTATTGATTTTGGACGTCGTTGTTTATTCATTTAAATATTGGATGTATGTATCACGTCAAATTGATTTATTTTTAGAGATCCCGCGTCTCTGCCGCGCCACGTCTCGCCTTGTATTTTGTTTTGCCATGTGCGTCCAGCATGGAAGATGTTGTGTTAATTTTGTTTGGAGAAAAATCAGAAAATATTTTTCCACTCGATATTAAAGCGTGTAGTGTTAGCGATGGGCGGATAATTGTTGATTATTGATTAAATTAGGGTGTTCAGGCTATAGTTTGATCGACGAGGCCGGTACGACCGAACGCAACCGCATTTTTATCTACAAACGTCTCTTAACTTCAAAGAACTGTTACAACATGTTAGCAGTTAGAAGACTAGAGAAGCGGTAAGCGTAAAGGGCCCGTCGGTAGTGGTTCGTAGTTGTTACCGATTCGCAGATGAACGTCGTTCCGATATATATGAATGCGCATAGTTATTAAATATTAATTAAAGTCAGTATAGTGCTATGTGCGGCCCCGTGCGTCACCGAACGCGGGAAAAACATTCTTATGAAACATCTGTAACTGTGATATAAAATAAGCGTTCGTTGCGAAATGCATATGGCGGAAGTGGTGACGCGCGGGAACGCGTGTTAAGGCCCTCCACTGTGCACTTGTATTACCATCGCGTACCAAGACAGCCAATGCGGCGTCCATTCTAACACGTTAATGTAGGCAACAAATTTGACTCTGAAATAAAAGAAGTTATTTAATTTTGGAGGTTTTTTGTTTTATTTTCAATCATAATAAAAGAGCTGTTCCCAATAATGGTTTTATGTAGCGTAATATATTATACAGTGTTATATCAATTATTGTGAGGATTATTATTTTAAAAAATCTCAATAGGAAATTAGCAAGCAAGTTCTGGAAATCTTCTGCTGATTATGTCATGCATGATAAGAAGAGAAAATGGTTTTATAATCATTTGGTTAGCAAGCAAGTGGTGGAACATTTGGTCACAATCACTTTGAATATCTCGAACAGATAATCAATATACGAGTAGCAGTCTTCCTTTACCTCATCCTAAACATTCCCAGGTATTAAATTATAAATTAAATGTTAGGTAGCTTATAATAATCAAGAAATGACTATTATGTAGACTAACCCTTACAGTGTTCAAGAGTGAAAACTCGCAGGGGCCGCAAGAGAAATTAAACGAAACTGCAAACAATTATGTTTCTAAATACTTGCATCATTCGAACTCCAAACAGAAATGTCTCACGTAAAAAATATCGGTAGAATGAAATAAAAAATATCAGTGAGAATCTTAACAGAAAACCCCTTGTTTATTTTGAACAAGATAAACAATGATGTGTAATAACTATATAATAGTTTATATCTGTTATATATGACATATATTTTTATTTTATTTTTATTCACTAGGATCTCCAACAAGAACACACTTTACAAGGCCCGGTATTGCACTGTTGCAGTCTAAACACAGCGCTTCTTCAATTATAGGAGATCACAACATGCACACTGCACAATAGGAAATATATATAACAAATATAAACTATTAACTATCTTAGATGGCCTATAATTTAAGTGCTGGTTTTCATAATTTCATCTGATTGGATTGTGGAAAAGGGATATAGATAAATAAAATAAATTAATGATAATTTATCTTTTATTGACTAGTTGATACATACGTTTCGAATTTTGCAAAAGTATAAAATCTACATTAGAAACCATACGAAATTACAAAACAGTCTTTTTGGGTAGAATTATTTCACAGAAACGTACTATCAGTATAATTATGTGATGTTATATAAAATTTTACCAAAGAGTACATAATTAACTTATAGGATATTGTTAGTCATATTTAAATTAAGGTTAACAATATATTTACATTATATGCTATCAAGTACAATGCAATCATAGCCTACATTCTTATTTATATAGACAAATAATAGTTTAATAATTTGCATTATATGGTAAGCCTTAACATCAGTTTTGGAAGATATCTAAATATCTTATAATTATACCCTACACAGATTTGTTATATCATTCTTCTACTTTTAGTAATAATAAAAATAGTTTGTATGGTTGCAAAACATGTGACATGTGAATGGTGACAAATTGACTACCAATATAAACTAGTTCACATTCAATCAAAATATAAAAAAGTACTATTTATTTCGTGTCGAAAAACGTGGTATCTGATCATGTTCTATATTTAGTATAATATGTATTAAATATTAAAACAATATTCTCGAATTACATTTTAGCAATACGATAAAGATTGGAATCTAAATGATCCAATATTAGTCGATAGAAGTTTTTAATGGGTCCGAAAATGAAAACGTGATAAATCAGAATTCGACACCTCACGTGTGTCAGAGTTCGTATAACCCGTTAGTTATGAGTTCCATTGTTGTTATTCATCCCACACATAGGAATATAGCCTTAAAATTCACTATAACCCACTTTCACACTTTCTCGATACTGATTCATGCGAAATTATCATTGAAATGGATCTTATGTTTATCTCAAGGTTTTGAGCAGCATCCTCTTATGTATCTACAAATCTAATTACATTTATAGGTAACATAACTAAAGTTAAACATAAAGGACGAATAACTCATTACTATTCTACAAAAACTACCAAAGCCTTACTAGGCAATTACTATGAAACATTAAAACCTGTTTAATACTTACGATCACGAAGAATAGTCTAATTATTTTCTATCGAACCTTGTCGAGAAAAATAAAGCGCTCACTTAAAGACGTGACTTACCTAGAATAGCATTTTAAGCGGATTTTACTGCTTCATACACCAAATTTATGTAAGCACCAGCAATTCATTAAAAACTCCTCATAGTAAAATAACTCGGTATATGAGATCACTTTGTCATTTCAAAGAGTATTTTTATTATTTGTATCCGTCCAGTTATTAAACTATAAGCAATTATGAGCTCACTGCTAATGGAAATACTACCTTTCTATGCAAGTACTACGATGTGTCAACCACATTAAAAATCAAACATGAGTCATACATTACTTAATCATCTTAAATATCACAGAGATAACGAACTTAATATATCTATAGCCTGCGTGGATGTCGGACGATCGCAATTATCATTTTGCATAGTATCTGTCCACGTTAGATCGGGATGCTCGGCCTTAGATGTAGCCAGGTTACCTGTAAACGAATATATTTGTTATGTGTGCCACTGTATTAGTCATTTAGTTCCGTGACGCAGATTGAGTCATCCTGAGCGATTCTTATAGGTATAACGTTTTCCTCCATGTTCATAATACAAGTATTTGGTAGGTACGGCATGAGAAGAAATCGACTCATCGCTTCCTCAAACACGAGTTTTCGTTTAAATTGACAATAATTGAATGGTCACCGATTTTGTCATCAATTACGTAATGTCTAGATTCGTGTGATAACGATCTTGCCATGTTATCAGTTTTATATTGCCAAGCTTAAGGCAATTATGAATTTTCTTAATATGTTTATATGTATCTGTTATGTATGTGCCTTCCTCGAAATTATTAATAATTTTAATCAATAAAGGTAGTCAACAACATAATTATGTTTAAGAGAGTTTAGTCTATGAAAATAATAATAGATTTATACACATAAAGTATGATATTAAACATAGGCAGGATAAGGGATATACTTAAAATCAATTGTGGTAGTGTATAAACAGCTCAATTTATTCTATTGAACTATATTGAGTAGTTTTTACGACTCAATAAATAACACCTGATTGGTTCGGAAGGGAATCATTTACAGCACAACTACGGTACTGTATGAAGACATCCTGCGATGTTTGACCTTTTATCTGGGTTCGTATCAGTCAGACTGTATAAATGACCACGTTCATATTTAACTAGGGCTGTCGAGTCTGGATATCCTTATCATTTATTTTTGAGTGAGGAATCCTCGTTGGAAATTACTGTTCAACGGCTACGAAAAGCTGCAGTTTAAAAGCTTTTTTTTTAAGTTTTTTTTTACGTCGACAAATGCAGTATTGGTCAATTTATATTGAAATGTACTTGTTTTTTATGAGATTAAAACGCCCTTGACTCTTTAAAACTTTAGCTTAAATAATTAAGGGTCAGTTTACATACATTAATGGATATAACGTTACTTGTCCATTATTTTTTCAATGTAATAATTTCACTAATTTATTTCATTTGTGTGAAAGTTTAAGGCCGATGTTTCGTAATTTGAATGGCACTATCAGTCGCTATATTATATTACAGCCTTGTTTTGTGATTTGTGTTTAACTACATGGGCGGTTGAAATCTTGGGTGGTTAATTGCGCACTTTAAATTAGTTAAGCATCTATCTTATTAATCGTACAAACCTCCACGGAGAGGTTAATTATTTTGAGTTAGACGCATTTGTGTAACAATTTTTTTACAGAAAAGTTTTATTTTTATTCTTTCTATACTTTAGTCGTCACACGTCTATTTGAGATTTTCTCGGTGATAATCTTTTTACTCCTATCAACCCGTAACACTTCTTCTGGTAAACGAATCCAGTAAAGACTATTTTGTATTTATTTAAGCCATGAAGCATGCACTTTTGCTTCAAACAGAGTCAACTCTTTTGAAGCAAAAATAAAAAGATATTTTTCTACTAGCTATTTCTACATGAAGTAAAAATTAAGTTTAAACATTTTTTACGTAACAATAAATATCATGTTATAAATTAAATTTAACTTGCAGCTGCTTTATTCTATTGAAAACGAATTATGCATCGCGGTAAAGATGACTCACTACGAACAAACATGTGAATGTTTGTTTTCTGCTTGATCGGTATAACTCAAATAACCAAAATGGAATGTCAACGACTGATCTCAATTCAACCAACGAATATTGATTAATTGTACACAAGTTTATTATTATCAAGTTCAAGTTATTTTGGTGGATTTTTTAACAAGATATGGCTCGCAAAACATACTGAACATATTAATAGTATAGTTTTTTGTATTTTTCTATCGTTTTGCTTGTATCTGTAGACGAGAAGTAAATTTTTAATACTTTTTGAGATTGATATAACACTTTGTCTTTAATATCTATTTATATCAATAGGAAACGTATAGATATAAAATAGGTAGTAAATTAAAGAGATATAATGTTAGTTAATCATAGTTTCCTTTTCATCAAAAGGAATTTATTTGTAGACAGAAATTCAATCTCAGCGTTATCAAAACTATAACGTATCTTGAAATATGTATCATAGTAATTGTATGTTTGAGAACTGGATTCGTCCCACACAGTGTCGGGCCAACGGGAAACGAACACAAATTGCCGATGCGTGGGCGTCTGATACAGGTACTCTTGTAATACTAATACTTGCTATTGGTCTGTTAACTATTAAACGGACATGAAATACTAGAGTTAGAAAGTGCTAGTTTTATTACGGCATATCCAATGTTGATTGCAGAAAGATATTCAACACAATTAATTTTGATTGATCTCTCTAAAATATTTCACATAACAACTACCTTCTTCTTTTAAATAATTATTTAGGAGGATGGATATAAATAATAATAAATAGAATACAAACTTTACAACCGTGGATAATATAGAGTTATCTTTATAATCAACTAACTATGCCGACACCAAATAATTATTTGTTTCCTTCTTTTGTTTTTTTTTAACTAACTTATTGACGAAGTTTATAAATCATTAGAAATAAATTATTAGAATTATGGTCCTAGTCTACTTTTCCTTGTGTGGAAGGTCGATGTCTGTCGCTATTCCCATGATAATTGTTGCACGTCCGATCTAATTATGCATCTTTCAACGCTATTAATTTTAAATGCCAATATGTAAAAGCACATACAAACATTTAGTTCAACAATATTGGTTGAATTACATACATTAAATACATTACATTACCTAAAAGACATTTCTGACCTATCTGGTTTGGTTTAATCCAAAAACGTCGTAAAATCGCAAAGAATTATAATCGCATATATAAATCATAAAGCCTTTGTCGAATATAATACTCGATCTGTGAAAACTAAAAGTATTGACATACGAATGCTTGACTTGATAAGGCCTTTGTTCCGTTCTAGTCTCGTTCGTCAATCCAAATTCTAAGAAATGTACCGATTCCAATTTTCCGCAATTATCATAATTACTTTATTGTAAATTTTAGTCACGTAGTTCATTAAATGGCTGCATTGTTATTCTAATTTATGACTAAATCAGAATTATGCACAAGATAAGACGCGTTTGTAAAATTAATATAGCAATACGGTTAATTTTAACTTTGAATGCAATAATCAAACCTTCAAACGCTGGGTTGTTGTATCAGGCAACTTATATTATATATGTTTATAGGTGATTAATTAATGAAATCAACGCAGTTTGATCAATAAAACGTGGGCTTACGTTATGAAAGGCACTAAGTACAAATACACAAAAATCTACTCATAGTAAAATACTTATATAATATATCTGCATAGGATTATAGAGGTGAAGTAATAACTTTGTTACTCAAGTTAATTTTACTCGGGTCGATGAAATGTCTTGGGATTAAACTTTCTATTACGAAGATAACATTATTACTGTAATAAATTGTATACCATTTGATTCAGAATTTTAATATTTAATATATCCTCAATGTTTAGAACTTAATATAATCCTTTTACATACCAGCTCTTCCAAGCCATTTTTTTTGTGCCACTCAGAAAATACCTACCAGTCAAGAAAGCAATATTTAAATTATTTATATAAATTACTGTACTCTTTTATTAATAATTTTCTTCTGTGATTTCCGCTTTTCTTACTTACCATGCCTAACCATTGAGTAAATCAAAAACAATAAGATGTTTTTTAGACAGGCGTTTAAGTAGTATAGTTTTGTTTATATGTGAAGCAATCATAATATATGTTTAATATTTAGTAATAAAATTAAAATCATAAATGTATTACAGTTCGATCTCGTCTTGAACGTCTTGTAAGTCAAATTTCATACAAAATACATGTATTTTGACCGTATTGAATTCTTGGTATTTTTTATCAAAAGTACTTCCCTGAATATAATAAGCATTGTGGTTAATTTCATGACGAGTGTAACTGAAGTGAGGTCATTGCTTACTCAACTGTGGTTAGGGGTAGCTTGACACATGCTCTAGGCTACGTCTAAATATAAATAATTATTTCCGGATAAACATGACAATTGACGGTAGCCAAACATTTTTTTCTTTACCTTCCGGCCGCGCAATCAACTCTCTACTACCGTTGTAATAGTATTTCATAATTTTGTAGGTACATATAAATCGCACAAGAATATTTTAATTATGCGGCTATTTATTGACTTTATAAGGTGTTAGATCAGAAGGAAATATCTATATTTTCAATCGATTACCTTTTATAGACTCGTTTCTCGCCATTAGACAACAGTAATGATCAAAGATTACAGAGGCGACGTTTCATAACAAGATAATTTAAATACATGGCTTAACTAAAATATAGGTTTTGTTCGGCACCATGTTGAAGCTGTCTTTTGACTTTCAACACAGATATTAATCTCGCATTAGTTTTAATCGAGACTTTATTGTTTTTGCGTAAGAGCGTGTTTTAATACTTATCTCTTAGATCATGGTATGCGCGGATTAATATATTTTTAGATATATAGAACTTTTGCGCTGATAACAACCTATCAGTACTCGTTGGTAATTTAAAAACAAATCTTTAAAAAATCTCTCAGTCTAATTTAAAGCATATATTCAATACTTTGGAATCAACATTGTTATAAGTAATCCGTATTTCTTATCTATTTGAAAATTTAAAAAAATTGTGTAGTTTTCGACTTAATATTTGAGCTCGCAAGTGTTGTAGATATATTTTTAAATTAATTCCATTGTTATTTAAGTATGAATAGAATCAAGCTGGTTGTGTAATTATAAAACCGTTTAATAGTAATTTTATATGCATTAATAAAATATGGACTCGTAAACCTGATTTACAACACCTTATAAGGCCACGTTTACTTTAAAATGCTGATAAAATTGCTATATTTAAGGATCTATTAAGGACGTGGTGACGATAATTTACGTTATTCATATTCTTCATACTACAACCTTGACTCTACGAACAAGGTCGATACTTTTACACTTGTTCAAATTTGTAATTAAAATATTACACTATTGCATACGATAGTAAATATTCATACTGGTTATAAATATTTTGAGATATATCTTTCTTCGAATTCTTACAAACTTAAAACTTAACTTTATTTATTGACATAAATTAACATCTTTGTAAAAATAATGACCGCTATTATACACGTGTCCGTTATAAAAGGTAACATATTAGCTTCCTTACAATTAAAATGACAACCTAATTTGTTCCTAAAAGCTCAGTCAACCGAAATTAATCAAAGAATAGTTTAAGTAAGTGCAATTTGTGACTGTCAAACGAAATCTACCGTTTTGGACGTATACGTTAATGTCCAACATTAGCTTGGATAAGATTTATTTATGGTTTAAGATAATTTTGTATTGAAATGGAATGCAATAAGTCAACAATTATTATGAATTAGAATTATATTAATATAGATTTATGGATTATGAAATAAGGTGTAATTTTTGTTTTTTTGGTTGGTTGCGCATTGAAACAGCAAAAGAATTAGAAATTTTAATCGGTACTAAATCTTTCAAAAGCTACTACTAGGGATAACTTCTTACAGTTACAACCTTGCAAACTCGCACAAAATTCACCGCTTTATATTATTAATAAGCGAAACCCGGATATAAAAAGTGACAAAAATCTCTCTTTGTCAGGCTGTTTTTCTTGCTCTAAAGTTAAATCTCTTAAGGCCAAATAATTACGTCCATTGAACTCAGGAAGGCTGCATGCTTCCCCTGTGACTCTTCAGAGACAATAAACAACAGAAATAATTATGTTTCGTCCGATGTATCAGTAGACACAAACTGAGATTGTGTAGTGAAGTGTATTTATCTTGGACAACCAATTTTCATCACTTGTAATTAAAAAAAGAAATGAAGATATATCATACAAAGTTTCCCAAATTCTCTACAACTGAACTTGCACGAGTAACCATTAGTGAAATGGAATAATACAAATACAAGATAAATTAAAATCTCAGATCGCATTTTTAGCCTTCGCGACAATACTTGCATTCTTGTAAAAAAAACTTGTTTTAACATAATGGCCTGGCGCCAATGCTTATTATAAAAATGAATAGTTCTGCAAAGAATTTTATTATTAACATAACTACATATAATTACAAACGCATAAACCCTTATCAAGCAGTGTGACGTCAGCGAATGCCATACTAGCATTGATTGATTTATAATATGTAGCATAAAGAAATATAATAAACATGGTAGGACTTTTATAAAACCAATAGTTTTATTAGCATTTAGTGTATGTTTGTAAGGTTTAAGATGGTATGAATGCTGTAAACGAAAAGTGGACGTATAATTGCCAAGCAATATTAAAACGTTGCAACTAATTTTATAATAAGTCCCTACATTTCACATCACGTTTGACATTAAGAGTTTCTTTTGGAAGTCTTTGCAGCCAGCTTTAAATAAATATTTAACCCCCATCATCACATCCAACCCTGTTTTAATATAAAAAGGATTTTGTTGATGTTTTAATATAAAAAGGATTTTCCTATACACGATTCCGTTGGATTAGCCACTTGTTAATTTTAAATTGATAAGTCTAAACATTATATTTTTCTCAATCATTCGATCGACAACACCAAACAAGGCCAATAAATAAGTAAATTTAATATCTTGTCTCCAACCTACTTTGAGTTCGCTTTATCTGTTCTTTGTAAAGGTTATGAACTAAATACGACGAAGTTGAGCAAACAACGAAATTACCAAATCATATTACTCTTTTAATTATGCGGTGCACGAGAAACCATTTTGAATAAATATTTTTTTGCCAACCGTTCCAACAAACTATTACATTGTTAGGGCATTATTGCATATACCGGATAAATTCTAAATAAACCGGATCTCTTTAAGTTAAACAGTTACACGGCAATTTCATTTTTTAAAATTAATAATATGGACGCAATTTCGCGCACGTTCTTGTACACTGTACAGTATACATAATATGTTTTTTGTAAATTGGCTATGGTTATAGAGATTAGTCTAGTCCAACCTTCGAAAAATTGCTTTAAGCTCATATTAATTTTGTTTTCCGTGAAGAATATTGAGTATTTACAGAGCGAATTAATCAAATTCATTCGAATGGTTTTTTGGTTTTTCGATACAAATTCGATTTTCAGAAATGCGTTAGATGTTTCTAAGACGATGTACCAAAATGAAGAGTAAACAAATTCTGATTATCTATTTTACAATCAAAATTTCTATTTTTTTATTAAAACTTTAAAGATTATATTAAACGTGATATTTAAAATTGCAAATAACACTCGTGGCGATTGGATACGTGACTTGAGGCGCGACGTCCCGACCTGTGTAAGGCGTTACCACATTTAGCATTGAACATAAAATGTGGGTAAATAATATCTAAATAAAAAAATATTTAAACTATTTTCCATGGCGCTCTTCGGTAGAATTCATTGTTATACGTTATTAAATTATAGCAATCAAAACTTATTGCATTGTAGCGTTGTAAAAGTTTAAGAATATTTTATAAATACAGAAATACATCATTTCGACCCCTTTCTAGTTATATAGAAAATATACTCAAGCTTTCCATTCAGGTTCTGGCGTTAAACATTGTAAAGTTTATAATGAGTATGTTGTATTAAACTTTACTTATTTACTATTTTAATCCAAACGCTGACGCAAATTGTAGCTGATTAGGTAATATTTAATTCTGTTATACGTTCTCATAGCGTCATGAACATTCTAAAGTAAAAAAGGACAACCGCGTCAGACGCCATATGTGCCAAAGTCCTTGCAATCTGCACCTCCTTAGTGTGAATTTTTCTGCGCAAGCGCACTCGCTTCTTATTTATATATTTATATGGTTTAACTTATTCACTCTAAATCAAGGATTAAATTTTAATTATTTAGGTATACAGTTATTAAATTTTAATCGACAATTGTTATAAACGAAAGTATGCGCCAATAAGAACAATATCAAACAACTTAACAATGCTAGTAAAGTAGAGCTTGTATAAACACAAATAAAACAATTAACTCGTGAGTCACAGGTCCAGGATTATGGTAAGGTCAATTCAATTTTTCTATCAAAGTGTTTGACGGTTTATGATATGATTAGCTATGATATAAAAGACAACCGCCACAGATAATAGCAATTAAGGAGAGAAATCGTGTAAAAAAATTAAAATAAATGAAGCTACTACACAAGACCAGTTTACCTATGGAATGTTGGAAAGTATATGTAACTTTAATCTGATGGTTAATATCAAAAATTTATTATTTTAAGATATACACTTTAGTTAGAAATCTTGAATCTTTACGTAAAGAGTTTATTCAAAAAACAAAAATACTATGAATAATTTTGAATATTTAAAGTGAGATAGTAAATAACAAGCAAGCAACAATACAGCTACGATTACTCCAAATATAAAGAAGGTTCGCCTACTCGCTTTTCAAAACAATACATATCGCAATGTATGCACCAAACATCGTTATCCCATAGGATTTCACTTTAAATGATGTAATATAAAAAGCTCGCGTAGATTGATGACTTCATCTTGTCTGACCGGTTTGATTGATCATGAAAACAACTATAACTGTATCCATCCATTTAAAATATTCAGTACTACGAATTATTCAGTATTAAGCTTTCGGTCGATAGGTTATTAAGAGATTCAGGCATCTATGGTCAACACTTGTGTCCCTCTGGATGAAGTATGATTATTCGCAACATTAAATTGAAATGTATTAGAATGCTTATTTTTTCAGGACCAGTTGACCCTAGTCTTCAATAATAATAAATACGTTGCAAAAGTATAGTAAGTAATATATAACGTGTAATATACGTTGAGACTATTGTTGAAGTTCTGTTATATGTCTAACATATTCACAATAAAAAAAATGTATTACGTCCCGCCAAATGTCCAGCCCTCAAAAGGTAGAACATAGAAAAATCAATCGAATTTTGAATTTTGGCTGCTTCGAGTTCTTCGTTTAGTCTTTATACAATACATAACTATGTCATACGCAAGATGTCTTGCGCAAAAAACTGATAACTTACCAGAACTACCACTTCCCATATGTGGGATTTTTGAAAGATGAGGTTGGCGGTTTGTATAAGGGATTTTCTCCTGTGCAATCTTCGGCGCCAATGTTCTGGTACATTGGATCGTTGAGGGGCAACGCTGGAGGTCTGTTCTTCCACACGAGGTAGCCAGCAGTTGCTGCTACAGCTGCCACAACTGCTATAATCCCTAGGACTATTGGCAGTGTGACTGAAATAAAAATAGTTTGTTATCGAACTTGTAAGGTTCTATTAAACGTGTTTTTGTTGTATTCGTAGTATAATAATGAAAATAGAAATAAGATTAAGAATAACTAGTCACCAAATGCGAAATGTAAGATTTTGCTTACAAAATTACGGATATTTAGGCTTTGTTTGATGAGGGAAAAGGGGGAAGAGCCCCCTCCCGCGGGGTTTTTTTTTGTGGAAACCAATAATTACGGTCATTCGTAGTATACATAATCTCATTATAAGGAAACCAGAAGTTCTAGATAAATATAAAGCTTCCGTATATACGTTATTTAATTAAACATTTTTATGTTAGCTTGGAATAAAAACAAATCCATTCGTAACAAGATACAATTATGGACTTGTGCCACAGAAAAATAAACAGATAATCACTCTATCATAACACTAATGATGTTACCATTTGTTGAACAGAGAAAGATATAGAGCTGGTTGGAAATATTATATGATAGAGAGAGATGAAAGTAGGATAGCAAACAGCTGGTGGTCGAATGCAGCCTGTGTACATCGATTGCACAATGCTTTGTTATGATACCATAAAGATGTAAAATAAAAAATGTTTATGAAAGAAACTTTGATGACACAGTGGAGGCAAACGTAATAAATCGTGGAGGACAGCTAAATATATTTGTTTAATTTACTGCTATGTGGGGATTAACTAAAGTAAAGTAACTTAAAAAGAGGTGGATTCCATGTCCTGGTGATGTTTACATTGTGATTTTAAATATTTACATATACGGAGCATAAATCCATGTACACAAATATTTATCTCTAAATCAATTATCTAAAAATACTTTATTTAATTTTATAAGTATAGTCATAATATATAGTTAATAACTCTTGCAGTTTTAAGTAAACGTAGTACAAAGCCATACACATTTAAACTCACCATTCACTCCTCCTGTGATTTGCTTCTCTTCAACGGGGTCACAGGACTTCGTGACCATATAATGCGTCTCTTCATTCACTCTCATAGCAACATACTCGAAATAGCATCCGTCCAACGTATCGTTGCAGGTAATCCAAACATTCCTATTAAATTCATCCTTCTGCTCCAATAGAGATTGATTTAGGCTTTGTTTGATGAGGGGGAAATGGCAGAAGTCGCATCTGCCAGGCATTGGGTTGTGGAAGCAATCGTCACAGTCATTCGTTGTCATGCAGATGTCAGCACAAAAGTTATCCTTTTCGAAGTACTGAGAGCCAGGGCGGTCGGTGAAACAAACGCATTCGTCGCAAGGGCCGCAGACACCGTTCCCCGAACATTCGACCTGAAATACCCTCATGTTTACATCATGTTAAATATTGATATAAGTATTGATGTGGAACACCAAAATGTTAGTAATGGGATAGGAAAATAAAAGAGGCCGCTTTTATTAAGATCTTTTTCTTTCCCTTGTCAAAGTATTTTGTACAGTACTTTGTTTATGAAATTAATGTATACATACATCACTTCGCGCCGAATCCGTGCAGGGAACGTCACCTCGCTTCTTTTCACACACTGGAGTTTCACAGAATGTACCGGACCTGTTGACAAATACATTATTTAATTTATAATAATTAGAATGAAATACGATACTGTTTATTGGACAAAAGTGAAGAAAAGTTTTGGAATATTTTTTTTTTTTTCAGAAAACTCTTTTACGATGACCTTATAAACTAAACCGAAGATGTTACAAAGTGGGTCTTTACTGGTCAAACATCTACATTATAAAATTCCTTGATATCTTAATTCAGAATACAACCGCTCATTAGTTAGGTTACGTTTTAATGATGCCGCCATGAAAGTAGGCCTGTGAAGTCATTATGACTTCGCAATTGTAATAAACAAGGGATCCTTTGTATGGCTGCACTTGGAATTAGTTAAATGGACAATAGCAATGAACATATCAATGTAAATGCAATCAATTACTGGATAATGTAAGCTTCCAATTGTGGAAGATTTAAAATTTATTATCTCTTAATATACAATACCATAACTAACAAACTTTTTACTTTCATTTACTACTTTAAATCTCTATACTTGAAAAGAAGAAGTATTGGAATTATTCAGTGTTTTTACTTTACTGTTGTATTTCTTTATTATTTATTCATTTATATTACTTAAATGTGTCGTATCACAAGTACATAAATATGGATATAATTTCGCCTTTCGGGTTCAAATTAAATATTAGATCAAAGGTAGTGTAGATATAGCTTATGTATCTTCCGTACACCCGAAAGATGACATAGAGCGGAATCATTCAACTTAATAATAGCAATTTATTTACCATGCTTTTCCTTCACCGCACAGAGATTTTATTAGCACGTAGAAAAAAGTAGGTGTAGCCTGCTGAAGGACCTTAGGCTCTCTTAACTGCATATTACTCTAACGATATAGGATATCTTATTAAATAAAATTACAAATTTTTATCTTACCATCCCTTATCACAGGAACATACTCCACAAGACAGGCTTCCTCTTCCATTGCATTTAGGTGACATCAATTCGACCTTTGTACTACATTCGCAAGCACAAGGAACATGGAACTTCATAACAGCCTCTTCACTCACGTTCTGAATACTCAGTTTCACATTAAAGTACTCATGGGTACTGCCTTTGACGGAACAAAAGTTTGTTTCGGGGGACACATCGAGTGTGGTAGTGCAAGAGCCTTCTTTGCACGACGTCGCCTTTGTAACGTACACATCCGATCTTTGCGTTGAGTTAACAACGTATTCCACCTGGAGATAGATGTCAATTAGGAAATATTTTTAAATATATCTTAGCTTAATGCCTAATGTTGTTTGACTCATAATAGGACTAGGTATTCAATTCTATTCTCGTTTATCTTTGTGACTTTATCACCTGTTTACATAAAGTTTAAACTTTCAGGTCTAAGTGGATTTCTGTAAAATTATTACGATAAGGAAATTATGGCTACAAAAAATTGTATGTGTGGTAATTATGATTGTAGAATGGAGAGTACAATTTAATAATTATAAACATATTATGGTGGAAGATTACTCATTGTTTACCCACGCGATTATTTTATGGCTTGTACTGACGTGTGTATTTTTCTTCAGTACTATATGTAAAGGTAAGGGCACGGATTAAATAAAATAACACAAAGTGGAATTATAAAACTGTGTGATTAGACAATCATACTCCATATATACTAATATATTGTAACTGCGTAAAATAGAAATAATGCAATAGCGATGTCACTACTTCGAGTAAAGTTATTTATCAATTCTAGTATTGCCTTTTACGGTTTCTATTATCTGGTTTTTTTTTCAGAAGAGCACCTTAATACGTTATAACTAATATTTTATTAAAGCTGGTTTAAAAATAGGTATATCATCGGTAGTTTATCTGATTAGAGATGAAAATGAATGTACTTTCAGGTTTTATATATTATGCTGTGACTCAAAGGCCTACCTTTGGATCGCTTTCTCTGGTTTTGTAGTTGATTGTCAGCTTATGTTCTCTACCAGATCTGACGGAGTTCACAGCGTAGTTTGGGTTGAAAAATTGGCCGCTCACTGCCATATCCATCTCCATGGGAATCCGTTCTTTCATGCCTTGACACCAGTTATCAGATAGGTCCAAGTTGCACCTCGAATACTGTAAAAAATGAGTTTCCTTTTTAAAGATTTTCTTTATTCTCAATATAATATATTTATTTCGCGATTTTATCATGCAAGAAAACATATATTCTTTTCAGTAAGTAATTTTCCTTAAGTATTGAAAAATACTTTATCCTAAATTAATCACGAGGCAAATAAATACTTATACAAAATTTCATACACTTTATCCAGCCCTAGTAGATTCATTAGATCGTGGTATGCATTTTAACATAGTAACAATAAATCTTCAAAGAAACAAATAAAACGTTTTGATCCATACTCCCAAGAAGAAACGAAGGTAATGAGCTAAATTCGCTGTACATGGCGAAGAATCCTTTATAAGGAATTGCTGGTATTCAGTTTCAAGCAACGTAATTGCCTGTTTGAGTTTAAAAGTTTAAACTACTTTAATTAACATTCCAGGCTTAGAGATCCTGGATGCTGCACTAGGATTTATGTTTTTAGAGTCTAAGTATTTTTATGGATACGAAGAGAATGATAATGATTAGCAATAGGTTTTTAGACTACTTACTAATAAATTCGTATTTTATACACAGTTTTTACGCGCTACATTATACGGATTAGGAGTATTTGTGATTCAGTATCTAACGAAAATATTAATCGTGACTTTGTCAAATAGTTTGCGTCGCACTATACTTGTTCAATTGTAACAAGATGTATGATATATATTTTGATATAAAAATTTAATTATACCATAAATATATAATATTACTAACAAATAAATAATCTGCATTGGTTTTCATAATAGCCAGAATTTAATTGTATAAGATATCATGATCAATTTGAACAAATAATAAAAAATATAAGTGCATAATTGTTATACATTTGTTTATGGCTGAGCGCGACATGTTATGAATGTTGTAAAATCGATAATAATAAAAAATGGCATCAACAGTGACAATAATCCTATTAATTAATTGTAAATGTTATGCAATACTATTAAATGCATGGTTTATTCCAATATGTATATCAGTGATACTTGTCATTCGGCGCCGCTCGGACGTAAACGCTTTTACCACAGTCTATATACTCAAACTTATATTTACAATATAATTCCTCTTTTGTTTCGAGTTGCTTTTTAATGTCACTCGTTAGGATTTATAATATATAATGCACTAGTTTTCTCATGTAACTATGTGTGTGCATTCTAAATATATTAAAGTTTGGTTTATTATTAGTGACGAATGCTACTTTATAGATCGGTGTTTCCTTTCCAACCTTTTTCATGATGCGATGCATGAATACCCCCTGGTCTAAAAAAATAAAAAATATTTCGCGACCCCCCTTGACCTTCGGTTTTTTATCATGTATGTAGGTGTATGTTACAGTATTACCATTAACAATATTAATTGTCTTTAATTTTGTTTTTTTTTACCCATTTTTTTCGACCTCTGGCGACCCCCCTACAGAAGCTTCGCGATCCCCCAGGGGGTCGCGACCCACAGGTTGATAAACAAGGTTATAGATAATACAAAGTTACACACAATTACACAGAGTAACTTTATCAATTGGGACAGTAATAGCCGGATTTATCAATAGCAAGTAATTTGAGATAGATATGTTTTACCCACTGTAGTTACTATGCACTTAGACTGAATGCAGTTTTATGAGACCAGCGTTGGACACTTTCTAGTGATATATGGGATTAATTAAAGTTCTACGTTTCCATATTCTACTAGAATGTGTTGTCCACGAAAGCTTAATTTCATCATAATTTCCCGGCGGCGCGCGCGGTGAAGAGATATAATAAATTAACTTTTACAATGCACCACGATTGAAATGATATCATATACATGTTATTGATCGGGAAGCTTTTAGGCTTCGATTACACTTGCTGTTTTCAGTAATTATTTACAGTTTCTATCTGACAAATAAATTTCTACTTATTAAATGAAATCATTAAAGGTCATAATATTGCCTTTGGTTAATTTAGTTCTATATGTGAAGCATATGAGTAGAAGCAGGTGGTTAACAACCGGTTGGCTACTTGCTATGTGCTTTAATAAGCGCTCAATTGAGCGATAAACTTGAGTCGTTGATTCCTTCAAAGTGTTTTACATCGCGGCAAGTTGCACAACCAAAGTAGCACACTACTAATTAATACGCGATACCTCCGTATACGAATAAATATTAATTATATATGAATCAATATATTATAAATAAAAATATGTATCCTCTTTCATTTTTTATTTCATTATATATATTTTAAAAGCAATCAGAGTATCTATCCATAATAATTTATATAAAATTCAAATATTACGATAACAATTATTTGTTGTTCCTAAGTACGTATTAATGTTTTCAGGTCATTAGTTCGTCATTAGCGTTAATTGCAGCACAGGATCGATGAGTGAATGATTAATTGTAGTTTTGTTAGAAAGAGCCGTTATTGGGTAAGTGAATTGAAAATGGAACGCAGATCTGAGCTGAGAGGCAACGGTAAAGTCGAGTGGTGTAATGTGATTTGGAGATTGCGTTGCAATTTTAAGATTGCGATAACTGCGTACTGGCAATTTATCCTAAAGCTTTGTATGTTACAATGATAATATTTAGAAAAAGTTAATAGATTTCTGTATCGGTTTCTATGAGGAATGGTTTCATGGATAAACAGCGTATTATTTAACTCTTCTTTGTTCTTATTAAGTTCCCGAAAAGATAGAACAACATATTGGATGGCCTATCTATATGAGATGTTCAATACTAGTATTCTCCGTAACGATTGCTGACGAGTAAGGGTATATCTATAGCTATTTTCATTCTCACTTAGAAAAAGATTTATCAAAGAGGTGTATAAATCCAATTCGATCTTGGAAGTACATTTATGCAGATTTCCTGATTAAAGAATACGCGTAGGTTTATCGGTTAATAAGAGAAAGTACCGCCCAATGTCGTTAGGAAACAATACTGTTAAGGGCATTAAACCCTTAGCTGAGGGTGTGTGGGAGTAGAGATCTCATGATCTTTAAATCATTTCAATACGAACGTGTCACTCCTATATATTATGAAAGGGAGGGAAGATTTGAAAGCCTATTAAAACACTGTCACATTCTGTATGCGCGCTCTACTTTTTATATGGTAAGTAAGATTTATGCCGCACATACATTGTTTCTTTGTAATTGAACTATGCAGTTTTATTAGTTATTCTATTATAACATTACTTCAGAGTTTAACGCGGTGAAGGTATATATTCAACTGGGCAAATTGGTTTCAAAGATTGATGTTTTAGTTGACAAAAATGTATGGTTTTTACTAAACGAAATTGTGGTATATGATGTTGTATTTATTTGGAATTATTTTGTGTTTTTGCTATTATGGATATTTTTATTTAGGTTTATTAATCGAACCTCATAATTCCTCGATATTATAATTACTAAATAATTAAATGGCCTGTGAAATATAATTAGTCCTGGTTGACCAATCCTTTTCGTAAAACAAACACAAATACGTATCTAAAACCTATTTTTTTCATGCCTATGTAATTTACCACAAACAATTTATCCTGGTTCTCACTAACATACTCCATAACTGCAACAAAGGCATCAGTCGCTTTATGAAGGCTGTGTAGGTGGTATATTGCCTTAGTGTAAAGTTTCCATTCTGACACCCACTATCAGTACTGAGAGTACTACAACTACCGAGAAACCAGTTATAATGTAAAAAACGAGACTTATTTTGCTTGCTTATTATCTGGTGTTGTTGAACGCGGATATTTATCATATTCATGATCATATGATATTTCTGTTCTGTAATCTATTAACGCAACTAGTTTATAAGAATATTGTATATTATTATTTTTTAAAAAAATATATAATTTGCATTTTATTAATTTTTTTTTAGTAAATGCCAAGTTAGCAAATATTTATGTTAAGATAATTTTACTCTTAATACGTATTTATAAACAAGAACGTACTACTTTTGAGGGTAGGTAATAAAATAACAAAAAAAAACGAACAAGTACGTACACAGGATTAGGTATACACCGGTAAAACTTTTAGGACAATATTTCCTTAGCTATAAGAAATTAAAAACCGAACGATTTGTAATAAATTTAAAGTTACTGCGTCACATTAATAGTCATTTTTTTTAAATTGTAAACAAAGACTTAAGCTATTGTTTTGCCAATAATGAATTCTCCCGCATGTAATGGTAATTTTAAACTACAGCTTGCATTTAAATAATATGTTTATCGGTTTAATCAACTTATAGATTTTACAAGGAAAATAACATGTTATAAGTACTTTCAATGAACGAAATTTGAGCATATCTAAAATTTTAAATACAGTGAATAATCAAATCATTGAAGGCTTAGTGAATTTCGTTTCAATACAGAAGATATCGTATATAGACATTTCTTATTGAACAAAGGCGATGACCAAACAAAATTACTTCCTAGACATCTTGGCTCATAAGTCTGAATAAAACATTAAAAGGTCATTGCCCTTTCGAGACAGTAAATAAGGGAGAACGGGAAAGCTTCGTAGACTCGAAAATTGTACAAATTCTATACGATGCTGGCGGGAATCCAGACATTTTGCACAGCACATTTATGATTGTAAGATGATCGATTCAAATGTTTTAAGTTATAAGCGATTATATTAAAACATTGTATAAAAAAGGTCTTATATTAACAGTAGCTATATAATCCTCATTTTAATTACATTACAAGAAATATACTAATGTGTTAATTTGTAGCAAGAGATGCAGTTAAATTGTTTATTCTTTTAAAAGGAGAAAATAAATACGCTTACGAAATACTCAAGATCTTGAGGAAAATAATGATGATTAGAATATTTTTCGATTAGTTAAATATAAGACCAGTCAATGAACTTGACACTTACATGATCGGCTTACGCAAAAATGTCACAAGTAATTGGAAAATATCCAAACCCCTTTTTAGCCGAGCACAACTGGGTTAGAGCATTTGAAATACACTTTCTACTCATTAAAAAGCTTGTCTGACCAGCTTAATTGAGATATTTGACAATAGACTCTTTGCACCAAAAAGGTTTTATTGTATTTTAATATTTATTTAATATTTAATTGCCAATTCGAGGTTTAATTATAATCGTTAATTAACTTTATCTATACATTTGACGTGTTTTAAATATTTACAATATGTGATTTTGATTTTTGTTTACATAACAGCGTTTTAATTGTTGCACCATATAATGTAATTAAGTCGATTACTTAGACCAAACCCGGAATTACATTAAGGCATTGCATTTCACTGAACAAGGCGCCCTTTAGTAGTAATTTTAACCAATTACCAATAAAGGTATGTTACGCAAACATGTTAATTTCTCGACCATGTTTTATGTCGTGTTAATAAGTCAAAGGTAAGTGGAACGTTCGGGCCGTTAATTGTATTGATTGATATTGACACAGTTCACTCTCTTCAGTGGTGAACTTAGCAGTACTAGAAGTAATCGTTAGCTCATACACTCGTAGCTACATGCTTTAAGAATATTTTTGTTTTTGGGTTGGTTCTCGAGATTAATAAAATTAACCAAATATTCAAAGAATTGGTATATGGTAAGTGTGGTTGTGCACAACTGTAGATGTTGTATACTGTGGACGTGAAGAAGTCATAACTCACACATTTTGTTTTATGCAGATTGTAGAGGTTCGAAGTGTTACGCGACCGTAATTGGTTGTTTTAATCTGTGATAAAGGTTAATTTTTATCTGTGACCTAAAGATTTAACATTTGGGGATCGTTAGCAACATTTTTAACATGATAAGACAACATTTAATGACATTAAATACTATTACGTCATAAGAAAACTTTTTACTATTATAGTTATCATATTTTTCCAATCAAGTAAATAACAAGCATATAAAATCGCGTTTTTTTTATTAAATTCACTCCGTTGACAAGGGCAATATGAGCATTTCATAGTTATATTTTTATTAAGTTTTTTATCATTAGAGTGTTTATACGAAATAGAAAAAAAACTAAATAAATATAAAAAAAATTAAGTTTCTCCGATAGTCGACTATAATATTTTAACATAATAAGTGAAATAATTATGGAGATTTGTGATGTGAAACCAGTGTGGCCAGTTTATCCGTGACAGGTCGAACACCACTCAGACCTACTAATTGCTAAATTGATTTCATGTCATGGTCGTGCCAATTCAACCGATACAATTTTTATCAACCATAGCCAGAAGATATTATATACAAGAAAAGTTGTTAATATTAAATGATCAAATATACTAATTAACTGAACTATACAAAACCGTATAAGACTAATGCGGAAATGTTAACTTTATTTTTAAGATTATAACAGCTATACAGAATTTACAATCGAAATAAAAATGGCCAATAAAATAAAAAAAATCGAAATTGAAAAAATATATTTGATCAGTTTTCAGTTCCTGGCGCGTTAATTCTCAGCTTTTCCAAGAAAAAATTCAAGATGCGATTGAGATTATCGCGTTCAGCCCAACAAAAACCTTAAGCTTATATTACAAGGGCATAAATTTTGAAACGGCACCTTCATTAAAAATAATCATTTGACCTTTTTACTCCACACATAAATATTTTCAAACGGTTTGATGACGATTTAACTAAAGAAATATTAGGCACTTCATGACCCCCGACTTATTAAAAAATTCCACTTTTGTGTCAAGAAGTACCCGACTTGTGTTTTGAGATTTGAGTTTTAGGCCAAGAGACGACGCAGGCGTTTATCTTTTATTTTAATTATCTAGACAAAACATATTTTTTATAGAATATAATAAAAAATATAATTATAAACGTGTGTTGTTTATGTGTTCGTTATTTTATTTGGGTTGTAATGCTGATTTCTACAATTACATTAACATAATTCACTGATTTCATATCCTTCAAAACAATCCATTATAACCAGACTTTTCTGTTACAATCAATTCTGACTCTTCGCCTATATTACGATTGTTTAAATTTAAGGGTACTTGAAGTTCTAATAAAAATATCAAGGGTTTGATAACCAGATGTTTTTATTATTATTTATCGCTTTAAATTTGTTTTAATTCAAACGTATTTATTATATTCTAAACGGCTATGATATTTTAAGTAGAATTTTAAGAGTTTTGTGAACTGATTAGAAGCCAAACAATCAAGTTTGAATTTAATACATTTACTATTATTTCATACCTTTATTGGCTTCTTTGTGGAAATCCTATCTGATGTATGATTTGTAGAGTTCACCAAACGACCCTAAACGTTTAGTTAATACATTACTAAAATAGACTTACCACAAAGACAAAAGCATCGCCTGTTCATATATTATAGCTCACATTATCAAATTACGTCACAAATAATTGAGTCACGAGTACTTAGGTTATAAGAAAAACAGAAATGTGTGTCTCAGAGCTTATAATTTTTATATTTATATTACTTTCCTTATTATTTTATTGCTGTGCCGATGGATGTTGACGATGCAAAGTTACATTTAAGTTTAAGTCCATTTACAGATAATTTAAAGTATGTAATCGACTTCAAAAAATTCGAACGACGAGATTTTTTAACTTCATAAGTTTTAACTCCTTTTCATCTCAGCATACAAACTTTGACAGAAGCCGACAAGTAGTGTTATTGCATTGTTATATTATATTACTTAGTTAAACTATCAACATGGAAATAAATAAAAGTTATATTTACTTAGTACGATCGGTTGCGTCACGTCCGATTGTGCATAGCTTTTTACTGTGATTAAGGATAATAACCTACTTGAGTTATGATTTATTGTGGGCTGGTAATTATTGTGCGGGTGTCATGTTACCACACAATACTGGCATTTCCAGTGCCTTTGACCCTTCATTTTGATTGAAAATTGTGTAAATTTCACCAAATGTTATGTAATGTTTGTGGAATTAAAGTTATTGGTAATGTATGAAATAATTGACAGTATTATTTAAAATACCTGTCTGAAGTCAATGTTTAATATAATTTTATCTTTGTGTCATCGAGAGTAATCAAACCAAGTAATTGTTTTAGAAAAATTGGCAAACTTTAAGATTGCAGAGGAAAGTACAGATACAGATACAATTACATTCAAAATGTGGTTAAGGTCTAAAGCTAAATTTTGAGATTTTTTTTTTTTAATTTTTTTCTCAAAACCCCCCCCCTTTATTCCAGAGATTTAAGAGTAAAATCTTGTAAAGTCATGTGATCACTGGTGTCTATAATTAATGTTTGTAGTTCTTCATAACCATGTCTCCGTAATGATATAAATTTTTCGTGAAATTAGTATTTCACAGTTTACGTATTTTACAAATAAAAAGTGGTAAAAACTCAGATAGTCAAAGATCAATATCTTCTAAACCTTCAGTCGTTATGAAAATTGCGTAATTAACCAAAAACATTAACAGATTTGGGTTAATGTGTTATTTATATTCCCAGTATCGGATATTTGTGAGGTGCAGTTACATGCTAACTGGAAAACATACAGGGGAGTACTTACATTGTACACACTTTGTAAATATATTCTTAATAACGTTAATTGAAGAGCCAATTTTGAAATATTTACAGTTCTTTGTTTATTTTTTTACGTCCTTTTTCTCTTTTATGTCTCTTTTACGCCTCAGTTTTTAATTTTATTTAACATATCAAGAATCCATAGTTATTTGTTTTTACTCAATTAACAAATGTTATAGTTAAATGGTAAAATTTCTTTATATAAGTCTCTCGTTACTGTAAAGTTGAGCAAATGTGGCGGGCTATATATTTAGTATCCCTAAAACGTATTAAAAACATGTTATTTGAGTTTGTTGAACGTCTAGACACAGTTCATGAAAAATGTAATCCTCTTAAATCACAGGTGGAAGTGAAAACGCGTTAGTAAAGGAAAAAGTACGAGACCAATATCTATTTCCAAGTGAAATTAATTAGTTAATGTCCTTACATACATTTGTGTGATGGGCACTGTTGACTGTCGTGTGTCGTTATATATATTTACACAGAATATTTGTTATGTTATATGTTTATCAGTGTTGGCATCCATAAGGTATTCGTATAAAAAGTTGACCTTGGGGCTAACCGACCACGTATTAAATTAATATTATACATAAAGTAGTAATTCCCTTCCCTGTTCTATTCGCCATTTATGAGGAATGTGACGTAACATAGCATTCTTTTTTTCTTTATTGTTGTTGATTTGTAAAAAAATCCTAAACAACATTAATCTTAACCTTTTAGTTATAAATAAACTATAAAATAATTAATTATGCGTGCGTATAAGTCGATGGTGTCTGAATTGAAGTGGGGAAAACTGCGTGGAATAAATAGTACTACTATGTATTGCTCTACATTGCGCTGACACGTGAGGTTTTTGACCTGACAACAATACAAACATCGTTGGAATCGTAAATCAACTATTTTCTCTATAAACAATTAAATATTTCTGTACGACCACACACAGGCATCGCGCTTAGGTATATTTTGTTTCATTAATTTATGCAAATCTATGAATATGGCAATCAGCCAATGACTTATCCTTATTTGTAGAATATTAATAGAGATTACGTAAAACATAATTTACAATACAATATATGACATGAGCCACAATCAACGAACGTAATTTACCGAAATTAAAATAAATTTTATTTCAAGACTCTATGGAAAAAATTCTCGTAACTTGACTGACTAACATGTATTTGTGATGGCTTAAACCGTGAGTAATAAGTAATTTAAAATATGGTTCCAACTTTCCAGTTTATTCTTTGTTTTCATAAGAGAGTCCTTAGTTTATTACATAGATAATTTACTATATTCGCCGGATATTGGGAAATGGGGTTGCTCAGGAAATTTGTGTATCGATCCACTTTGGGACTACTTTCCTTTATTAGTCACAAAGAGATTTTTGGTTGATATTATAATTTTATACTTGGATTTTGTACAAGGTGTTTAATAACCGATTATTATTACTGAAACTTGTCATTATTTTAGTCAATACATTGACAAGTTCCAGTTTGACTTTCTCAGATGTTTAACTATCAAGTTTAGTTTAACTGTTTAAGATTAGATTAGATTCTTTTTTATATTATACTGCCGTATGAAAAAAATCAAAGAAACTGGCGACTGCAAAAGAGAGAAACGCTCCTGCTGAGAGAACTAAAGTAATGCTAGGAACGCATTTATTTAATAGTAATAAAAAAATAATTAATCTATATACAAATAATGCACTAAGTTTAGCCCCCCCCGCGCGCTCAATTAGGTTTACATTCAGAAAGAAATTATGATTATAAGTATCACTGCAGTTACGTACCAAGTGTGTTTAGAGAAATATATTTAAAGTCGTTCAAGAAAATTTAAAGTAGGTCAATATTAGTTTAGTAAGGTATGAGATTTAGATTTATGGAACTCTCCATCATCAAAATAGAGTGCCACTTTTCACCTTAATTTTGCAGTTACAGTTTAAGTCGGTTGTAAATTTTATAAAAGCTTTTTTCATTATTGTAGGATTGCGCGAAGAAGAATTTAAAAATTATGTTCTTCATATTATTAATTATATTTTTAAATAATAGCATGTGCTAGTTCTTTCTTTTCTCGGAGCAATAGGATTTAGTTTTTAATTACCTGACTTTTTGGTTCTAATATATACTAACGTTATAGTTAGTTCATATATGTTTTGGATAAATAACGTATGATATAAATTATATATATATATATGAATAATTTCTGATGGGTTTCTGATGCTGACGCATATTAGTTTTGAATGAAATAAAGTCGGTCATAGTGTTTCTATGAGTCATACCTACACGGATAATTTAATAAGTTTGCACCATCGGTCATTCACTATTCATAATACGCAGCGAAATATACGATTGTTAGATTAGATTAAGCCCAACAAGAAAAAAGTTGCAGAGCATAGGAAATATTTTTAATCAGACGATCTACTCTGTGCCGCACAAAGGTACGGGAGTTTTTTACAAACTTATCTTTCAATTAAGTTAAGTGTATTAAGTTAAGCTCTAAGAAAAATAAGGCATGTAGAAATATGATGCTTATAAGATTATTGTAATTTTATCCCTTCTTGTTATGAACACTAAGTATTTTCTTGGTTATTGAACTCTACTTTTGATTGTTTCTTGAAAGTGTTGATAGTATATATCACCATCAAATCCAATATTTTAAATATATTTTTATAATTTTAAAATTAACTTTTAATAATAACCCAAAATAAATTATTAATTCAGTTATCATAGTTCCGTTTGGCCTCTAAAATTATCAGCCCGACCTACCGTAACTTATACTATTTACTTAGAACTATGATTTTTTTTATTTACTATTTTTCATTATACTTTAAATACTACGAGATTAACACACACGCCTTTTATTATTTACTAATAAATATAAATATAAGAAGCTACAATGTTTACTGTAGAATAACTTAATAGTGTAGAAGAATGGGGCACTATGTTAAGTGAAATAAAAAAGAAACCTATAAATATTTATCTATATTTAATTTAAATGTACATGAATAAATGTATTTTTCGTAAAAAATCTCGTCAGATTATAAAATTTGATAAAGTTTACATTGTACATAATGATAATGAGTATTGACATTAGGGTTTGATAACGATTAACAAATTAGTTGAATTCTTATACAAGTTATTTAAGTATTAGTAGATGTAGTAAAAAGGACATAATATTATACATCAGACATAAATTATACAACATTCTTCGAAAAACAGGGACGTCCCCACCCACTACTTACTTTCCATAAGAATATATTTAACAACTATAGATTTAAATCTCGATGTTATTTTTTTAAAGAATCTTATTATAGATAATCTAGTAGTAATATTTCATTGTGAATTATTAACAACACTATTCCATAAGCCTATGTTTGAAAGTGTCGAACAACTTGATTTATGCGATAGCCGTTCAATACATTTTATATGTTCGTGTCATATAGGAGCTGAGGCGACCAAAAATTCAAGCTCTTTCTTAATGAGGACGTACCTATTAATAACTACCATAAGTTAATTGGTGATTAAGCGTTTAATTGTTGATAGGCTACTCAATTTATTGAAGGTTTATTGACTTTAGACTATAGGCTTTAATAGTGTGTGTCATTAGTCATATTTAAATAACGATTCCTATGTAATTTTATTAATTTAAGCAGCTACGTACTTTAACAATTCCCGAGAATTTTGCGTCTTATATGAAGACTGCTCGTTTCACAGTACATCATAAACAGACATAAAACAATACAAAATATGTCTATCTAATAATGGCGAGATGGACTGCACAAAAAAAAATAAGCCTCCAAAAAAAAAATAGATCAATTGTACACTTGATCGCCGTCAAGTTTATTGAGTCAATTGTTTCCTTCCGTTTACTTGTGATCCCTTTTTTCTTAAGTCTTATTAATTAACTATCGATTCGTCATAACCTCTTTGAAAAACCCAAAGCAACTTTGCAACTGCAACTTCAACGTGGATTTTTTAAAGGTTTTTTTGTTTGTTAATGATACAATAATAGTAAAATAAATATCTTCCTCTTACTCTAAATGTTCAATAAGTTATTTCTCTGACATTTTTTAAAACAGTATATTTGAGATTACTTTTGTTCAACTGTTACTTAAAAACGTTTCACTAAAAAACGAAGGTTATTTTGCGGGTAGCTAGTCCAACAATAATTTGTTAAGGTTAAGCAATCTGAATAATGTGGCTCTATCAAGATAATATAATACATTCGTTTGCACTACCAATATAAGATAGCCTTTTGCTAATAGTGTTTATATAATAATCACGTAGTATGTTAAAAATGGCATCGACCCTCTTTAATAATAATGTTATACATCGGTATAATCTTCATTTTATCAGTAGCTAAAAAAATATTAAAACATTGATTATAGAATTAAACTTACTTCATCAGGATCGTTGCACCAATGTCCACCACATCGGATGCATTCGTCACAGCTCCTTATTTCTCCAATATTAGAGCAATCGCGATAACTTGCAAAAACTTCCCGGCTTACAAAAATAAATAACACAGCATACCACACAAGCGCCATTTTACAGAAATCACAAATTTAATTTTCACAAAAATAAAAACTCGTTGTGCTAACTCGTAATTGAACGGTCGCGTTCGAAATTCAAATAAGAGTCGACGCGCCAACACCGCGGCACGCTTGGTCACAGACTGCGTTAACATCACTCACGACACTCGAGATGAATCATCGTTTCGCATTGAGAAAAATTCGAGGAAACTGTTTTTTCTTTTTAGCGATCCTAAAATATGATTTAGCACAAAGCATAACGGTTAGGCACTTTATAAATTTATCGACATTTAAGATTCACTTGTCAAAATTTGATTGTCAATTTTTAGATATAACGTTGTGTTTATCTTTAATAATTTAATATTACTTATTAGCTAAATAATTAAGTAAATACTAAATAGCTAAATACTGCGTAAGCGAAGACAATAAAAATGATTCTAATGGAATTCAAAAAGTTCTTTTATATTTATTATTAACAACGCGACTCTATTCCATGTATATTTATAGATAATATATAAAAAAATAGAGTCAAATCTTCTACTACAGTTATCTACATCATTATTAGATGTTGTGTGTATTCGCTTTGGATCTTCAGATTATTATTTACATGATTAGTTTTCTACAGTCCGACTTAGTTGTGTGTCTAATTTCTCAATTTCTTCAGTATTGGGAGATGGCAAGGCATCCAGTTTTCAACAAATTGCATCGAGGCGTATTGCAGGTCAGTATTAGAGCAGACCTGACCTTAGAGTCTGCTTTACTGAGTAGAATTGGACTCCGATAGTTAATGTTTCTCCGGTTCTTATATACTTACAATCTGTGATTTGCCTCGTTAGCGCGTTTTAGAATGTTGCTGCGCGTGAAATTTGAATAGGCGCATTGATCGAATGACTGTAATTTTGTCTTTTTTGTTTTCATGTTGGCAGTAATTTTAGGGTATAAATTTTATTCTAAATTTGAATTTTAATAAAGGTTTTAAGACAGATATTTTCAGCGCCATCTGCGGGTTGGTAAAACAAATGACACATTTTTAAGGTTTAACACGGTAAGATAGGACGAAAGTAGTTTAATAACATTCAAAATATTATTTTATATATTTAAAAGTTATAAAGAATTTTTAAATTTAAATTCAGGTAACTTTTTAAAACTTTGACGCTCGGATTATAGTACCTTTAAATTAACACTTTTCTATTATATATACAGGTAGCATATTTAAATGTTGTTTAGATTATTTTCAGTTTGAATGAATTCAAGACCTAATTCATATCTAGAATCTAGATATTATGTCCTCTGCAAAATTTTGGGTAAGTTTTTTTAAATTTAATAAATAAATTATCAAATAATTATTCAAATTTTACCTTTATATGTAATACCTTTTAGGTATAGATAAATTTAAAATTATGTTATTTTTCCTCGAGTTTCTAATGTATGCAATTTTTGTATTGCGACATCTTTGGTGCTATCACGTAACTAAGTTAGTACCTAATACCTAAAGAGGCTCTTAAATAACTGGCCGTGGTCGCTTCTTTTGTATTGACGAGCTAAAAATGGAACAGTAAACGTTAAAGCACATTGATTTTTCGTAGGCGCTGTCAATGTCAGCTGTCAATGTCAATATATTGAAATTTACAGTGGTACCAGTACAGCTTAATGACTGAGAACATTTTGGACATTTGAAGTGGTAATGTACTCTAACGAATGTTCTGTTGAAAGTAGTTTAAACAAGATTTTTTAAATTGAGAAACGGGTTTCAGAATGTAACTATTGAAGAAATGCATTGATGCAAAGTTACAGACCGGAGACTCTACTTATTGAAGATTATTTACCTAATTTGTATTTGTTATTTTTCAAAAGTTGTCGAAATATTTCAATTTTTTCACTTTTCTGATATTTCGAGGTGTATTTAATACATACAGTATACAAAGTTTAACAGAAAATAAGAAACAAAAACCTTGTCTCTGTATAATTCCTTTTATTTTGAATTAATTAAATCAGGCGTTACTTTGCGGAAGTCCATAGTTAAAAATCCCAATAGACCAGTATGAAAGCAGTACTCCGCGAAAAACCCACAACCACTCGACGCACGTTTCGCTCCGACACCGGAACATCATCAGGAGATGTTGCCTCAACGAAAAGCGTTCGATGAGTCAAATCCTTTTAATTTTTATTATCTCTATTGTTTTACATTTGATCCTGTAAAATGGAACACGAAATGCGTCTCAAAGACAAGGAAATAAACGAGAAATAGCCGAATCAAATCTTGTTCAAGATTTCAATTAATAATTCCGGACGTCCTTCAACTGCTTTCAATAGTGAACGTACAATTATTTTTGCGCGCAATGTAATAAATGGGTCAGAATGTTAGCATTGGACATTTATTGGAATTTTGGCAAAGGATTTAATATCGAACGATAGTAATAATTAACAATATCACCCTCGTATAATCCGTGGCATTCCATGGCGTAATAAGTCTTAGTCAAAAAATTATTCTTAATATAATAAATCACTTTTACATTTATAAGTTACAAACGTGGCTTAAAAGTAGAAGTAGTCATTTTAATGATGTATAATGTATATATTGAAAATAAAAAAGGCTTGTATAATATAACATGTCAATATCATTCTGGTTAGACATATAATTATACTACCGTGAGTGGTAATTAAATATTTCTGAGGGCGGCCGTATGATATAAAAGATTTTAATTTAATTCTGTTCCAAACGTAGGATTCTCAAACTTCTTTAACGCGGACTGATAATTTGGATTCTCGTGAGTTTCATAGTTTTCACAGTGCAGCTGTTTCTCAAACTTCTCAAACTCTTGCCTATCTCTGCGGTTGGTTATGAATTTCCAGATTATTAATATTAATAGGCCAAGTATTATTAGGCTGCCTAGGATGATTCCTCCGAGTCCTGTGAAAATATAAAACAACATAAGTGAAATCTACTAAATAGAATTTTAGTGACGTAGCAGTGCTGAACAAATTCGACCCGATCTCCTCTCTCTCTCTCGCGTTCGATCCTTTAACGGGCAATAATATAATTTGTGTGAACATTTTATGAATTCTATAGTAATAATTTTGTTTATTAATTTAGCGCGCTACTCTGAAGAACTACTAGAAACACTGTTTTCTCTTAATTTCGTACCAAAAGGGCTATTGAGTTCGTTGTAAGCTTGTCTGTTTGACAATTTGATATCAGTAACCTTGATATTGAGTAGTTGAAATGTTCGCCAATAGAAAATTGACGCAAATACTGAAATTACAAAGGATAATATTTAAGGCTATTTGCTCGAATGGTAGGGAACGCCATGTACGCGAGGCCGACTCGCACTTGCCCGCTTTAAATAGTAATACATGTACCGAAATGAGAACCGATTGTTTTATGATATATATTACACAGGTATTATTTCCTGTGCAAAGAGGAGCTACGAATGCCGCAAATATAGCCTTTGACTGGCGGCCTCCGAAGCGTCGATAGCGAGCTACGAGCCGTTGAATTTAGCTGGAGCGAGGCCAAAAATACAGCCGAAGATAGGCGGAAGTGGCGGTCGTTGGTGGCAACCCTCTGAACCTCTGGGGTGCCATAGAACTATGGGTTTAAAAAAAAATAGTGAGCAGCACTTACTGTAGTAACTCTCAGCGCAATTCAAATCCGATTGTATAATAACATCTATGCCATAATGGTTGCTGGCATATTGATACACCATTTGCGTGTAGCAACCAACATCCGCTCTAACATCTGGGCACTTCGCCCAATTCTCCGATATATTCTTCGAGACTGTAACGTTAATATGGCTACAATCACACTGCTCCTTTCTTAGGTGGCATAGAGCACATGGCTCTAAGAGGTGACATTGCGGAATGTGGCATGAAGGGCATGGCGATATGTGGCAATGTTCATTTTGGACATTGCGGGCGTCCCACGGTTGGATTGGCTCGCATTTGCAATTTCCACACTCACATTTCCCGCGGTTATTGCATACCTGGAAAACGAGAGAATATATAAAAATGGATATTGTTTAACTCATTAAACCATTCCCGTATATCAAGTTTACTGATAAATTTTACCACTATCTGTGTTAACTTTATGCGTGTTATATTTAATATATATGTATTTATATAAACTATAAATGTATGTTGATCGAAAATACAAGCTACCCGTACAAATAGCTTACCATGCCTAACCGCACTTCTGAAATCTGTTCTGATACATATATTATAAATTAAAATTTTAATTGTAAATTTTTAGCACAATGTTTACTTTACATAATGGGCTTATAAAGTGTGTATAATAGAAGTCTTACCACGTCTCCATCGGAACATGGGCTCTCAGAAGTGGGACATGAGCAGTCGGGGGGAGCCCAGCCATCATTGCAGCTGCATGTGCCACAATCGCACGTCCCTAAATTGGAACAGATCAACCCTTTTTCATCTCGAGGGCAACTGTCTTCATTGCATTCACAAAATTTACCTTTAAACCTACAAATTATGAATGAATAAATAATTCTATACTTAACTTGACTGGATTGTCTTAGATGTGTGTATTTCTTAAAGATATCAGTGTATATTTTATAGCGCGGTATATATTTTCAGGTGCATCAATGAATACGAGGAGCCAAATTTTCTCCAAAACCTATATCCATATTAATGTTTTTTGATTGTAAGATATGATTATTTTAGCTTTCTTATGCTAATTATTCAAATCAATATAAATAATGGGTGAAGTCATCCACTTGTTGAGTCCACTCTTCATCCTGCGACCGAATCCTAGCTACTAGTGAATGAATGTCTTTTTCTACTCATATGGTACAAGATATGTATGGAAGTGATATTAGTTTGCAAATTCACTTATCCAACAGACATAATAATAAACATTATAAAAAAATAAACATAAATATAATTATAAATTTATCATGCATACTCACTTATACACAAACATACATTGTAGACCAAGGGTTATAGATTTTTTATTGCCATGTCTCGAAAACAGAAATAGATTATAATTACCTTTCTTTACATATACATGATCCGCAGATACAATCACCCAAGCCGTTACAAATTTTATTAGATCCTGGCTGACGACAAGTTTCGACGCCCAAACTAACGAGATTGCCTTTACATTGACAATTATCCCCAGTACTGAAATTTGTAATAAAGGAAGTTATAATGAGATAAATAAAATTAAGAGTGCATAAAATCTGACATGTACTTGAATCTCCATACAGATCTTCAATGTCATATTGTTCTGTTTTTCTATGATTTTTCGAATTTCAATAGTGTGTACGACAGAATCGTCTGATTTATTCTGTATATTAGAGTAGAGCATAGGAATCATTATTTATTATAATATCAATTTTCATACAGATAGCGATAGCGTGCCTTGTCCAAGCTTATGTATAACATTGATTTATATGAAAAAATAGAAATTAATTTTTAATACGAGAAACAAGAGGAACTGATTCGAGTTAACAAAATCCAGGCGTAATATTCTATTTTAACAATTGACATAGACTACTGTTAATAAGCTTTGGGTTTTCCTCATTGTTTCCTTCACCGTACGAGCAAGTATCATTTTCGCTCGTAGGTACATTAATACTAGCACACTGTTTTACATAGTTTATTCAAAATCACGACCAGAGTGGTCAGTGGTTTTACAAAAAACATATACTGACCTGCCCTCGTTACATTCGCATATACCACACCTCTTAGTGCCACTAAACGAACACAAGGTAGAATTTTCTTCGCGTTTACAATCACAGGAGTCTATAATGTCTACCGTTACTGATAGTTGTTCTCTAATCCCTTCATTAATGAAACCTATATTAATATTTTTATTCGAAAAATACTTTAATAGTTTTATAGTCGCTTTTATCTTTTTTTCTTCACCCGGTCGCATTTTGCATATAGGTGAATTAGTTGTTCTTGAAATGCAATCCGGCTCGAAGGATATTTGGAAATGGTCACGATATTCGGAATTAACGTTGATTCTTAATTTTAGTTGGCTCGTGATATCCTTTAACAAATTTTAAAAATTGTACCAGACAATAATTAAATATTAATTAATATAGTATATGGCATAACGTATGAAAAGAGAAACCCTTTTTAAGACCCTAAAGAAGAATATGGTATTTGGATTTTTTATACCCAATACAAAACGTTTATTTCTCCGATAATCAAACATTGGACCAAATATAACGTTACAAGTATTTAAAGGGCACTTTGTGAAAAAGGTGTATTTACTTACAATGTGTATATGCTAGAACTCATAAAGAAGTAATCACTAATTAAATAAATCTCACCTTATAAATCGTTTTAAGAATCGACGACATGCTATCTTCAACATTAGGCCGTTCGAAACTTACGCATTTTGATCCGGACACACCTTCACTCAAACTGTTGTACGTATTTTTGTTATCATTATTAACAGCAAATATAACAGTCATCTCTTCATCGGTTGCTAGCTTATTTATAATACTTATCGAGGGGTAATCTAATTCTAGTTCTTTTGTATAATAACCGCTGTTGCTGTAACATTTTCCATCAAATGGTTGATTAATTCCTCCATAACCACCATCCCCAGCAGCATGAAGTGTACTATCAGTTAAAACTATTATTATTTTCCGTGACTCTTTCCTCCAGCCAACTAAATCATTGCACACCATAACTTGTGCAAGCGCATCTAATGTTCCCTCTTGGGTGTCGTAATTTAACCCAAACTCGGTATTATTGACTACATTTTGAAATTTCTTAAAATCATGTGTCAGCTTTAAGCGATGCCTAAAGGAATACGCTAAGCTATTGTTTATTAAGCTGTAATGAAAAACATAAATATAGAATTGAATAATTAGAAATAGAGATTAATGATAAAAAATAAAGTTATATATCCAAAACCTACGTCGTGTATGGTAGAGTGTTCTTATCCACGAAAGTTCCCATTCCTAATAGAACATTACTTGACATTCGTTTCATAGTTTTGTATATGTTTTCACTTTTGTCTCGCGTTTGCTCTTTCATTGCTTTCATAGTTGTCGACCCGTCCATAAGAAAATACAGATCTACAGGGTAATTACCGGCATTTTTAAATGAAAATTCAAAATGTTCTTTTTGACCGGGTCTAAGTTTGATTTTAACGTGTTGTGGTTTTATCTGAATAACATGGCCAACCTCTGAAGAAAAGTTCTTATTTTCAATAATCTGCATGGAACTCGTTGGATTTATTGTGTTGCCAAGACACCAATCTTTCGTGATCTCATAATTTTCTATAGACATACATCGAGTGTCATTATAATTGTCCTAAAAAATATCACACCAAAAACTTAAGTTTAAATTAGTTAAATTATGCCTACTGTGAGTTTTATTCCTCTATCGTTAGTATAATGTTAGAAACTAAACAACTATTTAAATATACTAAATATTAAGGATTTGCACATTTAGAAATATTAGATTACTCACCAAAGCACACCAAATACATTGGTTAGGATCTTTGATACATCCTTCACAAGTCAAATGTTGTTCACAAGAATACGAGCATTTAATTTCATAAGCGAAACAAAATATTAATAATAAAATTTTCATTGTACAATAAAATTTGTTAAAGCTATATTGATTTGAACAAATAGTTATGAACTGAATTCGGACTGTGATACGTACGTTAGATTTTCCTTATTTTATAATAGGCTTACATGTAACAGTTATTTGTATAAACAAATTATCCAAACGTAAACGTATATTTGTATTTTCCTTCCATTTTAAGCCAAGGAATTTAGATACCTAATTAAGATAGGAAGAATCCGGTGGAAAAGTTTTACATTATAAATCCTAATGTTTACTGATTATTGGTATATAAAATGCCATTGCTTTATTTAATTGGAATGTCCAAAATAATGACGCATTATATTTATCTTCCTGTAAACCAATTGTTAATTATAAATTACAAAATTATTTCCTTATGTATACTCTATTATGGGTATAATTATAACAGAATTAAGCCATGAGGGTCGTCGTTTTGATATGCCTGTATCTTAATTTAAAATTTATGTATTGTGAATCAAATTGTAAAAACCTTAAAACATGTAGTGAATGTATAGGATATAATCTAGACAAATGTGTTTGGTGCTCTGCTGTAAGTACTCTTAAGTATATAGGTAGATTTTATAGGTAAATTTTAATGTTAATTAATTGTTTTTACCTCATATTATTACTTTTATAATTATTTTTATTTGACACAACGATAAAGAAAATGTCGGAAGCCGTTTACTGAAAATAAAACGTTGCATAAATTATGTACATATTTAAGATTAAAAATGGTAATCAATTTCCAGAAAGAACATGATGATCAACGTTGCCAAACCTTAGAATATGCTGAGCAAAACAAAGATTGGTGCAAGGAAGCGTACTATAATCCCCCAGAAATTTCAATTTTCAATATCGTTCAGAATGACACATTTAATGTCGGCTTAAATGGGTCAAAAGTAGTGCAATTCACACCCCAAAAAATAAAAATAAAAGCACGTGCAAACGCTATGATTCCGTTCAAAATGAACTATAAGCCTGCTAAAGATTATCCATTAGATGTATACTATGTTATGGACTACTCTGCCACAATGAAAAAGCATACAAAAACGCTTATTCGTCAAGCTAATAAAATATATGAAGAATTAACTAGATTGACTAATAATGTTCGTTTTGGTATTGGAAGCTATGTGGAAAAACCAGCGATGCCGTTTGTGGAGTAAGTTAATAAAAAAATATGCTACATATTCTAATTTATGAATTATAATACCAATGTTATAAAACGTTTTTTTTCATTGCTTGCGTTTAATTCAGAAAGGTCTGGTGCGAATTGAAAAATTATTTTTATGTTACTATTATTTAGCAGTTAAAAATGATTTTTTTACGAAAAAGGAGAATATTTTTTTTTTCTCGAGCTTTAGATATGCGCAGGTATTGTGGGTGAAGCTATAAGTGAAGTTAATTAAGTCAAATCCGGGATAATTTCACCATAGGGAAGAACACATTAAGAATATCTAGAGATTTATCAAATATATAGAGATTTACGATAAAGGTGAGTTTTGTTTTAAATTTCAGTTTAGCTCTTCATAAATCGTATTCATTTAAAAATCATTTGTCGTTAACTGATGACTTGAAACTCTTTATTAAAAATATCGGAGAACCAGATGGCTCTAACTATGATGATCCAGAAGCCGCCTTTGATGCAATAATGCAAGCTATGGTTTGTAAAGACATAGATTGGCGAAATAATGCGAGGCGTATCATTGTTTTATGCACTGATGGTGTTTATCATAGTGCAGGTGATGGAAAATTTGTTGGTGCTATAAAGCCTAATGATATGAAATGTCATCTTGAAAATAATATCTATTCGAAAGCACTAACGTACGACTACCCATCAGTGAGTCAAATCAACAAAATTGCCACTGAAAACAATATAAAGATAATATTTGCAGTGGATCCAAAAGTTCAAAGATCTTATGAAGCTTTAGAAAAGAAAATTCTTGGAGCTAAATATGTTCCCTTGACGGGTAATATTGTTGATATGATAATAAAAGAATATTTGGTAAGTATGCCATAAATTAATAGTATTTTATTTTTCATAAACCTTACATTTGCTGCAATTCTATTTGTAATTATTTCAGGGATTAGTAAGATCTGTGGTGATTGATTCAAATATACCAAATCCTATTCAATTAGCAAAAATAGAACCTGATTGTACAAAGAGTGGTAATTGTGAAATTAAACATGAACAATCTTTAGAAATGGAAGGGTTTTTAAAAATAAATTCGTGTCCATCCAATGGGATGAATAAAAAATATTCTCTGGAAATAGGACCAGTATCCCTTAATGAGAAATTGAAAATAGAACTAGAAATAGATTGCCATTGCGCTTGTGAGACCGAAGGAGACATTAATTCAACTATGTGCAGTAGTGCTGGTATATTCCAATGTGGAATATGTAAATGTAATCCTGATAGGTAAGATAAAGGATAAATAAAATCAAAATTTCTTATATTGAATGTAATAATCTATGATACTGTTATAAGGTTATTAGTATTAAGAATAGATTTTCATCCGTGGTTTAATGAACGAGATAAACAATTTTCATTACACGGTTATCTTTTTATACGACTCTATAGATTAATCATCGAAACATTATCACAATTAATATAATGTAAAATCAATATTAATTATTTTAGATATGGCAGTACATGCGATTGTAAAGGTGCAGATACAAATACAATTAATTTCGACAAATGTAAAGCAAATATTGATGACGCAAACTACTGTAGCGGTCGTGGCATATGCAGGTAGGAGAAGACTTTTACATCTATAATTATATATACAAGATTGAAATTCATTACATATATGTGATACAGATGCGGTAAATGCGAGGAGTGTAAAAAGGGATTTTCTGGAGATTTCTGCCAATTTGACGATAATGCTTGCCCCCGACCAAATCGCCTGCTATGCTCGGGACATGGTAAATGCCTGTATGGGAGTTGTGCATGTGACCCAAATTGGATTGGCGATGACTGTCGTTGCCCTGTTGACGAACATAGTTGTAAGGCACCCATTTCCAACGAAGTGAGAATGTTTTTCGTATTTTATATTTTTCAATTTCGACATAAAACCTTATCTACTTTTTATCTTTACAAATCCCAATTAGATTTAGTGTGCATAATTGATTTATTGAAAATAATTTTTACACCACACCACGTGTTTAGTTTTAAAATCACTGTGTGTGTGTTATGCCTATAGTTGTGCATATAGGTATCAGAATTAAAGTTTCTTTGTCCCACTGTTTCAGGTGTGTTCTGGAAGGGGAACGTGCAATTGTGGGGTGTGTGTTTGTCAGCGACAAAATGGTAGTACGGAAATATGCTCCGGCACATACTGTGACGATTGCGAAGAATTAACACGGAAGCGCTGTAAAGAGCTCGAGGACTATGCACTGTGTAATTTCTATAACAATAAAACAATCTGTGATGAAGAATACAATCAAACGACTACTGGAGTCATACTTGTTAATAAGACAGAAATGCACGCGCCAGGGCGCGAACATAAGGCAAAATGGTGTCACAAATCTCTAAAAGATGATAAAACATTAACTTTCTTATATTATTATCCAACAGCATCTATACATACATTAGAAGTTGTAATTCAGAATGAATTAGACGAACCAGCGCAAGCGGATATTTGGGGTACGTTACCGTGTTTTAAAAAACAATTATATAAGGTCTTATTTCACTATTCATTAGCCTTTTGAGACCAATTTAAGAATAGTGCTGGTATGATTCATGTGTCGCAATCGCAAACAAACTCAACCATTTAACGATCCTTCAAGATCATTCTCAAGTGTGTCTTTTTAAAGTCTCCCCATCATGAGTATTTACTTCTAAACACAGATCTTTTATCTAGTATTTATTTCACGTTTGCATTTCAGTGGCGGTTGGTAGTGCAATCGGTAGTGTTTTATTAATTGGTCTACTCATAGTGATCGGTTGGAAGCTTCTCATCGACGCCCACGATAAAAGGGAGTATAATAAACTGATAAAGGAATCAGCAGCGGCCGGTTACGATGTATCAAATCCATTGTATAGGACCCCAGCAGTTAATTTCACAAATCCCGCTTACGATCGACGGAATTGAAATCAAAATATATTGAGATTTATAAAAGGAGTCGTAGGATCATAAATACTCGGAGTAAATGAATACTCGCAAAGATTTCATAAATCATCAAAACAAAACAAAATTTGCAATTTAAAGTGAAATGAAGAAACTTTTTTATTTTATTGTTTTATTAAGAACTTTTAAAATTTAATTTACATTAAATAAGTATAAATAAATTGTAAAATTAATAAAAAAAATAATTTTGAAACAGGAAATTTAAATTACACCTAGACCTTCCTTTTGCTTAAGTCTTTTATTTCTTAAGTGTCTTTTTTGTCCGATCGTGGGACCGTCGCAAACGGATCGGATGTTCATCGTGAAAATGTTTTTTATCTTTTCGCTCTCCTACGTCAATCTTCGCTGACACCGCCTGAAAGAGAAAGAACCAAGGTTCAGTTCACAAGTACTTCTTCTACTTAGAAACAGCTGATCGGACACTGGTCATTTAGCCCGCAGGTAAGCTAATTATATCTTGTGTGTGTTGTATGTCTTTTTCGGTGATAACGTAACTTATAAACATACATAGGTATTTATGAAAATATATAACACCCAGACAGCCTATAGTTATCATACAAATCACAAATGTTATCTGTACCGGGGATAGAACAGAAAATCGCGCCATGTAATTCCTTGAAAATAGAAAAATTTATTACTAGGTTAATGACTCTACTATCGATATATATACTGTCAATGTTGCAAATCTGTTACGGTTATATTTTGATAATTTAAACACAATATTACAAGAAAAATTGTCAGTTGATATTAATTACGATGTTCTGAAAATAGGTGTAGAACGTACCCTGTTGCTTTCCTGTTTAGGCCACCGTGGGCGCAAAGAGCCTGTTTGGGAAACCAAATCTCCACCCGATAGCTTTTCTTTGGCTTGAAGGTTACAGGAGATTCCACAACATTTACACCTAAGCACAGTTTATTTCATAATTTATTTACAAAACTCGAAACCAGGTAGCAGTTGAATTATTATTGGTAAAGTACCGTAAATCTCTAGAGATAAATAAAAAATATATTATTAGCTACTTTGAACAATGACTACCGTACTAAACCGCGTCTTAAAAGCCCAACCCGTACAACTCTACAAAAAAGTCCTAACGAACTGCATATTGCCAATAGAATGTGAATATAATAAATAATGTATGTATATAAATACATACGATTCCTTTTCTGGAATAGTTGCATACGTCTGTGGGCTGGTATCTCTGGACGCGGCTGGGGTGTTCCTACAGACAGCTTCGCGGACTTCCTCTAGACGCCGCCTCTCTTCAGCCACCTTACGGTCTAATTCTGCAACTAAATACCATTTATATTAAATTCTCTTATCCTCCTCATATCTGGTAACACTTCGATGTTTACCTCGTAATTTATGCTCTCTAAACGCATCAGAATTAATAATGAAGCGATTGAATGATGTTCCCCAAAGAATTTAATATTGGCACTTTTATAGTATGGCGATTTCCATACATGCGTTTAACGAACGTATTTGAAATAATGTTCAAGTGTTGTTTCATGTTGATTAATTATTGGTTTGTTCTCGCACAAATAAAGAAACAAAAAAAAAGAAATTCGACCTCTACAGTTGTACAGACAGACGTTGCAGTATAGTTCGTTTCTACTTATACTCATTTTTAATAAATTAATATTTTCTAACAATCATTATTAAATAAAGAGGCATCATATCAACTAACATTAAGCATACAATTTTTATAAACTTACTATGTTGTTTTGTTTGTCGCTGCTTATTCATTAGCTCGTGTTCCAGGGAAACGATGCGTTTCTGAAGAACCTCTTCCTCACTCAACATGCATTTCCAAGTACGACATACTTTAAGGTGCAGAAAAGCTAATTCTTGTGCATCTAATGCCTATTAACATATGTATATTTTGGAAACCATAATAACTAGATTTGATTTGAGAAATTGATTGAATTACGAAGTAATGAAACACAAAATCAGATATAAATTTAAAAAAATCATAATAAAGCTTTTGATATGTTAGCGAAAACGTTAGCAAAAATTTAAAATTCGTAACGGGACACAAATAACTCTTTAAATTATATATATCGCTCTTGCACATAAAATATATATAATATTCTATCGATCGATAGACTATACAAAGGATAGATATCATATCATAAGATCATATGCTTGTCTGTTGAACAAAGAACAAAGGTATCACTGAAAGGACTTAGTAATATAATCAGCCTCATTACGTATAGCTTCAAATTCTTGTATATAAAGTACTTGTATATAATAACTCACTTCAACATTATTGTTAATAATTTTACTGGCAATGTATTTGGTATATGCGTGTTCCGCCATTCGCCGTTGATCGACATCCACTTGTTCGAAAATGGTGCGAATTGTGTCCGAAATATTCGTATCCAAAGTGCAAGTACAAGGGCCGTGTGAGCGAGGTTTAGGCTTCACATTAAACGCCTCAATATTCGTAGTCGTTAGCGTCCTTGTATCACTTCTCTTATGCCTTCGTTTCCTTGTATCCGGGAATTTTATAGGCTCCTGTATAATATATTATTTCATAGGTTCCAGTGACACTATTGTTCTATTGATACTAATACAATGGCTACATTCCATTAGACGCCCGCAACAGTCGCAACACCCTCTGTACCGTTCCACCTAAGGCCCGTGATCGTCGCGTGCGATCGCTCGACGTCATAAATGACGTCACGGTTCTCGTCCCCACAAAATATTGGTGGGTCAGAGTGGGCGCGATGTGACACGTTTGTGACAGAGTGAACTGAGAACTTTCAGAGTTTCATCTCTTATTCATTTTGTCAAAACCACACCCACAATTTTACGGGAATCCATGGTGAATTAAATTTCAGCGGTCGTGGTCGATGGCGTTGCGAGCGTAAGTGAAAAGTAGTAGTAAAAAGATAAAACACATCATCATGTCACATCCTCGGATGTCAAAAAAGCGTTTTTTGTTTTAAAAACTTAAATTTAAAATATATTTTGGAGGAACATAAGATTTAATATACTATATAAAAAAATTTACGTATCTATATAGAATGTATCGTATATAAGTACTTTTAAAAAAAGTCACGAGCCGGACGTGGACGGGCAACAACGAACATCACCGAAGGTGTAATAAATAAATCTGTCATACTACGACATGTCACTGTAAGGAAAGTATTATATCCAACTTTTTAGAATTATTTTTAAGTTTAAACCAATCTGCATACTATAATTACATCATAATAATCGGTTGGTAATAGGCGGAGTCAGAATAAACGGATTCTACATTAGTATAAGATACCGGTGGCAATTAAAGCCCACCTAAAAGAATATTGCTTTAGAAAAGTTAATTTATTCACACTATGGCGGACAACGCTCTTGTTGGATTATTATTATTATTATTAAATTTCATGTTATTTAATTGATTACGTATTAAGCACAATATTTGATAGATTTTACCTCCGTAGCTTCGTTTTGACCTTGTAATTTCATTCTCAATGCTCGGTTTTCCTTTTCTAATTTTTCAACTTTACGCATAGCGTCAATACTCATTGTCCTCAAGTTTTCAACCTCGCTTTCGTGGTTTTTTATAAAATCGTTAAGTGTCTCTTCATGCAAACTTTGAATGCTTTCAACACCTTGATTATGCTCATTTAATATGTTTTTTATATTATTATCGTATTGTGTTTTGACTGCTTCTATTTTCTTTTTATAGTGTATCTCAATAGTTTCTAATGTATCAGTCAAATCTTTTATTTTATTTTCATATTCATGAACGTTATCTAGTTTAGCCATTACACCGCACTCTATTGAAAACGATGACTTCCTGTTTGTCATATTTTTGTTAACTTCCGCACAGGCAAAGGCTTTTCTGTAGTCTGATAGAGATTTTAATAAAGAACTACAGGACCTAGATCTACTTTGATTGTTTACATCTGTCATTATATTATCACTGTGGCTCCTGTGTACACTGTTATTTTGAAAGTTTTTTATATTAACTTCTTGCTGAACGGAATCCAAAAGATATTTCAAGCCGTAATTGGAATGTTTTGGAACTTTTTTATTCTTACTTGTTTTATTACTATCGTTCGGAATATTTTCTCTCAATGACAATTTATCATTTAGTTTTGTAGTTTCTTGAATTTTTGCTTTTTTGGCCTTGTTGGCACTTAGCTCGGTAGAAACCTTTTCATTTTCACTTTTTCGGGAAGGTATTTCGATTGTTTTCTTGGAAGATTTTTTATTTTGAGTATTTACACTTGTAATTTTACGTGGTTCAAGAGGTTGGTAAGAAACATCACGCTTTTCATTAATATCATCACTTGGAGTGAAAGATTTATGACTATCTAGAAAACTAGATATTTCTTTAGCGGGAGAGTTTGTTTCAAATGGAGTGCTGTCATGTCCATCAGGCATTGTCATGGGCGAAGTGTAAATAGCGACAGTGTACGAATCAATAGATTTTTTGTCATATTCTGAATTTGTACCCTTAGATAAACTGTCTGAGGCAACTCGTGGTAAACTCAACGTGAGTTTTGGCTTCACACTGTCGTCATCTTGATAACTAAATTCATTTTCTTTATTTTTATTTTCAAATGTTTGCTCATTTATAATTTCTTTTGTTACATGATTAAGAGATCCATCTTTATTAGAACGTAATGGGTTCGTCAGTGAAGTTTTTGTGTGAGGGTCAGACCTATTTATATCATCACTATCCTTGTATATTAAAAATAAGTCATTATCGGTAGATAAGTCATACATTTTAGGTTTACTTTCACATGAATATTCTTTGCTGTCTTCATTTGAGAGGTCAAATGTAGATTCTCCTGCCGGACTTTTACTACTATATTCTGTATTGTGTGTAAAAATTGAGTGAGTATTATATATATCTATAATTTTATGATGGACTCCAACATCATTTAATACATTGGCATTTGCTTCTGTTGCAACTTTTTTTGGAGTTGTATCAACTTTCTGGTAATTTTCATCACTATTGTTTCCCGATATAATGCATTGCTCTAATTTAGTTGGGCTTAATTTTTTAATTTTATATTCTAAATAAACTTTTTTGATGAACTCAAGATTTGATGAAGTTAATAATAATTCATCATGATGCGAAAGGGATGGCTTATATGTTTTCGCAATATCTGGCGATAATCTTAGGTCAACATTTGTACCGGTTTTCTCAATTAACTCAGAATTGGATATTGTGTTAACTTCTTTCTCAATTTGTGTAGTTAAATCAGTTTGACAGAAATGATCAGCATAATCAGCGTCAGTTTGTGTTATTTTTGTTTTTAAAGGTTTATTTTTTAAATCGTCGATGCAATTCCGTAGAAAAGTAACTTCCTTTGATTTTTTCTCCAAATTTTTGGAAATTATTTCTATGTCTTCAATTTTCTTTTTATTGTCTTCTGACATAGATAAAACTTTCTCTTGTAATTCTTTAATTTTACTCAAAGAATTTTTATACAAGTCTTCCATATTACGTATTTCAGTTTCCAACTTTATTACGTAGTTTTGCCTTACTTCATCTATTTTATCAAACATCAGTTTTTGATTTAGCAATTTCGCTTCTAAATCTTTCATGATTTCCTGGTCCTTTTCTGTTTGGTCTCTTAACTTGGTTTCTAAAATAGTCAATTGTTTTTCCATTCTAAGTCTTTCGTTTATTGCTTCTTCTTTTTCAGCTAATATTTTTTGTTTCTCATTTTCTATAATTTTTGTAGCTTCATCAGCTTTATTAAGTAATAATTTCGATGAATTTTGAACTGTTAAAAGTTTTTGTTCTAAGCTAGCACTTTTGGCATGTTTAGCTTCAATGCACTGACGAATTCTATTCAATGAAGTCACTACGTCATCAATGCTACAATCATCTAAACGTAAACTGCTATCGTCAAAACAATTGATTTCTAATTCTTTGATATTTTGTATTGTAATTGATCTCTCATCATTTAAGTAAGTTATTTGCTCAATAAGATTTTGTTTTACTTTATGTAATTCTTCTGACTGGGTTTTTATATTTGAAAGCTGGTTTTCCAATCGCGAATTATCATTTTTCAATCTTGTAATTTCCGTTTTAAATTGTTGTGTTGTCGTTGAATCTGTACAGAGTAGTATTTTTTAAATTATGTTATATGAGATTTTTCAATAACGAATAGTTTTTTATACTTACGATGTTTCTCCAATTGTTTTAAAGATTCATCCATTTTTGTATGACTAGTGCTTAAGAGTTGTTCACTTGATTCAACAGCATAAGCTATGTTATTGTTAAGATGCGCTACTTCTGCTTGTAGTTCATTTATATAATTTTGCAAGGTAGCAATTTTGCTATCCCGCTCTATTATATCTTCTTGTAAATTTAAAATGATTGAATCCTACAAACGAAATTAGATAGAAATTTATAATTTTACTATACTCGATTAGATTTTATTAAAAGTCCATTTAAAAAAAAGAACTGCAATATAATACCGATTCATCCAATTTGTCTGCAAGTTCCCTTATTTTTTTATGGTTAATCAACTTATCCTTTTTCATAAGATCGATTTCTTTTTTGATTTCTTCGAGATATTCTTTGGGAGAAGTGGAAGCTTCAGTCAACTGTTAAATATATACCAGGTACAGTTTATACCATGTCAAAAATTTAAGATATTTAAAACAAATACAAATTATATAAAATATATGAGAAATTAAAGAAAGAAAACGTTACCTCGGTACGAGCACTTATGAGTTCCCTTTCCAAGTCCTCAAAACGATTGCTTAAGTCTAGTTTTTGCTGTGCCAATAACTTATTTTCTTTAGTGATTTCTTCTAAGTCTGTCATAAGTTTATCAAGCTTCATTTTCATATTTTGGTTTTCCGAGAGCTTTTCGTCGTATGACTGTTTTAAATCGTTAAATTTTGACTGTAAATTTTCGTAGCATTTCAATGTCTCTATCAGACGTTCACTTTCTTTTTGTGCTAATGTTAAACTATGAAGAACAGTGAGATTTTCATCTTTCAAGGATGTAACGTCCCTTTGAGCAGTGGACTCTTTTACCTTTAGAAGCTCGATTTCTTGCAGCAAACTTTTGTTTTCCTCAATTTTGTTCTCCAAATTGTCATACAAATAGTTAATTTCTTGAGTTTTATCCTTAATTATATTATTCAGATCTTTCTTCTCTATTTCCAGAATTTGACAACAGGCCTGTAACTCAGCAATTTTTTTATCTAAATCAATAACTCGGCGATTTTCTTTCAACAAAATATCTTTTTCTTGGTTGCACTTATTTAGCTCCTTTTTGATATTGGCTAGATCATTTTCTTTGTATCTTAAATCATCGTGTAATTCACTACGTTCTTGGATAAGTTTTTTATACAAAGCGTTTATCTTAACAAATTCTTCTTTTAAACTTTCCGTTTGATTAAGGCGTTTATTTAAATCTTCACTTTCTTTTTTTGTTAGCTGGAAGGAATTAAGTAAATCATCAAGTTCAGCATTCTTTGCCTTTAGTTCGTTTTCCAGCGTTTCTTTCTCTTTTAATATAATTTCATATGAACATTTAAGGTCATTAAATGCAAGCGTTATTTCTTCCAAGTGCTCTAATCTTTTCTCTAATTCATCACTCTGCCTTCTGGATAGATCGAGATTATCTTTGTAATGAATATTTTCATCTAAAAGAGTATGTAAACTTTGTACGCTTATATCATGTAATTTATTTATTTCATTTATCAAAACAGAAGCTTTATTGTTCCCATCAGAACTGTTATCGACATCATGTACTTTATGTGGAATTTCATTGAAAGAAACGGGTTTATTTTGTTCAGATTCACTGTATAAATATGTTCTAATTGTGTCTAATATTTCTCTACTTTCATGCTGTTTGGCTTTAAGAATTTCAATAGCTTGATCGGTTTCATGCTTTAATGACTGTAAGCTTTCTGTATACATGTCTTCAGTATTTTTTAAAGTATCCAGAAGTAGTGAGTTTTTGCTTTCTTTAGCTTCTATGACATCCGTTAAATTGTTAATTTCATTTGACTTTGAGTCGATAATGTCTTTGAAATTTTCAAGAGCTTTATTTTTACTCTCTATTTCTTTAAATAATAATTGATTCTGATCCTGAAGATATTGAATTTGGTTTTGGTAATCTCTTGCATACTCTTCAAGACAAATATTAGAGTGAAGTAGCTTATCCGATTTTTCTATAAAAAAAAAAATTAAAAACATATAAAATGCATCTTAAAAAGTGAATTTCATTTATACTGAATTAATGTTCGCACCCTTCCAATTCTCTATTTCTAACTTCAACTCGTTGATCAATTCAAGTTTTTCTTCAAAATTATCTTGAAGAACTTGTTTTTCTTCTTCATTACATATTAAAGCCTGTCTAAGATTTTGAATCTGTTCTTTCTGAGTTTCAATTTCATTCAGCAACTCTACTGATTTTGATGTATCTTCTGAAATAATCTGAAATTGAATGAAATAATTAATCGATTTTTATTAAGCACATATAATCAAAATCTAAAATTATTAAAACATATACGTACCTCATGCCCTTGCTCAATAAACTTATCTATTTGAAGGGATAATGTTTTGATTTGTTGGTCCTGACACGTAATTTTACACTCATATTCTTTTAGCTTACAGTTCAGTGAATTTTTTTCCCTTTCAAATAAAACAGTTAGCTCCTGCAGCTTCTTTTCCAATGCAATATTTTCATTTTGTAAGTAATTTATATTATTGCACTTAATTTTGTTAATTTCAGTTTCTGCTTTAAGTTTTGCCTCAACATTAGACGTCTCCTCAGACAATATATAGTATCGTTCTTTTAATACATCTAAATCTTCTGAACGTTTTCGATAGTACTCTTTTTCACTCCAAAGTTGATTATATTCACGCAAGTGTTCTTGCATACATTGACATTCTTTTTCCAGCTCTGTGTATCTTTGACAACGTAAGAATAAGCAGTCTTTCTCATATTTTAAATTATCATAACATTTGACCAAGTCATCGTAGTTGGCTTGTAAATTTTTTAATCTATTCAAACTGTCGGCTTCTAAATGCTCACTCTCAAGAACTAATTCGTCCTGCTTATTATCAGTTTTTACGATAACACTTTCTTTACTGAGTATTTCTTTCATTTCTTGGTTGTCTATTATGTCGGCTACCAACTGCGCTCTTCTATCGTCAACGTTACTCTTACCACACTCCGCTGTCGTCAGAGCAAGTGTTGTAACAATTTCAGCACGATAACAAGAACAGTCTTGAACTGAGGAATTTTGCTCGTAATCTTGAGAACACGGAGCGATAAGTGCTAGGCAAAACTTTTCCAGTATTTTCATTTTGAAAAGTATTTTGCCTTTTATATCAATACTACGGGTATCTTTGTCAGCTGTCTGAAATTAATTAAATCCCAAGTTACAGACGTGCTTAGGATAAATAATATGAAAAAAAAATTATACCTCTAAATGTCGTTATATAAATTAACTGACAATCGAAAAGAGAGAAAAACATTACCAATAAGTTAAGATAATGTTTATATTTCCCATTTTGACAAAGCGTTGAAAATATTTTTTCTAGTGCTGTATATATATGAGCATAAAGGCAATAGGGTTCACAAATGTCAGTTTCCATAACCTGAAAGTGGAATAAAGTCGTTAATTAAGACGGAAATAAAATAAATAAAAATTATACGAAGCTACTTACGGCAATTTTATTCTGCATTGCATTTAATTTGGCATCCTTCCTAATAATCATATCTTGCATATCATCAATTCTTGGATCAGAGGCATCTATTTAAACAGTCAAGATTTTTATCACAAATATAAATCTTTAGACTATATTTTAATTAATTTTTCTATCAGTTTCCAACTATTGAATGCCGAATAATTTAATCCATGTTTTAGTTACTTGGATGGTTTTGTTTAGGATACGTCGTCGTAGCATTAAGTTGTTGCGTAGTAAGAAATTTTTCTATACCGTTTTTCACGTAACAATAAACACAAATACAACATACGTGTGCTTGCGTCGGCTGCAAAAACTTCACCTTGACCAACTTGGTTGCTTTTAGATTCCAATTTTAGTTTTGATAATTCCTTCTGCGAATACACATTATTTTTTAAAGCAATATAAACACATAATACTTCATAAAATTAAGTTTTACTTGTTACTTACGACTCCAGTCTTTGATTTTGCGCTCTAAATAAAAAATAATTTTAAGGTTAGTTATTCGTATTTATATAAACTAAAAAAATAAATAAAATTAATATACCTCATCTCCTTTTGATTTTTGAATCTAAAATAAAAACAATAAAGGTTGTTAATGTCTTAAAGATTTAACTTCTATACGATGAAATATTTTAAAAAGTGAAATAAATGATGAATGTGCTTAATAATGTATTACAGCCAGAATCGTTGTATTTGGTGAATACTTTAAATTTCGAGTAGACATACAATTAATATTCGTACCATTCTAAGGATGAAGGAATGAAAAAACAAGAGTACAATTGTACCTTACAATAGTTATAGGAGTTTTATCTTACCTCATCGACCATGGACCTCATTGTCTGAAAAGTAAATTTTGAACAGTTAATCTTTTTGTGACTGACAAACATTATTTTTGGAGTAAAAGGTCATTTGCCCCAGTATGGCTACTCTTCATGGGTCTTAAGAGGCAACTATTATGGCCGGCGTTTATCAAAATCAATGGATAGGTTAACTAAATACCACAGCTACCCCGTGTAAGTCACAACCCAAAAGCACATAAATTCATAAAATATATTTATAACAAATCTTTCGAAATATTATTAATCATAATATCGGAGTATTTTTTTGAATAAAACATTATTTATTATATATTGATGCTCACCTCATCACCTCTTGATTTACCAGTCTGTAAATAAAATAAAATTATAAGTAAATTATCAATTTTAATGATTTCTACGCATGTTATTAAAAACTATACCTCAAAAGCCTCAGAATCGATTCCCTGAAAATTAAAATGCTATTATTGTACATATATATATTGTAAAATATTATGTAAATTACAGTGACCTTTACCTCTGTAAATCCTGATAAGTCCAAGTCTAAGCACTGAAATAACGTTTTTACATATTATTAAAAATACTTAAATTATATTAAAACACCTCACATTACTTACACATACCATTTCATCCAATTCTTTGTTAGCAGCTTTAATAGCGGCATGCTGAAATTATTGTTTTCAGTTTATATACTATCTGATACAAACACTTAGTAAATAATTAAATCTTAATACTTACGGCGCCTGCTATATCGCATTTCTGTTCTGATGTTAGCTCAAGTTGATCATAAGCAGCTAGCATTTGTTCAAACTCTTCGATCTTACGCTTGAGCCGACCGATTTCAGCATTCTTAGCCACCATCAAAGTGTTGACAATCAGATCCGTGGGAAAATACTTCGGTCGGCAGGTTTCATTATTTTTTTTTATTATTTCGACTAGATGTTCAGCCTTGTCAGAACAGAAGTGGGACCAAGCTCTTGCATCAGTGCACGAAGAATAGGCTTTCAATTTCCCTTCATTCCGCGATGGTAAATCATATTCGTTGAAAACTCTTTCCCTTTTCGTTATGAAAGACATTTCTGACTAATAAAAGTAACAATTTAACCAAACACAGCTAAGTAAATTACATTTCATCACCATCCATTTTACAAAACAATACGATTGTGAAAACCTTAAAACTTATGTTTAAGTGTAAATAAATGTCGAAAAATTGCAAATATTTTGTTGCGTCATTACAAATCGGGACGGAACGGTGCTTTCAAATGGAATGTCAATTTTGAAATCACGCTTTATTATTTTTTATTTTGCACCAACAATTTTAGTTTTTAAATATCCAATCTGCCAATAAACATTTTTTTAAATATATTTTTGATATTTTACCGTGAATGACATAATTACAAAATTAAAAGTTCGACCTTAAAACTCATAATGTTGTAAATTATCTCAGGGGGCAATCAATGAGCTGCAGACGCTATAAGCTACAACTGATATCAAGAAACGAAGGGAAGATTAAATCATATGATTCTTGTACCGACGTGCGGGCATGGAGTCATGATCTACAAACTCGAGACTATTACCTCAGGGATTGGATGAGGAGTGATATGCCTATTTGTGTTATCCCTGTCTATACTGTCACAGCAATCTTAACAAACATGACTCGGAGGAATTACACAAAAGTAGGTTTAGATCGATTCAATTAATTTTTACAACAGAGTGATTCTTTAATTATTAAATGAAATGTTTTTCACAGCTGACCCCAAGTTGCCATCCAGAATGCAAATCAAAACTTATCCTGGAAAGCGTATGTGCTTCATGTTATGCGATAAGGGAGTGCCTAAAGAATGATGAAGCATTTGAAAAATACTTTCTAGAAGTAAGTTACCCACTAACTCTTCTCTTTCATCACCAATAAAAATAGGCTAAATACGCTTTATTACATTTTAGGAAGAATTGGAAACGGGTCACTGGCCATGTGATAAATGTTTAAGTGTTTTAAAGAGCATAAAAATGTTTTGGCGAATAATATTGGACAAAATATTTGGAATAAATATGGCAATGGAAAAGGAATACAATAGCAGTATGTGTAGTAGTGTACGCAGCATAGCCAAGAGCTACCTGCAGGAAATCAACGAACAAACTATATATTTAAGAAAAAAATTATCAGCGAAAGGTAAATACGATTCTGATGAAAATAAATCAGATACCATACGTTTTAAATTATATAGCAACGATTTCGTTATTCTCACACCTAAAGAAAGCACACATAAAATTGAATTTGATCAAAAGTGTGTAGGAACTAACCCAATTGATGTAGTAAATAATGTAAAGGTGGAAAGAGTTAGCCAAGGTGTTACGGTTAGTTGCAAGACCGTCGACTGTGGTTGTGAGACATGCTATTTTGAGAACGAAGTTATAAAACCTCACAAAAATATTGATTATTCCCAAAAAGATAATTCCCAAAATACAGAACTAGATAAAGTAATAAAAGTGGACTGTGTATGTGAGACGTGTGAGCTTAGAGATACCGAAATACAGGAATATAAAAATAATATAGATTATCTCCAAAATCGACTGCATTCACATAGTATTCAATTAGCTTCGGCAACAAAAGAAAATATATCCTTAAAATTGGAACTGCAACAAATTTATCGAAATAATACTTGGAACTCTTATCAAAATCAACCTAATTTCGTACCATTTCAATCACTTGATAATGTTCCACCTCCTTTTGAAAGCATAATTGAGGACCTTGTATCTAAAACTACTGACTCTGAGATGATCATCACTTTGAAGAATTGCAAAAACGAGGTAAATGAGGTGTTATAAACTTTTTCTATTCAACCAAAGTTATTATTATTTTTTTGTTAATTTGTTTCAGACTTACAAAAACATTTCATTATTACAAGTTATACATAAATCAAATACTGATAAGGAAAAAGCAGAATGTTTTTGCCAGCAAGATGACCCAATCAAGATATTAACAAAAGGTATAATCAAATCAGTAGGACCAATGTTACCACATCTGAAATAATAGGTTTCTACATAGGTACTATTTATATCTAAACTAATTAGTGCTCCGCAGTTTTTAGTACTGTTTATTTTATCTGTGGATAATTGTGATCCCAAATAATATTTAAAAATAAGACAGAATGATGAAATAGTAAGACAGCAATTACGTATACGTAGCAACTTTCCTCACAGTCCAACAACGTGACACCCGAAACGACTTTTTGTAGTTATTTACCCTTTAACAAAAAATTAAATGTTTTTTTTTCCCTTAAAAAAAATTAGTATAATTTCATCAATTCATTTATACATAATTAAGATTTATTTTTAGTTTTTTTTTTTTAAATACATAGCATATACAGATATTACACTCATCCAAACCTCTCCGTTATATTACAGTACAAAAAACGTTTGGTAATATAGTACAACGAGAAATGGCTATTGTTAAAGAGAAATATAGAAACATGGATGGTCCACCGTGTAACGCAACAATGATAAATTCTTCTTACGTCAACGTCGAGGCCGCAAAAACCCAGTCAGCGGGTTCAACGTTATCCCTTCAATCTATTTCTTCAGAAACAGCTTTTGTAAGCTTTTTTAATATGTATTTATATAAACACATAAGTTACATTTTACAATTATATTATTTATTATTTATATTTTGCCTATCTTAAGAATTTTTTGAGGAGCAATTTTTTATAAGCATAGTTCTAAAATATAATGGACTTCCATTAAATTTGATTTGATTGTAGTAGTTTAAGCTTAGGATGAAAAGATAAGCATGGGTGTGCTTAATTTGAAATTTGTTTAAGTCTCCAAACTTCTAGAACTTTCTACTTGCGTAGATATATTTAGATTTTTAGATAATTAGTAAATGTAAAATAAAACTGTAAACAATATTTCAGGTTTCGGCAACCGACTAAAAGAAGTGTTTTCAAAACAATGTTTTGTCTGTGAATAAATTTATTTTTTAAAATTGTGCCATGATTCGTATTATTCTATCGTATATAAGTTTCTTAGCGTCGTTTGCAAACACAAAGTCCAAATGGTTGAAATTGTCTAATGGCACTCTGTATTTTCCAACCACTGATTTGAGTTCCTTAAATAATCTATCAACGTCTTTGGGAGTCGAAAGCCAATCATTATCAGCATAGTGAAGGAAAATCGGAACTTTGATTGTACTGATATTGTATGCGGGAGGCCTAAAAGACCCATACGTTCGTCTGTTTGTCCACCAGCCGTGGTCGAAAAAGGAGAAACTGTCAGACTTATATAATTGACCGAAATGTATGAATTGTCGCGTCGAAGCACCAGCTGGTGTATGGCCCATAACTACGGGTAACATTGTCTGGAATAAAAAACACTAAATATTGTTGATGTACTGTGGTATATAAATAAAAATCGCATAGAAATAAGTGTGATTTTCGGGCCATAGTTAAGGCACACCTAGAAAACTAAACGTAAACTGAGTTTCACGTTCGATCCTGGCAAATGAAAATTTACTTTACCATGCCCAGGATCTACTTGCCTGAAATATCTTTGAAAGAAATACAAAATTTATGTTCTGTTAAAATAAAAAGTAAATAAATTTATAATTTATAAATATTACATTTATATTATGATATAATAAAAATAAACCTACCTTATTCAATTGTTCAACATCAAAACCGCAGAAAAGAAATAGTAGGTTCGTACAAAGCGATTGTGTGATTGCTTCTTCGATACACAACTTTTCACCCGCTAATTTATTCAAATTCCCATTAGGTAGAATTTCATTCGCCCCTATTAGTTTGAAAATAGTCTGGAATCAACATAATAAGATTCTTGGTTTTTTCTCTTAAATAAATCACGTCACAAAGTATTTTATTTAGGCCAGGCAATTTTTCTAATATAAGTCAAATTTTTCTATAATAAGTTTTTAAAATTGTTTTTTTTTTAATACCTCTAACGAATTTGTGAAGGGCGCAACCGCTCGTATAACCGGACTACGAATATTGGCGACATAAGCGATGGGAGCCATTGCATGCATCGCTGTGAATTTTTCATTATATTCGGGTCGCATTGAGGTCATCACCCAAAACGCTGTTGTGCCTTGTGAAAAGGCGATATATTGCATTTTTTGGACGCCAGTTTCCTTAATTACATAGTCGATCATTGCGGGAAGGTCATAATAACCTATCTCATGCCAACTGAACTTCCAGAATGCTGATGATGTGGTTTTAAGTGAGACATGTTTTCTGGAGTACGTATTGCCGCGCGCGTTGCCCATCCAAACGTCGTAGCCCGCTTCGGCTAAGAGGTATGCTGTAAGGGTAAAAAGCTACGTGTGCACAATCTAGTCATCAATTCTCCCATTGACAAACTATAGTATTGCAGATTTAAGTTCTGTTAATGTTTAAAAATATAGATAATAAATTGTACATATTTTTGACATACAATACCTAAAATAAATATCAAACTTAAAACAGGTTAAGTTTGAAGCCACATTATAGAGAATAAAGTCATAAGAATTAGTATAATCCTACAATTTGTCTGTAAAATGTAAGGTATGTAAATATTTTTTTAACGAAAACAAAAGCAACGTACCAAGCCCTTTGTCTGGTCTCATAAGAACAAATTCGGCTGAAGAGGACAGCAAGCCATGTTGCAGGAATACTACACGGCGACTTCCCTTTTTAGAATTTTGTTTGCCATACGGAATTCTATGCATTTCCAATACATATTTGTCTTCAGTATACACTCTGTGTATTTCGCAGGGGTATCCATATTTCTTTATGAGGGTAAACTAAAAATATCTCAGTTATAATATATTCTTAATAAATATTTAAAAGTTCTATTTGTATCGATTTTATTTACTTTATTATAATCCACCATATAACAAGGAAGTAAAGTAACAATAAAACAACTTAAAAACTAGTATATAAATAAAAAGGAGCTTATCGCTAACAAGCGACCTCTACCAGGCAACCTGACATATAAGATAAATGGAAAGGTAGTTTTACAAAAAGAAAGGATATATGTTAAAAAAGCTAAAAATTGAGAAACGATTAGCTTATAACATGTACTACATACAGCAAGTAATTTAGGATATAGAGTGGTGGAATTTAGAGAGTGAAAAGTTAAAACTACGTAAAGATTGATTACAATTAATGGTTAAAATTACACATTTAAACACTACATAAGCAAGTAAACACGAGTATTATGAACTGTTTACATAGCATTTAAAATTGAGTATTTCGTAGCAAAATACGATCTTTATTTAATTGATAAAAGACAATCTTTATTTAATTGATGTTTGCGGTATAAAACATGTAACATGTGCAAAGTTAGTTAGTTGGACATAATATTTCTGTTTTTTTTCCTAACAGATTATTAATTAAGTAAAGTATATAAGAATTTAGCTTATAAGTTTTAGATATTTTTTTGAATAACGCGATATAAAATGAAAATACTTACTGTATCCAAAGTTGCATCCTCGATAATACTAGGGTCAGTATTTCTGACGTCAAGAAATTCGATATTATTTGACTTTATATAAGAAATATAAGATAATAAAAATATAATTTTTATGATTAATTTAGTCTTCATTTCATAAAATAGTTAGTTTACAATGAAATATTAAGGGCTACTGGTTAATTTTGAACGATGTGTGATAAGATTATATCTAATAACTACTTTAAGATAGGATTATTTTCTAGATACCAATTATTCAAGTGTTAGAATTACAATGGTGAAAATGTTTTTCAGTACGTAAATCAATACGATAAAGTAACACCTCGTTGTCATCTCCTCTGCTAGGTATATACATATAAAAAATTTTTTTAGACGTCAATCTTCGTTACCGTCGGTGGTGCCACTGGTTGAAGGAAACCTCTTTTGCTTGGAGGAACATCAAACCGTCATTGGTGTTCATTTTTACAATATTTCATAATTAAGTAAGTTTTAATTGAGTAATAAAAAATGTAAGCCTTTACTTTATTACATAAACTTACAAATCATTCAGTGAGAGATAGGATTGCCAGAAAAATTATAATTTATAGCAAGCGTTGAGAAAATTTCGATACCTACTGATTACAAATTACAGTTATAAAGATGACGGAATTAAGTTATCTGATTTCATACAGGTATCATCAATTTTAATAATTAGCTCTTATCATTTAGTAAGGTTATCATAGTAATTCAAACATTTCGTAATTATTCTGAAAATAATAACTAATTAATTAAAGCGACCTTATTTTTATCAATAATTAAAGGGTCGAGGATTTATTTCGAAATAAAAATATCAAAATGATCTACTACGGAATGTAAAATTACAAATCCGACGAGGCGTTAAGACGTGTAGTGACAACATCTACAATCTAATCAGCTACTAACTTATAGTACGATGAGTGATGAAGTTTAACTATACCCTGAAAGATGACGACAGCTCCCGGGTACTTCTAACCGGCCACCGCGCCGGCCAGTCGGTGGTTCGATTGGTTGAGGAAGAAGCGTAAAATAAAAATAAGGTATTAAAGAACCTTGTCTAATCCGTACACTAAAATACATACTCGATACATTTAAAAAATTACTTTATGATTACGTGAACGATTGGGCGGTACGTATGTTATTTATAAACAAAAAATTTTTACTGGACACCATATATTGCATTAAATATATCATTCTATAATTACAATATCGTAATTTCCCTCTTTTTAGGGCAGAAGACGTCATGTCATTGTGCAGTTTTATCTATACACCTTAGAATTCTACACTACACAGATTATGTAGAGTTTCAAAGGCTGGATAAAAAACCCTAACTTACAACAACGCATTTGAAAATAATCAATAACTATCATAAGAGAGATGAAAATAAGACTACTTAAATTAATATATAAAATTTATTCATTATTTAATTATAAATATCAAAAATATTACAAAAGTGCTTTTATGTAATTATGTAAACAATACTTAGGGGCCAATAAGTATAGTTTAAGGTATCTGTGGTAAATAAAATCTATGATAGTTTGACATATGACTCGACAGCCGACAGGCAAATGGCAACTTAGTTCAATTGAAATTGTAATACTCAGTGCGTTGTTTACTTTCCTATTTTTTTTTATTTTTTATAACTCTTGCATGAAGAAAAACCATGTCGAATCAAGAAATAAGTTTGAAGTGGAATGGGTATCAGAATAACATATTGTGTAACGTCAAAGAGCTTTTTAAAGACGAAGGATTATCTGATGTCACGCTGGTTTCCGAGGGACAAAGCTTTAAAGCTCATAGAGTGATACTATCAGCTAACAGTTCCGTTTTTAGAAGTATCTTTCAGGTAAACAGTAAAACACACTTGTAATGCTATATGCAAAAACAAATTGTAAATTGTGTAATGAATCTAACGCCCACATGTTTTTTCGTAGCAAAACCCCCACAGGGATCCAATTATAGTACTACATGACATCAACACGAACTCTTTAAGGACACTACTGACTTTTATGTATAATGGCGAAGTAAATGTTACGGAGGAATTTCTACCAATTTTGTTAAAAACAGCTGAAACACTAAGAATCTGTGGACTGTCCACGGGAACTGAAGCTAGTCGTGATGATGAGGTATAAAAATATTATTTACACAATGTATAATTATTTTTCTATATACATCTAAATATTACAATCTTTAATAATAACACTGAGAAAAGGTGCAGTTTCTGAATTTTTCATGTTATTAATATTTTGTATGTGTTATTATTTTTAGAAATCTTCTAGCTCTACCCATTCAAACACAAAAAAACGCAAAAAGAGTGAACAAGAGGACACTAATAACAAAATAAAAAAACCTGCCCTTATTGCAAAACCAGATGCATGTGCCTCTAGCCCTGATATTAAAAACAATGTAAGTACTCTTTATTCGGTTATTGTTTAAAAAATTGTATTCATGGATGTTACATAAAAGCACAGCTTTATTTGAGGTGGCTAGAGAAATTATATGTTGTAATGGTCCTCTATTGTGAGTAAAATCGATTATTATTTTACATGCAGTACTTTGTACTTTAGATATCCAACACCACAATTAAAAAAGCAGATATTATTTTAAAATTTAGCTGGAATTTTATGTCGCTTCAAATGTTTACATTTAAAGTATTCATTTTCATCAAAGATCAAAAATGTACTGTTTTGATAAGAGTTTATAGTGGTATTTGCACTTACATATTAGTTTTTTCATAACTAACCAACAATTCCAGAATATAATGCCAAAAGTGGAACCTGTTGACTCTCCTCTAACTGATTACTCTGGAGAAAACACAAATGATACGGACATAGCCCTTCTTGATGAAAATATAGACAAGAAATACTCTATTACTGATTCACCAAAATCCCACGTGAGTGATGTGAATGGAAAGAAATGGATAAATGAAGTCAGCAGTACTCAGCCATGCTTAAACAATTGTGATAATGATGATAAAGAGATTGAGATTGATAAGGAAGTGGAAACTGTACTTCAAAGTGGAACAATAGTGGAATCACTTAATATTGCCACAGAGAATTTGAACCTTTTGTCAAATGAGGCTATTAAAGGTATAGGTAAGTTGATCAATGTAGTGCATTAGCACCATTCACTGTTCCTCTTTGTCTACAAAGATATACCTATTACAACAGGTATAATACAAAAACATAAACATTAACACTGTTCAAAATGTGTTGCCATTTATTTTGGCAGCTTGGGGTTGATGATTTAATTGTTTGTGTATAAGAAAGAAATAGGGAATATCTTTTTGTCTTTTTTTAAAGGTTCAAGGGTTCAAAATTGTTTTAATTGTATAAGGGGTGCTAGAAAATGGCATTCATATGATAGACCACAACAAGAAACAAACTATATAATAGTAATATTAATTTATATTCAAAATAAATTTGACTGTTGATATTGTAAATAAGTTGTTTTCAACATACAAAGAAATATGTTTGTAGTGAATTTATTTATAAAACTTTCATTTCTGATCTGTGTTAGTCTAAGTCAAACAGTACAACTAAAATTTAGATATATGTATAAGGTTCAAAATATGGTTAAATTAATTGTGCAGTGATTTAGTTGCACTGCCAAAAAAACTACAGGTGACTAACTTGATTTTGAGTTCCTTTTGGGATTCCGATCTCATTTGTCACAAAAAAATAATGTTTCCCAAGATTCTAACTTTATTTTATTTCACTGGTTTAGGGGTAAGCCCATTTGACATACATATATAATTATTTTATATTATTAAATTATGGTAGTGGAATTGAAATTAAATGGTATTCAACAATTTACTTCAGATAAGTCGGGTACCTGCTATGCAAATCCTTCATTTCCATGCCCATTCTGTCCACGAGTCTACAATAGCTGGGGATATCGACGGAGACATGTAAAGTCTCGACACATGACTAACAGGTATAGATTGATACATACATAAAAACATTCACATAGAAAGGATTTACTAAACTACATATGCAGTTTTAAGAAACAGTTAGCTATCAAACCATATTTTGTTATGAAACAAAAAATCCTGTTTTCCATAATATAATATAATTATAATAAGTAATATTGAATAGAATAATAAAGTTTTAATTTAATAATGTCATTGACTCCTAATCCATCGCTTATAATCTTATTATGTAGTTATAATATGTGTTCGAGAGTGATCATTCAACTTAAACTATAAATTCCAGACTTTCCTGCAAATGGTGTGTATCAGTATTACCCTCAACTGGAATGTGGTATTCTCACGCCACCAAAACCCATGGAGTTCCTCACGAAGAAGCAAGAAATTCACTTGTAGTAATGGTGGAAGCTCACGCTGTGCTGACCCTCAATGAGCCGAGTGTAGCCCAATTATTGGGACAAGTGGGCATGGACGCTAATGGAACTGTGAGTGAGAAAAATTAAATTAAAGAGCTTTCATGAATTACCACCAGATGGCAACAGTCAGACGTCTGGTTATTTATTTCTTAACCATTTTGTTGAAATGCATTCAAGAATTTTAAACGTAATACAATGATTTACTAAAATCCTGGACAATAAGAGAAGTTAAATAGATTTGTTAGTGACGCCCTACACAAGCTCTACTAAAAATTTTAAGTATATTTTTACCAATATAAATGATAAACTAATATGAATAAACACCGATTTCAAAGTAGTTTACAAATTAATATGTATTATCATTAACTAAAGACTTTAGTATTTGTGGCTTTTTTCTATACAATACAGATAGTGTTTGGCGTGTGTTTAATATTGCATACTTTAGTTATTAGACTGTGGCGCCAACTGGTGGTGCGATTAAACTCTTTTCTAATCGTTTTAAGCTTTGCGTGAAGCTATAGAAACTGAAAATAATTTTGTTTCTCATATACAGTCAGTTAAACAAAATATCAATTAAACTATATCAGGAACTATTCATTGTCTGTGTAAACACTGTTTATTTCAGGAACTTTCAATTATAGTATGGAAGTTCCTATCTTATTTAAATAAGAAGTTACTTAAAGTTGACCCAATTTTCGGTATTGAATTGTGAAGAAAATCCTATAAGTCTTGCTTTAGACTCGTAACTAAATACTCTTTTGTCTTTTTTCAAACTGTGTTGAATTATAAGTTACTAATAATTATAAATTTTCAATTATACTATCTTACGTTACGTTACTTTTTCTATCACTATTTGAGAGAATATTGGCCTATATACAAATTTAGATACCGTATATTTTGGATAAATTTATTTATCATATTTGTAATAAAAAAAGTAGTTTATCACAGTATATATACAGAGGACATATTTTTATAAAAAATCCTAATCGGTGATTATATTCTTATTTGATACATATACATTATGCCAAAGGAACATCTTTGCAATAAAACAAGACAGTTGTGTCCATTGATAAAACAAATATTGTAATTCATATTTTAAATTCTGATTTAAAATGTATAAATACAGCATTTGTTTCCTTTGGCATTTTATTAGTCTTAGTGAGATACGTCTGGTCTTAAAATAAGAATTACAAATGTGTTTTGTAGAAATGAAACTTACAATTTACCTATTTTTACCACTTTGATATATAATTCGACGTTTGGAATTTAACGGATATTATAAATTATAAGACTTCTAAATTTTGCATAATAGATATTTGCATTTTAATATGTAATAAATATCAGTTCGTTTGGCGCCATCTTGTTTCATACATACTTATGGGGCCAATGCGGTTACCGTCATTTCTACGAAATAGATAAATAAGGATGGAAGGCTTTTTTAACGCAAACGATGCGCAAATATGAGGCGTGCCGCGTGGCATAACGTCAGAATGCTATCACTATCCACATTGTGGAATTTTTGTATCGGGGAAATAAAATAGTATTTCGACCAAAGGCCCTTCCTAACTTTTTTAGCTATATTTTGAATGTAACTGTACATAATCATTAATTTTGATCTCACTTTACTCAAGTCAGAGTTTAGTTTTAAGGGAGTTTAATAAATCGTGTGTCATATTTTATACGAATAATATAAGTTTGATTTAAAGTACAGATTCTAAGGGCAATGATTAACCAAAATATATTTTGTAACTTTTGATAGTAATATTGAAGGTATATAAGTTGAAATAACTCATCCTTGGCTTTTAGCGTGGTAACGCAGTCAATTGTGTTTAGTGAGTACGCTCTGAAGACTGATCCTACTCGCTTTTAAAAAATAACACTCAATTCAATCGACGTAATAATTGTCACAGCGACTTTAATTAGGTCTATAGGTGATAAGCGATTATGAGTTCAATTTAATATAAAGTACAATCTTTTATATGTTGTACTAAGCAATATTTTCTTGATTGGCAAAGGCACAGTGATAGAAGATATTTTTCAAATATTTAATTCTCACAATAACATGACAGTGGATTATTTTGGAAAGAATTAAGAAACATATCAACTCGTACAAATGATTGATGAGCTTATACGTAATATTGCCTCTAATCTAAAACAATTAATGTCCTATTTAAGACTATACTCGCTAATACAAGTCCATAATAGACTAGACATTTTGTCTATATTCTTCAAAATGTTATATTTAAGAAGATGACCACTTAAACTAGGAAACGTAAGCAATATGTTTAATTAATCTTAAGTTACCAAAGCAATTTTCGATGTAAGGTCTACATAGTCATAGAGTATATTTTTGTATGATGATAGCATGATGCTTCAAAATTGAAATCTTTTATGAAAACAGCGTTTTTACGCTAACAAAATACAGTGAATTTAGTCGACTTTCTATTAAAAATAAATGCCGGATTTAGGGGTTTGAAGGATTCGTGGTTCCAAAGTATTTAACAACACTATATATATATATAAATATATATATATATATATTATGTGAAATGAATTCATAAAATAATGTTCCATACAATATAACATAAAGGCTTATTAATTTACTTTTATCAACATACATTATTTTAGTCTGAATTATTCTTTTTTTTTCAAAGTTTAATAGGAGAGCCTCTTCTTTTATGGTTCCCTCCTCTAAATCCGGCTCTGTTATCATGTGAAAGACAATGTCATGCTTTCAAATTTTTGAAACATAAACATGTTCAAAGATTTTATATATTAAGGCGATGGAATATGTTTCTTCTTTAAATTAAAATTAATCTTATGACCTAACCTGTAACTCATAGCTTTAAAGTTAATCAGATGTAATGCAGTGAGAATGTATTTTAAGACAAAGGAGATTCAAATATATTTTTTACGAACTATGAAGCATTTTCTTACAAGTCCGTCACTGTTCCTTCCACAGAAATGCCCGGTGCTATTTCAACTGTTTTAGTCTCATCCCTGTTGTCGACAAAGTTGCTTTTGGGCTTAAGATAGTCATCAGATCTCGATACGGGATCGTCGTAGTTGTACCTACCGGAAGGAGATGTAGGTGTTGTCGGCGAGGACATTATATTACCGCTTTCTGAGCGCTTCGGTCCTCTATAGGCATTGTTTTGTTCCATAGGAGTTATTATACGTTTCGGCGGTGCTTGAGTTCGTTCAAAGCCACCATCGTTCTCTCCATAACGCTTCATTGAAGCCCTATTCTTTGGTGTTTTTTTTAGCATAGCTTGAAAATTGAAAGGCGGGTTGTCGTCGTCATTGTTTAAATCACCAGTAGACTTGGCCAGAGCCTGCAGCTCTCGTATGGGATCACAAGCTTCCGAATCGGGACCGTAAAAACTGGTGCTGCGTCTGGGACCCGAAGATTCATAATTGTCCTCGTTGTTCGCCCACGGTGTTGGAGGCTGATAAAACTTTTGTGGGGTGGAAGATACGTATTTCTTATTGTAGAGCACGGGTCTATTGGGAGCGTACTCCATCTTGGGCTCGTCCGGCACCTTGGGCATAGGCTGCGAGGGATCTCTGCAGAAGGGCACGCTAAGGAGGGTCTGTGTACTCTTCGTTCTGGTGGTGGATCCTGAAGAACTAAACCGATGTTTGAAAGGTTCGTCCCACTGCTCGTGGTCTGAATCGTATTGACTGGCAAATGTGTCGCTATAATGAGAAACCAGTGGGTTAGAATTAGAGGCCGGCACTCTGCGAACTCAAATTCATTATGTTAATGTTATAAAAGAAATTGGTTTAATTATTATCATAATAAAAATAAGTCGCAGTTTACCTTTTAAGTCTATTTACGTTCCTGAATTAAATACTACTAGAGTAAAAGAGTAATCAAGAAACTGGTTAGCTATGAAAGAATATTATGGAGATATGTTTATTAATTGGAGAAACATAAAAGCCATTGTAATATGTCTTAATTAAAAAGGTTCATACGTACTTGCTTTTCACTTTGGGATCGCACATGTGCGAAGTGTCGAAATACTGAATTTCATCAAGTCTGAAGGGCAGCTTCCAGACAGTTGGACGTGGGGTCCCAAGAAATTCCTTTCTGGCATGCGGGTCAATTCGTTCCAGCAATACTGATGAGTTAGTGTTCAATAAGCCTTCTACTAAAACTTGGTTGTATATGTGTATCTGTAATTGGAAATTTTTCATGTATGGGTTCGACAGTTGTAGATTTTTCGTTTGGAAGAAGAAGATTTGCGAAGATTACCTACTTTTGTGTATAATAATAATTAACTTAGATATACGGATATATTATATAAGTATATACGTTTTATTGTTTTTATCATTAGTGTCCAAGTTAATTGTTAAGGATACAAGGAAAACCAAAGAGAATAACTTCTGATTACAATTTATTAGTTATTATTACAGAGCACACGCACTACGATATTCTATATTTTTATATCTCTAACGCCTCGTCGTTTTTAAAGAGCAAAACAGTTTAGGCTCGTTTTGGCCGAAACTGTAATTAGGTAAAAGTTTTATCATAAAGTGATGTCTCCTTCAACAAGGAACTGCCATATGTATGTGGCTAAGCTATATTAATCAATTTGGTGCTATACCTGTTGTGAGAAATTGACAAGGTCCTGGTATCGTAGAGCACGGTACTGGAGAAGAACTTGGAATAGCGATCTACTCTTCCACTTTCTCGCAAAGCGCTTCAGAAAAGACGACGTCTCCTCGTCGATCTGGCCAGTTGATTTACTCACTAGTGGTCCGTACGCCTTCCGGACAACAAAACCTCTGTAAGCTAGAAGGCAGCCATGTTTTAATATCAGATACTTTTAAAGAGCTGATAATGTATCGGGGCGAAGTTGAACATCGTGATAAAACCAGCATATTAAAAATGCATTCAAAGACTTGTAGACTTGTTTAAAATGCATTCAAATTTAAAAGGTCGCTGAAACAGCTTTAGATAAATTTATAAATAAAGTAAAAAGTGCATTTGCGTCTGGGAATCTAAATCAAAAGGTAATTATTAAATTTCATGTGAAAATAGTCATATATTAAGTACTAACCTTTCTGTATAACCAAAGCAGCCTCCTCATCGTTCATGTTTGCCGACTTCTGTTTTTTTAATTCCTTGACTGAAATAGATGGATGATGAAACATTTATTTGAATTTTATTGTGTATAGTAACGGACGGAGCTGGCTTAAATTTTCACTTTAAAATTAGATGCGAAAACATTTCTTGTTAGAAAGCAATTATTAGCGCTATTACGGAAGCAATTCTAGCCATATTATCATTTTATTGAACCAATATCCGTCCGTCTCTATGTATTATCTCCTGTATTCACTCACTATGCATAGCCTTGGATTTGCTTTGCACAGCTTTCCGTTTCGCTAAGAAGGTACGCATCATACTTTGCACCTTTACTATTTTCTTTACTTGTGTTTCATATAACCTGTTAAAAATAATATATATTAATTTTCTGATTCTTAATTCGAACATTATATTCATCTAAACCGGGAGTTACGGATTTCAAGGTGTGATGGATAATCCCTTGCAGATATCTTACCTTGATAGGAATTCTTCGTTATAGTATTTAAGAAATGCTTTCGATTTTCCTAATTCCCAACCTTCCATTTTCAGTCTGATCATTAACAGACGGCAATTATCTTTTGTTTCATCCACGTTTTCGTCAAAATCAAAAGCCAGAAAACGGTATCTGTAATTATTTGTTTGACATAGTTAAGGCTTGCACGATAATACGGTGTAAGATATTCTCGTCAACATTATTCTAAAATTTTAAAATGATTATCATCCAAGCTTAAGTTGAAGCCTGAACAGCTTTTGGAACATCTTCTTCTTGTGGTGCCTCTTTATGACTAAAGGTTGGCTGTTAACATTGGAACATACACCTATGTAAACTAACAAGCTAGTTTACAAACTAGGTAAGTGAAAATAATGTAAAAAGTAATTGATGTTGTTATAAAAATGTGGGTTACCTTTTAATAAATTCAGCAAATGGTATACGATATGAGAAGCCACTCTGACGGGCTTTGGCTGTGTCCAACACGGCCATTGCTCTCAACTGCTGTTTAACGACTTCAGTTTGAAACCCTCTAGGATTGTCGTTCAGATCTGATCGAATACATCGGACAAAATGTAAGCCATTGCTAGTGGATAGTTGCTTCAGAATTTCCAAACTTGTTACTCTGTAGGTGGCAGCTGCAGTTCTCATTCTTCGCACTTGGGAGTATTGTCCCTTTGACACGGTGTTGAATTTCTGGAAAAATATATCATTACAAAATATAGTTTGTGGGTATAAGGTGAATTGACATTCAGTTATACTTTAGTTACATTAATTTTTCGCGTCAGAAGAATTATTATCATTGAATACCCCAGAACCAAATTATCTGTACCTATATATTAATTTTAACTTGAACACTCACCCTAGCCTTTATATTTTCTTGCTCTTTCTGAGATTTTGTCCGATTTGCAGAAGATTGGCTTTCGTTTGGAGCTAGGGTAAGATTGCCGGTTTTTGTAAGCCTGTTTTTAAACAATTGCTGCATCGTAATATTCGTTGAGGCACGCATGGTTTCAATCATTTCGGGAGGTAAAAAGTCTTTGTTTTTATCAGCCATTTCTCTTGTATCATAATTTACTTTTCCCGTGTAATGAGCAACGCTGAATTCATGATTACTAGCAATCTTCACATATGGTCCTTTGCAGGAAGCTCTTACTGTACCTAAATATACAGAAAATCATGAATTCACCTCTTACTTAGAAATTCCTGATGTTTGAAAAGTTCTTAAGTTAATTAAATTAGAAACAAGCATACTCGTGTTGCTGTAAATCATATAAAGGTATATCTTACTCATTATAAATTCCTGTCCACCTCCTGTACGACTAGCTTCATCTAAAATGTAAAATATGCCATGCGGTTTCGCCAAAAGTTGATCCACCGAGTTCTTATTATCGTAATAATGTACAGGCAAAACTGGCACTTCTTCTTCCTCTTCTTCTTGCATTTCCCAAGCAAATATTTTTTGATTGTAGAGAAATTGTAGTTGCTCATTAGTAGTGTTTACAATTAACTGCTCAAGTCTGTTTCTGTGATAGCATTCGAAGCCAAATACGTCGATTAAGCTAACCGAATATTTGTCGCCACTGTAATATTAATAATAGCATTAATTATTATTTTAATTCTCATAGTTCATTCTTACGGATTATAAGTAACTATACTTACAAAACTTGTCTCATAAATGACAATTTAGAATTAATCAAGTTTATTACCCAATCGACTAATCTTTTGTATAAAGTACTGGCTAATGTATCTCTTGCATCCCGGGCCTCATCTGTTGAATGTTTACGTTTTACGGCGTTCCCATTTTCTATCAAACAGTAATTGAGCAAAGCCCATAGGAACTTCACCTCATCAAGAGATAAAAGTTTCGCCACCTTTTTAGCTTCATCTGGGTTTTCTATTTCTGCCGAACCAGATTTACCATCTCTAAATCTTACATTACCTAGAACTAATATGGCTGCTAATACAGTTTCAAAAAAGGTGATTTCATCTTCTTGCCAATCAAGCAATTTTAAATAATCTATGATATCCTTGTATCGTTTTGCATTGTCTCGCGGATTTTCCCGTGCACCTTGAATGCCTCTTATAGAATCGTCTAAAATTCTCAGATACCTGTGCTTTCTATTTCGTTCTAAGTAAAGTTCACTTAATTTATCATCCGCGTCTTTTGAGTCATAAAAATAATACATTATGTTGAAATTAGCATGTGTCCTGAAATAAGAATGATATTTCACTTAGACAATCATTATAGTATACTTTAAACATTGGAATATAACTGATACCTATTACTTACATATCTGTCGATGAAACCCTCCATTTCTCAAGCTGATATAACCAGAATATAGCACCACTTAATTTTCCTGAGCTTCCGTAAGTAACTTGTATGTGGAAAATGCCTCTCGTGGAATTTGAGTGGATCGGAGTAGCAGCACTTATGCAGGCAAGAATTACAGTAGTTGCGTTTTGTATTCGTTCCGCAGTATTATTTTTCATAGCACCCAAGAAGGTTAAATGGGAAAGTGCATGGAGTACATTTGTCGTTTTCCCAGATTTGCTTTCGCCAGAAAATACAATGTATTGCTGTTCATTGTGATGTAATGCGTTCTGGTAGGCGCTGTCAGCGACGGCAAAAATGTGTGGCTCATTATCCGATCTAGATTTGCATTCATACTTTTTGTGATACTGAAATCAATTCAGATTTATAAATCGTTATACATTTTTATATTAAAATATCGACCTTAAAAAATAATAATAATCTTTTAAATATTTTTAAAAGTACATATAAAACATAACTCATATAATATATAATTTCGCATTTAGAAATAAAATACATATAACGTTATAAATAACATATATTTACCTCTTCATTGTAAATATCGTCACAGCTGTTAGGGTTGAGTATTAACAGAATATCTCCAATGAAAGACATAAAATACCCCTTTTCTAATTTCGTGTGGATTTCAGATAGGATATTCTCCTCCGTCAAACATTCTAAGGCTGCTAAATCTTCTACTTGCATCGTTTCCGGCTCGTGCCTCCCTTGTGTAATGAGAAGGCCGTCTTTTATAATGCGCTCTGGTTTTCTGGGTGGTGTTTCTTTTTCTTGCAGATCATTTGCTAGCATTTTTATTTCCGTCGAAAGCTGTAATTAATAGAAAGAGAAATATAGGGTATGATTAGTGTTATGTATATGATTAAGAGCTAAATACCAGTTTGGTTCACATAGGAAAATTCCATAATAAATTTGTGAGGAATGGTCCTGTATATAATAATAAAAACTCACGTGAAAATCATTTTCTGGGACGGACTGAATGAATGGATGTTCTTCTAACTCCATTATAAATGGCCTGTGCTCTGGATTTTTTTCTAGACATCTGAAAATAACCTACCATTGAGTTGTCGCATATTAAAAGTTAAATAATATAATATCGCGTCCAAATGGAATTAAAACCAATGTGTTTATTGAACGGGTTGAATAGTTGAGGCATAGTTTGATGTTTTTTTTAAATATACTTACACATCTATTATTGTACCTTCTGCGGTAAAATTTGCGGCAAAACATCATGTTTCCATATACAACATAATATAAGATATAATGTATAGATACTTACTCATTGATAAAATCATTAATTTCATTTGACGACATAGCTGGTTTTACAACGCCTGGGGGTGGATTCCTAACAATTTGGAACAGCGCGCCAGTGGGATGCATGTTTTCAAATGGCCCTTTTCCATCGACCATTTCAATTGTTGTGATTCCCAGGGCCCATACATCCACCCTGTTGTCATATCCTTCTTCGCCTCTGGTGACAATTTCAGGGGCCATCCAACTCGGCGATCCAATATAGGTTGTCGTTTTATCTAAAGCGTCTTTTAATTGACAGCACAATGAGAAGTCGCAGATTTTTATTTCGCCATTGTTCTTTATAAGTATATTACTGGCTCGTACATTGCGATGCATAACTTTGTTCTCGTGAAGATATACGAGAGCCTACAATGATAAAATAATTGCCATAAATGTATTATGTAATCTATGTTACATAGATAAGGCGCAGCGTCTATAGTAATTTGAAATTCAAGGTCACAGAAGGTTCCCTATAAATCCTATTTACAAACTAGAGTTTCATATACTATGCGCAGCTCTAGTTTAATATGGAATTCCCAACCTCGACGTTTTAATGCATTCGAAAGGTTGTTCTTTTAATATCCGTAGCTTGAGATGACGCTATACAAAACTGAACATTTGCAATCGTTATTGCTGTTGGGAGTTCCAGCGCATCGGCGTAGAAAAATAATCAATTTAATATATTTACATAAACGCGTACTTTTTAATGTAAATTACATACAATTTGTAACTTTCGTAGAACATTCAGTATGTTCCAAATTCTGAATATAAATTCGACTTAATTACTTTGTGTTATATTGTAATAATACAGAAAACATTAAATGATTACATTGTTAAAGGGAGCCAATAGCGGGAGTGAGTCTCTTTGACACGGATTGATGGAGCGACCGCCCTAACAAATGACTTGTGACGCCTCAATGACGCTACCATCAACGTCACTCAGAGGTCCACGCCCATGTGATTCATTGGAGATATTTGCATACGCCAGCCTGTCCCATATACTGATATATCAGTCGCTTAATGCGTTCCTTGCACGTCCTTTTATTGTAGGGTTGTTGATTGTACCAAATAAAAGACAAGTCAAAAGCATCTTTACGACCATTAAACTACCAAATAGATTTTAATTCGTGTTTCAATTGGCAAAATTCTAATAAAGTTTAGGTAATCATTAACTTTCAGTTATTTGTACATTGTATTTTATTAATATTACTATGCAATAATTTTTAACGGATTAAAAAGAGATTTATTATTTATGTGATCCTTTCAGCAACTATGGTCACGGCTAAACTATCCTGATCACAAATATATATCATAATTAAAAAAAACGTCTGAGTAACTGTATTGAGTTATTTATGATATGAAAAATGCAGCAGACAAGACGTAAATGAGGCTTCGAGCATTGTGAGCCAAGTGGCTTTAGATAATATACATTTGAGTCGTTTTAATTTAGCAAGAGCTCTAAACAGCGTTATGATACACTTATTTCCGTCTGTATTGACGGGAGTGTAAGGGGTATTTTATGGCAACAGAAACGAGTCTGAGAGACCCGCGGCTACCGCAGCAAGGTCGTATATCTTCTGTGTGCGAGCATTATTTACGATAATTGAGCGATGCTTCGCAATGGGGGGGCATCATGGTGTTGTAGAGCTTTCAGACATTCACATCGACAACTTGGAGCGTTCTGTCTCGAATCACATCAAATAATGCGGCTGCTTTTAAGTAATGGCCCTAGATTTTAGTACGCGGACGATTGCTCGGCAATAATTCATTCCATGTCGAGGGCAACAATCCCAAATGATCCGAAAACAATTGAGTTTGCATTCAAAGTAACTACCAATTGATTCAGCCGTTGAAAGCTGGACTGGCAGGGCCTTTGTTTTATAAGCAGCGTCGAGTTGTATGTGACGAAGGACATGTTTATAGTCATTCCGATAGGACTCACCTTGATCGTATATTTGAGGATGTAAGCGATGTGTTCTTCGGACATTTTTTTGTCCGCCGCTTTCAATTTTCTGACAATATCGATGACAGATCCGAATTCGCATAGCTGGGGAAGAAGCGATTCATTACAGTGGCTGGATAACCATTTCGGATAACATAATTTATTTTGTATTGTGAACAACTTACCTCGATGACGAACCATATTTTCTTAACATATTCCGATCGTTCGCAGAAGACACCGTAAAAGTCGACAATATTAGGGTGTTTGGTGAAGTCTCTTAATATTTTGTATTCTTCATGAATGTGTTGTTCTTTTGTTTCTGTTAAGTTGATTACTTTGACGGCGACCGATTTGCCTGCGGCCTGATCGTCGGATGCTTGAAATACTTTTCCGAATATACCGGATCCCAGTTTCTTTTCGATTTTATAGCGGTCATGTGGGCTCGATAGCGACGACACATTCAAACCATCTCTCATCCTAACCTCGTACATGGTTCACTGATACATGTGTTATTCCAGCTTAGTTCGTAAGTCTACAAGAGAAGAGTCGAATTTGACTTATAATTGATGGATAGTAAAATAATAACTAACACTTACCGTGTCCGTCTACCACGGTTGCACGACTTACAGTGAAAAATTAAACAGGTAGCTGGGAACTCTGAAAAGTGCTGGGGCTTCAGAATTAAGTACAAATAATCCGTTTACGATACCACTAACACCATTATGGACGGTTAATTCCGATTGTGCATACTCATAGCGATGCGACAAATATTATATTTATATATATGTCATGATATTACTACCAAGTGTATCGATTAGAACTTATAATTTAACTTACAAAAACAATTAACATACAACAAGAAGAACTCATGTATATTTTCTACTTTTAGGAAATAAGTGGCTTTTACCTTAAACTTAATGAAATAATATTGAACAAATTAAATGTATATTAAATTAAAAGCATTACATGTAAGTACTAAAAATGTATACTACACATAAATACTAATGCTAACAATAAATTTGCTGGGCTACAATCCTTCATTACGACAACAACACTTAGTCTGCGATGTAACGTAAATTATAAATAATTTGTCATTAATATTGTAATATAAATTTATTTTTCATTTATAACATTTTAAATTATCGGCTCACAAGACAGTGTTATTTCACCTAGTTTGATAAACATCACCATTACCACCAGTATTTTTGTAAGACTTTTAAAGTATTCACATTGAACTATCAAAAATAGTTCATCAATAATATGCTATGGTTGTTTGTTTCTGCTTTATATTGTACTGAAGTGATAGATTATTTTATTTAAGTGTCAAAATAAAAGAAAAATAAACTTATGTGCTCCAAATGCGGCTTATTTTTACTGACATGGCCATGCTATATACGGCGACATAGAGTAACTTAAAAAACCTTTTAAGCAGGCAATGACGATATTTATAAATTCGTTGCGTAACAGTACTGTTTAAAAGCCAATGGTGGCCATTTCAATAATATAAGTATATATTCATATTTTTACTGAGGTTTTAATACAGAACTTAGGCTTGACTAATTCTATTCAAATTAAATTGAACCTATAGGACACCTATTTACATATTTTGTAATTCGTGTTCGTGATAAATTTAGTAGCGAAACATTGAATTATTTATATGATAAGAAGTTACTGAACGTTGGCTATTAAAACAATGAAAAGTGTGTTTACTCCTTTATTCGAACATTTAATACAAAATGGATTAACTACGGCTATAATAAATATTAAATATTACACAGTACAGGAATGAATATTTACAAGACGGATTTTTTTAGTCTACATGTAATACTGATAACAATTATAAATTAAAGCTATTTTCTAACTATGTATGTTACGAACCTTCAAATATATAAATTTATTTAAAATGTTCGTTTTTGTTATGTCGTCATATCATTTTTGAAACGTAAATTTACCATTCTTTTCCTAATATAGCACTATCGTTATACAATGATCATCAATTTACGAGTAATTCCGTGTATTTGTGCATTCCACTTTGTCATAAATTTCGACGTTAAATCAATCAATAACATTAACCTAATTGCGTAATTGTACTCCTTTAATTTATAAAAATTGTTCCTCTCCTTAAGTCGTCGATTGTACAAATCGTAACAGCGACAAAATTTATTTCTATGAACCCCAGGAGAATATCATACGACGATCAAGTACATGTTAAAAAGTTTGACGCATCTATTTACATACTGCAATCCATTTATCGTCCTTTACACTTTTGACAGTCAACCTTGCAGCACCAATGGAATGTGCAGTTGCAGGGCTTAACACTCGACTTTCGAATAAGGTCGTGTCCTCTTCCACAACAGAGGAGGTCACAGGAACCCGTCCTCGAAGTCCTGCCGATGCGACACACCCGCCCTGATGTGCCAGGAGAATCAAGCTTAGGATCCGCCTCGCAAAAGCTCGGAGATCTATAAACATAGGTACCTAGCTAGTCGTATAATCTTCATAAACGTTAAACTGTTTAAGTTAATAATTCAATTTGTCAGAGAAGGGAGAAATTTTGTATCTTTATTATGAGAAGGCCCTGGCTAAGTTTTTACTGATAAAAAAATAATATCAAAAAAAAGTATTTTTTCTAATCATATATATGTATAAATATAAAACTTAATTTCTACACGGTTTATAGATGTTTGTAATTACGATAAATAGAAATGTTCAATATAAAGTACTTACTTTTCATAGAAAAGTAGACTTGTCTTTGGTGCAGGTCTTGGTCTATTCTTCCTTCTGCCTCGGGGTCTTCCTCGCAGCACTGATACGCCATTGTTGAGGCCTTCTTGTGCTACCATTAGAGCCTGTAAAATTATAAAACATGTAATTTTCGAAAGAGCGTGATGTGTTCGTAGGCCAATAAGTTTTCACTTTTTATAATTTTACGAAAAAGTACATCAAATTCAACAACTATCTTAACATATTAAATTTGTTTGTTCATTAATACTTACGCAAAACTCATAATTTTTAGTCCCAATTGGTACTACGGCAAATATGTTATTGGTTACTAGGTAATCCCCTAATCGCGTTCTACGATTTTAAATAGCACAGTACATAAATATCAATTTGTTACAAAAATTACATTCTAAATGACTTGACTTGTAGAAATACTTACTTTACGGTATTGTCTTTTAATGGTAGCAGCGACGACCCTGAAGTCAGGTGTCGCTCTCCAACAAGTCCGAAGCTGGCAGCTTCCAGATAATCCGTGACACTTACACCTCACCTCCATGTGTGACGCAAGGATCTGAGAAACAAATATTAAAAGGAAATTAATTGTAATCTAAAAAATAGAGGCGGTGTCGAGTATGCGAGTGTAAATCCTTGGGCTAATAAGTAACCTTAATTGCTTTAATGCGATTACAATCACAAATCGGTTTGGTGACGCACAGTTACCTGAAATTCCAGAAGATTGGATTAAGAAAGGTTGAAAAAGGTCAAACTACACTATTATATCTACACACTAGACATATTTTCCTACCAATGATAGTGCATTGGTGGTTAAGTAAATTATCTCATACAATACAATAATGTATTCATTCCGATCAATTTATTGCATCGCTCGGTAATTTTTCAAAAGCCTGAATCATAAATCTGAACGTGACCACATCTTGGTACAATTACCACCCACCTAGCTCATAACATTTACATAATTAAACGCCTCACTGCAATCACGCTGACGTCTTAATTTCGCGAGCGCCGCAAGCGAAATAATTTCCCAAATGGAGTCTGTACAAAAATTCAAATAAATCGGCGCAAGGCCCGCCCTTCCATGCCGGGGCCTTAATGGCGTGGAATTAAGACAGTTCGCGATAGAATTCGCCACCCAAGACGTTTGTAATACGACATAATGAAGGTGGAATATTAAAAATGGAGTCGAACCGCTTATTATGTTCTCACCTCGGCGGGCTGTTTGTGAAATACGGCGGTAAAATGGCCCCGGAGGCCGGCGCGGTCGACCCTATCAATAGTTTCAATAATGCCACTTTCTACACTTTAGTTGGCTTCGGACCGGCTAATGGTATGTTGTATTGATTTATCGTTTTACAATCTGTGGTCGATTGCAATTTTTTTACATACCATTCATTCTCAACTCAGAACATAACAATTTCAGAGGTTTTATTGTAATAACGAAAGGACAATTTGAGAATCGGCAATTATTCTAATTTTAAATTTCATTTTAGAATGCCTTCTTTGCAAACTATTAAGATTTATACATGGCAGATTCGTCAGGAAGATTAGTAAAAATTTTTCCAGTCAGCTTATGTATATAATCAATAATTCTAAATTCAAATATTCAAACCCGTAAAATGAATTCGCCTAGCTATATATACGTATAGTAATACGTATGTATTTTAAGGCAATTAATCGGGGCTTAGAGGGTAAATTATGGTTGAGTAATGAAATTAATTGAGCCACGATTCGAATGGAGAATTCCATGCGTCAACTGATGGTGTGCGCGCTTAAGTAATGCTTAATTTGTTCTTCAGATTAGTCTTGGTCATCGTAAACCTATTAGCGTTACTCAGACAATCTCTTGCTAGATTACAATTCATGATATCGGCTGATGCTAAATAGTTGCATGCGTATTTTATCGATTGGCGATTATCGCAGTTAAGTAACACTGGATAAGACTAAATTCACGATGGGTTACCGATTATCGAGTGGTTTAAACAGATCAGACATAATGAAATGAAATCTCAGTTACAAAATACTTTTTTTAAATGAAATAAGTATTTTTAAATCGTCGTATTTGTAATTTAAATAATGACCTAATAACTTAACCAACTCCAAAATAGAGAACCTTGAGACAAAGTCACCTCCACAATATTAAAGACGCGTCAGACAAAATTACATACTTCGAGCGATTTTAATTGGCCTATTGTATTTAATGGTAGGTTGGCGTATATAATTATTTGTCTAGTTTTTGCTACCATGAACCAGTTCTTAATGACATCATATTTACTCTTCAAAATACTATTATTTTAAGTACATCCATCGTCGCCGTATAAACACTTGCGAACGATTTCATTCCAAGTATCTGATGACATGCTATTGTGTTATATTTAGTGACTGTAAATTGCTTACATTATTTATTTAGTGGTTAGAAGTCCCATAGGAACTACACTGAAACTAAGTAGAATAAACAATAATTATAAAGCAAAGTCACATAAATGTCTAAAAAGCATTTCGAGAAAGTATTGTACATTACATGTTATTATTGTAAAATAAATTATCCGATAAAAATATTAGTTTTGTCTTATATATATATAATTTACGTCATAATACGTATACTATGTAGGGCCATACAATGTTTAAAAAGGTTCACCTAACAATTTTCGTACTTTTTTCTAATTTAATAAAAAGGTTTGCAATCTTATTTAGAACGAGTCAGTTTGAACACGTAATACGGACGTGGCTTAGCCCACAGATAATGGAATTAAATTGTTTTCTCTGTGACCTTAATGTATTCACTATTATTTATACACGAGATTTTTTTTTATGGTATTGATAGTAAAAACAAAACAACGGCGTCTTTTTTCTACACAGGTTGTAGGTTCTAAATAGAAACAGCATCAGTGATTCAAAGGACTTCAAAACCGTTTTGTAGTGGATAAGACAAAGGCTTTAGTTAAGAAACTGAAATGACCATAAGCACTCAACATTGAACTGGCAAATTGTACGTAGAACGTAACAACAATATACCCTTACAATTTCGATGAAAACCGAACTTTTTTTTTTTTTAAATTACTGGAAATCTTACGGTTTAATTAAGTAAAAGATCGAAGGGATGTCCGTACAAACCAGTTTTAATTTCACATTCTTCTTGGATTATACTTTTATACGCAACAAAACGATGTATCTCAAACTAATATCCGTGCAAATCCAAACATCTAGTAGACATCAACAATAAGCTAGTTCAACAAAACATTAGCTAAAGTCACATCTAACACAAATTTAATTTAATTAGAAAACCACACCTAGACAGCAATTTATCGTTTTATCATGAGTGTATAAAAGTGTATAATTAAAGTCAAATCTACACTGGCTAATACCGAAATAAGAAAATATTAACTCATCGAATAGATTTTTTGTAACATAATTATCACCTCTGCTCTCCAATGCGGTGCCTAATTTTGTGTGGGTTGAAATGCAACATCTTTTATATTCCCGCTCGCAGAGAAATAGCCGCTGTTACACCGAAATTTGTTCATGTTAAGGGGCACTTCACTCTTATTTAGTAAGCTTCATAGATTTCAAGAAATACATCAAGTGCAAAATACCTCGTTGTACGTTCCGATGTTTGTAGCAATGTTAAAGCTTGAGTCGTTGACATTATTTTAGAAATTTTGATGGTAGAAATTCAAATTTGGAATCTTATACACTTTATATGTTAGAATTATACCAATTATGCAGTCAAGAATGTTGCGAAAATATGATCTTCGATCGAATCAAACTTAAATAGTCAGAGTTTGAACGCACAAACGGTTATGGTCACTTGGTCAGATTATTATTGAAGCCAAATTAACGTTGATCACCATTTTAAAAATATTATTAAAAATCTTACACCCGTCGGTGTATTTGCGGTCGACTTTATTTTGACATTAATATAAATATCATCGCGGGTTATTACGGCGAGCGTGTCTAACTGAGATCTCATGGGAGGCTGTTAATTATATCCCCACAAAACAAAGTATTAGAGGGCGAACAATAGTCAAGTGTGGGGTCGGACCACCGCCTGTGATACATATTTGTAGCTAATTTCATTCTTGATAGAACGGTGATGGTAAAATTTTTATTGCATATTTAAGACTGAAAATATATGAATTGATGTTAGGTTAGGTAGGTTAACTCATATTTTCAGATATAACAATTAATTGTGCAAATTACGGAATTGAGAGCTTCCTTTATGCCCTTGTTTTTCAATCTGTGGGTCGCGATCCCCTGGGGGGTCGCGAAGCTTCTGTAGGGGGGTGGGTCGCCAGAGGTCGAAAAAAATGGGTACTTTAGCAAAAAAAACAAAATTAAAGACAATTAATATTGTTAATGGTAATACTGTAACATACACCTACATACATGATAAAAAACCGAAGGTCAAGGGGGGTCGCGAAATATTTTTTATACCAAAAAAGGTTAAAAAACACTGCTTTATGCTAATACGTTAATGTTTGGCTTTAAGGCTGGAACGTCGTTTTGACGACACATTAAAACTTAATGTTGTATATAATGTACTTATAATTTAATTTTAATAAGTAAATGTTATATAAGTATTATGAATATGTCATAAGCTTAAAAAATGGCTAGCTTTACAAAATTTGAACTTCGTGGCTCTAAAACTATAATATCGTTGTTTTTTTATTTATTGATCAATGATCATAAATGCAACTTTGTAACTTAATTACTAAGGCCACAGTGGTAGGCTATAAACTGTCAAAATTAACTATGTGTTTATTTTAATTTATGCAATAAAGGTTTTCGCTACTGGTCAAGACAGCGGTATAATCGGTATCATTAATGTTTTTAATTTATATCTGTCTAATTTATTCGAAGTTACATTAACTTCACATATAACTGATAAGTTAGTGGTAAGAGAAAAATATTTTTTTGAGCATTGTTTTTACTTTTTAAACATAAAAAATATTCTTTATAGTCTAGAATGTTAAATAAAAATCGTATGAATAAACAACGGTTGCGTTCGATTGGAAAAATTTTATGATGAGTGTGTTGATCAATACAAATTTCTTACAAGTCGTCAAAACCTTAAGTTATATACATGAATAAATGTTTCTGAATTATAATTAGTTTGGCGCTATATATCACTATATATGTAGGAAATAACTGCTTACGCAGGATTAAGACCTTATATGAGAATATATAAAAAACTATCCCTGACTCCATTATTACTGGATGCCGTGCCTCATAACAATTCGCGACGGCGAGCAAGGGCGACGAGGACATTCTCTCTTTTAAAAGACCAAGATTCAGTTTTGATTGCCGCTCTAATGAAGTATAACGTCTCTAACGAAAACAGTTTAAAATTCCTATTGCTAGTTTACTGGTCTTCAAAATTAACTTTTTTGCTTCAAGTTTTCTTCAATAATATATTGAAGATGTTATATCGTGCCAACAGGCTAACCTAACTTGTATAAAATTAGGAGAATATTTTTCATAAACAAAATAAAATATTAAATACTCGGAACTTGACAGCTTTACCACCGGTGATAACAAATAAATTTCTTCATATACTATTAAAATTAAATAGTAGTTTAGATGCAATTATCTCACCATAAATGTCACTAGCAGCCGCCGGTCAAAACCGTGATATAAATTAGGCGTCTACTATATAATTAACCACTATAAACGAATCTCAAATTAAATAATTTGTACCTCAACAATATTTGTTATAAAAAAGGTACAGACGCGATCAAACTCATAAATGCCATTTGACAAGACGTCAGATTAAAAATATCATTGTCTTGTCAGTTATATGCGTCGTAACTGTACATTATCTATTAAATCGTGTTAGATTTTATACCGGCAAAGTATTCTGCATTGACATGTTTATTATTCAGAAGCTTATTAAATTATTACTAGGTATTTTAGCTCCGGCAGATTAGTTGACGGATAACAAATCAGTAAGTGACATATTTATGTGACAGACACGCGTTGTGCTCGACTGTACTTAATGATTTAGCGGACTTAAGCCACGGGTTGTTATGTTTTTTTATTATGTTAATAGATGTTCACGTAAGGTTAAATTTAAATATTAAGTTTATACCATATCGAGGCTAGGGTCACATACTGAATTAAGAAATATTTTGAACCAGTCAATCTAATCTGGCATTTTTGACTAGGCTCTGTATGAAATAAACTGTTTCTTAGACTACTAATAGGAGAGTGTACATAATACTAAGTATCAGGTAGAACTATAGCGTCTGAGTACGTGCCTATAAATTTCCATTTATTATAATATTATTTTTACATTAAGTACAACATTTTGTATTATTAATTTATGCTATATTTATATATAATTTAAGGACAAATTCTAGGCTGAATGATGGTCCCAAAACAATAGTATTTTATAGTTCAGCTACATAGCTTATCGTCGTCGTAACGAAACCATAAGCCTGAGGTAAAATTTTTCTCATTAACATTTTACGGAGCAGATTGTTAAGGTGGTAAGCTTAATAGTATCAAAAATCGATTATGTATTGAATATTATATTTTATAGCATAAACATAATTGAGACCACCCAACGACCGCCTCCACCTATTGGATCTGGATAGCTCCTTCGAAACAATTTTGGTTGTTTAATCTTATGTGAGCATTTTTCTATCTGAAGGTATGTGTCAGATTAAATTCTGATATATAAAAAAGCAATTCATTCGCTTAATAATAAATTTCAATTGTTATCTCCAATTAGTCATTAATTTGATATTCACCCTCATGTCATTGGGTGCAAACTGCAAAAAGGAAATTGGAGAGCATTCGAATATTTCTTTTGGCTCTCTTTGTACATCAAACGGCTCATTAAGTCAATCACATGAATCTGGGGTTGAAAAGGTTCTTAAGCTTTCTAATTTGTAAAGCTTTCTATAATTGAAATTATGTTCTGTCATTCAAGAGAGAGAGAGAGAGGGAAGAATCCTTAATCTATCAGCTTACCAATCTTCCGGCATTGTTATTATGAACATTGATCTTCGACTGCAAATCATCTACTTGATCTCGTACGTCGAGAAACTTCTTTGAGAAGTCGATCCCAAACGCTAAGTTGTGAGAACATCCACTCCATTCCCACTTATTACGTTCCCGCCCCCGATCGTGGGAGGCCCTGTAACCCAGCTGGTCACAGCCGCAGGAGATCAGGCGACCTTGTGCGCAAGCGCGAGCTATTGCGTGGGCCACACCCGCAGCTGTCAACGCGTATAGGAAGGACGTCTCGCGGAATCCTGGAAATGAAAGTTCAGTGTACAATTATTAGTTAGTTGCTTTTTGCGACAAAAGCATCGCAGTTCAACCAGTAGGTGGTAATAATATTAGATCGGGGAAAAAGTTTCTCCGCATTTTATATACAAAATCAAAAGGCTTTTTTATAAAGCGTATTTACATTTGACTAAATTATTGATGTGCCATTTTGTTGGAATATTTTTTTTTGATCCTGATCCTAGTGCTATTAAAATTTGGGTCTTTTGACACTGCCTAAGGAATTTGGCAGAAACCGACACAGGTGAAAATCTGAAGGTGCAACGCGAAGAATAGATATGCATTAAGACCTCCCCGTATTTTGTGGCCAAAGAGCGTAATAGTGACAAACCAACCAAATCCACTTCTTGCTTAAATCTTATCAGTTGTTCGCAGAACATTTCAGAATCGACGATCCTGCCTGGCTGTAACAGCTCATAATGAAAAAGCCATTCCCACGGTTCACACCGCATATGCCGGGTTTCAGGTCAGTCTGTGAAATCTGACCGGCCTTTGACGACGATATTTTTCGCACTTTCTTGTTCTACGTGATTTCATCACTAGATATCAAATAAAACCGCCTAAACCATTTTCTGGTCAATTTCCAGTTCTCCAGTTATATCTTATAGCAGTTAAGATATGCCGATCTTGCACCATTTTTGCAAAAATAGCATCGATTTTATCCGTAACAGGGCGACCAGAGCGACATGCAGCTTTGAAATCAATATTTCCGAATTGGAAATTTGCGCTCGCGGCTTGTGTTATCTTTTCTGTACTAAAATATTAAAACGTGTCGAATTTCTTCATTAGATTTACTAATTTTAACAATAAAAATAACAACTGAAAATCATATATTTTCCTAATTTGAAATTGGAATAGGCTTATTTTAAATCAAAACCTTTTAATGATACCAAAATCAGACAAATATAAATGTTGGAGACTTTTTCTCCAATATTTTATATATTATATACAATTTTGCATTAATACTAACATAATAAATGTATTTGATAGTAAAAAGTTACAAAATTTAAATTATTTTAAATTGATTGATTAATATTTGGTGCATTTTTAAAAGCTTATTTAAGATCTTATAGATTTCAGACCCAATCAGAAAGTTTTGTCACATATTACACACATAAACACGCCCATATGACAAACAACTTTTTTGTATATACAGAGAGTAGTTTGAATAACTGCATTTAGAATAAGAGACAAAAATTACCTAGTACAGTGTTAAAGTTTTAAACAATTAACAATAATGTAGCAAAGTATCATTTAATGTAGCAAGATTCCTACACAAAAGTCGTAGTCGTAAAACGATAATTTTGTAATGTCTATAATTAAGGGTTTTTATGTTTACAGGTACTTAAGCTTTTATTGTAGAACTTTATGATTCAGAGGGAGATATCGCAATTAAAACTGCGTAAAATTAAGTTTATTTATATGTGCTACTGGAGCTTAAATGTTAGTATATAACAAAACATTCCACTGATAATAAAAGCAGCGCTACAACTCTGAATATTACTTATATGTATATTTATTTAGTAACTCTCCTTAACAGGAAGTCTTCTATGCCTCGCAACTTCACCTCAACATCACTTACGATCTGCTGCCCGTTCTTTTTGCTGAATATTTTATAAAAAAATCTCTTACAACACTACGGACTCTTATTGATACTTTTCCATCTTATGTTTCTTTCTTTACTTAATAGAATCACCGTATAAAATATTCAAAGCGTTTTGCCTATTTGAAGTATCTAAGGATTCCTAATAGATAGATGCTTTGATTCCATTAACTCAAAACAACTTATCCTTTCAGCGTTAATATCACGATTTCAAAGGCGTAAAATACCATCTTAGTAGTTCAAACCATATTCTTAATCTCGTTACAAATATCAGAAACCAGTAATCCAAAGATGTCTCCATATCTCAACTGGTATCTGTCAGTCCTTCCCGCTGCTGTAGCAGAATGCGGAACGCACGATCAAAACATTTATCTGTTTTATGCAATAAATTAAATCTCGGGGCTATTTGAAGATAAACTATTGAATCGGACAATGTAATCTTTTTACCTTAAAGAGAACGATCGTCCATTTGCATTTGAGTAAGGTCAGTTAATCGTTGCATGTTAGAATAATGCGCAATTCTTGCAATGTCATTGTGCAAAACTGAATGGGTATGAAAACAATTTTAAGATCTCTAGTGCTTTAATAGGCAATTAAGGCCCTGTAAACGTCCGACCACCTGCTCACCGATTCGATTACTAGTTTTTATAGTATTTACGGTTATCTGTAATTGATAAATGTGCGGAATTCTTTTCCTTATACTACAAGCAATATATTCTCGGAGTAATCTTAAAGTGTCTTAAAAAGTCTTGTTACTTTAAATCAGGTTTGATATAGAGTTTTAGTCAATGCGTAAGAAAGATTTATTTAAAACTAGACTTAAGCGAAGTAATGTTTTTGATACTGTTTGCCTTGTTTATGAAGTAAAACCACCTTATTGCGGTTACCAATATGCATAACCATGAAAACATTCGTATTTTGGAATTTTTTCATAAAGTATTTTAATAATAATATATACAATATTTAAGGTTCGTTATAAATTATAAGATAATTTAAAACAATTACCAAGAATCAATCGTCCACCATTATAATAATTTATTTATTTTGACATCTTTTTAATATTTTAATGTTTCGCATTTAAATTCGTTCCGTTTCTATATTTGTCCAGATAAGCGTATAGAAAAACATAGTCTATGTTCCCAACACTAAATAGATTAAATAAAACTTTATAAGCTAAGCATTCGAGTCTGATGAATCGATATGAGAATCGAATAAATTAATTTATTGTATCGAGTGATTAATACGATACGTTATCTATGGATTAGAGCAGCAACTCTAATTGACGTCGAGATACGGTTGATTAAAATTAAAAAGTTTTCTTACGGAATTCGGGCTATGAGTTTTTATTCTTAATTACTCAACAAGTTCTGTATGTGCTTTTTATTGCGGTATTTTATTTTTAATAGTGTGGGATGTATAGATAGAAATAACGTAGAATTCAACTTTTGAATTTTTTAAAATTTATTTGGCAATAAAGTGATGCGTATGGTAAAATAAAAAATAACGGTATATTATAAGTTAATAAATAAACACGTATTAGAGAAGTGAAAAATAATTTTACTGTGTACGATTGATTTTACTCTACAAACTCGTGTCGTATTGAACAAAACTTTACGAAGGTATGAAAAATGTATTAGTTTCCCCCCTTCTAGGTCATCAAACCTGTAGCAAAAACTGGACAGCACATGATTTAGGATGACTCAAGTACAATAATGATTATCATTATAAATCAAGCGTTATCTGATACAATGATCGCTTGTCAAGTGAATTAATACTTTGGGAGTGAAAAGCGTTTTACAACTTGCGACTTTCATTGACGCGTCGTTTGACAGCACTGACAGATGTCAAAGCTCTCAATAACGGTCGTTTGTTTTCAGTTTAAGCTGCGAAACTATCCTAACGAATTTTTATCGAGCATAAAACTGACTACTTTCCTAATTCCTATATCCCTGGAAATATTATTAAAATGAAGTTTAGTATTTAGATCTAGAAAATAAAGTCTATAGCCAGTCTAGTCGTACAATATGAACGGTCCTTAATTCTTTATCAATAAGATTGAATTCATTTCAGAATGTTACGGTGTAGCCATATACGGCCATTATTGTTTATTTATAAGAGCAACTCGCTTTTCCGAGAGGCCAGTGACAAATTTATATTTGCTGATGAAACGCGATAGTATCGATCTGAAACGATTTATGTCACGCTCGATTGATCGATTTTGATGATTCGAGTTATCGTCGAGTACGGTTATGGATAAATTTATATGATCGTTCTTTGTTTATTTTATGCTTGTAAGGGTGACTTGATCACCTGCCTCCGTTAATATTTTGCTCAACAGCTCTTTCAACTAAAGGCTTTTAGATATTACTATAATACTATTAATGTATACAAATACAAAATATTCCATTAATTTTTTTTAATATTCTAGATTTAAAGGAAGATTCAAGTTATACTAACAACTAATATATATGATGATTGAAATAAATAAACTTATTATATATTAACTATATAACATTTAATTAATAATTATATTCTTTTAAAGAAAAACACTTTCTTAACGGATTAAGTTATGTATTTTTACAAAATTTAATTATATTACATTATTTTTCCGACGTTTCGCGTGGTGATCACGGTAGACTCTAGACAAAAGGTGTTAATTGTCAAAATAAGTGTCACAGCTGCAGAGAGGTTACGTGTTATCTCTGTTTTGAATTAAATTGAATTAAATGAGTAATAGTTATGTTACTACAAGACAAAATTATATTCTTACGAATCCGGTGCGTAATATAAGACACAATAATTATTGTGAATAACATAGAAGGTAACTTTATTTGAACGTTGTGTCGATCTCTGAGTTTTTATAAACATTTCCGAACAAAATAAAATTCGAATGATAGACCATCAAATTTAGGAAATAAGGTCGCGATCGATCATGTATCGAATACCTTAATCGATTCAATTGAATTCAACTCATTCGTTAGATTTTTTTAAAGGAATACCCAGTATTTCGAATGGGTGACAGATTTTAAATTCTTCCCTTACACTTGTAGTTTAGCTTTTTGCTTTGCACGTCAATAATTCATGATATGTAATTATTTTCTGTACAGTCTGCGTAAAAAGTTGTAAAATTTGCAGTTCGATGAATTAGGCAGTATTTTACTTGTCTGGTTAATTGCTATATATTATTAGGTATAACGTAACATTTCTGTTATTTATAAAAATAATTTTGCTATTTTCCAGTAACATAAACTGAACTTTTACGAGGGAAATTGAACTATAAATGTAGCCAGGTATAATCATCATAATCGGGGTTTATATTCAAACTATTTCCATTTACATTAATATTGGTGTAAGTACGTCACGTGATAGGGTTTTCAAGCGAAAACCTTGTCATAAAATAACTTCTGCAACGCTCTCGCTAACCCACCGAATACTTGTAGATAGTTTTGTTATAGGCAAGGATGGTCGCGATTCGTCGAAACGCGGATTAAATTGGCAAATCTCCATTCACCCGTATAAGGAGTGGGCGCCGCCACAGAAAAAAAATCACAGCTCTTGAAATAAACACAAATTTCAATTATCATATCGTACTTTTTTATTCACAATACTTTTAAGTACATTTAAGGATATGCATTCACTGAAATATCGCATTACGTTGCGTATAAAACTATGTATTTTAGATTTCTTAGGAAGTTGGTGGAACTACCAAAATGGTACTCCCTCTAATAACGTCGAGTGTGATCTCGACTTCAATGTTCTTTTTTTTTACCGCGCGATTAGCGTTCTATATAAAGAAATAGTACATATAATATACCAAAAATTACGTATAAAAGCAGAATCACTAATTCTAAAGTTACAGAATATATACTTTTGTTTTATTCCAGTGACGTAGGTCTTTACTTCGACTTGTAACTACTTTATTATTTACTTATTTGTAGTATATATATTATATATTATAATATACATGCTGATAAGATAATAAACAAATCTTCCATCATATTCGTAAGTTCATCAAACTGAGTTAAAGGGTTCTGAAAATTAACAAGTAAAACATATAATTGACTCTTACAAAGGAACGTTTTTCGGTTATCAATGCATAACAAGCCAATCGCAGTGGTCAACTAACTTTAGAACTAATAGCATGCGCATAATGCAAGGATTTTCCGACGCACCTGAGGTGGTCGCCTTTTTCCATATCGTTACAGTTTTTGAGGCGTGCGCACCGCTGAGATGCTCCTGCGCACTCCATGTAATTTACGAGTCATAGGATTATCATTATTTTTAATATTTTTTCAACGCTTCGACCATTTACTGTAAATATCCACAGGGAACTGATAACCTTGAAACCTAGTCTGTTAATAAAATTCTATTCGCCGAGTACCGCGAAATTAAATTAGTACTGACAGTGTAAATGGGATTTTTCATGAACAGACTGAATTCTAAAGTCAGGTTTCGTTGGTAAAACGATATAATATTTGAATCCAAAACTATAAAGGATCAATCATTTCTCAATTACCCTCTAAATCAATAAAATCCGTTCATCTAATAATTCCTCTTCACACATATCTATAACAAAAATACTGCCCAAATTAAAAGCATGGATGATGAAGCTTAAAATTGAGGCATGTTTATGTACCTACCAATACACATACAAGCTTATACATTTTAATTAACTTTTTACGAAAGCGTCAGGCCCAGAATTTTGTACCAATTAAGGTTGTTGGAACGTGTTTAGATTATCCGTTGCGAATTGCTAATCACCAAAACCGAACAATGAGTTCACCTCACCGGCCCAGAGTTCGATGTTCGGCCGAAGGTCACTGGGAAAGCGTCTCGAGACGGACTTTTTCCGTGTGACCTGTAAATCTAATTTGTATGACTGACTATAGTTTGTGATACAAATTTGTAGTCATAATTCACTATGAAAATGAACTTTGTAAACATGCCGCAAGTTAAAGTTTGCGATGGTTGAACAATCATTCTCTAAGAATCTCTCGCTTTATTTTTTGGCTATAAGAATTAATTTCAGTTAAATAACTTTTAAAGAATTACATAATGTGTACATTCTAATTACATACACACTAATTTAAAGGCAAAGACTATATTTAAAGTACAGGAAGTTTTTACATAGATTTTGTTTCGTACTAAATGTAAACTTTTAATAGGGAGAATCGCCTTCACAGAGACAAATCGTTAAAAGATTACGATCTAGCCTACAGAAAGACTAATGAGTAATTTACATCTTACTTACATTGCTAAAGAATATATAATATAAGAAAAGTGTCCACTAACACTTCTTACATTCTCTATTAAAGGCGTGACACTTTTTTAATCTGTACAAAATGTAAACTATGTTATAAATGATAAAATACTGTGATGGATAAATTGAGAAATTTAAATAACTATTTTGTTTACCCCTCTAAATTCGCATAATCATTACTTAATTTAATCTTCCTGAGGTAAAAGGCAACAAAAAATCATTCACTGTCACGTATTAGAAGTACTTTGGACAAATTCATATTTTTATGGGCCCTTTGTGTGTTTTTTCTCACATTTAGAGGCATCTGAAGGAGCACGAAACGGTTAGATGTTATCTCTCCACTCGAGCCCTTACGTTGAGACATTTCGACACGTCCGCTTTTAGTTTTACCGAAATTGTTATTTTTCGCTGTCAATCATCGTACCACGCACGGCGTAGCTTTAGTTAGCACAATTATCTCATAATGATAAAATTATGGCATTCCAGTATGGATGTAGTAAAGCGTTATTGGCACTATACAAGTATTGTTTGTGACTATTTGAAAGCGTTTATAAGGGATATATAAAATTCATTGTATTGGTATAAATACCAGTATCATTATTTCGATAATTATTCACTGATCTTTTCATTTTTCTTAATTTTTTTACCTTTTTACCGACTACGCTAATTTATAATATTTAATTAAACTGCAATAATTTAAGTAGGTTAGATATCATTTTTGAAAAAACTATTGTGGTCTATTTTAATTTTCTATTTCAAGTAAAAATGTGTACCTACCAGACACGAACAAATTAAGATATCAAATCTTTCCCACGACAGTCGACAGACGCCTCAGATCTTGTTTTTGCAGCATCAGTGTACTGTCTGTCAACTGACACGTTGTTGATATAAAATGCCAATAAACGTCACTTTTTTATGACACGTACATTCAGGTCACGCGCATGATTGTATCGCCGCCACCCTGGCTGGCCATATCTTCTCTCCACATATCTCCACTCAAATTGCTAATCTTTCATCGACTATTAACGCTCGTTGAAATGATTTCCAACAATTGCCTCATTAGCTGCACAAAAGTCGTTAAATTGTGAACATTAAACGTCACGTAGCCACGAGGTTGAGAAGCGGGACGAATTTTATTTTAAATAGGACAAAAGGATTTTAGGTAAGCGCCTGAATGATGTAGGAATAAAATGCTTCAAAGGCTATAAATGGTTTGAGAGTTAGAAAATTTGTTTTTTCAACTGTTTAAGTTATACTCGTACATGTATATAATCATTATATACATATACATCATATAGAAATATTGTTTTCTTTCTTTCTTTCTAAATAATCATAATATGTATATATGAGGACAGTTCTAAAAAAAGTATTTCATTCTAAAATAATACTTTAGTATAGATAGATATAGATATATAATATATTATACAGACAGAGATATAGAGAGATAATGTGTTGTATTGATGAAACTATTTGCCCGTAAAATATATGGGGGTCAAATAACCTCAGTCAAGTAGCTTATTGCCCTCACAACCGGCACAAAATCCATTTCATTAGTACAACAATAGTCATTATATCCACATTATTGTCCTCTTTACATAAGCGTCACGTACACAAGAGCGTTAACAACGTGTGGAGGATCAGGGAAGCGGAACAAATTGTAACATCCTAAGGCCTTTCTTAAAAAAAACCAGCGGTCCGTAATCATTATCTTTCTTCGATCATCGATCGCTATTATCTTATTTAAAAGCATCTCTTACATTTTTTCATCTGCCCGTCAACGTTTGGATTCAATCCAAACAATGGCTGAGTTAAGGAAGATGTTTAAGTGTTTAGTTACGCTATTTTTTCACAATTTTTCAATTTAAACAGATTCGTGTTTGTAGGGCCGGAAGGTGTCGATACGCCGCGTTAGTATTGCCAAGTATTGCTTATGTCTTCAACAATGCGTATTACAGGATAAAGCTTTTGAGTCAGACTCGGGATGGAAGGGATCTTCGTCATTTAATTTTTAATGGCGATGAATATATTAATTGAAATTAGCATTTTTGCCCAAAAAATTTATTTATTTACAATCACAGGTATTAAACAGGTATTAATAGACACATTGAGTGGAGCTCCCACACAAGAAACGAAGTACTATTGAAAAATTGCTAATTCAATTTGAAATAATTAGGCGAATTAAAAATAATTGTTTACAACGAAACATTACTGAAAGACGGAGCTAGATAAAAACTCAATCACATCCATTTCGTTGCAATAAAGCTATAAAGCGATCGTGAGATTCCGATGATGAACAGCTCGTAGCTCAGTTCAAATATTAATTGCTAAGGGCGTCGTGGTCACACACGAAGCGTGAAATCGCAGCCTCGGGAGCGGACCCACCTGGCAAGCGATTTGTTGTCTTGCATCCTCCATGCTCGTAAATTTCCATCGTGTGCGATGTTACAAACACAATGCCCTTCACACCCGATACATAAAGGGATCAGTAAATACTGGACATAATGCGGCCGCATTCCAGATTTGTAATATGCGTGGATAATTTGTTGTAATAAATTCGGATTGGAATGGTCAATTGCAATTGGTTTTATTCAATGATGAAGTAATATGCTTTTCTGTAATCTGTGCAGGCTAATTGCTGATATCGTATGTATTTATGATCAATTAATCTGTTTGATTGGTAGCATTCTTGTATAGTAATATATACGTTGATAATAAATTGTGCGCTCTAAATATGATATATCTCTTTACCTTTCATTAACACTTTGTTTTTTTTATTCCTTCCCCCTTCCTTCATCTTCTCATGTATTCATTTAAACAATTTTTTTCATTATTTAATTTGTCTCTATTTTAATAATTTTGATTTTAAGGTAATTCTATATTTTTGTTTTATTTAAGTTAGATGTTCAAATAAAAGATTTTTTTCTTATTTGTGTATGTTTTAACATATTTACTTAATATTTTACCTTATCCCCAAGGAAGATGCTCTTTTTTTGATTATCCTTTAATATCTATCCCTTTTTCGTTTTTATTTAATATCCTCAAATCCTTTTACAAAAGCTCACTCTATTAATTCCAAAAAAACTACTATAAGAATCAATCTACTCCTCTCCTCAAAGTAGTAAAGTAGACCATCCCTTCTTCGAGACGTTCTCTCACTTATTCTATAATTTTCTAAAAAATAATCTCATTTGACAATTAAACGAAATTACGAAAGAGCTAGAAATTAAAAATAAAAGAAAGATGAAACCTTTTTATTCACTCCCTTCTCTTAAAAAACAATATCCTTATAACAATCCCTTCTCAATCCCTTTAACTTCTTAAAATTCGTCTGTATGTGTGGAATGTTTTGAAAATTATGAGAAAACAATCACAATATATCTCATTGTAAAAATTGGTTGCAAAACTGTACCATGTCGGTATACTTATCTTTTCACATTAAATTACCCATAAAAAAATATAAATAGTTTAAAATTTAATTAACACTCTAAACTATCAGGCCATTTATAATATTCATACGGATATTGTATTATTAGATACTAAAATTGATCTCAGTTTTCAATTAAACCAAAGATGATTGTGTTTATAAATGAAAATGTAACATAATTTTATTAAATAATAATCCAATTCTTTTATTATATTATAACATCTTCCCCCTTCTTTCCCAATTTACATCTATCCTCATTATAATACTTTCTTTTTTTTGTCTACCAAAAAAATCACTACTATGTTAAATTACTTTAACTATTTATCTTATTAATAAGTATACACACATCACATTTATTGTTAAGATAACTCATATTGTATAATTTATTTACCTATTTCAAAATGTTGGCAACTATCCCACATTTACCCTAATATAAAAGAATAGAAAACGATGTCATCAAAAGAGTTTTACGGGTTATACATGTATATTTATGAAAATGTTTAATAATTTGTAAAAGAATGCAACTTAACTTCTCTTTATTAGAGTTAAAGGCTTCATTGAGCTATTAAAGATATGTTTAATTACCTAAATTTGGTAACCATTGTATCCTGTACCAAGTGGTACGGTTAACGAAAATTTAATATACAGTTAAATAGGCCAAGTTAATTAAAATATAACTAATAACATAAACATTTTTTCAAGTTTTTAGACGGCTTCTTTATTTTGCCACCTACAGTGCGCGTACAAAGTAATTACCTACTTGTCAACCACGCACAAGACGTTCAAGAATAAACTCGTATGTTTAGTATCAATTTGTACAGTTTATTATGCATGACCTGTGTCTTAGTAATTAAATATTAAAGAATACAGCCACTGTTGTACAGTCTGGTGTTATTTCTCTGTAATATGTACCTACAGTAACATTCAACTTATTATTGTGTGAGTAAAGAAAGCGATTTACGTATGTTCCACTAAAAACTATACTAACACACACATGGGGCTAATTTTTCATTAATATTAATTTAAATATTAAATAAAATTATAAATTATTTTATTTCTCATAAATATCAAACAACATCGTAAAGAAACACAGAATATATAAGCAATTTAATGTTTGGAGGGAAAAACTTACCTCGTTTCATTAATGCGCTGGCGTGAGGATTGGAGCTCCTCAGAATCAAGCTAGAGCAATTCCACCTATGCCATCGGAACTGATGCTGACACTCCTTCACAGCTAGCTGCAGGCCTTCGAACGCGACAGAGGCGGTGTCTGGGGCCTCATGGCATATCGAGCGCTGTTCTCGTGTCAGACCCCGCACGATTCGGCAAGTGAGAGCAGAATTCAGTCGGAGTGAGTTGTCTTTGGAGCTGAGGGAAATATTTCAATTTAACAGAAATATGTGCGATCTATTCCAGTCTATAAGGCTTTTTTTCAGCGTTCGCATTAGTTTGTACGGTGTATTGTCATATATTGTAGCTATACAAAGTGTTGGGGGGCTGATAACATATTAAATATTCATTTGTACTAGACAAATGTATTAAAATCGTCAAACAACGACGCACGTGTTTTAATTAAATTTATTTACTGTTATTAAAGTATCACTTATATATTTGTTTCCTTTATATGAGAAAAATCTGTGGGCTTTAGTATTGAGGATGGGGATTCCGAATCCTGACGGCTATGGGATAAAGCGATCAAGAACCAATATTTGAACCTCCCACCGGGTGGTCGTTCAAGTTAAACTTTGATCGGACAAAACTATTTCCATACATTGAATTCCCATCCTATACAATATTAATTAGTACCTTAAGCCACAACTCACATACTTCAGAAATTTCGAGACCGGGAGCCCAACAAATTGTTCCATTAATGTTCGCTCGTGCGATACTATCTGTTCGGAATAAATTAATAATGACGTATATTTTTAATGATAATTAACGCTTTTAAAATAGTATAAACAATAAATAGTAATACTTTAAAATAGTGATGATGTTTAAAATATCTCTCAGTATAATGAAGGTTGACAATGTCTTCCAGTCCTTTTTTTAACGCGTTCTAAATTTAAAAATCGAATAATTCAGGGGAGTTGAACCCGCCAGGTTTAAGCACCTTAGCCACAGACGAAATCGCGCCTTTTTGCAAAGTAGATTAATTCTTTTACATTTCCGGGTAAGATATGCACGTCCATCAGATGGCGTGATATTTACGTGTTTCAACACTTGCTCACATTGTGCCTCAGATTCTATCTGAGACGTGAGTTTGGAACCTTATGTTGACGTTCTTTTAAATTAAATAGCTATTTGAACTCACTAGAGCACTTCTCACGATGTGTCAATGTTGTGCTATTTTCAAATTTAGATTTTAAAATGTATAAAGGAAAAGAATTCAACGGCACATAAACTGAACGTTTGAAACATAGATTTGTAAACAAAGCGAAGCTGACTTTTCCATCATAGGTAAATGGAAGAACATTCGAAAATTTTCCTCGAATCGCAAGCACCATCTATAGACATATACATGTAGGTACCAAACCATTTTTATCCCACATTTGTACAGCAACCTAATTAAAAACAAAACTGAACGCTACAATTAAGCTAATTTTCTAAGTTAATTGTGAATTGAGTGTCAACTGTTTGTTCAAAGGTACTTATATATGTACTGTGTACATTTCTATTTCACTTCTATGAATGAGAACAGGCCTTATCAGGCGTCTATTTGAAAAGCAAGTACCGTAGTAAAATATGGTTCCGTATATCGAAATATAAAATAGAAAACTAATTAGAATAAAAACATATTTTATTGTTCCCAGAAGACTGAGTTTTATTAATGAAATGAATAACAATATTATATACTGATATATCAAAATTATGCTAACATTACTAAGAAAAAACACAATTCCATAAGCAATTATCCGTAAACTATAAATCTTACTTTTATATTTTTTATCAGAAATATAAGTAAGGTGAGACTGAATTTGGCATCGAAAAGTTATTTTTATTGATCACTACGAGATGTTTTGTTCTTCTTGAGTAACAACTAATCAATAATTACTACAATGATAAAACAATGTCCATTTAATGTGTCTCAGTCATAAGTATAATAAATTGTGGAAAGAGAACGCCAAAAAACAATCGTAACAAAAGTTAAACATCGTTTTCCGTCTTTGCATAACTGTTTATGTTATCTTGTGTCTTCCCACGGAGCGGGAATGCGACCGTATCATTAAGGGATGCTCGGAAAACGCTTATACACTTAATGAAACGCAATCATTATAATCTTTATCATTTTTTGCATTTTTCTATTAATGATAAGCCCATAATTTGGACTAGAGAAACTTATATAATTTAAATTTTCCCTATCGTTCAAAGAACGATGAGATGATACACGTCTTGTTAAAATGATCATTGACTTTTACACGGTAATTGGGAATTTATCTATGGCCAAAAGTTGTTGATTTATTATAATAAATTATAGATTGTATTTCATTAGTAAAACAATTTTTTTTGTTATGTTATAAATAACTATTAATAGTTAGTTTGTGTAATCATTGAAAGTTAGCTTTTCACGCTAATAGGCTAAAATGTGAAATGTGCTTTTCACTGAATAAAGAAAGTCTCTTTTTAATCTTTGGTTTTGAAACACTTTAAAAATAATGTCACGCCAATCCATCTTAATGTGAAAGGTGTATAATGTTTTTCTTAAAAGTCAGTGAAAAAAATAATTCCTCGCGATTTATCCACGTATTTATAACCATAATAACACTGAGTTATCATCAACCCACAATTATTGGATGTAACCAACAGCTTTTTAGAGTCGTTTAACTCAGTGATCCAATTAAAAATCCGCGCTCAGCTTAATATAATTGCATCGAAAATTCCTCGGGGACGAGATAAAAACAATAATTTCGTGCTTTAAACGAACGCGAGTAAAAAATAATAAATCTGAGTCGGACTGATGAAACGTCTAGATACTCATTCAGAGAGGTTATTTCAATACAAATTACAGCTACTTGCCTTGCCTCTCTCTGCATACCGACAATTGTGCACATACTTTTCCCAACCCCCACACTTCTGTAACATCCTAAATCGAATTATGTCTATAACAAACTACACTTTATCACATTATGTTAGTGGTGGTAGTCGCATATCAGAGTTTTGTGCTTTCAGCGTTCCATATAGAGCTTTAAATGCACTGATTGAAATTCCGTGTACCAACAATGTGTAGGATGGGTTGAAGCCTATTTGTAGCTTTATAATCTACAATGGATAAAGGTGATTTGTTGGCGTAACCTTTAAGTACCTATATAGGCAATTAGTACCGTAGATAAGGGATTCTTAACGTGCAGAACAGAGTCATTTAAGTATTGAAATCGATCGCAGTGGAATTATTTCTTCCGATAAGTATGTATGGTCCATTTTTATCTTTTGCGTACGATTTACTGGCGGCTTTGTTCGCTCATGGTTAAGAACTATTTAGTACTTTAAACACCTGTGTTCATAACCAGTATTAAGTAGATTTCATATTCACTTTGATTACTAGTTATTCTCGTAAATGGAGTCTTAACTCTTTTAGTTTAAGGTTACTTTTACAATGTACAATGTTTTATATAAGGTATACCTTAAGTATTTTATATAGTTTTTTTTAGACTTGGAAATACACAATAGTAATAGTTATTAAAAAAAACCATTTGTAACACTTTACTATTATCAGTAATTAATTTCGTCGGACAAAAACATTGATAATGTTTGACTGTCTATAATAAACTGTTATAACTTACACATAAATTAAAAAGCAATAGAAAATTTCAGTGTTGTATATGTTAAGCTACAAGGATTTTTATTTCTTACAGTAAGTGGCGCGTACTTGTTCCGAACAATAATTTATATTTGTCATAGTTTGCGCGAACCGCTTATACCTAATCGGCGTTGAATATCAATCAAATAGCTAAGTGGTCAATTATGCAGTCAATATTAATGTATTTTACGAGCACTTACAGTGGCATATTCATTGCAATTTACATACTAAACCCCGGCCTATGGGTGGCCTGATACCTGATCGTCACCTTTTAAATTTGCATGCATTACTGTATTCATTAAACGGTCGTTGTCTACTTACAATTTGCATGATTAGTGCTCGGTTTTGTGTCGCACTGACATGCATTATACCACTGATTAGTTGAAGTACGCTAATACGATCCAAATTAACAAACGCTACGAACTATATTTGCGTTAATGCTTAATTGAAACGCGAAAACTCACCTCGCCATATTCAGAGGGACGACTAAGAAAATTATTATGGTGGGAAATGTCCAGGTCATTCTGCAATTCTCCCTGGCACTCATGTTGGCAACACTACATCCTTGTATTGTTTCATTTTCCAACACTAAGTTTGTACACTTGTAGACTGGGTTAGACTTGAAATCGATTAGAGGTCACAGGCACGAGTTCAATTATTATGATTAGATTTGATTAGAAACAAGGTTTGTTTACGCCGTCGGTACGATGCCGTCGGCTTGTCTATAGCGTCTTTGGATGCGTTCGAGCGCGTGGGACGAAAGGCGTGCTCTCCGCGCCGCCCAGACGAAGGGAAAAAGTTTAGAGGGGCGTACGGGCAGCGGCTCCACCCACTCGTTGATTATCCTTGTTTACGCAAATATTTGTATATTTCGGCACTAAACTATAGTCGTGGTAAGGTAAAGTCGTGTGTTCACGAGGCGGCCGCGATTGACAGTGGCACCCTGGATGGGATCCCCGCATATAAAATGCCGCCCCACGCTTTTTAACCAGGGTTTTAATTCCCTGTCGTAAGCTTAGAGAGCAATTTTATAGAGTGTGGGACATTGATGTTGTAATTGTAGGTAATTTACGATTACTTACACTGCTTAATTTACACAAAACATTATAGTTTTTGCGCTATTTGTAGAGTTTTGAATTGAGTGAATGACCTATTTCATAATATAAATCAATTTGACAACATAACTTAAGCAAACTTTGATTTTATATTATCTACATTAAACCTACAAAAGTAAATTGTTTTGACTAAATTCATCATCTTCTGTTGTAATCAATATTTCTACACCAACCATTATTATCTGTTACGCGACCGAACACAAAATGTCAACCCATCACAAATGGGACATCTTTATAAACATTGATATATATCAATTCAATAGCAAGGGTTGTGTGAACGACCCTTAGTTAAGGGTTTGAACCCTTTTGTTAGTGCAAGTCGCGTGCCCAAAAAAATCATTCAACATGTATAATTTACATAAATGATATTAAACATGTCAACTTAAAGGGGCTTTACATATTTAAATACGTTAAAAAAATATGAATAAAAATCTTCTTCAAATCAGGTGAGTATAATATGCCTTTCAACATAACTAACAATTCTAAATTCTCCATAAATCAAATACATGTAACTGTATATTATGGCCCAATAATATGTTGTACTCTTCAACTGAGAAACATCCTTCTCATCTAGATTTTTTTTATAAATTTTGAGCAAACGGGCAGAAGGTTCTCCCGATCTCGGGCAATCGTAATTGCGTAAATATAAGGATAATAACATAAAAGACAAGTTCAAATTCACTTTTATTCTTATCTTTAGGTTAGGTTAGGAACCACCAGAATTAACACATTTACGTAATTTATATTTAAATAAAAACAGTTTTATATTTGTATACACATATACATTATTTATGTGTGTATACAAATAATTTGTTCCTTATATTCATAATTTAAATAAATTATGATTTCCTAGCTCTGAGGTTTATCACGGTTTTTATTGTATTCGTATGCAGAGTCGCGCATAACCTAAAATAATTTTACTAACTCGTACGTTGTCCAAATGATTGGCTTTGTTACATCAACATTATGCGGAGTCAGGCCGTCTCTTTGATGTCTGTGCCACGCGTCAACTCTTCACTCGAGAGTTCTCCATCTGTGAATTAGTTTAACAAATAAACATTGTTTCTTTTATCTTTATAATAATCCAATTATACCACATTAATATTTATATTTTATATCATTAAGTTACTTGATTCGTTTATCTGCTTAAAATATTGAACACGCCTCACTGTTTATCGTCTATGGTCTATTTCGGAAAATGCTTATTTCAGCGATGAATAACGTTAATTAAATTTAGTCATAATGTAAAGGAACTTTAATTCCAAAACACACTTATATATTTTTTTTATTTACACTTATATATTTATATTACCGTTATAAACGAACCCTTAAAATATTATTTTCATAAAACTGCATAAATGCATAAATGTGCAATATGCTCATTTCTAAATATTACTTGGCCAGTATCGCCACCTGGCACTATTTACTATGGCTCGAGGCACAAAACGGAAACTTATAATATTAACTGTTCCTACAACGGTTTGACACCCTCAAGGCACAACTTAACATTCGAATTAAGCGTATACCGTGTGAGAACAAATAATATAAAATTTAAGAGAAAACACTGAGATTACATTCTTGCGGTTGGCAATTTTGTTGGCGTTTCCCACTGCATTCACAGAGTAATTGATAATAACAGAAAATGATCCGTGTCAGCTGCCAGCGGCCTGTGTTGCTAGCATTGTTCAATGTTTTGTATGGAAAGTGTTGGTGGTCTGTTTTTATGCTTTTCAATTTTCATATTATATTTTCTCAGAGAATTTCGACTATGGAATACGTCAGCATAAGGTCCACATGACAATCCCGCTGTAGCATAAGTGGAACTTATGATATGAGTAAATACTACTTTTATAAAATTTAATAAACATAATATAAAATTACTTAAGTATATGTTTTTGATATATATGATTGCTCTTCTCTTTGTTTCTGTATGTCTATCGCTTGTGGAAAAATAGCATAATAACCTATCGAGAATTTACTTTATAAGCCCATAAACGTTTATTTCAAGTATTACAAATCCCTATTCATAAAATCTCACATTCATAAAAATCAAAAGAGAACGTTCAAGGCATAAAAGTTTATGCTCCCACGCAATAAACTCGAGGAATAAGGATTTCTAAGGCTTTATAAGTGTGATTAGCATGATACCAGCCATGTAAGTGTTAAATGACAGTCTCAATAGAATTTATTCCGAAGGGAATTTGTGCTTATCATTTTTATCTGGTGTTAATCAAAGGAATATATACCATTGAACAAATAAGAATTGTGGGTGGTTGTAACATTGATATGACGATGAGGTATTATTAAATTGTATTATGACCCGGTGCATTGCGGTATATATATATATATATATAGTCTACAAAGGTTTTGATCATTGAACAGTACAGGAATTCCTTAAACTAATAGTTAAGAACTCAGCCAGTTTATAGTATGTGACAACTGTAAGTAGCAAAATGACAACAACTTATCTAATCAATTTCCAATAGCGCTTTAACCAGTCTGGCTTTTTTTTAGTTTTACGTCTAGGTTACTTGAAGAGTTCAAGTGTACAGTTTATGTTACACCGAAACTATTCAACTTCAATACCTTTTTAAATAATGTTATTTTAATCTAATATGTATAATAATATATCAATAGATAAAATGATCTTAAACATATACTTTACTACTTTTCGGAGCCTATATACAAATTATACAAAATTTCCCAGACATCAAGGAATGGTGTACACTGTTCTCATGAACACAGAATTCTCATACGACCGCGCTAATTATACAAAAGATTGTAGAGATGACGTTGTACACAAACGCAATTAGAAAACTTTAGGGGCCCATATAAAAGGGTCATAAATCAGCGAAGGGTTCAATACGATATCTTAGCGTGAGCTCTCACATAACATGAAGACCGCAATGTTATTCAATTGCGAAGAATATTTATTATTTTCTTTTAGTTTTTAATGCTATCATTTGACTTTAAAACTACGATAGACTTTCATTGTTAACAGAATGGCTTTGTGGTAAATTTCAAATTTTAAGTGGTTTAAATAACACTCGTGTATACTGTATACGTGAATATATATTTGTTTCAAGTTGTTGTCGTTAAAACTTTGATTATTAACATAACTCCAAACCCACGTATTAGTCCTAATGATTATCGGCATAAAATTTTATAAATTCAAGAATTCAATTCCTGTTAATATAACAAGCGTCGTTCCTAACCTTTAGTGAACGTGAACCCCGAAACACATTATAATACAGTGTGGCTAATAGTGTCCGTACCTTAGCTTAGCTCAGTCGGGATCTCGTTAGCAAGTGTATGCGACATTTCACATCAACTAATTGCGAGCATTTACCCATCTTGATAAACTGTCTTCAGTTTGTATTGGCAGTTGCGAAGTTTGATGAATGTTTACACTAGATGGCGTTATGATAATACAGTGTTGTTGACAACAGGCGGTGAATCTTCAACTAGCAACAATGAAAACAATATTTTGGAGGATAATTGAGTGGCCAATCAATCGAATTCCCTCCATGAAGGCTTTTTTGGAGGCATTGATTCTCATTGTTACGTGATTTGCACTAGAATCGAAATATTTGAAGTTTTATGCAATTGCGATTTCTTTTTCTAATACAATTTTAAATTTTTAAGAAACACTCTGCGGAATTCATTGTTATCAGAAATACTTACTAACAAACAAAATTACTTTACAACACCACGGCAGTCTAATTCAAGAAGACTTAACAAAGACAACAATTTAGAAACATAACTCATTGCTATAAGTAGTATTATTTAAATTGAATATAATGCATTCAAGAAAAGATAAACCTCCTGGCGTCGCAGGTGTCGCGTCGCGTAAAGCAAAGGCCAAACAGTTTGTCCACATAACTAAAATCCTTGGATAAAAGTAAATCACTATAAACATAAGGTGTATTGTTATAAATCTAGTTATCATGAATTAAATATAGAGTGGTTCGCAATAAATAAAGCAGTTTGTAAAGTAAATTGAACTAATTTAGTGAATTTATGGTGCAGTAATTAAGGTTTCAATAATTGCATTGAGAATTGCAAGACACGAGTTAGAATGGTTTTATAAATATATCTTTTTGTGTAATTGTTGTAAGATCCAATGTATCCATTTTTTGTGTAAATGTGACATAGAAGCTTTATATACTTTTTAGTATACATTATAACATCCAAAAGCAAATTATGCTTGTCACAATAAATATATCACAAAAAATGTGTTCACCGTACACGAAATCGAACCAAGAACTCTGTTCGGCAGTCCAACAATGTGACCAATGCGCCTTCTGGATCGCCAAATATAGTTAATATTTCATTCATTAGTCACCAACCAATTTTTAAAATCTGTTATTTTTAACAAAAACGATCACATGATATGATCATAAACTAATTGCACTGATTTAACTTAAAAAACATTTTTTACTTAATATTTTTGGAATAGAAATGGAATATAAAATGGGAATTAATTAGAATATTTATGTTAGAAGCATCTAAACGACACAAAAATGTCATCTATGCAACTACCTAGTGCAATGAAAAAGGTTCCCGGGTTCAATACTCGCTACGTTCAAAATATTTGCGATATTTTTTATATGGTGATCTGTATTTATAAAGGTAGATACATTGATATCATAATTGTAATAAATATTTTTTATAATTACATTGTATCACGTAAACCTATTGACCTTAGCTCGTTACAATATCAACATTTGACTATTCCATTTATGGTAAATAATATATTTCTATTATATATATTTATAGTTGATCCAAAGTCCACACAATTTGTCTATACCTATAGATTTCCTTATAACGTTGGCATTAGATCTCGATTAGACAGGCCCCAGATAATTTGTCATCGATACGATCGATTTATATTCGATTTAATTGATTGAATTTCGATATTGAAGCCACCGGGTGCGTCATCGACTCTTAATTTATATCGTAGAGGCATTGACTGTTTTATAGTATTAACTAACTATAAATAACTATGAGCTTGATGATTTGTGCAATAGGACGTAAGACGTAAGTAGTTAAATGCTGTAAGATTTTTGATAGCATCCGTAACGTTATCATACAACAATATACCTAAGGTCTTCGTTCAGAAAATAACTGTATGTTTTTAATGATTAAAGATTAAAACATAAATTTCTTTTTTCTACAGATAATACCAATCTCTTAACAATGATCGTGAAATTAACTAAATTATCATCAACAAGTTTCTTAAATTTTCATAGCGGTATACAAAAGACATATTTATAGCTCGCCACATAAATGGCCCTATAGCCTGGCCTGGCCTCAATTCATCAATAATGAATTTGCTATTAAGCGAAAAAATTGCTGGTTTTTTTCTTTAATATAACATTCCTTTTACGACCACCGAGAGAGATCCGTCTAGTCTGATATAAATATTAGGTTGTGGTTTAATTAGTTGCTATTGTTGCGATGCTATTGTACACGAAGTATGACGCCATCTTTAACATGTTAAGCTTTTCCTGTATGACGAAACTAATGAAACAATCCTCATTATTAACGGAAAGTTTTCAAAGTTTCAATTTCTTTGGTCGCGCAATAGGGAAAAGTAAAAAATATAATCAAAATTACCCTATAGAGGGTAAGGAGGAGATTTCAATGTAAATAATTTTGTAAAACCGTGCGATAAATTACTATAAAATGTCTGTTTTTTTCATATCATTCTTCAATTTTAATTCATGAAAAATGTCTTGAATGAGAATTCACAGGATAACGTTAAAATATTTCCAGGATGCCAAACTTGATAAAATCCAGACAGAAAATTATTTTACTGTCTGTGATCGACAAAAAAAAGAAATGAAGTGCCTTCGAATTTCGAAATAAGCTTCCACTTGAACATGGCGCGGAATGTTTCGACGTTGAAGTATTTCGATTTTGACAGTTCGGAATGTGAAATTAAAAAAGCGGGAAATTTGATGGCGGGGCGCGATGGGCGTGAAGGGGCGGTCCCAGTACTATTAACATACTCTTGCATATAATATTGATTTCCGATATCAATTGTAAAACAATAACGATCATTTACCGTTTTTAATATACTACTTAAACAATAATTTGTAATGAAGTTAAGTAGTAAAATATCATCTATTTGGCATAATTATAAGGCAAACGTAACATTCTCCATTTGAATAAACCAATCAGAATAGAATATTTTCAATATTCATAATTATCCCAAAAGAGTCTAAATTCCACTCAAACCGTTAGTTTAAAAACAACAGCCACAGATTCAATAACCGTCAATCCATTAAGAAAGAGTAAGTCATCAATATCAATCACAACATCATAGTTTACCGAAAGTTGTTTGATCACTGTGGGCCAGCATCAATGATACGCAAATAATTACCTTATGACGTGTCAAAATCATTTTGTCTCAAGATGACGAGACGCGGTCACACGGAAACCTTTCGATGCTATCAAGGATCTTGCAAAGTTAACCCTGTACGAGCATCAAGTCTTAACCCAATGGCATAGAGTCTAAACTCGTGTGCAACATACTAACCATAGTTTGTATTCCAGCATATTGACGTGTCAATCCCTCGAGAGACGTTATTAAAAATGGCTATTCGCCCGTGAGAATGATTTTAAGAGGTAACTATTAATTTGGGCGCGATTACAAGATTATTGGGTAATTGACAGTTCGGGTTTGCGTTTATGTAATTAATTTTTATTTAATTTTCGAGTTGTGATGGGAGATCGCTGCGTCATCTGCCTTTCGGAATGCGATGATCTTCGTTGTTTCGACGCGTTTGATTTTGTATATCAATATTGTATCCCTTGAATACCATAACAGGTACGCTGCAGGAATAGTTATTCCCTTCAAACATTTTATTCAAATTGACGAAATACAATCTCAAAATAGAAGTAATTGTAAATAATTGCAGTTTTATTTTGTTAGTGGATATTTCAAAATGTATTTAATGTTTCGAAAATTAATATTTAATATATATTTTAATAAAAATAATTTTTAAAAGTGTTTTATGTACGTGGAGGCTTTGTATTTATTATGACAACTCAAAACGATTAGCGAAACATGAGACAATTTGAGATATAATTTTTACGAAACTATTTAAAAATGTGGGCGATTACTTAAATGCATAGTGTTTTTTTTTTCATATTTATTTATTTTTAAGGAAATCATAATCAGAGCTTACATTTTGAGCAGTTTTGAGGTTTTTAGCAGGCAATTTGTTAATATTTTTGTTAGGAACCAAGCGAGTAATAACGATTTTCTCGTTTGAAATTTAACAGGAAAACGCTTCGTTTCATAGAACGTTCATGGTAATTTGTGATTCACAGTGAAAATCCACTGAAATGACTAATCATTTAAAGCTTAATTTCCTTGATGACTAATTTAATATGATTTCACACTGAAGGCTTTGTGGGGTGATAAAACACCACGCCTTTTTTGAAGTGATTTTAATAAATTTTCTTTAACTATGAAGGGACTGATGCAACTCAATCTTTTTTGTTATAGTTTAGATAATTTTAAGTAAATGATGATTTTAGGAGACTAAACTTAGTCGTTGTTTTGAAGACTTTCCTATTGAGCACAGATATCTTCTTATTGTGAAAACTATTTCAATCTAATATTGTCCGATAGAAATAATATAAAAACATTATAATTTTTAATACTAAGAAATTACATGAAACATTAGATTTATATTCAACATAAACTTGAAGTGAAACTAACGTGGCTAACGTAATAAAAAAAAACAAATACTGGAGATAAGAAAATATTTAAAACCCAATATTATTAAAAACACGTTTCCAAATTGTACTATTGATAATATCTTAAGCGTTTTGATACCATTTTAGGCGCCAATTTGAGACTATTAGCGACCATTAAATAAGAAATTATATAAAATTCAACCTATATTCCATCGGTATTCGTGAAGATAATATCCAGGTCACTTGTGCCTCATAATTATGGACCTACGGTTATGGAGCTTTTTTAATTAAGTAATTTCGTATATTTTGTATTAATAACCAACTTGTGCGGAATTTCGTACGGTTTATATCGTCAATGTAGCGTCGTATAGAAGAAATTATTTGATATAATATAGATTTATCAGGCGAAATAAGAATCGTAGTCATTTGGGAATAATATATATATATTAAAAGCTCACTGGGGTGTGGCCAACTCAGCTAAAGGAAAATAGATAGCGAGTAGATAAAAAACTAATAATTACTGTAATCAATCTGAATTTTGAAATATTTATTTTTTTGATTTGATTTGCTAATCAAATGACTTACTAAAGTTTATATAATATCACAATAAATAGGACAAGAAAAAATTTTGCCAGAAAAACATTCATTTTCGGGTATCAAATTAGAAAATATCTAATGATTATCTTAATATATATAAATCACCTGTCACGATGTTTGTCCGCGATGGACTCCTAGACTATTTAACCGATTTTAAGTTACATTGGCACACCGTGAGCAGTCTGGTCCAACTTAAGAGATAGGATAGCTTAGATCTTTAATTATAGTCGCAATTTTATTGAAAATTATTTGTCTATAATTAATTGACAGTCACAATTATGTGTTAACTCCAAAAGATTCTAATAGATGTGGATACTTTTCGAATGGATTGAGTAAGTAATCAATAGAGGGCATTGCTATGGTAAACCGATAAACGTGTCATATAAAGATTAATTTATTAACCTAAAAAAAGCATACTTTTATTGTTTAAAACGCTTTCGATTATAAACATATCCCTGCACACCTAAAGCTGATAATTATTTTTATTGAACTAAAACAGTGATTGCTAAAAATCACATTTATGGTAAAACAACGTTTTCCAGATAAGCTAGTGCATTGATATGTGCTTTTCATACAATTTGATTGTTTACAACTAAAGAGCTTAGATGAAAGTTCCATTTATTAATTTAATTCGACACCTCATTCACGTCTTATCAGCCACTAACCTGCACAATTTACTTTCAAAATATAATTAATGTCAGCTTACTTAGGGACTTCTGCTTTGTGTAAAGTACATTGATAATAATCTCGGCTATTCTGGTTGAGCGAGATAGAAATATTATCAACACTGCGTGGGAGAGAGACAGGCGATGTTGAATAGGAACATCAAAATTTTACAGCGTTTTTACTGCGCGTTTACTGAACTGTGTTTATAACAGCGTTGTTTAGTGTAGGTATCCATTTTAATCTTAAACAAAAAAATAACATAATAAAGTAAAAATAATATTTAATTTCAACCTAAGGGTATATATTTAAAATTTAATATTTAGTTTAAATAAAATAATTATTGTTTATTTATTTACAAAAGTCTTATATAACATGTAATTCTAATCTATTTTCAGGCTTCAATTGTGAGCACTGCTGGTGTAGTGGTATCATGCAAGATTCCCATTCTTGCGACCCGGGTTCGATTCCCGGGCAGTGCAGCCAATTTTTAATTTTATCGCTCTTCTTTTTTTATTGATATTTAAGTTTAATTACACTTAGATTTTTTGTTTCAATTTTTGTCAGGAATTTTATCTATACGTGAACCAGTACAATTTGAATCTTAATTAATTATGAAAATCGCGGTAGGTAGGTGTGGGAACTAAATGGTATGGAGCGCTAAAATTCCTGACAAGCCGATACGCAGAGCCATGGGAACAAAACAAATTAGGCTAATTTTATACTTTGTCGTATTTTCTGACTCATTTGTTTGTTACTAATGGCTTAAACATTTAGAAATATATATTTTAAAGGACATTGTATTTTCTCATGTTAGTATTCGACACTCGTTATATTATTTTGGTTAATAAATATGCGTAAAAGGCACAAACAGAAAGGTTCCATGTAATGATGCGGTATATCATTAGACGCATCTACCTGTTTTCTTCTCACACAGACGTAAAATTCTGTTATTATATCCAATATAGATTAGTCAGTGAAATTGCCCCAAAAATGATTCAATTAAGGAAACATACACACAAATTGTAAATTTACTTCACGTTTATATTTACCCACATAATGTTTGCGCTTTGGTAGCATTATTTAGTAGTAAATAATTAATAAGCATAATTTTACGACCGCGGTCAACCCCGGAATTAAAATGGAATTCAATTAAACATTAATAATAATTATTAACTAATTACATAAACTTTTATTAGCAAGCTCATAAAATGTTAATGTTATTTTGTGTTAGGTTATTAAGAATTTGTCGACTCCATTTTAATAGGCTCAATGCAAGGATGATAGAATACGGTGGACATTCCAGATATTCCAATTAATCGGTACGGCTATACTCGCCTTGGAATTCGTAGTCACACATTATAACCGCACATGGACAATAATTCAAGGGTAAATATAGTTATTTTTAAATTATCTAATTTCACTCGTCAGTCACATTAAAACTATTATTTTTTTTGTTGTATATATACCAAAGTTTATAGTAAATTGAAACACACGTAAATTTTGAAACATTGGTTTTAAAGGCGAACTATTATGGTGTCGAAAAGTTTTGGGGATCATTTACCATTTCAGCTGATTAAAACTGCATATGGTCTATACGAGTAGACACAGAATAAACTTCTTACAGTAACATAATGTCATCTCTAAGAACTAAGAGATTCTTTAATCGTGCAGCAGTGTTTTGTATGATCATCTGATCAATCACTGAATCATTAGTACTTGGGATATGCCTACATACTGTTATAATATTTAGATACCGATTTTCAAACGTATTAAATTAGACAAACACTTTCGTTCAATATTCAGTCTTATCCATACTAGTATAAACATCAACTGAACAATAACTAATAAATATTTATTGCTTGCGCCAAATGAGTATTTAAAAGCACTAATTATTTTCACAATTCGGTCATCGGCAAATCAACAATATTGTTCGCTTTGCACTTCGACTAATGAACGAAATTCGATCGAACTGTATTTCAATTTAGCCCAGTACTTTTTTCCTATACTCTTTTGTATCGGCAATGGTTTGATACTTTATCGTTCTGTTTTTCATATGACATAAGAAAATATTTAATAAGCCGTGGAATTGTTGTGAATAACTGAATAATATAACGCCCTCATAAAGCTTGCAATTGGAGTATTTTGCTGTAGAATTGAAACATTTTTTTTTTTATTTGTTTACGTGTAAAAATCTCAATAAAAGTTTTATAATAAAAACTCCAATATATCGCAGGACTAAATTTTGGTTGGTTACCATGGTTACGAAAAGTTTTATTTGTAACCATGGCAACGAATCCGTTACTATCTTTGGTCTAAATTATATTAAGGTCGAAGTTCGTTATTATAAATACTATTTATTATTCCTAAACATGCGTTTTCTTTTATTTTATTTTTTTTAATATTCCTTCATTTTGAACGTCTTGTTAGTCGAGAACCTAAGAGCAACGAAATCATTGGAAATCTTTATTGATTTCACCTCTCATTGTGTTATTAATAAAATATACTCCATAAAACTACGAATGTCTATATGTTGAATTGTCCAAATCAACGCGTGAACATTGAGACCTTACAATACAATTCCGTTCTGACGTCTCGAAGATCTTCATAATTAAAAGCATTTAAACAATTCGATTATATCTGTAACTCCATTAGAACGGCAAATCTATTCGGTACATTAAAAGTCAAAATTCATTATTTTCGTCAAGATGGAACTTGAATAGAGATGTCGAGTGTCCATTACAGACATCGATGAATTTAGATGTTATCGATACAATCATGCACAGTCACTTGACTAGGGTGGCATTACGTCTACATTATATGAAAGATTTAATTTATTAACGTAGAACAGGAATGTCAGGTTTTAAACTCTGACGGTGGTTAAACGTTTAGCCGAGGTGACGTACGTTAGATGAAGGCTAATCAAAATGTTTTAATGGATGATGCGATAACGCTAGTGATGTTATATCGATTAAATTGAAAGTATCAATTAATCGATAATCAAATCAGCTTTACGACCTAATTATAGCTAATGTCTATATTAAGCTTATATTTTCGTCACAAAACTTTATAGAAAAGTTTTTTTTTAATATAGAAAAAAAGTCACATTTCCCCAGTTAGCCCTAAAGTAAGCGTTTTATAGCTTGTATTATGGCTGCTAACCTAACTAATAAACGATTATATATGAATAGGCTTACGACATTCAGGGAGTGGCAGGGAAGGAATGGCTCAAAACTTCGAAAAATAGAGAAGGATGGAGACACTTGGAGGAGGCCCTCACCCTCCAATGAGGGCATAAAAATTGATACAAATGTCATTTAGATAAACATTTTTCGACATTCGACATAGTAAATGCTAATTTCTAATCATAAGTGACATATATATATATATATTTATTTATATATATATATATATATATATATAATTTAGTAAACCATATATTTAATAAACCATTATAAATCTTCATTGTAACTGTAATTTTGCATAAAATAAAAGGCTTTTTTATTTTATTTTTATGAATAGGCTCTTAAAGAACCCAAGACTAAGTTAAAAAACTCACCCTCAACCACTGAGATACAAAACCGAATATCGTAATATCCAAGGAGCAAAAACTTAAATGTACATAAGAATGGTTTTAAGTCAAGTGCTCAAGCACACTTCACTTGTTTTGTTTGCTGAGTGTTTGTTCAGAGCTCAGCTTTAAGTGATCTATTTAGTAGCTCATGACAAGGACTATTCAATTTAATCTTTACCGCCACTGCATATAAGGTATATAATACGCTTATATACATAATAAATCGGGATCCACACTGTCGGTTAGCCCCAAGATAAGCTATAGATACTGTTATAGACGCTAACACAGCTGATAAACATGTACACATATATATATATACTTAACACATAATATATTATAAAGCCCATATCACCAACAAGTATGCTCATCACACATATACTGATCATACCAGAGATCGAAGCCTTAAGCTCGACAGTCTGGCCTCGTGACCATAGCGACAACTGTGTATAACCACATACAAAAGTTAAACTATTAAAATGTAAGAATATATGAAAGTACACTTTTAAAAAAAATTTTAAAATATGGACAATAACTCATGTTAATGATAAACTTTATTATATCACAATATCGATTTGGAATATGTAAATAAAACAAAACGAACTCTGTTTATAAAACTTTATTTTTTTATCCAGTTTGATATAAACTATGAATGAATATATGTAAGGGTTAATACTAAAACAAATTGACCACCTTTAAAAGTTACGATCTCTCATTGCTCTTAGTGTAAGAAATTACGAGTCGTAGCAATTACGGCTCGTAACTGTTAAAAGCGTCGTCACATGTGAAAGGGGCCGTTCAAGAGAGCCAGTCTAAATAATTTATTTCACAAAACACAGCATTCATAAATGATGAATATAATATACAATATTAAAAATACTATAGGAATATCTTCCTTTGTAGTTAACATTTCAAACATTTCAGATGTTCTTTGATGTTAAATTTTAAGTTGAGATTGAAATAAACAAACGTTTGCTGCTTTGTCTATGAAATTCTTTTGTTTATTTATATGTATTTTTTTCTACCGAGTACAACGTTCAAACTTCTACTTTAAGAAAGTAAATCCGAATGAAATAATGTAGCTAATGAGCTATGGTAGACATATTTTTGCGCATGTTGCATGAATTTTAAAAATAGTGATCTGACGCGCCTTTATCAAAACAATTGTCAATACTGGATCGTCATAAGCAATGTTCGATGTAGTTAAATGTACAATTTGTACAATTCATTATTCTGAGGAGATCTATTAGTTCCATTTTTTAAATTTAAAATGTTCTATCTTCGTTTTTATTATCATTACTTAGTTGAAATTTTAAGCATTATTTAAAAAAAAACGAAAATGGTTTTATTCATGAACTGATCATGAATAAAAGCTTTTTCGTTTTTGTAAGTTCATATATATATGAAAATTACAAAGATTTCTCAAGTGAAATGCTTTTTAACCCGCTAAAGAATTTTGACGTATTTTTGAGCAAAATTAGTTTAAGAGGCCATTTCATAAACATCTTTACGTGATACGAATGTTTCTTATTAGGTCGCTCCCATATAATACAGGCATCAACTCCAACAATATTTTGACTTGTCAGCTTTTCTAGCTTCATGAATTTGAAATGGCTGAATACATTGCGTTTAACTAATGCTTTTTATTACACCATTAATGTCAAAAACATACGCTATTGTAAACACCGCTTAGATTTATTGAGCGAGTATTATTATGCGGCATAGATGTTGATGGAAAATGGAAATAAATAAGCCATATATCTGCTGTTTCTCGTAAGATCTTACGGTCACAATGGCATGATCAATTATTGTATAAAACGCAATTCCAAGTATTAAATTTATTTACTATGAAAGGCTATTCACTTAATGTTGTGTTTATAGATTGATAGTAATATAACAAATTTATACATTAATTATTAATTAACTACTTAAATCCTCTAACCAAAGGTATATGTGTTGGACCCCTCCTGCGTCACGATTTTATTTTCAACTTTAAGTTGAACGTGGCGATGAAACTTGAGCTATGGATATATAACAGTTTCATATAATTAATTACAATTTAAAAAAAAAACGACTCAAATCAAAAGGAGTTAACTTGTTTCTAGCGGTAGTTTAAGGAAGCATGAAGATTAAAGCATGCATTAGTATTTACCACCTCAAACTTATATTTAAATATTGCAAAAATACGTAAATCCATTAATAAAGTGTTTTTCTTTAAATGAGCAACAGTTATATCAATAAAAGACAATATTATAATCAATCACGCTCAAAGTAAACTTGTATAACTAAGAAATTTAAATCACAATCATTTCCTTGGCCAGAATAAGCTAAAATGAATCCTTATTAATTGACAATTCGACGCATCCACTTTCAAAGTGTTTGTTTAACACAATTACTGTATCACCTGTGATCTATATATAGAGCCCGCTCCGCTGTCCATCACATGCCGAATCTGTTTCTCATTAATGTACCTACTAGGTAAATATATGAGATTCTTCTCTTACACAAAGGTTACATCGATTTAATTTATAAAAGCGAATAGCAACCTTTTTTCTTCTTGGATTCTTTTTTATCAAATTAACTTGATATTTAAAATAATACTGTGGTGTCTGAATACAAAAATGCACGAAAATTATATTATTATTTTCATTATATATTAAATTGTTACATTACTTACATACTTAAGAAGTAGAAGAGGTTTATGTTAACTATGTATGTATATTTCAGTGTATAAAAAAGTAACCTAATTGATTCTATAACTAATGGAATTAATAATAAAGATAATATCGTAAATCAACGAAAAAGGGACATTTGATATCGATACAAATTTAATTAATCCAAAAGAGAATTGACTAAGCTAAGTCTTAATTTATCGCCCACACATCCCCTCTTTTCTAATGATGCGAAGCCTAATTCGCTAAATATTAGCCAAAATAGCGCGAAATTGTTTTGTGCGCGTGCGCTCGCGTTGAGTTAAGAGAACGTCAGTCGGTGTTCGCTCTCCCGTCGACAGGGCACGTTACAGAGTGATTTTGGTACCGAACGAAATATCGAAAATTGATTTGCACGCTCGTTGATCTGATGTCAAATGGATGTGTAATCCGTGATGGTTAGGGCTAGGGGAGGGCAGTGATGTCGCGGCAATGCGGCCGGTCGTTGTCGCCACCTGCTTGTTGCTGCTTGCGCCCATCACCGACTCTTGGTGGTAAGTACTGCACAATAAAAATTACATACTCAAATTAAATGACATTTAAAAGGACTTCCTTAACCTATTACGTTACAATTGCTATTTAAATGGAATTTTTAATTTTCTCAGTTCTGGTTCTCTCAATTCTCTCAGACGTATGTTTAAAATAATGAATAAACGAACAAGTTTAATATTATACCTTACCTAAACAAGCCATAAGGTATCAAATGTTAAATTTAATTATGTACTTACAAATTATGATTTTGTACAAAAAATAAATTTTAGTAAAATTTTGTGCTTTAAAAGCTCTCACGGCTCATTCACTAATGTGTATATTAAACTCGTTGACTTATAAACCTATTGTAGGTTAAAATCATCTTATATATTACTATTTTATTAATTATAACATGCTATTATTAATAAAATAAACTTCGTTATCTCAATCTAGTATAATGTGATTTAAAAACGTAGTTAAAAGCGCTTGAGCGAGAAATATAGAGTTTTAACCTTTTCCTGCATTTAAATTAAAATGAATTTTTCGGTTATACATAAACAACATACATATATTAAAGTATTCAAAGATTATTTTTTATATAGAAGTAAGTCTTAATAAAGTATATTTCCATTATTACGTCATTTCGGAGGTATATACCACTTTAAGTAAAAGTTTGTGACTCACATGGGAAAACCCTCACTTTAACTTGCCACCGGAAATTCTAAAGCCAAAACTATAAGTTATCTTAAGAATAATGAGCGTGTAAAGTATAGCTATTAAAATATTTACAACTGTAAGGCGGGGAAAATCATAGAGTTGTGTTTGACAGTTGGCGTGGGATTTGACAAATGACATAGTTCTCTATGTACTTTCCATGTACATAGAGAACAATAAAATAACATTTTCTATTTCCTGTATTTCTTATAATCAATAGAATGTTTACAGATATATTTACAGTTAAGCAGCATACGTATATAAGTCAGAGTACAGGTATATAAAACCTAAGACATCTGTATTTATTCTCATTATAATAATTTTGTAAACTTATTCGTTATAAATGAGGTCTAAACGTTTTTCGGGTTTTCTTCACAGTTCACAGGCAAAAATCTTTTACAAATTTAAGGAAATAATATTCATTAGATTTTATGTATAAACCGAAAATAGTGGTATACCTAATATTATGGCTGCAAGCGGCTTGACTTGACTACCCTTTCAAGACAAATACGTCCTACCGCCGAATAGCAGTCGAAACGTCTGATTATCGAAATAATAAATCAATTTGACCGCTAACGCATTTAAGTTGCAAACCAAGTTACAGGTCCAATTCCAATATAACTATATGGCAATCCACCAGTGTACTCATCTCAAAATTCTTTATTACTTATACGTTTTACGTTGATTTTAGTTACTGCCAATTACCTGAAAAAAAATTGAGTTTAAGCACAAGACAAATTCACTTCTATTATATGATGTAGTAGCTGACCCGGCGAACTTCGTACCGCCTTAGCGTAGCTTTGCTGCACTATTTTATTTTGTTTTTTTTATTACGTAATTTTATTTTAGCTTTTTATTGGCGTAGTAAATAGACATATATCCGTGCAAGTTCTATCTTTCTAACACTAACCGTTTCGACGCTAGAGTGAGAACGGGCGAATGAACGGACATGACGAAGGGTTCCTTTACGTAGACTGCGGAACCCTAATAAAAGTAACTGTATGTAATAAGGTAACTGATGTAGCCTAAAGTTACAATCAAAAAAAAAAGTCCCGTCAAAATCGGTCCAGCCATTTCAGAGATTAGCCGGAACAAACAGACAGACAGACAGACAAAAATTTTAAAAAACGTCTTTTTGGTGTATGTAACGTATAAATATTCATATGCATGTAGTAAAAAACGGTTATTTCAATATTAAAAACAGACACTCCAATTTTATATATTAGTATAGATTAGTTTATTACAAAACCATATACCATCGTTTTTGGTATATTGTTTTAGTTATTTTTATGTTGCCTATTAACATTTAATGTATGTAGTTTTATTCTATTTAAGAATATTTATTTAAAACTCTTAACACATCACTGTGAAACGTACTCGTCAAAGAAACAAATGATGTATTTGAACAATCCTCAAATACGATACAGCGATCTTTTCCAGACTAAATGTAGTATATCGTATCGTTCTATAGTTGTGTTTTGATACCGCAATGATTACTTTGTAAATTATACAAGTTAATAATGTTATTTTAATGTACGGATTTATTTAAAGCTCAAATGTCAGGAGTTAATGAAACAATCAGTGGACGTAATGTAGGTTTGTGTGTCACAATTAATTGTAATCGTGTTTTATGCTTTTGTAATATGTTTGACGGGCTTAAATTGAAATATTGTTTAGTTCAGATATTATTGAACAGTATTTTTGTATTGAAAATAAGAACTTAATCGATTTAACTCCCTAATAAGCTTAGCTAAAGGAAACGACTGCAGAGCTTAATTAAATAAGTAATAATAAGAATTTAATTACTTGAACGTTTTAAAGCAGGTCTAAAGCACGACCTACAATAATTGTATCACAGGTATGTATAAGTAAAAAGCTAACGAGTGATGCATTTGATTAGAGATGCTTTGGAGCTTTTCAACAATAACAATAAAGCGTTTCCTTTTAATATATTTTAAGCTGACTATCAAACATTATTATTGCGGGTATTTCCACAAAGGACCTCTGTCCTTCAACACTGTGTTTTGCAACAAGCAATGACCGCAAAGCTTCTAAAGACAAGGCAAGTGCAAGTTGGACTCGCTTTCGTTGCGTACCATAATTTTCCGTAAAATACGTTTGTTGTAGGGTGACTACTAGTTCTACTACTATTACTGGTACTACTACTATTTAAATATTCATATTAATTTTGGTTGAGACAAAGATATTACTGTGAAATGACATGGAAAAATCGTTAAAAAATGACAACTTTTTACCTACAGCCTGGTGACAGGCGGACTTTGAAGATCCCGTTTTACTCTTTGGGTACGGTATGGTCTATATTAGGACATATTTTGTAGAACGTTTTGATGAATAACACTGTCAAATTGTCAATGATGGCAGAGGCGTTTCCCTTATTTTACTAGCAGTATATCGAAACAAAATAAAGCTATTTCGATTCGTAAATGTAACATTGTCTTTTATTGTTTGATTTAATATTTCAAGTCAACGCAGGATTGGCTGCATTTAATAAATTATATCAACGATCTGATTTATATCATCGTAAAATCATTTTATGATACCCTTTTTAATAATGCAAGGGAAAATGTGCTTTATCGGTAGTTTTTTAGAGCTCAATGTGTTTTAAACTTTTGTTTTTAGCTAGACGTAGGCAATTTTTATGCCTCTTCTAGTATGGTAAGATAAAAGCTTGGTAAAGGCAATGGAATTTATCAATCTTAAACAATCATTTATTTATTACTAACCGCCAAATCACTCTTTGTAAATATTTAAAAAATAATTAAACTTTTGAATGATGTAGTCATATGTGACTTATACCATTGTTTAATTTCGCAAATTTAATCTTTGCCTATATTTATTTAATCTTTTCTAATCAACTGGATGAAACACTTGCATACTATGTGTCAATTTATTTTTAATTATTCTTAACATCATGCCCTATAACATAATATATTATCTACATATACATTTCTACACGACCACGCTTTTCTTCGGTGACTGATAACTTTATATAGCGTTTCTAATAAAAACGTCGTTTATATGAAAAATATGATGATTATTTTTTATTACACATTTAACCGAAAATTTAATTAAATGAAAAAAATAACGTAGTATTTTCTTTAATACTAAGGTAATAATTACCGTAGCAAGTATACGTTAAAGTATTTTTAACCTTTTCAATCGATAAATCTGCAATACATCGCATAAATCACTTTATTGAATATAAAGTCATATCGACCCACCATGAAGGTTTTAATTTGCAATTAATCATAACGAGTACAAATTAGCCGATTCGTGAGATTAAACTTGACTTGTATATATTTGTACTTATGTTGGTATAAAATGTATATGAAAATTTATATACATGATTATTGGAAAAAGTATCAGTTTTCATACGATTTAATTCATTTCTAACAGCTTCCTTTGTTTTCAGTAGTAATGTACAAAAATATATTCAATTACAATTTATATAGCCGTAAAAAGTATTGATTATGTGTGAATACATATAATCTAGCATACATCGAATAATCTAATGCTTATAAGATGTGTGATAAACAGGTCTCAAGCCAGACATTACTTCATACATCATATTTATTGAACCGGTTGTGATAGAGGCGGATGGAAGACCTTAACTGCAATGCTGTATAACTTAATTAACAGACTATTGTAGAGTTTGAAAAAATAATTGAAACTGTTGATTCATTTATGGCACGTTCCCTAACTGCTTAATATTGTCTTTTATTAACATAGCTATTACTCATTTAAATAAAAACTCTTTGTAAACCTATTATTTATGTTATGTATCTATGTATTTTTACAAAAAAGAGTCTATCTACTGTAAAGCAAACGCGAAACGTCGGAAAAATTTAAAATAATTTAATATACTTAAATTTTGTAAAAATACATAACTTAATCCGTTAACAAAGTATTTTTCTTTAACTGCTTACTCCTTGAATAGCGATTGTAGTTTTGAGATTTCGTTTCGTTTCGTTTTTCGTAATATGGATATTGAATTGATGTTATTAAGGTTCTTTGAGGGAATTGTCATAGTGTTTTAAGATTAATAATTAATTTAATGAATGGTTAAAGTACTGGAAAAAGTAGTATTGATATGGTGTGTATTCAAATATGTTGTCAGTTCTTCATTTATGTGGAATTGTAGATGTATTTAGTATACGATTATTTCTTGTAAACAGTTTGCGTAATGTGGAGAAAAAAATGCGGTAATTCAAATTATTAAGAATGAAATGGATGAACTTTTCGCTAACCTCAGAGGCGAAATAGAAAAAAAATGAAATAACAAAATATTGACTTAATTTAATTGTTAAGAAATTTAATACGAAAATTATTAATGAATGAAAATGAATAATTATTAGTATACGCAATAGCATAAGGATAAGAAATAAAATTAATATTGAAGCATTATAATCCAAAACAAATTCTATACACGCTTCTTATACTAACTAGCTAAGCTCAGGAACTTGGGATTTAATTAGGTGTAGGTTAATTGTCGAAAAAACCGCGGAACTCAGCTAGTGCATACATTATTAACAAATGCTACTTTAGAACGATAATAACTTACTATATTTCCAATAACAGCATAATTACCCGCAATACGAAAAGGTTGAATCGACCATATCGCCCACTCCACTGCTAAAAGTTAATATCGATAATCGAATTAATTATTTTTTTATTTTAATACGTCTACCTGTAATGTCGGATGGGCTATTAAGATATTGTTGAACTTAAATAACTTTTATATTTTTAATACATTAAGAACTTGAATGTAGATAGCAAAGTATGCAAACTTTAAGCACAAATTACTTTCACTTTTTCTTTTTGACATTCATTAAACAATCAGTAATGTTATCAATCAGTTAGTAGCCTGTTCCATATCTTAGTAACAAATTGTCCTTTCGCTATAATAAAAAAGACGGACTCTAGTTGAAAAAAAATGGGGGCGTTTATCCCGTGTTTTAAATTTATCAATATTATATTTGCGTACTTGTGCAACATAAAAAACAGGCTGACCAATTAAGCTTTTCTCCGCCTGTGGCCTATAAACAGGTACTAAAACATTTCAATTATAAAGTCTTTTAATATTAGTGTGGCAATAAAATCGGTGAATTGTGTTTATTAACATTTGTGGGATTGAAATGTGGCCTTTGAGTTTACGGCGCGATTACTGTATGTTTAGCGGCCGATCAAGTCAAGATATTGTGTAATGAGCCAATAAAACTACTGATCGATTACTTCTATATGATTTTATCTTAATTGGCTGTATTGAATATATGTATTTATGGTGTAATATTCATAAGGTGTCGTAATAGGTTTACCAGATTTATAAAGGAAGTTTTTACTTTAGATATATTTGTAATAATAATAATGAAATTGAAGTCATCAGTCAGTCCTTGCGCGGAAGCGAAAATTGGTGCAAAGCTGAGGTTTGTAAACAAGTCCTCAGCGTTCAAATCGCTGACTTGAACACCAGGCAGGTACTTAATCCGTAAATGCCTTGCTAATGCAGTTTATTTTTGTCCTATCTATATTACTCTTTAGAAAAGTCGTGATGAAGTCTAACATCCACTTACCAAGGCAGATTGCTCTTCATTCAGCCGGTGACAATGAATGACGTGTTTGTGGACACCAGGACAGGCGCTAACCCGCGAGTCTCCATGATTAGCGACCACATGACGACTTAACTGTAAACATCATTACCAGTACTGTAACACAAATATATAAATCACCACGATGTATAATGTACTCTATTACGAATGTCGTAAATCTAAAGTCCAGTGTCAATGTTTCCGTCTGTCACATCGTAGTAAGTAAACGCTTTTAAAAGTTTAGGTGACGATGAGTTATGTTGTCACAAGTTTTTAGAACTCATATCATACACGTTCATATTGTTTGTTAAATCATTTAAAATCGTTCGCTCGCTCGCGTGTTGTGCTTGTGAAATAGTTTCACTCAAGATATGTCACTTTAGACTGTAGTTTGTTTTATATTTTAGAACTTTGAAAACGCTAAAAGCTCTCTAGGTTAGGTATTTAAGCTGTACAGTAAAGTAGATATATGTTTAATATTTGTATAGATATAATAAATCCCCTCGATTGATACTATTATGCATTTTAGCCATCTTTGGTTTAAGTTGTATCTCGATTACATCTCTACTTCCTACCAACAGCATTTAACACAATTTTTTATGCGACATAAAAGGATATCTAAACATTTGAAGCGCCAAGATCGTCCCAATACTGATTTCGATAATTGGTGAAGCTGCGCACAATGAAGTTCTCTGTATGTTGAATTAGTAAAGGCAAAGATTATGCTACAGGTATCGCATAATAATGACTCTCACGCAAAGAACTGCTAGTATATTTTGGGATCAAAGCTTAGTACGTTAACACTTTAATACACTTTAATATTTCATACGACTGCCTATGTCCGTGATGATTGCAAAATATCTTAGCATTTAATTGGTCTCGATCTTATGATTTTCAGTGTTTTTCGTATGAATACACAGAGTTTTGGCTACACAGAGTATTAGAACATCGTAAATATAATAAAATGTTGACTGCTTAGCAGATACTGACAAGCGAAACATCACTGAAGACAAATTTGTAAACTTAGGCCTTATATAAACCTTTAATCTTATAAACTGATACATTTGAGAAATAAATTTATTTAGTAAAATTGAAATCTAGTACCTCTGTTATGTTGCGTTGGTTAATCTATGATGCTCCGTATCACAACGACAACGTTTAGCGAGCGGCCGCTAAGCGGCGTTCAAATATGTGCGGGCGGCCCGCGCTGTGTGCGACAGGGCATCGCACTGACGGTGCTAAATGAACTAGTTTCTCATTGAAGGTTTCGTGGGCCAGTTTAAAGAAAATCTATCTAGAAAAGACATGCAATTATATTTTCTTACGAATTAGTAATTATTGTAAAGAAAATTGCGAGTAAGAAAATTAAATTTGTCGTAAATGTTATTTTTTCAACTTCACAGCTTTAGCTTCTAATCAGCTTTAACTCAGTTATCTTAGACCGAACGGAATGTCATATAATTATAATCATAAAAGCATAAGTTTTGGTTATATAAATGATACAAAATTAACTTTAACAATTGTAACTAATCGTGGCACGTTCGGAGTCAATGGATTTATTGAAATTTAATAAATGTTTAATTGCTAATAATTTATTTAAAAAAAATCGATTTAAATATCAAAATATATACATTGCGTACAAATTGTTAAAACAAAAATAAAAAACTTTCAAAATCCCAATGACTTCTATTTTTAAAGCGTGTCCTGATTCAATACGTACATAAATTGTACATAATTAGTGACTATAAATATATTCGTGAACCGAATTGTGCCAAGCGTGTGCCAAACTATCTTTTTGTTATCGTAGGTCGACACACGCTACGCTTATTTGCTCACTTATTTATTACTACACCTGACGAGTCATGCCTATTACATGAATGTAACTTATAGGACTTTAAGATAGGACCGTACTTGTTAGTTGTTACCATGGTAACAAAGATGGGGCTTATTGGCAATAGACTAAGATTGAAAAGAACTCAAAATGTATAAACTTAAAGTGAGATTACGACTCATGCTTAACGAGAGAAAAAAATATTGTTAAAAGTATGTTGCTGTTGCTTTTATTTATTTTCGCGATTTATATGTGTGCTTCAATTTGTGTGAAATTCCGATGACTTTAGCGTATTTAAAGTATTTCCTATATAGAGCGTGTAATCTGTTTAAAGTTCTACTGTCCATCATTATATTTCCTCTACCGGTGAGCCGACTTTCACACCAGATGGTGCTTTGAAGAATAATTAATTGACATACAACTTATCACAGTTAATTTATTCGTCTGGATAGACGCAGGTTTGTCACTGAGTTGGCAGCTCCCCATTCGTTTTTAAACCAAGGAAAAACGGACCATACATAATCTGTATAAAGTTGAAATTCCTTAAACCGTAATTGAATTGCATTTTCTTACTTCAGTGAAACGCTCCACTCACTAAGATACACTTAAATTGAAGCCAAAATAAACCGAAAATTGTGACGTATTTCATAACTGTACTGTTGCGTCGATATTTCTTACTATTGTAGGTATTTGTCAATGAGTCATTTATGGCAAATGTGCTAAAATATATTCCAAATATATTGATGTCACACCCGCCTAAGCATTTCCTTTGTTAAATATTTATTGAAATGTTAATGTTGAATTAAAGATACTTTCAAATATCTTAATAGTGTGTTAAAACACTACGCCCACGCAAAATTATGATTGAATCTATTTTATATTATTGTTAGCAGATATCAAAAATAACATTCCTTTGGAATAAATAAGTAACGCTGAAAACGATTACTTCCAAAATGTCATTGAACATCACCTTACGAAAAAATAGATCAGGTTTGACGATCTCGAATTTACCATATATAGCAACATTCTCAAATATCCTAAAAAGTAACGAAAATTGTTTGTACACTAATCGATCGTAAATGTCAGGGGGGGCCTATTCAAACGCCAATCGGTTGGTGATTTCGTTAATATAAGCATTGGTAATGATTTCGAGTAACTTAATTTGCTTTATCTTTTATTCACAAACCCAGATTTATGTGCATGTTGAACCCATAACTAAAGCTTCAACTGATAAAAATTAATATCAGTTTAAATTAGTTTTACTGTAAAAGTATTACCTAATATAAACAAGAGGATGCTTAAAATATAGTCACATATTATTTCAAGCGTATGAAGCAAAAACTGCGCTGATTTGGCTGAATTTTATAAAAAAATATGTTCGCTACAAATGATGACACAATGTAAAAGTTGGAACGCACTCATTTATCATCCACTAATCATTAAGTTAAGGTGTGTTATAACTAAAATCATATAAAAAATTAATTCTTTCTTCTTTTTTAAAAAACAATATTTAAACTTTAATTAAATAGTGTGTGTAGGAGTGGATATGTCCAATTAAACCATCGGCGACATAACTATTACCACTTAGCTAACTGCTCCGTTACGTTCATACAAAAGTTTCAGCACATAAATCTATTTTTCGATGTGACTAAGTCTCACAATATATTTATCTTAAAATTTTGGCATTTGTAAGCGGATTCCGCTGATGGTGTACGTAAACAGTGTGGATAAAATCATTTGGGCCTTGGGCCCGCATCAGACTCGTAACTCAGCCGCTTCTTGACTTTTACTGTTGTAGTAAACGTGGTTTAAGCTAGATGTTTATATTAATGAAATTCTTGATTGAAATCTCTTTCCTGTGAGCTCCATGACTCAATGTAGGAGATTTCAGAATTCTTTTACGACTTTGTCGGTGGTAAACAAACATTTTAGTGTTTTTAAATGTATTTACAATAAGTGGGTCTGGATAAATAGTTGAATTGCTTCTGATGGGGTTTGGGGCTGATTTATTTTTGTGTCAGTTTAATAGGTGATTTCAATATCACTCTCATGTTACACTAAATTATGTTGTTAATTCGCCAAAATCGGCGTTGGTCCTTCGGAATATCCGGACTCATTACTTGAAGTAAATAAGACAACTATATCCAAAATAATAATAATGACTCGAGTATTTTAATTTTCGTACATAAAATTCCATAGACTCAAGAATTACTTTCGATTTCCCATATTAATTAAAAAGGCTTTCACCCACGAATTCAATTTATCCTAAATGTTTTCCTAAATGTAACGGAAATCCAACATCAAAACCTATATTATTATAAATATTGATGTACTAAAAAAAATCATTATTGGGACGTAAACATTGTTGCAAAGATTAGCTGTCAAAGAAATAAAGAAATAAATGTTTACTATCAACTTTTATTTCAAATCATGTACGATTATCGATATCAAAAACAAACATCATCGCTACTCACTATTAAACGAATGTAAAACAATCGATCAAGAGCGGGTTCCCGGTAATTCTTAAGACGTGTCTAAATTTATTCGAACTAGCTTCGCACTCTGCTTCACTGACAATGAACTCCTATAGAGTAAACAATTGATCGTTCAACACAACCTGGCAGTCATCTCTCACCGATCGCCGTGGCGGATCGTAAATCGATATTTACCGGTTAGAGAACATCACTAGTTGTTGTAAAAGTCGACTTTTACGACTGTCTGTAATTAGGTATGTATTTGATCATTGAAATTTGTTGACGTTAACATTCGATAGTACTTGATAGTTTTGATATTTGTTAATTTGCGGAAGATAATGTTTTGAAGTGACATTGTAAATGAAAATTCCAAACGGAAAGATATAGTAGCAATTTCTATTTTTCACGAAAGTTTAAACCACTGCATTGTATCAGCATCACTTTTACTTAAACATGACTCCTGTCAAAATTCAAAAATAGATAAAACTTGTATTACGCGATTAATGATAGCACAAAATTGGGCTGTAAGATAAATTTTGTAACATTTAGATGATAAAAGTCTATAATGTTACTAGAAAATATGTGGTTCCGATAGCTCTAAATCGCCTGCAACTCATCGGCTCGAGACGACGTAATATAAACAAACTAAAATAAACTTCATTCACAACGATACCTAAGTGATTGAGTAACAAACAGTGATGATAGCACCTGCGTGCAAAATCATATCATTTCTATATTAAACGTACTTTTGCGTACAACGGAACGTTATAAAGATTTTGGATAATAATACTGATTACTTTTGTTTTTGTCATTTTGATTGAGTCTTAAAGATAGTAATGTTCCTAGGACCTAATTTGTATTGTCTGTGTCAAAGTTTTTCCTGTTTTTTTTTTGTTTTTCAAAACAAAGACAAGTTGAAAGTTAATAAATGCACCAGGCAGATAAAAAGCGATCTCTTTTAGTCATCTAAATTGTTATAAGATTAAAACCAAACTTATTTTTAGGGCGTCTGGCAGCGCAGTGATCCTGGACCCTCGCATGGTCTGCAAGAAGAACCGACGTACTCGCGGTCGGTTAGCGCAGATCTGTCGGAACGAGACTGGTCTACTAAAAGAGATCAGCCGAGGCGTGTCCCTTGGGGCGAGCGAGTGTGCGCACCAGTTCAGGAATCGAAGGTGGAATTGCACGACCCAGAGGCGCAGCATGAGGAAAATATTAATGAGAGGTATTATATTAAATATTTGGCATATTGACTATAATTTAATCTCCATAGTAACAATCCACGCATGACCGCATAGTTTGAAAAAGATCTCAATTGCTATAGTTGTTATCAACCAATCCAGAAAGCATTCGGTCAAATAGATTTGCTGCTACACAATTAGAAACACAAACGATTTTGCGGCCATAAACTGATACTCGTAATAAACGAATCTCAATTTCGTCAATAAATAAATTTCAACTAGAAAATTGTCTATTATACAAATGATTAAGCGTGATTCGCAGAAAATCGATTTTGATATTCTCCACTAAAAATCGATAAATTATGCGGGCGGGCGCAAGATAAACTCTTAAGGACTAATCGAATTAGATAGTTATTCGATTTAACACAATTCGCATTCCTTTGTTCGAGTTAATAAAATCGGCAGGTAGCGATGCTTGGGCAAATTTAACAGTATCTTAAATGGTGATGAACTCATCGCAACGATAAATCTATTGGGTTTTTTAATCGCATTTCAATAAAATGTTATTAGTGATGACTTGATATTATTCCAATATAACAAATTATACACTTTATTCCTTCTAATTAGATTTTAGATATGAATCGCTTTTTTAATCATTTTGTATTATGTTTTTTTGTGGATATTTTATAAATTGTGTATAATGAAGACTTTAAATTTATACGTTTAAAGGAACATAGAACTACGGCACGTTGTATATAGTTGAAAAAAAAAAATTAACGAAAATTTAAATTTAACGTTAAACGGCTTTATAGGTCATAGGAGGCTTCAAAAGTTCATTTATAATACAGTATTAATTGCATATAAACTAGTTAACGAGATTTGTATTGAGGTTAAATTAATTCATTTGCAGCTGCATTACATGTGTCCAGCAAATCAATTTTCGCAGCAGTAGTACAAATTCAAAAAAGAAATTCAATACAAAAATGTATACAAAATAATATTTACGATCGAGTGATTTCTTGATTCATTAGTGTAAATTAAGTGGTATTTGTCAGAAGTTGAACAAAAATCTGCAACTGAATAAATTAATATTTTTTTCTTATTAACCTTATTTGAAAGCAAATAATCCAAAATATATCGTGCGATGCGTCGTTTGAAATGTCATCGCGGTTTGCTATCGAGCATTTGCTAATGTAAAATACATTAATTAAATGTTTTATTGTTCGAAACGATAGCTTAATCCTTTTTTGTTCAACCTTTTTGGACATTTAGGTAAAATAAGAATCTTGTTACTGTTCTGTTTTTGAATTTATCAAATTTTGTATACAAATTTTAAAATCATTGATGTTCTGTATTGAGATTGAGATCATAATATAATGGTTGAAATTATATTCTTTTTTGGTGAGCTATTATAATGAGCTAGAGCTAGCATATTAGCATAAATTAATGGCTTAATTCGACGGAAAAAATAAGGTTGAGGTGTTTCTTTCCTTCTTTACTCCAAGAAAGTGAAGGCGCAGGCTGCCCCGTTGAACTATTTAAACACACGTTGTACTAATTAATTAGTTTGCTTGTGTATAGTAGAAGGGGTTCAACAAATTAGGTTAAAAGCCTATAAATTGATGCAAAGAGCTCTGGGTGGCTGCAGGATTCTAAGTTGAATTGGTCCCGGTTTTTTATCACACGCTGACATGAAACCTGATACAGGATGTTCTTGATTTGAGGAATAACAAAAACTTTATTTGTATTAGAAAAACAAAATAATAAATATTACATAGACCATGTCTATAGGCGGTCTTTGCTGAATAGTTCGTCCTGCCTTAACTAGGAGATGCACAAATATGATTTAAAATCTATAATAAAAGTATATGGAGCGGACAATTAAATAATTTGTGTTAATCAAGAGAGATTGTAGTTTTATAAATACGGTAATTAATTAACAATTGAAATTTATAATACTCATATTTGTTGTTTTGCCTCAGACGCAAACGTGTTTTAGTCTCAACTGCATTTTATTTAAAAACATTGTAGACTAATCTGTCACACAAGCAAGCAATTTTTAGCAAGTATATCAACTTAATAAATAATTTACCAAATATAGATTAAATATCTGTTTTTCCGTTGACCTCCGCTTTTCTTTGCTTTTTATATATAAAATAACTAACCAAAATTTTTTGTGATTTATGTTAATGTCTAGTTGCTAACTGCTAGCTAACCTTTTAATAAATCAATATCTATTCCGCAGTATCGAAAATTATACATAGTTGAATACAACATGTCTGCCATAAAATACCCCCTGTACGCGACGAGAAAAAAAATCGTTAATTGCTTCCTTTCATTAGTAACTTGGTGCATTCCTCACTTTGTCCTTTTTCTGTGTCAAAATGTTATCAATGAATAAGGATTTCATTTTTACTTAAATAACCTTATCTTTGTATACTTACTGTCGAGTGAGCACGAGGCGTATACACACTTAATTATAATATTTCATTTTAATACTCGATATAAAACACTTATCACCTCGTTATCGCTTTGACAGAAATGTAGAATATGTAATGAGATATTCATAAATTATCGTAATGGCTTTCGTTTTATAATTTTGATTAGGTGTTATATTAGTAATAACTGAATGTGTATTTGCTAGCGAAGCTTAAGATACGATATCTAAGAAAACGTCGTGAAAAAAATTAGTGATGGTTTTCAGTCTGAGTTTAGGATATCGAAATGTTACAGGAACCTTGATGACTATGATACAACAATCTGGTGCACGTGAATTCGCCTGCGCAGGATTGCTATCTCGAGTGTCTTATAGACATGGCGCATACTACTAACATTAAAAATACGTTATTTAAATCACATTTGTTTTTGTCATATTTATTTCAGCTACTCTTAACACAAGAAGCGATCAAAAGTATCTATTTTCATTATGATATATTACTACCAAATGTGAATTTGAAATAAATTACCAATTTTAGGATATTATAATGTGTTCGTATGTATAATATATATTAACATAGCATCTTTATAAGCCTATGTTTTATTCTGATGAATTATAAAATTTCATTAAAATATCAATTCAATAAAAGCTTTCACGTGAAACATCCAACAAACCATATTTATAGGATTCGTGTGCATATGACTGCTGTATGAAAATTTTTGTGATTGTATTCTTTGTCACATTACGTGTATAATAATATAATGCCATATAATGAAAGTACGCATTTCAACAGCCAGAACCGCTTCATGTTTGTTTTATATCTTAAATAATGATAATCTTGTTGGTCTACCATCAAAACAGATCAAACGTCTTGACTCGATTTAGGATTAAAACCTTCTAGAATAGATGTGTGATATGAATACAATTGTTCAGGTAGAAACCTCGTCACGTATAATTCATTTTTACTTCTTTACTTTTATTATTATTAAAGTAACAAATATAATCGTACGCCATCATTTGCTCACGATAAAGGTGTGTTAAAGGTCCAAAAGGTTCAACTATATTAAACTAAGTCATAAAAATAGTCGCATATACAACATAACGAGGAATGTCAAAGGCTCATCATTCTGAAGCAGTGACTTCCGGCCACGATTAAAACCTTCGATTCACATTCACCGATTAAATAAACCAACTAGTAACCAAACATAAAGCCACTGAGGTTACTAGTTTGTCAAGAATCCGAGACGGTAAAAAAAAACCAAAACGAGTACACGAAACCCCGTGGTATACGTCAGGCGGACTAAATCAAATCGTAAATAGCCACCTTATCTGCCTAGACGCTGCGACCAATTTCCACTTATACAAAACAGTCTAATTAAGCAATAAACAAACCCACAAACACGGACTCCCAAAATATTAGGATCACGTACTAATCTCGGCGGACCATTAAGTGTCGACAGGTCGAAAGTACCACGGGATCACATAAAGATACCATCCGATAACCCTACTACTGGTACCGGACCTCACACGTACCCACCTCGGGCCATAAATACACAGGAATGGCTTCATATCGACAAAAAACTCGGCGATAAATTTGGCGCCCCAAACACGTAAATGTTCTTAATTATAGTGTAATATCCGGACTTTTTCTTATATCTAATCTGTTCACTCATATGGTTGCTCCCATGCAGCCTCTTGTGGATAATGCTCTTAATTTTATATTGATTACTAATTCGGCTTTCGATTCGATGGTTCGATATGTTTTTGAATGTTAATTATAACGGAGAGGACGGAATGCAACTTGATACTTCGGTTTATAAAGACCTAACGAATATCGATATTAATAAAACGTTAAAAGCATCGAAACTTTATTTTATGAGTGTGATGTAATTATTATACGTTCTTTTATTTCGGATAAGATTTTTGAATAAAAAAATTTAGTAAACCTATGCCCACACACAAATAAAACTAACTTAAAATACTGACGAATCCCAGGACTGTGTTTCTGTTAATTTATCAATCTTAATGTACTTTTACAAAAGTTCTGTTTTACCTCTGTAATTCTGTTTCACAATTTAATGTAAATTGTTTAACACGCTGCCAAGGTATGAAAAGACACAGTATTTTTGTATGAATTAATGTTAACATACCATACGTATAATATTATAATTAAATTGTACCAATACCACAATTACTGTTTATGTATGTCAACTAAAAATCCAATATAGAAAATATTGTATAACAATTCGCACAGAAATAATTCTATAACAAAAACTAACGCGTATGGCTCTTGCAATCATAATAGTGTTGAGGTTTATGTGTCTTTAAACCGCGCTTATTACTTAAAGAGCTATAACATTAATTATACGTATTAAATAAGACGTGTAACTGCATATCCATAATCATAATTTAATGTCTTCTAACGCAACGACCTGTAGTAACATGACTTCACTAGGAAAGGGAAGATAACTGGACAAACCACTCGTAAGCGAAGACGGCCTCGCGTCCTCTCTAGATGCATTGAGAACTAATTATTCCTATTAAATGGTCGCAATTCATTCAAATTAGCCATCGGACGACGTTGAATAAATTCGTGTTTTTGTGCGGCTGAATGACGGTGCCCCTTCCGGTGGGTGGTTGCTGTCACAACACGCAATGCGCGTCGCAGACGCACGGCACCGCATAATGAGACGTTTACTCGCATTAGCTAAAGAAATTGACAAGTGAACAATAGCGGGCTGAGAGGAAAAAGGAACGCGAAAACTGCAGAAAGAGCCGGACAGTGTCGTATCGTATTACTCGACGTAAAATATCTGGGGGAAAGGAATGAGAAACGATCGTTCAATTTAAATACGGGGAGACGACGGGAGCGTTCGCGTGCGTTCGGTAGCGTGAGAATTCGCTTTATTCGGCGACAGCGGGCCCGTTGCAGAGCCTCTATAGGACGTCGATAAATCAGGTGCACGATGTGACCGCTCAACGCTCGTATATCGGGCAGAAGAGGCCACAATGGCTGCGCGCTGACAACCAGACACTGACGCAATTGCCTGGAGTCCCCCATCTACCATGTCACACGACAGTCGAAACGCTCACCCCGCCGCGCACCCCAGACCTGTATTTATTGCGCTAAATATTTGAATTAATCAGATGAGATAAAATGCCCGTGTTCGTTTAAACATTCCGATGCGGTCGCTGTGACAACTCGATGTATTGTCCTGGTATTAAACTGATCCTCTTTGAAGAAGTCATCTGTTCTCTTTTTATAGAGCTACGCTTGGATAATTTAAGTCGTTATATTTGACAATTTATGTGGCATAAATAAGCTTAAGCGTGTGTCATAAAAATGTAATCTTAATTCAATTTTTAAGGTTGAAAATAAACGAAGATATTGTTGTCCTAATGGAAACAATTTAGTTACTTAACAGGACGTTGTTGACCTACTTATATAAAATAATAAAAAAAAATATTCGGGGCTCTGTTTATCTAAAGTCCAAAAGGCAATCAATTTAGCCAGCCAACCTATCCAGATCTATGGTATATATCTCTCATAATCAAACATTATTTGATATGTGCTTTATCCCTTAGCTTATGAAAAAGTACGCACATTTTATGAAGGCACCGTACCACAATCGTGTAGGTAGTCCAGCATACATGTTTATGATGGCGGTTTGGCCCGACACCCGATACCTCGCATCTTGGCAGGTCTAGGAGACACCAAGTCCCATGTTTCACTCTACATAACATATGGACTTGAGGTTAATACGTGCAAGAATTTCCATATATTTAGCAAAGAATAAAAACTGGAAATAACTTTAGTACTAGTTTTCGGCTATAATGGCACATTTAACCACAAAAATAACATTTTAGAATCAAGAACTTCAGTGAAATTATATATAGTACAGAAACTAGACTATCTTACCTTCCATAAAAGTTAATAATTGCCTGGAATGCAGGAGAGATACTTTATCAGATATCCAAGAGAATTACAATAAATAAATACAAGAGTTAAAGGGCAGACAAGTGTCGCTTGATGTTATATCAAATCTGAGATTCCTGGAGGGGGTGTGAACGCTCAATTTAAAGTCGCCACAGACGAGTGATCGTAATCAAAAGCGGGTTTCAGTTATCACTATCTAGCAGGAAAGGTTTGGTGTAAGGATTGAGAACAAAGCGAGGATAGAATTTTAAAATATCTCGAGAGATAAAACAAGGGACTCTAGCTATATACATAATATGTTATAGAATATATAAAAATCTTAAAACTAGGTCATATTTTTATGATTCTAAGTTTATTTTAATACCAGTTCCAAGGGCGTAGAATTGGCAATGAACGCTCTACCATTGTTATTTATTTAATATGTAGGGATTAGATGCATACTTTATCTTTGTATATAAAAAGCATTCAAGGTGATACAAAATAATTTCCCATTTTCGATCACTGAGGATTAAAAATATTAATTAATTTAGTATTGCCATATATCCACAAGTCCAATATAACCTAAATGAGAAATCGCCAAAACCCACACCTTAGAGCGCAACCTTATACAAAATTAAAATTGCAAAATCCAAGCAATTTCACTTATGGCCTGCAAGATCATCTTGGCCGCTCCGAGTCTTATCTACTCAATTTGACGTACACTGAGGTATTCGCACTCCGCTTATATCAATATAATTTATGTCGCTATTGGAATTGATTAATGTTGTAATTGGCCCTTTTAAAATACGATCATTAAAGCCCTGAAAGTTGTAACGAGTTATTAAGTGTAATTATATGTGATTCATACTGGTGGATGTGTCGGCGGCCACAAAGTTTCCCTTCACGTCAATTGACGGACAAATCAAATTTTATCTGAGAGGAAACTGGTGCGGGGTCTAAATCTCCGTTTTTGTCACTTGAATTGTGGCATCGTTAATGTTAATTAGCCACTAATTATTATCGCTTGTTGCATGCAATCGACAAATTTGTTGGTATTCGGCAGCAAACATGTTGACTTTTGATTGAATAAATTGTAAAAGGGTTGCATTGATGAGATTTAATTAATACTAAACTTAGCTGATATTAAAATATCAAATTAATTTGTTTGTTTTTAAGTGGCTGATGGACTTTTACGAGCTCAGCTAAATTCCATGTTTGTATCGCTGAGAATAAATGTTTGATTTGAATGGATGATAACTACTTAGTGAAAAAAAATACTTCAAGAAATTACCACAGTTTAATTGACAGTTTCAGTAACGAGCACAACAATTTATTCTTCATCGTTGTCTTTATAGTATTTCAGGGTTTGAGTTGATGCTGCGTCCTCGAAGACAGACATATACACAACAATGCCAAAGGTAAAATAGTGAAACAGCATCAATGGATCCATGGTATTATTGTTTTACATATTTTAAAGAACCGGAATAAAGTTGGTAATATTCCGGCTCTGAAGACATTTATTTTTAATAGAATTACATGCGATAATTCCGTTTATAATTTTACAGACAGATTATTTGACAGAAAAATGAATGTCGTTGCCGTAGGTTTTTTTTGTACTTAATACGAAAACCAAAGAGTTTTTCTTCTATTAATAATCGTATCAAATAATGTGAAGGTTCATGGTGAAGGAAATTAATATTTATGGCTATAATTTCGGAAATAACGGCACAAAATGCTGGTTCTAACATCAATGAAGCGTCATTCAATCAGTTATTTATAATAAGAAATTAAAATGTTTAAATAAATATCAAAAATTATTATCATAAATCGTGGCCAACAAAATTAAGATGAAAATCAAATCTTACAGCTTTTTCATTAGTAACTCCTGGAATGCAAATCTTGCCCTAAACAGCACAGATGTTTATTGATTAAATTAAAGTATAATTTAACAATATATACAAAAACATTGTGGCGCACGTGCCTTGATTAACTGCATGTCACCGCAGGAAGGACTTGAAGTATTTTGACGCTGCAAAAACGGCTGATATTATGGCAGCCGTTGTACCAGCAAGTGTGAATCAATTCGAATTTCGAACCATCGATTATTGATCGATTTAAAGATTCGCTGAATTATTCAAGAAGACACGAATAGCAACATTCCACGCACTCGTCTGTCGAACAAAAAGGTTTGTCGTACTCCCAAATATAATGGCTGGGCGTCGTGGGAGTGTCCCCCATTGGAGTGCATACTTCGTGACCAGAGACCCTAGAAAAACTGAACGTTTGGTGATGAGAATGTCATGTCCCTCGTTCCCGACGACATATTTGTGAGTCGAGGTCGAGTTTTGCGATAATTACAGCGCATAACGAAGCCGGATTGCGGAGAATGCTTCGCTCAGAGCTCACCGCCGGAGATTTATAATGACGGCCGAGTGTCGAGGCCCTGCTGTTCTATTGACAACGATTCGCATTCGCCTGAAAAACCTGATTGCTAGACAGTTGGTTAAAGGTTTTTAAAGAGCTGAGAGAGGCTTTTAAAGTAAATATCAAGGAAAACCAGCGTATTTATTCGACTTTAATTCGAAAATAGTTTTTATTGTTTCATCGTAAATTCTTTATGCATAATGTGAGCTTTCCAAGCAAACGAAGCTTCATAAAATTTTCTTCTGGATTTTCAAAAACCTTAATTGAAAATGCAGCAGCGAAATCTTTTCCATCTTATGAAATTCCCCAGCCGGAATCCGTTCTCTTCAGTCGAGACCAGTTTTTCCATCGCGTCTAGCGAGATATTCGGAAATTGACATTCCACTCATAACTCCTACGGCCGTATCCTTGGGGTTCAGCGAAAAATCAAAGATAAAAATACCATGAAATATCGCAGCGTAAGCGGTGTAATTACAGGTAGAATTCTGCGTCAGATTGGTGTGCACTCTCGCTTTTTTGTCGCATGTCAATTATATAAATTATTTGTGCAATAAATTTCTCTGTATCTGCGGACGGGTGGCAGCCGGGCGGAATGCACCCTGGTCGTCGAGAGGCCCAATTAGCATGGTATCGATAGGCGCGATGCTGTCAGCTATACCCCGTATCTAATCTGGACTTAATGAATCGATTGAACCCTAGGGTATAAAAAAGAGTACTAGATACTTTTAGAATCAGACTTTGACTTTTGATCTATTTAAGATTTGTCCGATTTCACTTTTAGTACAATTTACTTATATTGAAAACATTATAAAATCTATATTATTGCTTTTCGCTATTGTCAACATCAATTTTAAGCTCGAAGAGTAAAAAATAATTATTGTATTTTAAACTGTCGTTCGACGAGTTTTAAATTCACAATACTCGCGGTAATGAATGACTATTCGGTGCTCAATACTTTTTCCATTGATTTCTTCGTGCTTTAATGACAACTGCATATTCAGTACATTACAATTTACACATTATTCATGCAACTTGAATATTCATTTGGAGTCAGATGACCCGCCATTAATTGTTATGGCCACGTATACTGCTATTGAGAATTGCAAACAAGACTAAATGTTAGTCACAGAGATTATACAGTCGTGGATACGATTTTGGTTTTTATATACGGTTTTAAATATTTAAAAGTTAATTCAGCATTTATTAAAATGGACTTTTCAGCTAATTAACGTTTAAACGGCAACTGGCAGTGTTGGAGTGAGAGTATAAAAGAAATATTAATGCAATTAAGTAGGTTAGATAGTAAAAAAGATTTATTTACTAATATGGTCTTCCATACTCTTTACTTAAGTATTTATTAACAATAGGGTAAAGGAATAATATGAAGGTTTTCATGCCTTATCTGTCTCATGTGTAGCTACTTATTACTTTAAGTAATAAGTTAGTGAGCATACCCTTGGTTTGATATAGCCTTGGTTTTTATACTTGAATTTCATTTTTTAAGCTTCTTTAAGACTAAGAGCTGAACTGAACCTTCAAATTAATAAAATAGTCAAATACCAGCGGAACTAATGTACCATGTACATCGGACAATGTATTTGAATTGAACTCTTTAATTCGTGAAGCCCATTTTTATTTATGATAACGAGCGTGTGAATATTGTTATTTGGATTAGCAACTTCACATTGTAATATACAACATATAAGCATTCAGTTGAGTTCATATAAAATTTACATGTAACGCTTAATTGACAGTTATGTTAAATTTACTTTATCGTAAATCGTATAAAATATATCAGTATCATTTTATCATAAATCTGACCAAATCTTGCAATTTACAAAAAGATCAGTCTAACTGCTATTTAGTATTCTTATGTCGCATTCAATGTTGTGACGAAATGAGACTAAAGAAATGATTAAATCGTAAACATAGGATAAATAAAGTATGTTATTATGTATTTAATATTAGTTGTTATGGCTGATAATTGTGTTCCAGATACTCGAGAGACTGGATTCGTAAATGCAATCACGGCAGCGGGAGTGACTTACGCGATTACCAGAGCTTGTACAGCAGGCTCATTGCTCGAATGTTCATGTGAAAAGGTATGTAATGGACATAAAGGACATTATAAACTTGTGTATAAACTCTTGAAACATTTACATTTAAACAATGCAGGTATACCTATGTTTGTATAAATCTGCTTACACAGTATTTTTCATAGGAAGTGCCAAAGCCACGCCGTGGTCGCATAGCAACCATACCCCTTCCCCCTGCGCCCGCGCAGACAGATAGGTGGCAATGGGGAGGTTGCAGCGACAATGTCCGCTTTGGATTACAGAAGTCCAGAGAATTTATGGATAGCCGATATAGGAAGAAAAGTGACATTAAAACATTGATCAAACTGCATAATCACAACGCTGGGAGGTTGGTTAGTAAGCATTTAATTAAATTTTAATGTTAGTATAATCATTTAATTTTCTCCTTAAGGGTGACTAGATTATTTATGTTCGTGCTATTTTCCCGTTCTTCAGTTTTACTTAATCCTTTCCTGTTAAAACTCATATCAAAAAAAATTCGCGTAAGAGAAAAATCTCTTTCAATACTAATTTTATTATTACCTTACGTATGTTAAAAACAAAACCATTAATAATGAAATCATAAGACATACGTTCTTTCTTTCTCTAAATTCTCGTGTCAAAGTTTTCGTTCCCATACTCTTCCGAAACAGCTTGACCGATTCTCATGAAACTTTGTGAGCGTATTTAGTGGGTATGAGAATCGGTTAACATCTATTTTTTATCCCCCTAAATGTTAAGGGTGGTCCACCTAAATTTATAACTTTTTTGTAAAATTGATATCTTTTAGTTTCCTATGATACAGCATACAAAAATACATACAACGCTTTTTACTCCTCTACTGAGAGGACCCCTATTTTTTTATTTACTAATATGATTTTATTGAAATAAAAAAAAATAAAAAAAAATCACATGTATGGCAACACAACGTTTACCGGATCAGCCAAATATATATAACATATATAAATTTACGTCTCGTTCTCTGTCTAGGCCATCAAATCGAACATGAGAGTGGAATGCAAGTGTCATGGACTTTCCGGTTCGTGTACACTGAGGACCTGCTGGTTGAGGATGCCCACTTTCAGAGAAATTGGCGATCGACTTAGGGATAAATTTGAAGGAGCTGCAAAGGTTTCAAAACTTGAAGCTATATAATCTTGTATACCTAATCGTAATAAAATTAATTTAAAAAACATGTAAAATAATTTTTAATTACAGGTGATAGGCAGCAATGACGGCGACAGCTTTATGCCAGAGAGCTCAAACATTAAGAAACCTGGTAAAAAAGATATAATATATGCTGAAGAATCACCAGACTTTTGTTCGCCAAATATGAAGACTGGATCTCTCGGCACCATGGGACGACAATGTAATATTAGTTCAGCAGGGACAGACAGTTGCGACCAGCTCTGTTGTCGGCGAGGTTATATTGAAAGCACGATTAGAGAGACTGAAAATTGTAACTGTCAATTTAAATGGTGTTGCGAAGTTATATGTGAAACGTGTTACGTAAAACGTAACATACAAACATGCTTATAATGTGATAGATAATTAATGTATTAAAAGATGTATTAAATAAATAATTTTAATTCGTAGAATATAGTTTTATTTAAATTTTGAACACTTAAAGATTTTCTCCGGTAGCAAAATCAGATAAGTCCAAAAGGCTTTGACCTGTATTATTTTTCTTCGCTTTTAAGATGGTTTTACTTGTTTCACTAACAGCGGCAGTTACACTTCCCACATCTTCATTTTTGCTTAATGATTGGTTATCAGTTATGTCATCTTCTTCCTTCAAATTATCGTCTCTTGCATTGTCTTCTATTACTTTTTCTACGTCTGTTTCAACATCTTCTTTCTCTAGATTCTCATGTTCTTCTACTTCTTCTTCATCATCGTCGGTTTTATCTATGATAGTTTGTTGTGGAGTTACATTTATATTCGTATTATTAATATTTTTTAAATTTCCATTCGGTTTAGCATCCTCTATAGCTTTTTCTGGCAATCCTAAATATTTCTTAGGTTTATTTCTTGGCTTCCCTTTAGTTTGTTTATTTTCACGGTAATTACTGAAGTTAGATCCCGGATAAAACATTTTGCTACATTCAGGAAGCTGAAACACGGCTCTCTTTTTTGAAATAAAATTATATAACATTCTAATTTTCTTAATGTCAATAGTACTAAAAATAGTTTTAAAGCCAATTTCTAGTGTAGACACACTGTCATCCTGTAAAAAATATTTTTTAAATGGATTGTTGTTCTTAAAAATATAACATTATAATTTATCTCTAAGTGAAATATACGTTTGTTTTTTTCTTATACTTATTAAGGAAAATGACATTTGTTAAAACCGTAGGCAATTTACCTCTAAATAAAATAAGTTATAACATAAAGTTGATGTTATGAATGTCAGAATACCTCTGATGTGATAGTAGCTCCGCCGTTTGCAGTAAATTTGTGAGAATCGTAATGTCCAGCACTTTTATAATCATATTCAAGGTCATGAAACAACCATTCATCATCTTTCAATTTATTGAAAAAATATCTTTTGTCTGAAAGTAAATTAGGTGAAATTGTTATTCCCAAGTTATTTCGATAAATAAGAGTCTTTGTTCAAGATAAATAGGTTCATGTATTACCAGGCATAATATTGTCCATTCTAATTTGAATAAAATCATCACGGTCGGGTGAGTTGTGTTGAGGAGGAACACCAACAAGGATCAAGATAATCTGAATAAATCCGTAGTTGGTGATGCAGTCGTAGCCAAGAAGTATTTTCTATAAATACCAATAAAATGTTCTCACCTATTCGCATATCCTTTCTGATAATTTATGGAATAAAAAAAGATATTAAAGGCCAATACTATGAAATTGTTTAATAACTAAGGAAAATATTATAAAGTTAGTTTTTAACAAAAAAGAGAATGAGTTTTTTTTTTATATATACTACTAGTGATAACCTGAACTCCTTCATTAGTTATTTTCCAAAAAGACTGATCAGCACATCTCAGTAAACCTTGCCGATTTATGAAAAACACCCATCTGCTGTCATCTGTAGGAGGACGTGGCAGCTCCAGGAACTGAAGGCCAGTCATACGGCTAGTATGATCCAGGAAAACACGAATTTTATCTCTTAAAACTTTATCTGTAAATAGGTAAATATCCAGTATGCTACTCCAATAAGCAGCACCACAGAGTTACAAATTTATTAAAAAAATGTTTGCAACTTTTGAAGCTTAAAATAATTGTTGAAGCTTGGAAGCCTAATTTTTGTGGCAAATTTTCTCACATGCAAATATACTGATTTAAAAAAATTGTGCCTGCTCATTTGACAATTGCAACACCAGGAGAAAATCTTAAAATACATCATCATAATACATACCAAATGAAAAATCGTCAATGTGATAGGGTATTATGCCGTTAGGCCAAATATGAAATTTTTTGATTTCCCGTTCGTCCAAATCAAAGCCCGGTTCCTCCTTATCATCAGGTGGAGATTCTGATTCTGTTTTTTTATGACTTAACATTGTTATAGCTCCATTAACTGCTGTATCTAGAAACATTTTACCCCCTTAGTGATAGTATTTTGGTAAGAAGCTTTCTCAGCGAGTTAATATTACTTCAGATACTGTAAGCGTAGGAGATCTAATAGTATAAATGTGTCCGAATTTAATTGACTCATTACTAAATACATTACTGACCTTTTAAGTATGTGTAATAAAGTCCAAACAAAATTAATCTTAAAACTGTGTAACGCATTCTAACAGCAACACGCGCATTTTCCAATCTTACCAATGTTACACAATGTTACTATAAAATAAACTCATAAACTCATATCGAAGTTGAGTATAATACAAAATGAAATAAAATTCAAATTGATGTTACAATAAAACCTTGTGCTGTGACCAAAAATTACCTTTTTAACACCCCTAGAATTTCTTGCAGAATCCTCAGTCACCAAAAGAATATATATTATATTATAAACTTTAATTATTCGACAATGTCATATATATTGTCGAATATTAACAACTAAACAACAGTATATAAAAAAAAATCTTCTACCCCTTTCATATCTTACTGAAATATGCCGCCGTCCACTGATAGAAGTAGCCAATCTTCATATGTCCTGTATATTCCCGATTGTTCCCGACAGCAGATTAAATTATATTAGGTTGGCGTGCGAATTCCCGCTTGTTGCAAAATAGAGACCCTCTTGCAGCACTACAACAACTTGAGCCGCTTCTTTCGAAAAAGTATCCATTTGGCAGATATTTAGATTTGGGAGATGGTGTAGTGGATTCAGAATGGCGCACTGTTTCCGGGAGCTTTTGTGCAGCAATATGAGACCAACGTGAGTGTTATTTTAGCAACTACCAGTGGTAATGATATAATTAATTATAAACATGACTAATTATATACGACCTTTTTTTGTTGTGCATTAGTTGATTTAGCTGCACGCAAGTTTAAAACAATTACTTAGGCATTGCATTTTAAAGATAGAGTCCTCTTTGTGCGAAAAATTATTCACGCTCATTCAGAATCAGCGAAGCCATCCGTATCACTTATGACAGATTTCTTAGTTCATAAACATAAATTTTCCTGAGCTCGATACTCGTGAGAATACGCTTGAGGCACAACCGACCACCAACGCACAGTTTTCACTTTCGACAAGCGTCTACACTGTAATAAGGACTTTATTGTATTGTGATTTAGATTATTTTCGCGCCGCCTGAGAATGCTCTATTTGAAATATAGCTGTTTCAGAAAATTACATGCTATCAAATGCCCTATGTTTGTGTTTGCAATAAAATGAAATTGTTGTTATGAGTTATGACATGTGAATGCACTGTTTTTGATATCTTCATGGATTATCCCATCCCATTTAAAGTATCGCCAAGTAGTTCTTGTGCTGGAAGAACTTATGCAAGCAACCGTCCTTACAGTATTTTAGCTTCCGCATCAACTACTCCAAATCTTCGCTTTTCAAATTTCTTATTTTTTTCTTGTACGAAATACTTTTTGTATTCCCATTTTAAATGTTGTAAATGGCCTGAATAAATTCGAGAAAGCGGTTTTATTCGCTATTGAAAGTACATCACTAATTTTAAATAATAGTAATTATCTTTCTCCAAAGAACGAAATAAATATGTATTATAATAAGAGTCAAAACAAGCGGTACACGAAATCCACACAAATAGTTATTTTAATACCGAAGACGGCAAATAATGGGATGTTTGGTATGAGTCTTGTACAGTTCATGACCACGATATCTTTATGTCAGGAAGAATATTGAAGTTATATTTATTGTACCAACATTATATTAATGGTTTGATATTTCTTATATTTTGTATGAGCGAATTTTAGAAGTAATTGTCTCTAAGATGTACACTGTATCTAGGCTGTTAGATATGTGCATAGTGATCATGCTAGCGGCAATACTCTGCAATAAATATAATATAAAGAAAAACACTTTATTTACGTTTATTAAGTTATGTATTTTGACAAAATTTAAATATATTTTACAATATTTTAAATGTTTCCGACGTTTCGCGTACTTTACAGTGTCTACCGTGACCACACACACTGTTAAGTATACGAAACGTCGGAAAAAATAAAAATAATGTAAAATATATTTAAATTTTGTCAAAATACACATCTTAATCCGTTAATAAAGTGTTTTTCTTTATATAAGTAATAGATTTGTCAATATAATATAAATTAAATAAAAAAAACAGTTTCTTTGATCAATTTTGTATTTTCTGTAACAACTAATGAATATTTTAATCATAAATAGTTATTTACATAATTAAATGGGTCAATTCGTACACGTAATCATTTAAATCATTATAAAGACCTGAGATTCAGATAGGTTAAGCTGATTTGAACACACTAATAATTACAAAATAAAAATACTAAATTCACATAAATAACTTAATAATAGGGTAAAATATTATTTACATGCACTTAAAATAACATCTGTTAGCTGTCATTGGTCTGTCAAAAATCGACCAATCATAAGCCGAGAATGATTTGTATAAGTTTAAAATACAGTTATCACATTCAGTTCTATAACTAGGATTAAAAACGAATGTAGCTAAAATGAGTTCAGTCTTGTGACATATATCGTAACTGAAAGCATATTGAAACAAACGAATAGTAATAAATACCTAAATTGAATTTCAGCTAAATTTATTAACCTAGTAATACAATACAATTATCACATATATCATTCACGATTATGACGTAACAACAAACTGTTTTCCTATCAAGTCATACGAATTATGAATACTTCAACCGAGATAGTTCGTAGCTGTTAAAAGCCTTTCCTAATCAACAGTTTGTTAACTGACAGTTTGTCAAATGTCATCGGTCTATCTAATGACCAATAATGTGCCGTCATTGTCAAGTCACAATTTGACAGGCCGATACGCAAACCTGACATGCAGTTTCAGGATTGGAGAATCATGCTTTAATAAATAATGAACAACCAACTGAGAATTTAAAAATCTATAACTGTATCAACGCGTTATCTTTGTCGCACGCAAACGATATATACTTATATACAATATAATACTGATTATTTAATTCGTTTAATATTTAATTAAAATTCTCGGGAGCGTTTATCTCGTAATGTTGGACACTTTTACGATGGTGCTACTTATTCAGTGATAAGGTGGCCTCGCTTTTGAACACCCAAGAAGCTACTTTATGCTAATGCACTTAAGTCGCAATCTCGAATAAATAAATCCACAATTAATATAAAATTGTAATTACAAGATAATTTCGCTTTAAAACGGTTTACGTGATATACAGAATTGGAGAATATGGTTAGAAATGTTGTACTAAAGTATAACATAACGTTATGAATAAATTAAAAACTTTGAAATGATATTAGGTAATACCATTTAAAGTAGTCTTAAATTAATTCGAAATAACATAAGAAATAATACAAATAAATACGTTACGCTCACCATGTTAGGACACCAATAAGTCCAGTCCGAGCTTTGTGAACAGATGACGAAAATGAATTATATAAATCGCACTAAACTGGTCTCATTAGTCTCTGAACGTCAGTGTAAAAATACTAGATCACAATTTATGCATTTGTAGAATTTTACGCCGGATAAATTATTCCGTTGGAATTAACAGTTGTTGTATTTACATAAGTCAAACGATAACGATCAGTCTCTTTAAGTCCACTAGTCACTGGAGGCACTAAGTGTTTCTACATGACTCGCGATTAGCGCACCTATAAACATGTGTGTACCACTTTTTCCGTGCGACACAATTTGCATTTCACTTCACAACACCAATGGAAAGTACAATTGCACCGTTCCACCACAAACATAGTTTCGGTCCGGTAGCCGCGGCCGCAGCACATGAGGTCGCAGCCGTCGACCCCGATGCTCGTGTCATTACAAGTGCGCCCGTGGGTACCAGGGATGCCCAGCCGGGGATTCTTTTCGCAGAAACCTGGTGACGATTCCAAGTACACGAGGTCTTTGACTCCCGGTGATTTATGATCGGGGTTGTGCGGTCGCAATTGGAATCTGTATCGATCCCGGCGAGGAACGCGGTGTGGGGCTGCGTCGTTCCGCTGCACCGGTGTTTCAAGGTCCGTGTTAGACACCATCACTCGCGATGCCCCGTCGAAGCGGTCTTTCAACGAGTCACCGACTGAACGGAAACTAGGCAGTCTCATCCAGCACGTCTTCACTGTGCAAGAGCCTGACATCCCGTGGCATTTGCATTCCTGCCGCATCTCCGTTTGCACATGCTGTGGGAAAACAATAATGTCAAAATAAATGGTTACAAACAAAAAAAGATCTATTCGAACATCATCAATTCGTTCGATAAGCGGCAATGGTGATCGATGATCCTAAAAGCTCACTTCATCGATCGAATCGTACGATCGAGCAAATTGTTACAAATCGAAAGAAGGTGGGCCGATCGTCACAACGCGTGGACAGATCATAAATCATATTCTAGGGACATTCATCATTCTTAGAATGTAGATAAATGACGCGAGGATGGAGACAGCAAATATTTTCCTATCTCATAGCGCACGCTCCGGAACAACGCTAGCTAGTTCTTTGTTGCTTTCACATGAAGATAAATATAGCATATGCATTTAAGTGTTAAATATTTACAGGAATGTGGTTTATATTCATCAGGTGACCATTGTTGACAGGAATTAGATGGTAATGATTCTTTAGGTAGCTCGAGGCGCCTGTCCCTTGATGTCTTAGTTAGGAATGGACTATATGCAAATGTAGGTGTAATGTGGGAGGGGGCAACTCAAGCGCAACGAATGGGTGCGTTGCGTTTTCGCCGCAATGGACTGGCTTGCGCATAATTATATGTGACATGTCATATCGAGTGGCTGACGAATGATTGTATGGCCGAACCACTTGAGAACTCCAAAATATAAGTGCGAAGTTATGTGATTACTCACCATTCTCCCAGCCTCGTTATTATGTAGATTCATTTTCTCTCTTAATGTTTTCCCTCTCTCGCCGGTGTCTACGAATTCTCTGCTAAACTTAAAGCCATAGCCAATGTTATCACTGCATCCTCCCCATTTCCAGACGCGAACGTTGGCAGCAGCAGCAGCTCTCGAGCGGTGTGGGGCGCGATCGACGTGGGAATAATCGCAGGTGCATGATTCTATGGAACCTTCGGCACAGGCTCGTGATACTGCGTGCGTCACACCTGCACTGGTGATCGCGTAAATGAACGCTGTTTCTCGGCAACCTGCAAATTTCAACCTTTGTATTCCACGTGTAATTAAAAACAATTCTTAGTCGCAACTTTAAACGTTTTAAAAACGTATAATTCGCTACCTACCTGAGAAGTTAGATAGCGATTTTATGCCGTGATATAATTTTTTAAACAAATAATCATTTTAAAATATTTCATATACATGTTTGGAATTTTATAATTAATTCATCCCACAACGGAGGGTCCCATATTTTAATCAAACTTTATTATCGCTCGAGGTGAAGGAACAAAAAATCATCACATTAATATGTTTGGTATTAAATATTCGGATGCGTAATCAAATTGCAGTGGGTCAGACCCCAAAAGTCTCATAATTGACATTTCGTAAAATATTCATTTATCGTTTAAAGTAGGTTTTTCAATTATAACAACTATATGTTGGTATATAATCACGTCTTCAGCTTGCAGTACGTATAGATGTGTTAGTAATGACTGTAGACGTTCATGAAAGAAACTGTTTTATCCGTGATCAATAAATAATTATGACATTACTACACAACCCGATAGATTCATCTCATAAATCGATATCTCAAATCGAACTATAAATAATTAATGGCTCAGCATTAGAATCAAATACCCATAAAATACAATTAAAGAAAGAGTATCGACGGTAGAAAATAAAAGTCCGTACCTACCCGGCGGATTATAAATTTGATCATTACAATCGATTCTGGCGCGTATCGAATCTCGAATATCGATATTACTCAATCGATTAATATAGACAAAACATTTTAATCGAATCGCTTAAACAAAACAATTTAATGATCATAATGACATTAGCATAAATTATGTATAGGTTAAAGAACTTACATCATGTGAAGTTTGAATAACGATTAATAAATATTTAATTAAAAAATAATTATATTCTTGTTACAAGTAGGATGATAACATTTTTGTTGACACCAATTAAGCTCTGCAATAAACTATAAAACGACATAAATTCTCGTATTTTACTTGAATACCTTTAATGTATACTACAATAAATAAATGTGTGTTAAAATATTTACTTAAAAATGCCTGATTTTATTTGCAATCAAGATTGCAACGAGATGATTTTAAAAGCCACTAAACTGTGAGCGAATTAAGCCTCCAACTGCGCAAGCGTCGAAATAATATTTTAGCATTTTTATTGTTAAAGGATGTGTATTAAAAACCAATTGCATTCCTTTTCATCAATAAAATTCTTATCATGTTTTTGGTGCAAATATATTGTTTCAAGAATTATGAATTAGATCCAAAATATACCATTAAATTTTCAGCTAACAAATAACCAATTTGTATATATTACTTTAATTTAACTAATTAAGGAAGGAAAATATATTTATCTTTCGATGATGATTTAATTTATATCTTTGAAACTGAGTACTAGTGGTATATATTAAATATGCAGGCGAAATCATGGAAACAACAATAATAAAATCTAGAAGAGTGACTGTTAGCAGTATTCATATAATTATAATATTATTATAAGCGTTCATTGATGAAGCGATTAAAATACTCGATAATCAACCGATACTTATGCGACTATATATTTCTGATGCTAAATTGATAACTTCTCTGGGTGGGCCTCCGACCAACTTATATATACAGGCTTAAACCCTTGCGGTCTCAAACATATGACCCTCTTAAGTACGATTTTCCTATAGCAACATCGTTGACTGTGCAAGGATAAGCGCGATTTAATACAAACGATTTATTTCCAAGTGATTAGGCGATCGTGGCGCATACAACCAATGCTATAAAGGATACGTATTTCTCGTTATTTATAATATTATGTGGAACGATCGTTATTAAGGGCTCAATAAGCAAATGGAATCATTTTTTTATTGAGTTGTCATCGTACATCGATATAAATTACGACCTGAATGCAACGGAGGTGTCTTTTTTTGTTTTCATTTGGAACAGAAACGCATTTTATCAATTTTTATTCAGCAATTACTTGAGTTGTTGGAGTTGGAATTTTAATGTCAATTTCGCCATCACAGAATGTCAATATTTGAAGAAGGGTTTCCTTTAATATTTTAAAAGACTACTAAATTTGTCCGTATCTTATCGAGATTTTGTGGAGAGTTTTTATAACGATTTTGATTGTTTTAATGGTTTAATGCTTCAGAGTGGACGGCAAATGTGTTAAAAAAATCGTTGTCTGAGCAGAGGTTGACTATGCAAACGATAAACACACGGGTACGCGTATAAGTCAGTGTCGGAGGTCCGACGACGGGGCGCCTCCACCAGGTGGCCCACCACGTGGTACTACATGTCTCCAACACATCTGCCACAGCTGTCCACCCGCTGAGATTTTTATTCGCTACTCTCACTTATACATAACGGGATATAGGAACCGGAATATTCTAATTACCTATTCCTAAGATGATTCACTACCTCGTCTGACAACTCGACTCTTTGTCTAAACGCGAATTATTTATTAAACTATAAATAATTCAATTTATATCGCTGGCGTCCCATCGATATCTCAAGACAACAAAGCGGATTGTCGCATTACAAATAAATCGCGACGTAGAAAAATTATGACAGATGTAATAAGGCTCTGTTCGAAGGAACGCATTTGTCACGGCATTATACAGATGTAAATTCATTCGAGTCTTAATTAACCACCCAAACAACCATAATCTGACATCGTAACTGCTAATACAAATAAAGATTAGTCATGTCGTATAATCGATTCGGCTATTCCAAATATCCACCCCGCATTTACTAGCCTCACTAGACGCAACCAAATAAGAAAAAAGCAGTAATGCGAATCTATAAAAGTAAATTATTATTATAACTGATAATAAAGTGTTGTCTGTTGATTATCTGCACGGATAATAAATATTACTGATGGCGGTTTACATCGGACGATAATGCGTCCCCGGGATTGACAGTTAATGCGAGGCGTTCAGGATTTATAAAAGTCAAAAATCGTAAATCCACCAGAGCGAGAGCGCTAAATAAAACTTAATCACTGTTGACATCTTGATGAACACCTGGACTAACCAAACAGGCCATTAAATAATTCGAAATTAATGTACTAATTAAATATATTCCGTCACATTAAGCCATCACGATGAAGTGTTTCATGAAAAGATTAATTTGAAGAATTGACTTATGACGGTTCGCGCGTCGCACCTCTCGTAAGTTATTATTTATTGCGAGTGGCATTATTCAAATTTGATGAGCCGTAATTACTCAAAACATCCATAAATCACTGCGTTTTATAATACGATGTTTTGTCGGTTTAGAAATCGTTCTATCTCAGAAGGGCAATGAAGTCATTCATTTGTGTCTTTTTTCTTTTACGAACACATTATGCCACTATTTTATTGCATTATAAGCTACTATATTATTAGGTTTCTGTTTTAAGGAGCTCGAATCATCTTGGATATTATTTGTTCTTTTGTACACAAAATCGTTTTTAAATTTAAATAGCGTGACTTTCGTCCCCAATTTTGAGGAATAGAATCAATGGTGTAATAAATAGCAATAATTCATTTTCGTTCTGCTATCTGAAGGTGATTATTTCTAGACAACAGCTCACCGGAGGCATCTCGGTGACAATTCAGAACTCGAGGTCGGTAATATATCACTCATTGTGAGTGACACAAAGCTGTAAACGCTACCACTCGCTACCAGTCCACTCCTGGCCATTCACACAACGAACAAAGACATTTGTTTTCAAACTATAGAAAAAGCACCGAAAATAATTTGATTTCAATCATAAATCAGAGAACTGCTCCTAATAAGAGAGCGGATATACAAGCTGATCGATAATTACAATAATTTTAAATATATTTTGTGGATTGGACGCATACGATATGAGCTCGACATTAAGCTGATCGTAATATTGAAAACAATACAAAACACAAAACCCAAAACGCTTATCTAATTGAGCATTAAATATTTCGTCGGGGGAATTTTATATCCGTTTTATTTTCGGTTAAGATGGTTTTATACGTTTTATCCGCCCACGGTGATGGAATCTTCGTCTCGAGGCATACACATGAAACCTTCAAAACAGGAAATATTTGGAAAGGTCGTTTTATTGGCCGAGTTACCTGCTATTAGGAGCCTCGATAGGTGTAAACGTGGCTTCCGTAGAGCGTGTACGATTACAGTCGCATCGCTAAACCACGCCGCAGGAGGCCACGCCGCGGGGTCCCGGACCTATATATTTTTCTATTCTCGGGTCAACAATGACCCGTCGTATAAAAGACTATTGTACCGTTGTCATCATTTGTGTTAATACGATCCTTGAGGTTTACACCACAAAGAGATGAAGATGTCGCGTCAACTCATCAATGGCGTGTCGACATGTATATTAGTAATCATTCGTGCTCCATCTGGGGGGCCTTTGTCCGACCCAACTGTAATTATAACAGTGAGACCCTATTCAGAAATCGAGTTGTAGCAATTCGTGTCGAATATTTACGATTGTTTTATGGCTAGCGTTGTGTGCTCCCGCCGCGATCAGCTGCGTTTTTTATGGATAATTTTTAAATTAATGTAATTGCAATGAATTAAAAAGTTTATCGCGAGATATTTGCGGCTTCCCATACCTGATCCTCGGCGCCCGCCCTGGTTGCTTTTAATAAAGTAATATGCTCTAAATGCACACGCATATAACATAAATTTTGTACCAGCTCTTGCTCTTTTTATAGAATCAAATTATCATGACGGCGGTGGTCCGCATACTTTGCTTTATCTTGTTTTCATTTAGAAAAATATTCTTATCTTTAATTTTAATTTTGTTTTAATATAAAAGTTTGTTTATTGATATGATAAAATGCTATTCTCCGATTTATAATTGTTAGATGTACTCAATTCGTCTGGTTCCGCTAATAAAAAGCTATCTGACTGAGTAATTGTTGGTCTCGTTTAATGAATCTTATCGCCTTAATTGGTTCTGTCTCAGCAATTTACATTATTCTACTTACATAAATAAGATGGTACTAATCGCTTTGGGACCAAAATTATTCTTTTTGATTTACCTGTACATTCACGCTATAACTGGTATATTCTTGCCTCTGGCTACCAACTAAACTAGTTTTTTTTCAATGAATATAATATTAATGTTATGTAAACATATATAAATCAGGTATTTGTAACCAATAATATTTTCAATGACCATTAAAATATTTTGTAGACATGTTTAAAATTAAACTATTATATACAAGACATTAATATGCATATTTTGTAAATATAGGATTAAATTAATAATTTATTTAGTTCAAAGTCTAGAGCAAAAGGCAATCATCTGTTTAGTATCGCCAACAATATACACTTTATCTTTGATTCCAGAAAGCTTTTAGCGTGGCCACAGACGACCTGTCTCGACCGCTGGACTGTTTTCAAAGTGCAAGTTAATAGAAACAATATCATCCAGAAAGCGTGTGTGCATTTCATTAACAGAAGTAAAAGGGTCAATAACCGTAGCTCTCCCAGATTTCTTAGACCAAACCCGATATCGTCCCGTATTCGAAATGAGATCGAATTAGACCGAGATACGGGAGCGAATGCTCTTAATTTTGTAGATAACCCCCTTAATGCGGCCTGACTCCGATCTATCTGAGAAATGCTTTTTTGTTAAATGCATTTCCGATCCATTTCTAAAACGTTACGTTCATTCAACTTTTGTTTGTTTTGGTTTTAAATAGCATTAGATTCGGCAGATAAAAAACTAAGAATCAGATTGGATTTATAATACTCGCTGTTTTTTTGCTATAAGCTAATAATGCTTGTTCAGACCAGATGTTCGCAGTTCGCAGGCTTATAATAAGGCGTATCGCGTACAAAGCATCGAAATCGGACACCGGAGATAGGGCAGTTCTGATTCAAGCTACAAAATAACTCTTGCGTTTATCATGAAGCTGGATGAACACTTTAGCCCTTATTACTATACAAATAAAGCTTTCGCTTCACGACTGTGATTAAACAAGTTTACCTTGTTAACATTTTAATTTTCGTAAGTGCACCTTTTATGAATTTAATCTCGCCTTTTTATTATTACGTGCCCATTACAACATTATCCATATAAAAATAAGACGTACATACATACACTGGTAAATTATTGAGTCTGTGATATAGTGAGTGTCCAATGAATTTAGTAGCATAACCGGTATTTTTATGGTAATGGATATTTGCTGATTTGAATCTATAGATGAAATCTCCTCTAGTCTAATTGAAAAACTGTTAAATTATACGAATAGTTAGTTACAGTTACATAAATAGTTCGTAGTGAATTGGTAGTCTAGTATCGTTTTAAATGAAACCGAGGGCACAATAAAAAAGGATTTCGAACGGCATTTAGGACGTCACATGCTCATGTAATTGATCCAGGATGTTTTATCTTGATGAGTCTTTTATATGTGCCACCGATGCGCTACCCTCCGGACGAATGCTGATAATATCTTTTTAAAAGGGTTGCCAAGTGAAGATATCACTTAATTTGTAGCCACTCTTTGTAAGTAGGATTAGTTAAGTATTTTTGTTAATCTTTTTTAACAAATTCTGCATTGAAAGATTTGATCACGTTTTTTAAGAATTTCATTTGAAGCCCCTTGTTACTTTGTATACTCTTATCGTTTTACGTTATTTTAAGTGTTTTGTTTCTTTTGTTAAAGCAAAACTGAGACAAACGAATTACGCGTGTTCATTCGCTATTTATGTTTCTTTGTTCGGTTTTTATTTAATATTGGCAAAGGATAATCGGGGTTCGGACATTAACTTGTCAGTCTTTATCAGAATTTATACCTAATTAAGTCCATAATAAACAATTTATGTAACAAAATTTTATGTTTATTAAAGCAGTCTGCACTGACTGCAGTAGGTAGACAAAGTTTGGTCACTGTGTCATTATGTAAATCGATGACTTTTTTATATGTGCATTTTGAATGTTTTATGATATCGAGCGTAGTATTTGTCAGACTCGTTTCTTTTTATAATTGACCATTACATCTTGATTTGGAGTTACTAAAAGTGTTTTGTAAAAAAATTTTAAATAGAAAATAGAATATATATTAGTCAAGAACATTCATATATATTAATAGTGTAGAGTATACGGAATCAAAGCACGAAACTATAAAGTCTATAATCATTCTTACCTCTGTCTACAATTTTGCCGAATAGATTCTTCCCTCTCAGGAAGTTTCTGGTAGAACAGTTCCATCTTCTGTACTTGAATTGATGTTGGCATTCAGCTACCGCCATATTTGCTCCTTTAGCAACTGCTGCTAAAACCCCAGGGTTTTCTCTTGCTAATCTTCTTTGTTTTCGCCTGAGCGTCGCGTGTACAGCTGGATCCATATAAAGGACTCCGGGTGATAGAGGTGAGAGATTGTTTGGTTCTCCTGCTTTAGCTATGCCCCTAGAACAAACGAAACTCTAATCAATTTCTAAAGTATTCATATAAACTATAATTAAAGGATTTTCTTGGTCTGGTAGTCACAAAATCCTATATGCGTAGGATGTATACCTTTACCCAGCTTAGTTTAAAAAACGAATCCTTTGCGTTTTCTATTATTGTTATCTGTGATAGTAGCAGGTAGTTAACAGTAGATCGTCCGTGATCACGTGAGACAATGCAAAAACTATTTTTAATAAAACCAACAAAACGCCACTTAAGGCAATGGGTGCACAAAATGAAATGCTCATTTCCAAGACAACAAACAATTGACGACCGAACTATCAATCCGCAGACGTTTAGACAAATATTTGCGTCGCGCATTAATCTTCAAGGGCTGAGGCAAACATCCACATCTCGAGCACATCAGTTCAACGTGTTGACTCTGCATTGCCCCGACTCACTTCATATGTATACATGCGAAACATTTCAAATAGAATCCGACTTGCCACCCACGCTCAACCTCTTAAACTATACACGCAATACACATTACCCGTTACATATCTAGGTCTGTATGTATTGAGCATTATATAATGAAGGTTTATCTAAAAACGTAGAAACTCGGATATCTCTGTGCTCCATTATTTACTTTTCTTTGTAGTCGAGTGTTGCGTAAATACGGATGGTTTCTTGGACTATCTCCTTTGAGAATTTGTTGACGGACGGACCGCGCGGTTCTAGATCTATGCATTCATTTTTATTAAATAAAATGAAGTTGTCATATAACAAATCTAAATGCGAATCACTCAACGAAACAAATGAATGATTAAAAAATGTTTTTTTTTTATTTATATTAAATTAAATATAATAATAATTTTAGTTCAAAATTTTTAAGTAATGTTAAATTCACTGCATTAAAAAAGCCAATGAATAACTAACTCATATATTCAATGTCTTATACCCAATATAATTAAATTATTTTTTTCAAAACTGATGTAACCCACAGCTTATATTACCCATTCATTTGATGTTTGACCTCAAAACCAAAGAAACTATGAGAACACTCTGAGTCGTTATTGACATAACTAAAACAAAGTATATTTGTCTGTCCGTGCGTAAAGTCCTTTACACTTGTCACTTTGGTAGGAAATCAAATAAAACAGATGAAATCCTCTGGAAAAAATCGTGAATACCTTTCACGAGCAAACTCAATGTTTGTACAGAGATAAAGACTGTGTGAATGTGTCAAAATAATAAATATTTACTTAAGTTCTGGTCGTTTGGATAATTAAAGTTTCTCTTGAATTATTTTCTGTTATAGCTGTATTAATTACTTAAGATATGTTTCAATTTGAGCGGTGAACGGACTGACCGAATTTGATTAACAAGTTTTTTAGCTTTCTACTAAAATAAATGTTAAAGAGATAATTTATTAGATAAATTAATTGAAGAACGTGGGAGTGGGTACTTGTGATTGGGACCAACACTAAGCTTTTTCTAAATTAAGAGGTCTAAGATTAATTAATTGAAAACATTTTTTTTTCTTTTGAAACGCATGGTTTTTGGGTCAAGCAGATAAGCTAAAATGCTTTTTTATATACTTTAGCCATCTTTAATATGATGTTAATTATACTAAGCTATACCTACTTGTACAAAAATCATAATAGCAAAGGCTGCGTCTCGACGTCTGTTAGCAAATCAAGACACGTTGGCTGAATACAAATCACGCTTTTCTTATATAATTTGTTACCGTGTTAGGCGTCAAAACATCCAGTCGCCAAATTTATAACGACCTGTCACCAGCCTGATATGATTCATGAACATTAAAAGTGTTTTCATTAAAAGAGATCATTATAAAATGGTTACGATTAATATAACTTTGAGCAAATGTTCAATGTAATATTATACATTGTACGTGTGACTATTAATAATAGGTATTTGATGTTGAATGAATTATTTTTATATATTTTAAAGAATTATTATGTTTTTAATAAATAGTTATTCACTTAAATTCCACGTCACACCTCAAATTCGAAACTCAAAACATGTACTTTTAGAGGACTTGTACGAGATACCTACTAAAAAATAATTAAGTTTGTTTGATGAGACAAGCAACACGAGCCACTGTTTGTTAATAGTGACATAGTGATAAATGATAAGTTATTCTGTGTGAAAACACAGAATTAAGAATATAGAACTTACATATTATATTTCTCAATAAGCGATCTTTTTTTATTTAATATAAACAAAGCACGTTCCCTTTTACTTCATAGGGTTTGTGTTAATACAGTTTAATATATAAAATCTTCTTTAGAGAATTAACATTGTATATATAAATGAAATAATAATTACTATGTGATAAATTAATAATGCAGTAGTAGATTACATGTTAAAAATAACGACTTTTGAAGTCGTCCGTCGGTTGATGACAATAATTGTACGACGGGACGATTTGATTATTTACGATTTATAAAAATCATTTAATCAAGTTAATTGTTAACACATTAATATATACTTGTAAATATATATTACAAGCCTATTTCTATTTAATATGGCATGCTACTAAATCTTAATGACGATTATTCTTCTTTACTTAACTTCATCATACAGTTAAGTCAGTCTGATAAAGTAAATATAAATTATTCTTTAAAACTATATAATTACAAATATTTATTGTTAGGAATGAGTTATATATTTCTTCCCAGTAAAGTTTGTCATATAACAAATTTAAGATACACAAACATAAAAATTTTGTCAAGTTATATACATATGGCTAAAGCAACTTGTAATTTTTTATTCATCCAAATAAAACCTTTTTTTTAATTTTATTCTAGTAATTAATAGAACTAATGAAACAAATTATTTTAAATTACAATATAACGTCTTATTATAATAATGTTTTTGAGTCGTAAGCCTGTTTTTTAACTAAAAGTAAACGGTATATACAATTGTTTGAATAACAATATATGATCTACAAAAAAATAAACAGATTTTTATTGAATATATTCATAATTTAATTGTTTTAAATGAAGTACGTAACTTGTGGTTTCTAGAACATTTATTAATCTATGGAAAGGATTAAGTGTTACATAACAGGAGCCAAGTGATAGTGTATTCAAATAAATGTCTACTCCTGTCTGTCACGGAGACATGTATCACTCAGCTTACATCCTAACTTTCACTTTTAATCAAATGAGAAGCATTATTTAATTCTAACGTAACCTACGTACGACAGATTTATTTTCTAACAATTACTATATAATATTCGTCCCAATTTTATAGTTTATAAATATAATTTTTACTATACTAATAGACTGTGTCAATACTAAATAATATTTAGAGTATTGAACTAAATTATTTATGCATATAACAAAACTTATTTTATTCTACCGACTACTTGGAACGTAAAACCACTCGGTCAAATTTATAACTAATTTCAATGTGTATTTAAAGGTAGCAAATAGTTCAACACTTACAGAAACTTATTTATATTATCAATCATTTCACATCTTCATAACTCGAAGACTCAATAATTGTGTTAAGTGTACTGCACTTATCATACTTAGTTATGTTATTATCCATAGCCTAATTTTTCAATTAAGATCAAGGTTTTGAATAAATTTGTACTATATGTCTTAACATAATGAAAATTTTACAACACATTTTGAACTACATTTAAGTATAATAAATAATATAATCACAGTGTCCCAATTTCGTAGAACACTGACCTACATTCTAATTTCGAATAAAAACAAAACAATAACGTGACAACTTTACATATGTCAACGTCAAAACAAACGTCACTTACCACCACATGCTACCGCGTCCTCTGCGCGGCTTGCTGCCGGCACATTCGCACCGCAAACACAGAAAAAGCACTAACAGGCACAAACACTTCATCGTAATGGGCGGACCGGTCACATGCGCGCTGCGGCTCGAAACATAACTATCTGACGAGTTGACTGTCCGGCAGAGCCAAGGCGGAGCTATGGTGGGAGGACTTACCTGGCTTACCGCCCGACATTTTTTTGACGGGTCATTGAGTTATGCAAGGTTAGATAATGTATTGTTACAGCGGTATGCCGTATGGATAATGGATTAAATTTACTAATGAGTTATAATATTGTTGTCGGTACCTAAATTAGATTAAAATATTTATTAATGATTAAAGTGAAGCGGTACTTTATACTTTCAATTGTTTGCCGGTATGATGCAAATTAGTGAATGAAGTTATTTTTCGTTACGTTATTTATATGTTCCATTAAATGTCGTGTAAGTTAAGTTCATTTACTAATATGTTCTGTATTTGTAAACTTACAAAATAATTACAGAACAAAATATTAAAATTGAAATCTTGAACCATAATACTAATAAAAATTATTATTTGTATTTAATCATACAAGTAGGTGCAGTGGAAAAAGAAGCAAACTTTGCTAATTTTTTAATACATAAGAAAGTTTTCCTGGAAATTACCTCACGAAAACCGAGGTAAATTTTATTTACCACGGTGTTCCTGTAATTTAATAGAATGAAACTTGTTTTGAAGTTTTACCTTTATTTTAATTAACTTTTGTTTCTAAATTTCTTAGATATATTAATGCAAAGACTTCATGTTATAACATTTTGATAATGATATGAAGTAAATTTTGCAATACTAGCAAGTAGTTCCAGTTGAGAACAGTGGTTCAAAAAATACATGCTTTATATTATATTTTTACTAAAATTACATATTAAATTGGAGCTGTATAGAATATATCATTAATAAATTGGCAGATTGCTTGCAATGTGTAATGCAACGCGGGCGGCACGATCGTGCGTCGATGGGAGGGGCGGCGGAAGCCAATCAGAGAGCAGAACGCGAATCGAAGTGCGCACGAGTGCCACTACACGTGCTCACGTCGAACGACGCGTTCCTCATCCGAAATTGAAAGAAAGTATTAGAATAATATATTCTTAAAAATATCAATAGACATTAAAAGCTTAAATAAACCGAGTACTTGTATATTAAATGTAACCTTCAAATCTGTATAGTGATATTTTTGAATACTAATAAAATAAGTTCCAATTAGTTTCTCAAAGAACAATCTCCACTCTAGCTCTGTATATTTCAATCTTTAAATAGATAAAATTGTTTCTTGTTGAAACTAGATTGCCGCTTATGTGACAAATAAAGCTATGCTTTTTACGAGATAAAATTATATGTTTAAACACAATATAATGTATGAACTTACTATAACAAATACCGTATAGTATATATGTAAAATAATAAATCGACATTTGATCCACAGTGGCTTATCGTCACTGCCTCGTTGCGTTTATTGCGAGGGAAAGACATCAACGCGTTACAATGTTGCAACATATTAACTTTAAAGTATTGTGTTACATGAACATATTATAAAGATTCTAATAATATAAATGGAAAGAGGATTTATTTGACTATTTATCCACTGGGTAGTTCTAGAAGAGTTCGGAAACAAACTCATTTATACTTATTATTGTTAACATGCGGCCTGCGCGAGATTTCAGAACTCGTAACACAAGTATGGTGTAACTGTAGATTTTTAAATAGTCAAAGTTGCTTGTATCTTGCTATTAATTATTATATTATATTTATTTATTATATATTATATTATAACATTATACAAAAGCATCAGTATCATCAATCTACTATGAGCACCAAACCGATCAATTTTTTAAGTTGACCGCTTAATCCGTGATTCTAAAATTTGACAAACAGTTGAAAACCTACTGCTGGTTGCTAGCACCATTTCAATTTATTATTTAATCAATACCAAGCCAGGTCCATATTGATGAAAATGACACAGAAGAAGACTAAAAGAAAATCTTAACTTCTGTGTAGGCTGATTATGTTTTATTTATTATTATAGAGTTACAAAAGGATATTTACTATAACAAAACAATCTAATGCCAGCAACTGACTAGAAACTTGTACTCTTTGAAGCTGTCTTATAAAAAAACAATAAATGCTCATTAATCTGTATATTTTCGTAAAAGACATATTTATCTAACAGTGGGAAATAAATTCACAGAGTTCAATACTTAAGATAAGCAGCTTGCTTGTCGCGTGCTATTTCCATGTGTTACACATATGATTTTTATGAGTTAATTGACAATCCCTGTTACCGACAGATGTTAAACCACCCTCAGGATATTGAATACATATTTGGGGAGATTCACGTATTAGTAATTCTTTCTTTAGTAACGGTTTTGTTGTGTTTACGTTTTAATATAATAAAAATTAACTTACCATATACCACTACATTGCATAAGAATATTGTTGGTTAACTAAGCACCAAGCCGAACGTCGGTTCTAGTAGTTCTTGGAGAGTTTGACCTCGTGTAATATAGGAATTTCCACGTTTATTGGCGTTCCCTCGCAATCCAGGATAACGTGGCATACCGCTTCATCTCTACTCTAGGCATCTATCTCTACATAAAAGACTAGGTATCCGTGATATTCATGGTGAATTAAATACGTGTATGGTAATTATGGCATTGACACAGACAAAGATACATATTTAACGATTATTATAAAGTAATTATTATTTTATAAGGGCATGTACTTGAAATACTATAGTTAAAATTTTCTATGATTGTTTATACTGAGTTTGCGCTTGTATAAAGCTTATTCAAGATATTTTTTTTACTTTTTTAACACAGTTCGCTCAACATTTTTCTAAGATTTTCACTAAATAATCTAACACTCCTTAGCTATTGTAAGATTTAGGTGACACTTAAAACATGCAAAAACATTGTTAGACAAACTACAATAAATTACCAAACAGTAGGCAATAGTACAAAATAATTTACAATTTATTTGTGAATGCTGAAATAATTAACGCACTTTGTTTATAATTCACCATGACACACCTTTTCTTAAGCAGCACCCACCAAATAAACTTCGGAAATGTCGTCTTTATACCAAAGGCAAACAGTTCATATTATCTGTATGATCCAGGTACATAAATTCTTTTTAGAGGTGTTAATTTTTTGATAAGTTTTAATTTACCGATAAAGCTTAAAAGAAAATGTTTAATTTTATGTTAATATGTGTGAAAGAAGAATAAACAATCTTTTTGCTCATCATGATATCAAAACAACTAAATCTTAACAGTTTACGGAAATACATTGAAATACTTAGGTATGTATACAAAATGTGCGTTATTAACGAAAACCTTCAAACTAAGGTCACAAACAACTGAGAAAAACAAACATCCTACCGCCAAAAACTAAGTGATTCACGCAACTTTCTCATCGTGCTTATCTTCATGTACAAACATTCGAACATCTAAGACAATGTGCAGGAACTTAGTTTATAAACATTGAAACAGCTCAAACGCCTTTATCATATTCAATCAAAAAGTGGACTTATTTTTAAAAATGCAAAGTTTAAATTTTACTGAGAATAAAAACTGGTACAGGATAGTTTAGATTCGTTTATTGTACGTTTATTGTTCGAAGTAAATAATTTTATTATGTTTACAGGCGGGTGTCTGGTCAAAGCGGTGGTCGCCTCCCAGAGCGATTAATTTGAAAAAGGGTTTTATTGCGATGACAACTGTATTAGTAGCTCCTCATTTTTCTTTAAGAATTGTTAAGGGAACGCTAAATTCGACACTGGCTAATGATTTATCTATGACAGTGCAACTAATAAAATGTTATGTCATCTTTTCAATTCTTTTGTTATTTCATGCTTTAGCATTTGATGTTTTCTTTATATGATTAAAAAATAAACCTACTGGTATTAGGTATTGTCTTTTATCGATTTTGTTACATTTATACTTTGAAGCAGCGATATGTCTCAAATTTGACAGTCCAATAAGAAAAAATCTTATATAGTTTGTTTCACAGCAGCTGAAGGACTTTTTAGCAGTGAATTGGTAGTTTTTTTATCGCTACATATAATAACGATCATAACTATCGACTATTAGCTATTTTTATTGTTTTATGGCGCTTACAAACAGCTAACATATAAAAAACTTCCTTACTAACCGATAAAATCGACCTTGGCTATCATTTTTACTAATAGCATTTTAATCACGGCTTAGTCAACGGCAAAAACGCTCGTAAAAAATGGTCTTTGAATGGACTTTAATAAGTCTAGACGGGTGTACGTCAAATTAAACCTCTTAAATTAAAACTGTATTGAATTGATTACAAAGTTTTCGTATTATATGTTTTTTTGTTTGACGACCTCCCGGACGTTAGTAGACTCTTAATTTACGCTTAAACGTTATTTATATAATATTTTCTGGGTACTATTACGTAAACTTGTGCAAAAAAATATTCACTAACGCCACACGGACGTGGTACTTATAAAAGAGCTGGGATGCAGAGCGGAGTCAACAGCTTACCAAACAAGTCAATAACGAACTATCACAATATTGAAAATTATACATTATATCTATTGTCTACTAACGATTAAATAGTGTTATAAAAATATTCATCCATTCTGTCATAGGAATATAGATTTTGTCTATTTCTGCCAAATTATATTTACGCTGATATGAAAAGAAACACATGCTATAACAGTCGTAGCGTAAAATAATTTTATTTATATTTTGTCTGTGAAACTCTGATTCAAGTACAAAATACGAAAGTGTTTCAATATTAATAAAATTAGTGTCTTGCTGAACACGCTGCACAGCATTCGTAGCGTCGAGTTATGTAAACAGTGTAATAAATTTCCATTTAAACTCGTTTAATATTTTAATTGATAAAATAATTTCAAAATTATTATAAATAAAGATATATGAATCTCATAAAGCACTAAAGTTTATTTTAAGACACTTGAAATACCGGAAGCTCTCGTAGTGTCGATTTGTAAAATTTGACAACACGACCCTTGATTTGTATCACAAGTGGTTTATTTATAGCATACGAGAATAAAGTAGCTTACACAGATACACTGCAAAATCACAACCAAAATATATGAAAAATCTGGCTCAATATGAAATGTACCTTCATAAAAAAATTACATTTACTCATTAATAATATTTATGAGTAAACTAATAATAATTTGACTCTGATTTGTCACATATTATAATTTTATAGTACATACTGCCAATTCAATATAATACTGCAACGTATTATTTTCAGTGCGATCGTATAACGTGAAGGCATGGTGCATTGAAATTTGAAAATTGAACGCATTTTTAGATATTTTTAGCTTATACTCTATATATCTTATATTGTATTTATCCTTTCAATTTTAATATGCTCCAGATTGTAGTCATGATTTTTGTACCAAGAGTAAGGTTCATTTTAAAAATTTGGTCTAGAACTTTGTCAAACTTGAATGATCCATTGAAACTTGATTTAAGATTTATTGACGAATAAACCCAGATTTCACAATCTAGGGATCATCAACCGGAAAACGAATCCACTTCGACCCAGCATAGTCCAATTAATTTGATAAAACAGTCATAATAATTATGTTATGGCTATAATTGCCGGAAAAGCCTGACAAAACTTATCATATAATTAAGATAGCGACTCTACTATAATTTATAGCCTCATATGCTTAAAATGTTGCCTGATCGAAATAGATAAATTTTGTAAATATTTTGTCAACAAAACGTTTTATGGCCCACACGACGTCTTTATGGGCGATCTTATTAAGTAATTATAATAAACGTATTTTATTATCTTTTTGATACACTTCTAAATTAGTGTTTTGCGTTAATAGAGTTTAATTTTATTTCTGAGTGGTTAGATGCAGGTTTCTTATACTACGTCAGCTTTTTTAACATGTGTTGTCAATAACCAGACATGGAGAGATTTTGCTCATAAACTAGTAATGAAATATGCCAAGAGTACTTGACCCCATTCGGTTGAAGGCACTTGACATATAAAGTTTACAAGTATTTAAAATAATAACATCCAGGAATAAATAAATACACAGTAAAGAATGATATGCCCACAGTAAAACAATGTATTACTTTTAATGAAATATCCCATTACGTCTCGTCTGCGTTCGCGCAGTGGTCATGTCTGCGGTCAGAACGAGATCTCAATATGAAAATGCCACCCAACGATAAAAACGGTTGCGGTATTTCCGTTTACCTAAATTCATTGCGCGGGAGTCATTAAACCCTAAACCCGATATTTTAGCATAAATTAAGATTTTATCTTTCAAACAAAATTAGGTAAGCATTAGTTGTTAATGTTTCAGCAAAAAGTCAATTATAGTAATTATTTGAACATCATTATTGTGGGAATTCAATGTTTTACCAACAACAATAATGTTCATTTTCTAAACACTGATAAGGAATGCTAGAACATTAGGGTTAGAAGAAACCTTTTCATTTTACCATGTTAAAGCGAAATCACAAATATTGTATGTTTCACGTTGGATACATAGACTGAGAACAAGCATTTTTGAGATCCAAATATACCCCAGTCCTAAACTTCACATTTCCCCTATTCGAAGGGAACATTAGTAAGATATTTACCATCTTTTCCTATAACCCCTGTATTTTAAAATATTCCGCAAACATTACCTTTTATTACAACACTATTGTTTTTCAAAGAAATGTAACCAGCCCAGTATTGAATAATCACAGTTAGGTGCAACAAGGAAACGCCTAACTATGAAATACATATTTTAGATCTTTATCAGATAAGACAATTTACACTCGAAGTTGAAATGCACCGGCACCTTTGTCCTGTGCAAAACAATAGAATTTAGCAAATCCTTTTTGAAGCTATACAATGGATGATCATTAGCGTTCACAAAATTGGAGGCATTGTAAAACTGCTGGTTAGTTGGTTATACCATAAAGTAAACGATAGCCTAGAAGGGTTTTAACACTCATACTAGTTGGTACACGTCGACTACCGTACGACATCTCGAAGAGAATTTATAAATTAGATAGATCTTGTAGAAGATGTTGATCGGTATATACCACGATTAATTGTGAAACTAGATGCAGTCGTGAATGGAGCTCCATAAAAATAATTTTCTTAATTTCTAAAATTCAATTCGAAAAGTTATTCCTGAGATAAACGCGTTCAAGAAATAATCTCATCAGCTTTAAAATATTATTAATGTAATAATGATATATAGAAAAACCTTATGTATGTTAATAGTAACTTTACTAACCATGAATCATCTCTATATATAGGTAGTAGTAGAAAACAATTACAGTACCAAAGAGACCAAAGATGATCTTTTAAAGCTAAATGGTGCAATATCTTTAAACTTTCACGTGCGTTTCTGAAATTGAAAACACGATAACAACTTAATCATATGTCAAGGCCATTTTGGTGTCTACAGCTTCTTAAAATATGCAGGATTGAAGGCATATTGGATTTTCCGGTAACAAATAAAAACAGTTACCTTTTACAATCCATAGGTAAAGTTGTAAAACTCGAAGAGTTATCGCTTTGGATTTTTACAAATTTTAACCAATATGGTCTTGTGCCTTATGAACTGATAACGATTCGTTGTAAGTACTTTTGTATTCGCCGCTAATGTACTCGCAACGGATTTACATAATTATAGTGTAAACAAAAGATTACCTGCTATTGTCTATTGCTGTTTTTAGGATTTATGGTTCATTCGTGCAAGTAATAAAAATATAAATCACAAGGATTAGCGAATGGAGCCAGATGCTATTTCTACAGTTGCCACAAATTTATTGCTAAAAGTCTAAAGTTTAAACTATTTGACCAAATTATAAGACAACGCAGTAGATCTTTAAATGAAAAATCTTTAAAAAGATGTAATAAAGTTGTAGATTAGTAAGTGTAAAAAAATACGGAAATAAATTGATCAAGTTCTAGTGTTTTATATTTTGTTTAGACAAGAAATTCATAAGCGTGCTCTGGTCTAAAACCAGCCAATAACTCAGCCGGGTGTCGCAGTGCCGACCATGGCTTACGGCTTGACTCGGCATCAACACTAAAAAAATCTCAAAAAGTCAATTGTGCTATTTTGTCTCACACAAATTAGTCGTCACTGAGCTTAAAGTTGAGTCAATTAAAAAGACATTTCCAGATTCATTCGATATCAATTCAAAAAGCCAATTAAATACAGGGGCCTCTCAAAATCACGCCTCCCACGCTGCAGGTAGATGAAGACGTCCCGTAGCGTCGTCATATCTGGTAATGATTGAGGTTATAATTAATCTTCGGGACCCACAAGGCGTCATAATCGCTTACTCATTTCGCCATAGAAAAAGAGCAATTTTAACAAATTAGGCGACAAAGTCACCACATTTTGTGGGAAGAATACATTATTTGAACCTGGCTACGGTTATTAATGGTTAAGGGCGTGGTCTTAGAATCGAAATAGTTTTTGTCGATGATTGTTCAAGGAATCATTTTAATATTTTACGGATACATATTTTATTTCTGTATATACACACATATTATAAACAAAATCTTGTTTTTAACGATTCAGACTAGCTGTGAACAGTTTTTGTATGAAATATTTCCTTTCTACGGATATTTAAATATAAAATTACGATTACTGTCGACCGTCACGAATTAATCCGAACTCACGAATCCTCCATTCATATTACAGGTAAAAAGTATATTAAAACATCGATTTTCAACGTGTGAGTCCAAAACTGGTACAATCAGTGTAAATTATTTAATGTATTCGTTTGTTGGGGCAGTACAAATATGTTGGAATGTACCGCCCTTCATTGTAAGTTGTAAGTTATTATAGTTTTTGTGGAAGCTTCAATGAAGCGCTTTGTGGGGGTTTGTATGGGAGATAATATTTATTAACGAGCTCCTGTCCACTTCATTCATAGATAAGAAAAGCAGCCTGTCTGCGCTTTACTAGACTTATAATATACATACATGTAACCTTCATTGGCTGTAGCTATATCAATTTATTCTGAGTCTCGTTGGTATTGACATGCTGAAGTCAGTTTCTGAACTTAAAATTAGCTGTAATAAAGAAAATAGTTCGGATAAAAATAGAAATTTAAATTTTATTTTGTTTCATAGTAATGACATTAACATTACGGATACATTAACATAACAGATAAAAAATCAATAACGGTTATTCTAATAAATAATTATTTAGAATATTACATAAATAAATACAATAAATACACACACATGTATATAAAACAAATGAGACCTTTAATGCCTATCTTCATAAATACAAGAGCTGTCAAAAAGATAAAACGCCAACAAAACGTTCACAAGATATTTTATATAACATGCCACTTTAGATGAAATCGTTTCGGTACATCATAATAGCGATATCCCGTCCATTGATTGTCAAAAATTAGGAATTTCGGCAATTACATCCCACCTCCCACGTGAATGGTTAAAAAAATCTCGCACCAGGCTCATTCGACATTTTCTTTAAAGCCGACGTGGCCTTCTGTTGGAAGGTACACGGTAAACGCTGAAGCGAGTTAATTACAATGTCAAAGATAATACGACGATGTCGAAGTTCCATCGACCCAAAGCTGGCAGAAGCTATTGCTGTATAATTCCATGTAAGCTATTTATATATTGAATTGTGGGATTATCAGTTGTACTGATAAACAGTAAGTCCGGGTCGTCAGTAATAAGTAAAAGGAGAGGTAAAATTTGTGAAATTTGATGTAATCAAAGGAAGAATACTTAAAATTTCACATTTTTACTAGATAATTTATAGGGTCATATGACGCTTCAAATATAACTTATGAACATATAATAAAAACGTTTAATATTATATTTATTTAATTAAATTTTTTTTCCTAGCTACTCGTTTTAAAAATAGCAATTTCACAATTCCGTATGAGAAACACAATAATATTGTCATTGTAATATAAAGTTAATATTATTGTTATACTGAAAATTCACTGCTGTTCGCTTATAAATTGGGCAATGCGAGAACAGATAATTTTTTTCTTATTTTTCCCTTTGAAGCCTTTGTGAAGGCTAGCGCCGGCATGAAAGGACCGAAAAGGTGTTCTAAGGCGTATCTTCACGTAATGGGCGTCAGTTACATATTTATTTTTGTGTTGCTCTTTCTTGTCTTGACATAAATAAATTAATGTGTTAGATTTGGACGGTTTGAACTTCATGGTGGCCGAGCGAATTTTTTTACTTGGAATGTATATAAGGATAATAGTACCACAACTATGAATTTATGTGACTTACCTAATCACGAAAATTTGTTCTATTCATTTAAAACGATAAATAAGTACTGCTATAAAAAACCAAGGCGGGAAATGAGAAATTTTAAGTATTACATTACATACTTGTAATCGATTATAAACATCGTTGGATGTTGAAAAAAACGAAAAAATGCCAAAGCGCTATGACATAAGCTGATTAACGATGAATGGAGGAATTATTGCCTCAAAATTATTATAAGTTTAATTGTGACGTAATATTGCAAAGCGCCTGTTCACGACTCCTATAAAAGCAATTCCCTAGTACCAACAGCATCACTACTTAATCTATGAATGAAGTTTTATTGGTACTAATAATGAATGAATGAAACAAAAGACGGACCCAACGGTTTTCTCAACCAACATGGCGCCACTTACGTAAAGACAAAACGGCAACTAAATGGAAAGTTCCAGGCCCAGCAATAAAATGCTCTAAAATTTATTATTACAAGTGGCTTCTGACAAGTTAATACATGATTATTAGATTTCAACCGAAAATAGGGAAATAATAACTGTAGAAAATTAAAAGTAGGTGATTATGTTACATAGATCTTATTTGCCAAAACAGCACAGTAAAATATAATCAAAACATTTATGTGGTTGAATAGTAAGTTCATAAATGTAATAAAACTAAATTATTAATAACTTCAAACGTATGTAATGCTCTATTATAATGCCTGTACCAGCAGAAAGGATATTTCCCTACATATGTAGACTACTACTAGTAATAGACTATCATTAAAGATTGCTGTAAGAATATACTAAAATATAAATATTATATGTATGTAAAACTTGTATTTGGTATGCTGATAATCTGAGTTAATGCAGTGTTTACAAGAGAAAATGTTTCTAAACAAGATTTGTAAAAAATCAAGTTACCAATGAAAATAAAATAAATGTAAATATTTGTAGAAAATTAACATATGTATATGTACATATAGGTATATATTACACACACACATCGAAATATTCGAAAGGTATCTATCAAAGAAATATAATTTCTTGCTTATTGTCATTATCTTATTAATATACTTACTTTCTAAGTACTTCAAAGTTGTAAATGGGTTAAAAAAATCGTTATTACTTCGTTACTATCTACTCCATCAAAATATAAATACTTAAATAATATAAGTGAGTACGAGTACAAAGAATACAGATTTATGAATCGCAATTTTAATATTATTTACCTTGACGTCTCGCTTATTTAATAGCAAACATAGTCATTGTTAAGTGTTGAATCCGATATAAGTGTTACTTTTGTAAGCTTCATCTGGAATTATTGATATCTTTGTTGTATACATACTTCAATTGGTCTATATTCGTCATAAGTAATGTATAAAATTCCAAACCCAAGGCAATAATAAAATGAAAAGTAAATGTAATCACCACGATCTTATTAAATCAAAGCAATAATTATCCCACTGGTACCAGTTACAAAAGCAACTTGTGAAATTTAAAAACATTCCATTGATAAATATCAGTGCGCATATTTAATTTTGCATGACTTGATAAAATTGCGCATGAGAGGTGTTAATTAAATGATCTAGTCGGTTCTTGATCTTACGATTAAGCGCAAGTGTCTACCACGTCGTGATAATCGCTTGCGGTCTCATTCATGTATAATTTTGCGTGTGCAGAACAATATTTATAAATTACAAGCTATTAAATGCAACTTTTGCGCACCTTATTATATATGTGTCATACATTTATCTTTGCAAGCAGGTATTTATAGAAGATCACTTTTGAGTCGGAGAAGAATTTAAAAATATATAGTAAGATATTCATAAAAACACACGAGTTCAATTTCAATCACGGAGGTCTGCTATGAATAAAATGTTAAAAACTAAACCCTTCCGCAAGTTGATTGACAAAACAGTGTTGCAACATCCAACTGTGCTGTCAATCGTCAACTCACCGTGAAAAAATATGCGGCTAGAGCTCCGTGATGGTTCAAGTTAAAGGAGGATTACCATTAGGATTCGTAACTTAAGATGAGTTCACAACATTTAATGTGCAACAATTATATTTTATTTTTATTGTGATATATCATCGATCAAATCGTTAAGTATATTTTGAAATAACTTATGTTTAACAGATATCGTAATTTAAATTAACAGTTAAATTAAATCAACGTTACGAATTAAACACCGCTAAGATCAGAAAGAAAATTCTTATTCTAACGAATATTTTTATTAAGTAATCATCATTTTTTTTTTGTATGTATCATAATTTATTTCATGTTTATGCACGTGTTCCCATTTCTCCTTAACATTTTTTTTCTCTATTTCAAATAGGGGTTGCCTGGTAGAGATCGCTAATAGCGAAAAGGCCGCCCTTTACACTCCATATATCTTTAATGTTAGTGCTTGTAAATTTCGTGTCTTCTCTCTTTTATGTTGTGTAATAAAGTGTGAAATAAATAAATAAATATTTAAGACATAATATTTCTCATTATAAAAATTGGATGAATAACATGTAAATGATTAATATTTTAACATTGCCATAGTAACATATATTACTAACATTGTGATACAGATTTAGTTTTAATAAATAAATGTGTACACAGTCTCTGCTTTACACCGTATCCGACAAGGACCCAGGGTGCCAGCGACGAGTCGACGTGTTTAATAATACATTGAGATTGTCATACATAATTAAATAGGAATATAATATTGAGTGTGAAATGTGTTTTAAAATTATTTCACCATTCAAGGCAACGGTTCTACTTATTTACTATTCAGTATTTTTTATAATCGGTCTGGTATGAGTACAAATATAAAACTTCACCGAGAATCCAACGGCCATTGGAGCATATAAAAATATATTATGAGGGCTCCTAATATATTTTCATTTTATTAGCATCTAAGATGCTGGCATGTGAAACACAAGCCCAATATAAAATCATAGTGATTAACATTAATATGTTATACGACTAATGATATGTTTATTGTACTTGAGTGTTACTTTGATACCTGCTTTGGGATTATTTAATTAAGATTCAGTTGAGACGCGTTGATAATCAGGAATGAAGTTCCAGTTTTATAATCTCTTCATTCGAACCCTTCTATTAGTCATAACGTTGAATGAGTCAGTGTCAGTCGGCAGACGGATTCTGTCAGTATTTTCCAATGACCTTCTACGTAAAAGAATTTCTCGCGCTACAAGAATTATGGCACTCGCGTCAAAATTAAAAATAAATAACCATAATATAAACGGTTTCGAATAAACTTTCGATACATACTCCTTGCCTTCGTACTGTTTAAAATGTTCTCAGTCTTAGCAGTAACGCATATAATTTCGATTTATATTTATTATAACGGCGATTTTGGCACTTTCATGGTTTTTTTTTGTTATTAAAAATGTTGCTTATTGTTTTTGTTAATTTAAAACTGAATAAATGTTTGTTTAAAGTATGAATATCTATAGCATAATTATGTATCCAGCGGAAGCGAATTACCTTTGTTAAATTTGTTATATTCACCGACGACTATTCAGTATTTATTTAATACTTTTCAATGCATTACAGAGCGATCGAGAACCTCGATGGCTTAAGAAATTATTCTACCATGCATCCATTCAAAGACTGGCGCTAAATCCATGAATAACCATATCCACATTACACGCTTCGCGAACTATGAAAAGATATAACTGTAAATTCTCTACAAAACTAACTATTGTGTCAATGCAGGTAACTGAGCAATCATGTCAGTACGAAAGTGCGAAATGGATTTGAATATTTGTTTTTTAGAGGATCAGGATTTTTTAAATATATTTTTTATCTACCGATCGTATCTAGGACGAATAAGTAAGTAAGTATCTAAAGAATCTAACCTTATTAACTAACCTTAATACAACAATAAAAACCATTTTTGTGCCTTATAGGCTTACTACTTACTCATATTGTCCAGCAGAATTAAGTTTCTTTATTATTATATCTTCGTCACCTTTCTCTTATTAATTTATCTTACAAATGCAACGGTCAAATTATAAATACATAAATAATCTAACTATTCGAGTCATCAGTATCGAATAAATTAGTTCATATTTATTTATATAAGGCTTCAAATATTTGATTTTTCAGAACCATGTATAAAGGTCATTTAAACGTATACATTACTTCTTCTATTGCGTGATTTGAGCCATCCAGTTAACGAAAGCGATCCTTGCACTTCCAAGAAGCGATATAATTTGTGCATTTTAAGTTATTAAACCCTCTCGTGTAGCAATTTTCCGTTCCGCTGGCTCCGTAAACGATCCTAAATCTTTTGACTACTGAAAAAATCTCAACGCGTGAGTTTAAACCCTAATTATCTATAGCTGTGATTTCAACTGTTAACTCATTGTTACTAAACGACATAATACCATATTGTCTTTTAATCCCGACAATATTAAGTACCTACTCGAAATTGCGCTGTATTCATAATTTAAATAAATTACCTTGGGTTAGGGCTTAGGAAAACTTGTGGGTGGTAATTCTGTTATATGTACTACCTTTTTAGTTAAGCGCTTTTATAATAACATACTTGAAACAGATTTAGTCTCGCTTTTCGTTGGTTATTCGGTATCCAATTTTGTTTTATTGAAGCCGAATTTGAATCCCAGGACAGAAAGAAACGATATTTATTGCAGCAATTATTAGGATCATTTTCTCGTGATATTAACATGATTTTCCAAATAAGAAAAAGCCTGTTCACTAAATTAAATTCTTAACTAATCGACGCGTGTGATGCGATATGCATAATATCGCATTTAAAATAATTAATTAACCGCGACTTGGACGGATGGACAAAACAACAAGTAGTGTTTAAGTTTTAATCATTTTTTGTTAACGTTTTCGTGCACCGTATCGACAACTTCATCGGTTTATACGAACATTAATAATCTATAGCGACATTTGATTTCCGTTCAGTGGACTATCGATTTTTTATTCGACCAGCAATCGAGTAGCGAGCGAGTGAAGGAATGTTATCTTAACGCGTGGTAAATGCCTTTACCGAGGGATTCCGATATACTTTCAAAGATAATTTCCTTTAATAATATAACGGTGTCCAATGACCTATAAGTTAAAAATACGATTGTCGTTACTTAGTGTTAATGGAAATTGTAATGCTTAGTCCCGCAATATACGACAACTAAATATTGTGTTTGTCATCAAGCTATTAATATATTTTTAAATTATATGGATGTACAATACAGCACTAAGTTATTTTTTTACAATTTTGTGAGAATCAAACAGGAACTCACCGCTTTGGATCTTAAGATGTTCAACGAAACTATTGGAAATAATTTTTAAAAAAATACCATTCTAAAAGCAAGATTGACTGTAGGAGTGAAAATCACAATTTTGTAGTAATAACTGCCAACTCAGCCAACTCATATACAAAATGAAAAAATAATCTATAATATTACTTTTAATTGTAATAAATTATACCAAGCTTCAGCCTTCTAACGTGCTACTCATCCGACTCCAATTAAATTGTATAAGAACATAGACAAATCGGATTCTTAAAATCGAAAAGAAATCCGTTTTCTCAATACCATGTTATACAGGGAAAATTATATATTTACCTTAAAAACAGCATTAATTAATAAGACTTCGATGTCCGTTTGTCTGTCTGACCGTCTGTCACCAGGCAAATAAATTTTAAAAATAATTCAAATTTGTCTTTTTATTTAATTTGATGTAATGCCAATTAAGTAGCATTAGGCAAAGAAGACAAGTAAATCGTGTGAGCATTTAAATAACAGTGAGAAAGAACTACATTAAGTTATAAAATCTTTTGTTTAATAGTCTGTAATTGGTGAGATAACATAATTTTTATAGTCATTGTCTCGACCGCCGACTGTGCCCTACTAAGGATACTCGAAAGTGTTAGAATTTTAAAAGCAAGATAGACTTATAGATAAAGAAATACTGGCACATACCTGTTTTAGTTCCGTATACCTACAGACATAATTAGTTTTATTTGAGATGATATATGTCAATTTAAATGTATATTTTATTCATAAATATTTACCTATTATATATACATTAAGAATGAAATAAACACACAAAATACACCGGAATTTTAAAATTATTTACACTATCTTATTATGTAAAGGGACTTCGTGCAAAATGTTTGACGAAATTACTAAATTATAGTCCAATTTTATGTACATTTCAAAGAGAGTGCGTTGAGCCTGTTGTCTATTTCATTTATTATTTTAATTACAGGATTTTTATGTCAATCAAGTTTAAACTTGAGAACACATTAATTTTCGAAGCATTCGAGATCAAAAGCCAATGGTTGCGTTTCTCTAAGGCTTTAATAAATAAATCTCGAAGCTGCTGTTTTTTAACTTTTTAATAATAACGCTATAATTATGTGCGTTGGCATCGAAAACAAACCACAATTTGTGGTCAGCCTTAATGGTTTATGGGTCAATTATAGGCGTCATAATAATAATGTTGGGGTCTTTAGGCTAGTAATACACTTGCCGTGATATTCATTAGTTGTTATGGCCCCTTTAAATAAGGTGGTCTGGCTGAATCATTTAATTGTTTGAGGATGCGAATATTAATTGTAGGTATTTTATTATTTTACTGTAAAACAGTACAATACACGCTACACCTCTTATATGCAATAAGCTTACCCTTAATGTAAAACACATGTTTATTCGATGGCTATTAAAAATATACAGTTTAATGCTTGATAAGAAAGTCGTCTAGTCACTGTTTTGCGCATTCGTACAAAGATTTGATCATTTATCATAATTTCATTCAATCAATCAAAACATCGAGTCTAATTACCTGATTAATATTATATGATTTCAATAAAATGTATTATAAAAAAATTTACAAATGGCGCCAAAATTTTGCCCATGTCAAGTGAAGGGCCAAAAAAGCACAGCTGACAGCCCGAGCAGTTTACCGCGCTTGCGCTCTAGGACTAGACGATGCAGCTGCCAGAGATAATAAAAAGCGTGCCATTTATTTGTTATGATCGCAATGGTGAATTATCAAGTAATAACGGATGACATGATTTTTATAAATCATTTTCGCTGTCCATAATTAATAAACGTTTAATTTAATATTTGAGAATTTTTAGATATGCATTAAAGTATTTTATAATACTAAAATACAGAATAAAATATTTTAAGTAATTAATTAGTTTTTAAACTTGAAATAGATGAATGGAACTGAGAATGATTTTTCCCTGTGTAGGGTTAAGTATAATTCTCAATATAATATACACGGCTATATTATTACAGTGCTATAGTGCTACAAAATATCTTAGTTGTACTAAATGTGTTCTAGAGAAATTTTTGCAATGCCATCTAGGGCTTCATTATAAAACTTATTAATCTCCAAGTTACTGTATACAAACCTATGGGAGATAGCGTGATATCCTCTTGAATTCGAAGCAGTTAATGAGATGTGCGATAGATGGCGCTTAAGCTAAAATACATTTTTGGCTATACTAATTTTCCTAGTATGGATTTTATTATTACCTTACTAAAAGGACATTTTAATAAAATTTTCAAATAAACCATTTAATTTTTTTATTTACAAACGGCATGTCGGCCATCGAATTTTCATTTTCCTAAATAATTTACCTCATATATCACAGACATTCAAAGATCTTACAAGATTAGATTCCTTCGCGAGTTCTTGGTTCTTACGCCGATTATAAATTATAATCATATTATTAATATAATAATGTTCCGTCTCACGACTTATTTTAAATATTTTTTTTGATTATTTATTTACATGTATAGCTTTCTATCTCCTCAACGCACGTATCACATTTTACGGTACAGCAGTCCACCATCTTACATTTACATTTTTTGCTCACTAATTTCTTTGATACATTATACCCTCGTCCGCAGCACAAGGTTGCACAATTGTGTCTGTCTTTACAGACCCTCCCCTTCGTACTGATACAGAGATTTGGTGTCTTCTGCAAATATAGCAGATTACTTCCTTCCTTCTTCATTTTCCTTCTAATTTGTGGTGTAATGGCACGTTTAGTTGTGTAATTAACGAACTTCTTCTTCACAGCGTGATGGTAATGCTTTTTCAACAGTCCCATAGCCGAGTTAAAAGGACCTAGTCTCCTCCAGCATGTCTTCGTTGTACACGACCCAGAGAAGCCGTGGCACTTGCAAACTTCCTTCAATTGCTGTGCAATAGAATCCATACCGATATTAACATCTTGTTTCAGAATCTCTCCAATTTGATCAGTCCCAGCGTGTTTTATGTCAAAAAAGTTTTTAGTCAACCGTTTTCCATATTTAAAATCGTCACCGCAGTCTTTTGTTTGCCAAGATGAGTTTTTGGCACTTCCCAAACAGGAGCAGCGAGCTAGTTCTCCCGAAGCACATCCTCTTGCTATGCTATGGGTCATAGAAGCGGACATTAAGGCATAAACAAATGCCGTTTCCCTATATATCTTTTTGAAAATACTCTTTTTCGGCTTTTTATAGTATAAGGAGCAATTCCATCTATCATATTGAAAGGTGTCGTTGCAAGCTCTGAGTGCCTGATTCTTAGCAATTCGAATTATTTTTGGCAAGCTAGGTTCTTTTTTACACAGTTTAGCCTGTTTCGTTGACGAAACAAAAACTTTGCATGTACCAGGATAGACTGTTTCAGACCTGTCCACGAACAGAGCTTCAATTGTTTTCTGCAACACTGGCTTTGTTCTGAAATATTTAAATACGTGTTCGTCTTCCATAGTTTAATTAAATTTTAAGCAAATAAAACCCCTGTGTTAATGTTTATACATAATTAGTTTTATGATTTATTTGTTTATATATAGATATTAATGAAACCGATATGAATTATATAACAATGATGAAGTAGTAGAAGGATATACTTTAAAGTATTACATATGTTAAATACTTTTTGCTTAAGAAAACTTCAAATGGACTTATACAAAATCTATAGGTTCTAGGGGTGAATTGGAAAAACATTGGGTGTAAGAGGAAAAACCACACTCACCCTTCAACATTCCTTAATCCAAAACTAGACACCGTGAAATACACTAACACAGTAACAACACTAGATGTTAACATGATTGCCAATCATGATTATGCTTTGAATGTTAATGTCGTTCTTGAAAGCGATTAGAAATGAACTCATAGCAAGACAAAGGTGTAACCGATATATGGGGAGGGCACCTCCAAAAAAGGCTTTGTAAACTTCGAAATCATTATGTACATACATTAGTTTAGTTCAGCGGATAACGATATTTGAATATCACCTTTCCTGTTATATAATAGGTATATATTTTCAAATACAAATGTATTGTAATAGTTATTATATTATGAGTGCATAACACCAATGGTGAAAGGTTGCTTCAGAGGTGGCAATAAGTTTGACACTGTTCTTGATCTATGTAAAAGTTTATTTGAAGAATTAAATATTTATTTCAATAGTCACATAGTTATTCCGGGTGTTTTGGAATAGCATGTTCAAGTGGGATTTATTGCCTGCCAAAGCAGACGTGATTTCGGTAGTTTTTAATAAGAAGGTACTGCGGTCCCTTCAAACTCAAGACACCTTTCAAGTTTATTGGTGCTTAATTGACCACTTACAGATAACCTAATTAGTGCACTTCCAGAATGACAGAAGACAACATTTAATAATATTTGTTTTATTGGCAAGATATCACGTCTAAATTTTAGCTAGTACAGTACGAATAATGTGACTGTTGAGTCGAAATTCGATTATACGAATTAGAAATTAACAGTAACAAAGGCAGAGAAATGAACAAAGATTTTGAACCCTTTTATTTTTAATAACCCAACTTATATGCATGAATGTGGTAATTTTAACCTAAATAATTTAACCGTTTTACAAACCAAATATCAGATTACTAAATGTGTTATACCACAATTATGACTGCCACCAATTGGCAAGCGCTTACTCTATAAGGTGGACGCCCTGTCCAAACGTGGCGCCTAATTGTCGAAAATCAAGTTGCGAGGCGTTGGACTTGGTTGAAACGTTAGCTTTAGTTCTTTAAGAGTGCAGCCGAAGATCATGCGGAAGTGGCGGTCATTCAGTGGAGACCTTCTCCTGCACATGGTTCTCTGGAGTGATCGCTCATAGGACGACGACGACGACGAAATTTGCATTATATAAAAATTATGATTCCTTTTTTTTTGCACAGTTTGATACTTTATTTCTATAAGGTGTGACAAAGTTTTAATACCTGTCTTAATTGTCAAAAATAAAGATGAAAAATTAAAAAGAAAATAGCATGTCTAGTAGACATTATGACGATACTGTTCAAAATCACCATTCTATGAAATAGTTTGTACCAAAGAGGAAATTCTACAACCTAAGCGCGATGTAGAAATCATACTTATTCGCGTTTATCGATCTCGGCCTTGCAATATATAGCTACAGATATATTAAAGCCATACAATTTCGATCAGATACAAAGATTCACTACTTTGTAGCATCTTTTATATAAGTTGCCAACACGGTTTTCAATAAACATTAAAGCAATTAATAAAATTGCGTCTTGGTCACTTGACTAGAGTATTTATGTTTATATGTTTACTGTATTGTGAGGATTATCCACCATGGTCCATACTCTGTGCAACCATTGCATATTATATTAGCGTAACTTGAGTTAGTACGGCAAATGAATATCACGTGCGTACATGTTCGATGCACGTACGTACATAGGTGCGAACGTGCGTAACATGCAAGTCTAAATACGTATACTCGAAGCCAATCAAAACCCGAACACTTACCGTTTCTACTTCCTTGGGATCCAGCAGTTTATCACAAATACAGTATTTATAACAGATAGTCGTCGAAAATAGAAGTGGTGAAATTAATCAAGGACACAAAGAGATAAATATATAATTCTTTTATGAGCTGTGTAGCCTGCCAATTTTAATATGAGCAAGTGAAATTTTACCAGTAATTCTTTTAGCAGTTTTATCCAATCACGGCACGTAGACTCCGTCGCTCAGTTATCGATCCGCACTATTTTAACCACTCCATAGATTCTACATTGGATCTGAAATTTGGATTCATCAGTTGTCATTAAAAATGAACATACAAATTTCATCTATACGTTTGTAATTGCAAGGGCAAGTTTGTGTTTAGCAATTAGAGTCTAATTTATTTTAGATATTCTATTCTATTTTAAATTCATGCATTAAAGTCCCTAGTAAGACTTAATCAGCATGACCTTTATCGAGATATGAGTTTCAATTATTATTGAGTCTAAGGAAAACTAAAACCTTAAAGCTAATCCTAAAAAATTTAAAAAAGAAAATATTATAGAATAAGTATAAGTTTTTTACATCAAGTGAATTAAGCGATTAAGCTTCTGTTCTTGACACACGCCTTAAATTTTACTTCCTCGGCTAGTATATAATTGCACACATAAAAAGAAAAATCCTCAGTGCATTGTCAGGACACGACCGCAAGGTTCAGAATGAGATTCAAAGGATAATGAGGCTTCTAAATTATAACCAAAATGGGATTTTTCTTATTCGGTCCAAACCCATAGAGCGGTATTCCCCAACGTGGGGCCATATGACAGATCGGACAGAGCGTGTCTGCAAGTAGCGATCATTTTATAGCTGTTATGACTTTTTTCTATACTATAGACATAATATTAAGAAAAAAATTTGCAGCTCCTCCCGTTTCTAAGTGCAAATTTAAAATTTCATATACATATATAAGGCACAGTTCTATTTCATTTGATCGATTAAAACTTTATCAACCTAGTGGCAGGGCTTTACTCCTAGGTGTCGAGCACCAACTTTTGTCAGCACATGAAAATATGCCTTATCCTTGACCCTCAGCAGTGATTATACTAATATAGGAGAACTAATAATACGAAGTGTATCGATTCAACTGCTTCGGTAATCGTTTTATATTCATTTGTATATGATAAATTATAATAATAATGTAATATAATTAATTGTATAATATAACGTATCCATTACCTTCATACTTCCATGTTATTTGTAAATATTGTAATTTGAATTTGCAAATGTGTCCAACGACAACTCTCAGATTTATTTTGATTCAGTCTTGTCCACAATTTCGTAGTTACAAGCACCACTGTCAATAAATCCAATAACAATTCTTTTTTTTATATTTTAATATGACTTGAACAAATATTGCGCGCCAATTTACAGATGATCCATAGACTATACAAAAATTTAAAACTTAATCCACAGAGCATGTTATACTTATTCTTATTACAATGTGTAATAAACAGAGTCATATTTTGTGTATAATATATAATGTATACTTAATTTTATTCCAGTTTTTAATATCAAAAATCACATTTTTAATAACTAATAAAATATAAAAAATTTGAAAGTAATTGTCTTAGCAAGAAAATATAATAATAATTTCTAATTGAAATTAGTCGAATTAATTAATGAAATATGTATTTCGTTATAAAGATGGGTTCTTTGTAGGAATTGTCATGGATGATACTTGCACTATAACACTTAATGTAAAAAAAAAATATTCAATTCAGTTCAGGTTCAATCATATCAAATAGACATTGATATAACTTTCTACCAACTGTCATATCTAGATGACAAAGTAACAAGTGATGAGGGCTGGCCGTTCCACCATGGAATAAGAATTAGGTACTATATCTACATAAGAACTAACATTAATAAATTAGTTATTGATTTCATCTAGATCTTCATAACTTATAAAAACAATTTGTGTAGAATATAAAAGCTCAATTCAAAGCTGATACAGTTCAAAAAAATAAACTTTTATTTATTCGTTAATTTCCGCTTTTGATCACAGATTCATTTGTAACATGTCAAATGTCAAATACAAACAGAATTCTAATGAGATTTCGATTCAGAAGTGGCCACATACAGACATAAGTACAGACAGCCCGTTGTGTTTGTATCTAATATCTAGAATCAAGACTATAGTGTTAATTTATAGCGTCAATGTGTTGTAAGGCCTATAGAAATGGCAAACTGTCAATATTTTGACACGTGACATCCTTGATTTGCGGTCATTGAACTCGGCGGTGTGCCAAGTAGGTTATGTTTAGGCGGATAATGTTATTCAGCATGCAAATATCGTCTGCCTGTATACACAGATCTTCACAAGCTATTTTTTGAAAAACATTACATGATTTCTAATAAACCCAAAGTAGGAGTACGATACTCTTCTACAAGAGATTTTTCAAGTCATTTTAAATTTAATTATTCCATACGTGTCCGTAGGAAGCACTTGCTTTCTATCCTACTAAGTATCTAAAAAGTTTGGAGGATCGGAACCTTGTCAATCAGAGAAAAAGACGAATTATGACACAGGCACATTTCTGCGATACTCATTATCATTATCAATTTGCAATATCTATTAATAAAAGTAAGAAGCCTTCAGAGATTCTGCAATTAAAATGTATAAATATATATAACTTATTATAGTTGCAAACCTTAAAAAGTCTTGCATTGGATAATCAAAATGCACTCTGAGAGTCTGCACCAGATCTGGTCGATATAAAACCTGGCTAGACACTAGACAGGCAATGCCCTCGAGGTACATACAGTTAACTACCCGTTGCAAGTTATTAAAATAGTTACAAATAGAAACTTACAATTTATTGTCAGTTCTAATTACATGCATCCTTCGGGAATATACCATTCCCGGACAGATAATTGTTGTGCATTTTGTGACGGACTGGTATCATATACTTTAATTTATATATTAGTAACTGCAGATAACTCTTGTTTCTATTAATATTCGTTGTTAACATACTATACGTCAATAAAGACACTATTTTATGAAGAATTATCAATTACTATATTATTAAGATGCATTACATTGACAATTATTTATTTATTACTGTACCTATGAAGTTCCAAGAACATAGCTTTAAGGAAGTAGTCAATATCCTACATTGTATAGTAATTTAGTTACACTTCAATGAATATATAACCACCGATCGCGCTATATCGTTGGCAGTTCAGATTAAGTGACAATTGTCAGGTTAAATTTCTCACACGCACGCCTTGCTGTCGACGGGCGATGACAGCGCTGCTCTTAGAATTAGCAGCTATTAGAAGCGCAACTTTATACATATTTGAATAACCATTCCCGCATTTACTTATAATATTAAAATCACCGAGTGCACTCAGGAACAAAGGAAGATCCAAGGTTAGTGCTAGTCACGATTGAGTTTTGCTTTTTATTATTAGATACGGGGCAAACTAGCTTGCGGGTGGCCTAAGTAGCCACAGCCGCCCATAAACACCCATTAATGATTGCGTTGCCGGCCCTTAAAAAAGCTATTTTGCCTTTTCTTTCCCGTATGGTGTCAGCGAAGCAAAATAGCAAACATGTTTTTATCAAGAAATACATAAATATCGGGGAATTCAGTGACATTACGTCCCAAGTCCCCAGGCCCATTCAACCACCCTAAAACAGACCAGTCTAGGCGTGACCATAGTTGCTGAAAAGCATCCAAACCATCGGTACCAATAATAGTAAAAATAAATCTTTTATATAGTATTTTATTTATATGAGTGATATTTGAGTTAATAAAAGAAAATATTAAACATGTAACACCTAAATACTTACCTTACTTACCACAAAACAAAACACATTCGCGAACAAATATTTAACTTATTTCCTTCACGTTCCATTAGACTGAAACTTTGAGACGTGTCAAAGTTTACCTTTCCTCTCCAATGAGTGGGCTTTTCTTGTACTTCGATCGATCGTTCTTGAATAAATAATTTGTCCTATAAACAGTAAGATCCTAATCCTAAAATGTTTTTCACTATAAATGGTTCATTTTTCTACACACGTCTAAAAGCTAAGGAATATACATTATATCCTGTAAAATAAAGTAATTTTAATAATTTAGTAATATATTTTGAAGTAAATTTGTGTGGTCATGGGAAAAATTTAAATTTAGCTTTAAAATTAAAATAAAGCTGCAATGCAACACCTGCAGGTACAAATGTACTTAAAAGCTTATCGAACAGTGTAACGGAGCGAAAAACTACTCTTAGATAGGTAGGTTCTCTATTCGATAAAATAGACAAGATTATTAACATTAATACGAGCAGATGTGGGGCTATGATTATTTACATAACATATCCGATACGATTTGACTAGGTACTAGAATGTTCTTTATTCACAAATGCTATGTTAATATTCATATGTATACTTGCTTATATTAAGTAGGTACAGATTCTCTAAACCTTAGAAACGTCGATTTTCAAAAGCTTCTACTTTACGAGGTAATTTCAATTAGGCGTGGGTGGCCAAATCAGAAACTGACGAATTTCAAATACTGCTCAAAAGAGTGTGGATCTCGATTTGGATTTCAGATTACAAGTAGATAGTAGGGAGAAAGGCCATAAGAAAAACTAAAGGAAAAAGCTATCTTAATAAACATGTCATGTCCCAAAAATATACCAATACATTATTAATGTTACTGTTTCTTTCAACGTTGGATTTTTTCCATTTTGCAATTTGTTAAATAAGATAACTGATAAACATAAATAGAGGGAAAATAATACAAAAAAATATACATTATTTTCTCTTTTGACAAAACAGTATTATCTAGATGGTATATACGTGTCATTTTAAATTTACTTATACCCAGAGAAAATAATCTAAAGTGGTTAGATCCGGTGACCTCATTGACGCAGGACCAGTCGTTGCAATATAATTTTCGTCATACTGCTGAAATCACGCGACTCAGTATTAAATTTTAAAAAAAGATATTGAATCTCCTGAGATAAATGTTTCAGAATTTAAATTTGGAATGTACTGTTTGATCCGTACAGTACCCTTTAGCGGTACGTTCATTCAAACAAAATAATATATATAGAACCTCCATGAACCGCGCATGCTCGCCATCACAAACAACCCTCGGTTAAATCGAGACAAATCTCTGCCGAGAGACGACGTCTCTTAAATAGATAATTGTGATTCCTAATATATGTATGAAAAACATTAAAGTAATTGTAGATAGCTAAACTGTTTGGTTTCTTAAGTGTTTGTGAAACATTAAGTGAATAAAAACTGTTACATTTACAACGTGATGCGAGATGAATCTGTAAGCTGTTTGAGGCAGTGAGTAATTTAAATGAATAATTATTGTATACTAAGACTTTATTTAATGCTGTGTAAAGCTTTATATATTAATTTTTTGTTTAAATTATTATGTTTATCCGTTTCTATTTTGCTTTTGTGAATTTTTTTAGATCTTTCATTTATATCTTGTCAGTATTATTATATGTTTTGTTTAAGAGTTTGTATAAATAAATTATAAGAATACATAATGTATGTTGTATATGAATGCAACATACATTATGTATAGCTTGATTATACACTGTATGACTGACCCTCTTTGAAAGATCTCGATAGTAGTTAGTAGACTAGACAAATTAAATATGTTTGTAATATAGTCCTGTAAACCAAAATTAAGATTAACTTATTCGTTGAATAAATTCACGCTTCATCTATGGCATGACAGACCAATTACCTCTAAAATTCCTTTATAAGCAACAAATAAATCATTAAAAATTTAAATTAAAATATTACATACGTAAATTTGACTAAAATCATGTTTATTTACGACAGCACATTACACTATTTGAGAGATTTTTTTTTAATTCTGCTATTTTTAATTGGATAGTCGCGACTGTCGCACTTATTAAATATTCTTTTATAAGCTGTAAGTTCGTGATATGATCAGCGCGGCGAGCTGTCAAATCTGACATTTTAGTTGTATTTTTGACGTATATGAATATTTAATGAAACCATCGTAAAGTTCATGCTTTGTCCTCTGAATTTGTTACATATAGGCCTAACAAAGGCATCTAATGCTATCCACATTTTGGCAGTTCTATATATGAACAATTATCGAATCATACAAAATGTTGTCATCCCCAAAATGTTATTTTTTAAATTGCCTATTAAACTGGTCTGAGTGGTAGAAACACAATCAAAGCAAAAAATCCGCTTTGTATGTAAATCTTTTTGCGTGTAATACTGCTAAAACTTTCAATGTTTTATCATTTTAAACGTCTAAATCAATATTCTGTTATCTTTTGATTGCCATCCAATATCAACCAGTTATACTTCCTGGGAAAAGCTAAATAGTTCTTTAATATATTTCATATAATTATTTTATAAAGTAATATTATCTTCTTAGCTTCTCTTTATCAAATACTGCATTAAGTTTCTAAATTTGAATACTATATTTAAATTAAGATGTTATTAATTAACTCATACTAGCTATTAGATTAATATACATTATCTACGATAGATGTACGTAAACAGTGCGCTAAGCGAATATCACAGGGCGTCGTCAATTTCTGAGTGATTATGCAACATTTCAGCTGAAATTTCCTGAAAAGTAAACATCACCAAACCCTAAAGCCAAATCATTTGACACCTCAGTCATTGTTAATCTGTCATCCTATGTATGTTACAAAGATAACAATAAATAACATACAACAATTTAAAGAAAAACACTTTATGGACGGATTTAAGTTATGCATTTTTGCAAAATATAAATACATACATAATTATTAAAAAAATTCCGTTCATAAAGTGTTTTTCTTTAAATGAGTAATAGTTATGTTAATAAAAGACAACATTAAAATACAACAAAATAAATATCGCAGAATGTTCTTCTTTGGTATTTGGATACGGTTAAATAAATATATAAAATAATAATTAAAATTTAAATATAAAATTGACCGTGATAAATCACCAACATGCTCACGCTTACACGTGACAAAAGACAACATTAAAATACAACAAAATAAATATCGCAGAATGTTCTTTCTCCTTTGGTATTTGGAATACGGTTAAATAAATAATATAAAATAATAATTAAAATTTAAATATAAAATTGACCGTGAATAAATGCGACCAACAATGCTCACGCTTACACGTGACCATGCAAAATAGATCACATTTGATGAAACGTGAGCATCGCCGAGAGAAAATAGGAGTATATGATCACCTTTGTTTAACTACTAAGTCAAGAATATTATACATATTATAGATATAATACAGCAAATTTTAAATGTTACATGACTGCAGGTGACAATTCTGTTGAGCATTTATGGCGCCACGTTTAGCCTCGAAAAGAAACCCGAGAAATATAGAAGCCATTTGCGTGTTACAAAACACCTTTTATGTTACGCACTATGACAATACCTCTCTATGGTATCATAAAAGTTTCCATTTCGCCTAAGTAAGCCGAGCACATCACGAATGTAATAAAAGCGAACTGAACGAGATGTTTAGAAAATTTTCATCATCATCAACACTTATTTCAGATTTCTGTTTTAACAAAAATATTTAATCAAATTCAGATAAGTAAGTATAAGTATATAAGTAAGTATTGAAAAAAAAATCAATATCATGGGCATATCATTATATTACTCATGAACACAGCCCCAAATTGTTTGCTGTTATTGGATTCTTGGAAACAAAATTTGTATACCTGTTATTTATAAATATATAAAAGGATTTATGTATAGAAAAGTCAATAAATGTGTATCAAACACAACTATAGCAAATCAGGCTAAGTTTTATTCGTCAATTTGCTATGACTTCCATACTATAGTCTTACTGTATAGACCAATTTGTCTATTAGAATTTTAGTAAATAGTAACTTGACTAGCAAAACTCCACGAAAATAAATTTTTACTGAGGGGCCCTTAGTCTAAGTCATTAGCATATTAGTGTAGGAGTTACTGTTATTGTTCTGGGTATGTTGTTGGCTAACTGTGCAAGCTGTACTCTCCTATAATTGGAGATGCACGCGGTATGATAAGTGTGTAGTCTTAAATATATGTTGTATGTTATCTCCGTTGGAGTTTCAAAATAAAAAATAAATAAATAAAATACCCTAACCTAAAACCCTTCCGTCCAAATTTGGTCTCTTTATGCACCTTAGCGCACTCGCGCTCCACAAATTTAAGTCCATTTTGATAGACTAAGAGACAACTTTTGTATGAAGATGTTTGCCTGTTTAGAATGAATACGATATTCTCTTTGATTGCTCGAAACAAAAGCGGGGTCGGAGGTCAGGTGGACTTAAATTGCTGTGCGAGCGCGAGTGCGCTAAGGGCATAATAGAGACCAAATTGGACGGAAGGGTCTTTAAGGGTTAAACAGCCGACGCACGTTTTGACGCAAAATATATGTGCGTATTTACCAGTTTAAAGTAAGTCGGTGCTTTTTCAAATTTCTTGTGAAACGTTGTTGATTGATGTCGACTGAATTGAATAAATTACGTCGTTAGAAGCGCACAAATAGAGCTGATTGCTCTGATACGTATTAAAGGATTTTTTTAGAAAATGAAATTGGAAAGGTGAAATATATATATTGCATAATAAGGAGTTGTCATTGTAATATTCTTCTATAAATAGTAATATTATTATAATTTCATTATATATATTTGTAAATATTTTTAACAACTTTTCGAATTGGACGACAATAACAATAAGATAATAATAATAATACAATCTATACTAATATATAAAATTGGAGTGTCTGTTTTTAATATTGAAATAACCGTTTTTTTACTACATGATGAATATATATACGATACATACACCAAAACGACAATTTTTAAAATTTTTGTCTGTCTGTCTGTTTGTTCCGGCTAATCTATGGAATGTGGAGATTTTGACGGGGCTTTTTTGGATTGGTAGCTGATGTAATAAGGATTCACTTAGGCTACATTTATTAGGGTTCCGCAGTCAGCGTAAAGAAACCCTTCGTCATGTCCGTTCGCCCGTTCTCACTCTAGCGTCAAAACGAATGTTTTCTAAAATAAGTATTTTTAAGTTGTTATACCTAATCCATGCGGACGAAGTCGCTCGTACAGCTAGTTAAGAATAAGTTAAATAAAAATATTTCGTTATAATTGGTGTTTGAGTTTTTGGGTGGTAAAACTTGATGAATTCGATTACACCTTTGAACTCAGAATTAAAAAAAAATAGGACATGTTTTACAGAGCAGTGATGGCCTAGTGCGGTTGACAATCCTGAGGTCGTACGTTCAAATCCTGTCTGTGCACGAGTTGATTTTTATTTCTAATCTGCGTAATTGAATATTCCGTCGTACAGACGAAGACATGTCTCAACCCCAAAAAATCAAAGAATTGATCATGAAACAGATGCCAAAGCACGAGGTTGCCGCGCAAATTATTTATTTTTTAAGAAAAATTTTACATGCATTCAAATATTATATAATTGTTTTTCTTAAAAAATAAAGTATTACAAAAAATTTCCCCTTGCAAATTTAAGTCGTCCATAACGTGATTCGCATTCTACACATCTACAAGTCTACGCTTCGTAGCTACGAGAGTGCCAATTTCCGTTCGAATTTCAAGTAACAATTATTGTTTCTATCAATCACTGTGTCTCAATACATAATAGTACACGATTTTGTTGTTATATCGAAAGGTTGTCATTATAATAAACCTAAGTTTACCTTTAACATTTTCAAATTACACTTAAAACTGATAGAAACCTACATACATTTTATAGTAATCCATGTTGTATAGTAATTATTTAACAATTTAAAGTGGATTTCACCAAGGCGGACGTTTAGTATTGTGCCGGGACTGACTTGCCATCAATAAAGTTAAAAGCCTTTGTATAATTTGGGTTAAGTTGGGACTGTGTCGCTCTTCCGACTTTATATTCTTCAATTATCACTCAAGAGAGAAAATTGATATTACAACTATGTTGGAACATTTGATTCCTAAAATAGGCGGGATTTTAAATGTTTAGTAATTTATTCTATTACATATATATATAAGACAGCAAAATCCTTTAGATATAATTGATAAACATGATAAAATTAAATTAAAATTAATTTCATTAACAATTAATTTATGAATCAATTATAAGTAAGTATTAGGAATACTCACAAGCATAATTAAATTTGAAATTCATTCGTAGACAAGTTATCCCCAGGCGTGAGAAGATTATTAATTAAATTTAATAGACAATGTCGGCCTTGGCTTTCACTTAAAAGAAATTATAAAGTTTATTAAATTTCTGCGAGCCTTATGTGGATATAGGTAACACTAAGGTACTCAAATATATATATAAATTTAATATGATGGTTACATTTTTATAAATTAAGAATAAAATTACTACTTACATAATTTATGTAAATATCAGGTATATATACATCATATTTCTAACCAATATATTTGTTATTTTTTCAACTTTTAACCATTATGGCTCAAGACTCAATTGAAGCATGACTAACACCACCGCATAATAACATCTTTACATAAAATATAGACATATTATAAGTTAGATCCAAAATTGACATGTGAAAGAAGAGTCAGGCCATGCGGTTAATTTCTACTAGTGCAGGATGCTGTGTGCTTGTTCTTGGCGCTTTTAAACTTAATTTAAAACCTAAAGTGAGGTAAAGTGTTCGAAACACAAGAAACGATTAAAAACCATTTTTAAGACTAACAAAGGCTATAAGAACCCTTTTTATTAATTTTATTTTTCCCATTTGTAGAGTTAACAACGTTACAATTTCTAAAAAGACTTTTAATGTCTTCGCTATGCTTAAAAATTATTATTATTATTTATTTTAAATTGTATCCTAATTTTTATATTTATTGAGAAAAACACCTTTAAAAATTATTAATTATATATGTATACCATACGGTATGTTTGCTTCAACGACAGCCGAGTTTTATAACTTTATTAATTACATCACAGATTATACACGCAGCGCTGCTCTTGCGAAACTTATGAAAGTGGGCATATTGATTTATTATTAATAAAACGTGCAATATTTTGGTGTATAGTTCTGGACCAACCAGATTCTCAAATTATTTAATAGACTTCATAAAAGGTTTCTCATCTCATTTCTATTTGTAATTTTAAGAGCGTATGTAATTTATTCTTTTTGTTTTTTGTCTGTTTGAGGTCGTTACTTTTTTTAATTGTGTATGGATAAACTTGAGACATTTTTTAATATTAATCACCTGTATTTTTTTGTATGGTATTTGATGTTTAAGACCGTTACGAAATTGGTCTACACATCGCCAGTATTCAGGAAGCAAGCATAAAAAAAAGTTTCGATTGAAAAATGTACGCGAAATGATTTGATTGCCAGACCATTCAAGATATGAAACCATCCTCGATAACTCATTAAAATTATGTAACCATTGGCTTCACAAAAAATATATACTAGGTATATATACTAGACGTAAGCTGCATCTATAATTGTAATTTGCTAGCTCACTAGCAACTTTCTACAATAAATATAATAAAATATATTGATTCTTAAATTTCGCTATAATAGAAGTAATGTTTTGTTTCAGGTAACCCCAAAGGCTACATAGAAGTCGAAGCAAAGGTACATAAGAATTATTCTTAGGTTTAAGGCTGTGATTAACCCTCTTTTGACACGCACAAAATAAATAAAAATTCGAATATAAATGTAGGAAAGAAATTTCAGAATATAAAGTGAAATCTTAATAACCACTAGGAAAAGGCCTTATAAGATTAATTCAATGAACACTGTTCGTTAAGGCAATAAGATGTCGAGCGAAACGTGTGTCAGGTGCTTGAGGGTTTCTTTGGGATTCCCCAAAGATTGAAATAAATTATTCTTATATAATTGTATATTAAACGTTATAATCTGATACAATAACTTCGTAACAACTACGCTATATAACTGCTGTTTGTCCATGTTGAAACTAAACTAAAGGATATCCTGGACATATCGTATCAAATAAAATAATTTAACGCCTCAGTAATCGCATGGAACATTACATAATTTAATTCTATTTTCATCAATTAGTTTTCTAGCAAGATTTCAAACTAATTAAAACAATAGTTACGTCATAATCTTTTTTACACTTTAGCAATTTGATTAATAAAACAGCGATATTTCTCAATTGACTCGTGAGAAGCCAGTTATCATATTATCCTACAAATAGGAAGGAGCTAATAAGGGCCGTGTCCTGGTAACGATTCTGTCGTTAACTGAGGACAATCAAGTCGTAAATCTGATTTACACTTCCGCTTTCCGCATTTATATTCTTAGTTGGTTGATAAAGTTCATCTTCAAATGTGGTATAGCTGTAACTATATGTATAATTCACATTTTAATACGGACTTAATACAACCAATTTTTCCAAACGCGAGCTTGGTTGTGCACTGGATTCATAATTCAGACGTTAAGTAACCATTAAAATTCGTTATACCTCATTATACCGTTCTTTAAATAAATAATTACGTAATTATCAAAAGATAAACCTCAATGAGGTGGACCTGACTCCAATTTAATATCCATTAATGAGAATTAAGCTTTTTCCCCCTTTTGAAATATATAAAAAAGCTATCTTTATATGTTTATTTTATATATATATGTATATGAAATTGATTTCTTATACATCAATTTGTCTCGTACACGCACGCTGACCACGTACGTCGAAAATTTTCAAATAATGTAATAAATCCGTTAAAATGTGTTTTTCTTTAAATGAGTAACAGTTTCGTTAATAAAAGACAATATTATAATTTGTACTGTTTTCCTAAAAATTCTTATACGCTTTTAAACGCTTAAACGCTTTTAAAGTAATTCTTATTATCTTCCATGACCTTCTCAAGCTGTTTAACGGTGACGTGTTTGGTAAATATTATAACGAGCAGCAACAGTTAATTACTAACACTAACAATATTCATAAAAGCAGTTTACCTAATCTGCTGACCTCAACAAATAGCAACCAAATCAATTTTGTCTAAGACGGTATTCTATCAAGAAAGTTACACTTTTGCTAATAAGTCATATTTGACGCATTCATCAATCCCCGCACATTTCCAAGTAATCCAATTTATTTCTTTGGAATGAATTAGAAAAGTTGTTTCATTATTTCTTGATGGCTTTAATAAAGCATTTAATTCACAAAGTTTTGACAATGGAGCCCGGTTTTAGCACTGTAACTATAAGTAGACAACAGATTTAATTTATTAATATAAAATCAAATACTTTATAATTAATTCCTCCAACACATACCTGGGTGTGCTGACAGACTTTAACGATTTATTAGATCAATATTTATTCCCAAAATATCAAGTATTCACTGCTCCTCTAGCTAGCCGAGTAAAATATGGTCTTAAAAACACAATTTTCCTGTCCCACTTTTCGCCAGTTGCTGGTTTATTTGCTATTATATGAACGTATACATGCCAAAAAGAGATCATGTATCAGTGTGTGAATAATGAATTTATCAGTTGAATACAGGTTCAGAGCAGATGATATCTGTTACATATTTTATTAGTAATAAAATCCTGAATAATCAGAAACTAAATGTAGAACGCCTAATAAGACATTAAATTAGTAACATTTTTACTGTAATTAAAACTAGTGTACATCATTCATGTTGATGCTTTACAAATTAACTGTCCTATGGCATGCAAATAGACTATTGCCATCCAATCTGGGACTTTACGCTCTTACGCACGAACTCACTTGCGAGCAGTCTGATATATGAGGAAATTGTTGAGCCTTACTAACGAATATTTAGCTATGAGAAATTGGGTGCAGACAAGATGTGTATATGTTTTAAATAATTGGTATGTAGAACGTTATACTTATCGCAACATGAAGCATGACGTTGGAAATTATGTGTTTTTGTTGTGTTTTTAGTTTCAGATCAGTAATTTATGTAAATCTAGTATTGCCTCACAGAGAGAGACTTTTCATCGCGTACTTCGCGCCCTTCAATATCTCGGCTGGATATTAATTTTAATATTGAATCGACAATCTGATTGTGTCAAATGTTTTCTACGTAACCTTGAAACATTTACTTTAACTAGCTTAGAAAGAAACATCAGATTGCATGGGGCTTCATTGCCTTCCAATCAGAATTACGTAAGGTCATAGAAATTACTACAAGGCTGACGACTATCAAGCCTTAGCGCGTTAAGCGCATATAAATATATTTTATTCAATTATACATATCAATCATTCAAACGCTTTTTGTAAGATTAAATACTCTATTCAATATCTTCAAATAAATGGACAATAGTACTTAAGTATATACCTATATTCATATAATATATATACTAAACTTGTCCTAAGAGATAAAGAATGTTCCTGACAATCCTAAGTTATACCATTTTATATTATACTGAAGTCTCATTATTAAAAGAAACATATATTTCATGTAACAAGTATACATACTATATCTCTCATAAAGTGTTCAATTTCACATGTATTTCAAACGTATTAATTTAATTTACTCATTGAGTTTCGGTGTTTACTGGCCTGAATTAATTTAATATTTGTGCTTTCTGTGGGATTCTGGGCCGATAGGCAATTATCTAAGAAACAGAATACCAAAGCTACTTTTGTATCTGATTAATCAATGTTTAAATTGGCTGGTGGTAAATTTGCTGTAATTTAATGAGAATAAAAATCATATATATATTGTTATCAGCACAATTGCGAATTGTGGAAAGACTAGTACAGTATTATTATGTAGTATTAAAAATGTTATATTGATTTTAGACTTATTTTGTTAATAGGGCGTGGAGTATGGACACGAGAGATGAGGATGAACCACCACCAGACCCAGCGGCCAGAAAACCCCTCCACCATGACTACACTGAACAGGACTTCGAAGGTTCGTTTTTTTATTTAATTCATTTACTCCAAGAAAACTGATATATCTGTTTAGTTTTTAGCCTTTTTTATCTTCGAAAACCGCAAAATTCCTTACAAATATTGTTTTTACTTTTTATACTTAAGAAAATATTTGTCAAAAAGATTCTCACTTAAAAATCAATTTTTAATCAAACTGATTTTGTATCTTTAAATATTAAATCTAAGAAATTAGATTTTGTCTCATCTTTCGGTGAATTTCAGACATCTTGTTGTCCTGGTCCCTTTAAATTAGCGAAACGGAAGTAGGTCGAAGGGTGAATGAGGGTGCTACGACACACCGAGCCCAATGTATTCATAGGATTGTGTTTTTAAGTAATCGTACTGAATCGCTTAAAATTTTTTAACAGCCAAACCAGGTAGGAATAACCATTTATAAAGAGTTAAGTAAACGACGAACCAACATTAGTTATGATAGCATAAAAGAACATTATGAATTCTAAATATATCTGGGTATATCTTAGACTGTGATCGCGTAAATAATATATGTTGTCTTTGAAACAAAAGAATATAATTTTTTGGCCAACTATGGAGTTTCGGTTACCTTACCATTTCGGTGAAGTCACATGTCGATATCAGTGACAGAGCGCGTCGCGAAATTAAAATAATTGCAACTGCTAAAGAAATCACACAAGTGTTTGTTCATATTCGACATTTTTTAAATATTTAAGATTGTATGTATATGAATAAACTTGTAATTTGAATAATAGCCTCAACAGAGTACCCTGTTGGAGGCTATTATTCGATTTATTAATAAACTGGTGATTGGTTTGTTTACATCTGGGTTTTATTCGAACGTATTTATTTATTTCATTATTTGTTAACTAATTGTGAGGTAGTAGTTCTAATATGTGAGAATAAAAGGAAACTTGGCAACAACGCCGGAGCCAATCAAAATGCTTCAAAAAGGTTACGTGCCGAATTCCCATTGCGTGAAAAAGTCAGCGTCGTTCAATCTAAGAAAACCGTCGCTTGGAGAATTTTCTGTTTTAATTATTTACAGTTTAGTGTTTAGCATTAACTTCAAAGGTGTGGAAAGCTATAAAGAAAACCATAAAGAAGAAAACCAAAAGATATGAAGTAACGTATGACAATGAAGAGTAAAGTTTACTTTTATTTACGCACAGATGCGTAAACTTTGTTATCCCATAAACCGTATAGTGGAGCAAGGCCGACTTTTGCATTGATTTAGTGGCAATCGGAGACAGGTTATGTGTACACACTATATTACAAATACATGAAACGATTTTACTTTAAAACGACGCTTCAGTACTTTAGAATTTCAAGTGATTTTCTCGTCCGATACACAAAACCTTTGTAAGAGCTCTTTAATAATCGATTCTATCGAAATCCAAGCGTTCGCGTTGCTTTGTTTCCGATGCAACGCTGGTATGGTAGCATGTCAAAACCACTGTTACGATTTATAGATATTGTGCATATTGTCCTTAATTGTAAATGAACCTAAGCGTATAAACGTTTAAACTTTAGCTTCAACGATTAATTTTATATTTATACGTGATTTATTTACAACGTACACCAATTTTTTTAGTTACGTAATCATAGGTATGATTAGAATTGTATTTAATATAGTATCTTATTTCTAGATTCACGTGTAACAGTTACCTTCATATGAGTATCGATTCTCCTTCAGAAACAAAGAAATGAAAATTCCATCAGGTGTACATTATATAAAATAGTATGATAGATCCGCCTTGTCACGTCTAGCGAAGCCTTATGTTGATAAGGTCACACGATTTATTGCGGAAAGAACTTTGAAACAGATTAAATACAATGACACTTTATTAGATATATTCAGAACAGAAGACGTTGTTTCTAAAAATGGAATTTAGTACTTTGGAACCCTAAATTATTTTAATACTACACAGACAATTTCGTATATCGCATTCGTATAAAATTTCTTAAATCAGCTCACCACAAAAATTTTGCTGTATTTAAAAAGAATCTATGCTGTTTTAAAGTTATCATAGTTGTCCATAATTAATATCTGTTTATATATATTTTTATATCATATCTTATATATCTCATATATCATTTTTGTATTGTAGTATTTTTGGAAGAAACAAAGATAAAAAACAGACACATTTATGTGTACCTTTGTGCATTGTATACAAGAAACTATATTTATCCGGGCTTAAGTTGGCAAAACAAAACCTTTTTATGTTTTTCTCGAAGCATTCACAGCTATTATATAAGCAATTCAGCGCTACACGTTTTGTAGCACTCAGAACATCGTAGCCTTCTACGAGTAGGTTTTATATCGTCACGTAGACCTATCGATATTGAAATGTCGACTAGAATATAAAACTCAAGTTATAAATTAATTTGCCAATATGAGGGTTCAATCAATGATAAGACGAGTATGTAATCATTACATGCAATAGTTGAAAAATTAATAACACTTAAGTTTAAAACCAACATAAGTTTTTATTCTAGGAATAACATTGTAACGTAGGAAACGCGACAAAACTTCATATCTTCAACACAAACCTATATTCTTATTAATAAAAATCAGTTATAACACTAAAGGAGAAAAGATAGACAGGTCTTTAGAACAATATCCATCACATTATATCGATGGATGTGAAAACATCTTTCTCTATAAATGACCTAGTCAAATTAAATAATTTTTCCATTCCAACCAGTAGTTTTTAACATTAATGCGTTCAAACAAATAAAGAAACATCATCATAATTCAGCGTTTTAATAGAATATTAAAAGATAATACATAAATACTGCTTCAGTAATTATAATTTCTATTTGAGTAAACATTTAATCAATAAGTAACTAATCTAACTTAGCTCATTAAAGTCAGTCGAATCAGGTAAAATATTTTGTATTATACAAAATATTTATATATATAAATATACAATTACCTTTACCTATAAATATACAATTACAATTACCTTTACCGTATATTTTCCTTTTAATAATAAAAAAATAATCTATCCATTATTGCAACACTAAATATTAACAAAGACATGAAGTAGAGTAAATTATAACTAAATACCGTCGCCACTGTGGAGTTATGATGAAATAGATATCCCTAGTTTTAGTTCAATATATTATTCACACTAAGAATGTGATAAATGGAGAATGAAAATTGTTCGTAATATTTTCTCATACGTAAGATGTTAGAGGTGTTTGACGCAAAAAACTTTTTAACGTGTAAATCCAGAAGAAAAATTAAACACATTTAACAGTAATATAGAATGACAGTTCTGAATTAAAACGTCAGGAATGATATATAATCAGAATAAATTATGTAAAAACAAATACTAATTTAAATTTTTTATATATATATATATAATCCGGTGAATCGCACGATCGATAAGCAGTCTAGACAATTGTGGACACGCTTGTTTATTTATGTAATGCCTTTTGTCTTAATTCAACGGTAAAGGGCGCTTTTAATTAACTCTGTTACTCCCCGTCTTATCCCCGTAATCATACAAAACTAAATCAGTCTAATTATTGGTGTAACTAAAACAGCATTTAACAGATAGATATAACGCATTGTTTATCTGTTAATCCTCTTAAACTATCTAAATTCATCTTCATTATTGCTAATTATTACCATCACAGTCGTTTCATGATCCATCTGGCAAAACTCTGCTGTTTTTAGTTCTAACTTTGCGTAGCTTTAGGCAGAGAGAACTACGAATTCGTAATACTTTACCGAAGCGTGACGCTTTTACCATTACCTGTCCAATGCCATTGAACTACAACCTTTGTCATTTTTATTACGATCGACGAGCACCGTAAGTGGTCTGTTTAGCGTTCTGGTTTCGGCCTATAAAGATCCATACTTCGGATATCTGATCTATTAAAGCTATGGTCTCTAGATCACACTTGTTTATCTCCATCGTTCACCAGTCTCTTTAATGTTAGTAATACAATTAAAATGGTGGCTGAAATTTATTCAGTGTTCCTCTAAATTTTAATTAAATATAATGAGACAGATGATAACGATTTACGATTGCCTCTTTATTAGACAGTGGTGAAACTACTTGTTTTTGTTAAGTCATAAGGTTGATTTAAGGAAAAATAAAATCCTTAAACTGTTAAACTTTCGCTAGACAACCTGTCTCAGACAAGTTTAAGATAGTTTTTATACAGCACGAAATTTATATTCTGTAACATTTGTGAAAGATAAGCTTGCAGAAGTCAGTAAACCTTTAATGAACTCGGGAAAGACGTACACAAATTATGGCGTGAAAATGGCACGAAGGAAGATATACCTACATATAAACTGGTAGATAAAACGTTTTGTATAAATTATATATTTAAAAATATATTTGTATGTTCTAAATTAATATTCACGAATTATCATGTATCTCATCTACAGCTTCTCATATTGTAGGTTAAGCTCTTAAATATTATAGCTTTAAAATTACTATTATATAGTTAAATCTTCATATTTTTTAAAATCTTTCTTCTATGATATCAACAAAAATTAACCTATGTAGTGAAATGCTTTCTATAATTCACCACTGCACAACAATTAATAAATCAGCTGGTGTAAATCAACACGTACGAAGACCTAATGAAGTATAAATTGTAATTGCCAGGTCACCGGGCACACACAGTGTTTGTGGGTGTACACGTGCCGCCTAGACGTCACTCACACAGAAAACATAAACATCATCATCGCACTGAAAAGGACCCCGAAAAGCCTAGTAAGTAATTTGAGAGCTATATGATTAACCTATCAAAGCTTATCAAAGCCTGCCGAAAGTCTGGATTGCGTGGCTTAGTATTATAACTAAATTGTCCTTGTCTCGTGTCACAAAAACGTAACTCAACTTAAAGTAGGTCCATGAAAAGGGTGTGTTTTACAAATAGATAAATAAAATAAATTTCGTAATTATGTAAATGTACACTTCTTTCAGTCCTTCATTAAAATACCAACTCTGGACTATAGGGGACTACGCGTTCATGAAAAATTCTACCGCGGTGCTATGATTGATGTCTCGTCCTCCATCGTCGTAAAATAACGCTGAATAAAACACGATAAAACTGTCACAGCAATTCTCAAGTACCATTTTCAAATCCGAATTAAAAGTACATTTGGCTTAAGGCCTTAAAATGTCACCTCTCTTGTAGAGTTAAATGCTATCCGGACTACAATTTATTTACCCCACTAACGACCCCTATACTCTTAAAAGAGAGTAAGGGACGAATTAGCAGTGTTGGAGATGTTGAATGAGAAAAACTGTTAAAATGATATACTCATATTTGAAATTATAACTTAGCGCGTCGCGTGTTCTGTTTTGTTGCAGCTCTCTTACTAATATTATATTAATATATAATATTATAATATTAATTCTCAGCGGGCCGCTGAGTCACATGTTCCGAGTTCATTATCCGAACAGACAGCTTACATTAATGTTTGAAAATACAAACATAAACGATATCTATCGAAAGATTTTAAAGTATTATTGCAGAAAGTTAAAATACTTTGCTACTATAATCTGGTTTCTACATTTAAAAAAAAACTTTCGACACGAACCTGCTATTTTATATAAACAACTATAACTATAATAAACAAGGGACATGTAACAAACTGTTTTAATGGAGTTGTGGCATTAAGGCTTTTGAGGATTATATTCAGAATAATTATGCACAATGACCCCATTATCATAGCGTGGCTAATGAATCTGTTTACGTAATGATAATAGAACGCAATACGGTTAACTGAAAATACGTATTAAATCAACTTAAAAAAATTTAAGAACAGGAAAGTTGGTTTTGATATGAATCAAAGAAAAAAAGCTATGTCAAACAGCCACTGACTTCTATTTCTATCTAATGTCTGTCTCAGTAACAAACGAAATGTAAAAGAATTGCTTCTTATAAATAATAAAATAAAGATAATAAAACGTAAAATAAGTAGCAAGAAAAATTAGTAACAGGCGCATCAAAGTATGTTCTGAAACAAAAATGTCGACGTGCGGGACTTTCTAGAGGAGAGAAGGGACGAGAGATGGCCGTTAAAAGTAATGAAATGATAGACCCCCCCCCCCCCGGAGCAAAGGTGGGTCGGAAAAAATGTGATGCTGAAGCACCTGAGCAGAAACAGCAGGAAATGGGTGGATGAAAGTTAGCAAAGACAGGGAAAACTGGAAATTTAATTTTATCAAAACGGGGATAAATTTCAAATTGTGAAATAAATATGACTAACAATAAACATACTTATAAAACATTAACTAACATAACTTATAAATAACTAAAAATGAAATTCTTTCGCAATCAAAACTTTTCGCAACGAAGACAGGGGCATGAAATGCTCACGAAGTGTATATTTTTCTAATTTAGTGTATTACGTATTGTTTTATAAGAGTCACCCAAACTTTTTGATCTCATCCTTGATAAAATATAAAACTTTATCAATCTAAACTTTTCAGTTCAATGTATAACTATATAATAAGGTATACATAAGCTGAACATAAATAAAGCATAAAGCTTTTACGGTTGTAATAAGATTGGTTACACAAATATGTAATTGTTAACATCCATTTGCATAATAAATTCGATTCGTAGGCTCCGCAATAATGGCCCGGGTTAGAAGACTGAGCGTAACAGATGACGGCGAAACATGTAAGCTAATTTAGGTCCCAATTTTATCGGTTTTGTTACAATCATCTGTCATCTCATGTTTCAGCATGACTTAGATAAACTAAATTATTGTGCATGTTAATGTTACCAAACGTTACTTCATTTTCATAACGTGAACTAAGTATGTGTTCTTCCTACTTTTCGACTTTATCGGTAGCGGGTTATTTAATATCATTTACTTTATACATATATTTAGCGTTTATTTTACAGTGACACCACCTGCACAAAGAGTTCAATTCATACTTGGAGAAGATGTCGACGATTCTACGATGGTGTCCCATCCACTTTTCTCAGAAATGGAGGAGCTCGTTCGTGACGGCGATGAGCTTGAATGGAAAGAAACAGCCCGTTGGATTAAATTTGAAGAGGATGTTGAAGAAGGAGGCAATAGGTGGTCGAAGCCTCACGTTGCCACTCTATCTCTACACTCACTTTTTGAACTTCGAAGTTTAATACTCAACGGATCCGTGATCCTGGATATGGAAGCAAATTCTTTAGAACAAGTCGCTGAAAATGTACTGGATAGTATGGTGATGGATGGCTTTTTAGGTTATGATAATAGAGACAAGGTAAAAAACGCCTTATTAAGAAGACACAGACATCAGCACGAGAAGCGAAACCATAACAACGTGTCCAGGCTTCCTTTAATACGATCATTGGCTGATATCGGAAGGAATCACTCATCCTGCAAAAGTAAGTAATAGCCGATAATTATATATTACAAGAATTCCTTTTATGTACTGGAATTTGGCGATAACAGATTTACAGGATAAAGACCCTCGAGGCACCAGCTCTAAGAGCTGTCGAGGCCCAAGTACAACACCTCACACAGCCCTTCTTCATGCGAGTGATACACGAGGATCTTACCTAGCTGTTCCAGGTCAGCAGAGAGTACATAAATGTGCGAATAATTACCGCACGCTCGTGGTGCACTTGGCTTGATTTAAGCTGTACATATCACATTTCCCTGTATAAAATGCTCATTTTTCAGAACAATATGTCGCTTATACATAATTATTTGTTATCAATTGGCATTATATTCCAGTGGAAGAGAGCAGTACAAGCAGTGGACAATCTCAAAAAGGAGATATTGGTCGATTCCTAGGCATACCACTCGCGGGTAACCGCTATCGTTTTTATTGATGTTTTTCCTACTCTACTGCCGAAAATATCGGCCTCTATGTTTCAATGTTTTTTTGTATCTATTCATAAGCTACATGCTAGTTTCATAGAGATCGTTGAATTTTATGTCGATCTTTAAGCTTCACTCATGCTTTTTACGAAAAATACGAATCTCCTTATTATTCCGGATGCTAATTTGAAACCTACGGTTACACTTGAGCACATCCATCATACATTATAAATGTTTATTTTTATTAAACACTGTATTGTTTTAAACACGCTTTCATATTTCATAATTGTCAAATCTTTAATATGCATGATTAATTCACGTCGTACATCAATATCAAAGAGAAACCATTTTCAGGTGCACCTCATGAAGAAGGAATGATCAAAAGCCCAAGTAGTGGGTCCATGCATCATGGACATGATCTAACAATGAACGGAGATATAAATCATAAATGTAACACACACTTTATGCGCAAAATCCCACCAGGAGCTGAAGCTTCTAATATTCTTGTGGGTGAAGTTGATTTTCTTGAGAAAACATTATCCGCTTTTGTCAGACTCAAAACTGGTACCATCATGGGGGACTTAACGGAGGTCCCAGTGCCAACGCGATTCATGTTTGTTTTGCTTGGCCCACCTAATAGTAACTCCAGCTTCCATGAAATCGGAAGAGCCATGGCAACATTGATGTCAGATGAAATATTCCACGAAGTCGCATATCGCGCTAAGAAACGCGATCATCTACTTGCAGGAATAGATGAATTCTTAGATGCAGTAACAGTCCTTCCGCCAGGTGAATGGGATCCTGCAATAAGAATAGAACCACCTGCTGCAATTCCATCTCAAGATCCACGAAAACGTCCAAATGATAGTAGCATAAAAGAAGAACCAGACGAAGAAGAGGAGGAGCAAAGGCAACGTGAAGAATCGGGTTTATCTAGAAGTGGAAAATTATTTGGTGGCTTGATTAATGACCTTAAGAGAAAGATGCCATGGTATTGGTCAGATTTTAAAGATGCACTAGCCCTACAATGCATTGCCTCTTGGATATTTTTGTATTTTGCATGTTTGTCACCAATAATTACGTTTGGGGGGTTGTTAAGCGAAGCGACTGGTAAAAATATGGCTGCTATGGAGTCTTTAGTGAGTGGCTTTGTTTGTGGAATGGGATATGGATTCTTCTCAGGACAACCATTGACGATATTAGGTTCCACTGGTCCTGTATTAGTATTTGAAACGATTGTTTTCGAATTTTGTAAGCAAGTTGGATGGGATTACATGTCTTTTAGGTTTTGTATAGGAACTTGGACAGCCATTATACTAATAATACTCGTAGCAATTGATGCAAGTGCATTGGTGTGTTATATAACAAGATTCACCGAAGAAAATTTCGCTACATTAATTGCATTTATTTTTATCTACAAGGTAAGATTATATATACTAACAGTTATTCAAATAGTAGGTTGTTAACCACGGCAGAAGAACGTTTTTATGATATTTTTTTTAATCTATAGTAGAGCGAGAAATTTCACAGACGAATAAAATTAATTTGAAATAGTTTATTTGTAAATAAATGTAAATACTAGGCAATATTAACTTTCAGGCTGTCGAAAATGTTATTTCGATAGGGAAAAAGTATCCCTTAAAAACACGCCCTGATGAGATACTAAATTACGAATGTTACTGTTTACCAAGTAATTACTCAAAGGTGCCCGAACAATTTAATTGGACGTCCATCAACAAAGAGGCTTGTAAAGTAAGTATCTAATCATATTTATGACCGAAAATTGTGTCATTGTATAGAAAATACAAACAAAAGATACTCGATTAAATTTGTCTTTCAGTTTTATAATGGGACGCTGGCTGGCGGAGGCTGCGATACAAAAGTTTACGTGCCAGATGTATTTTTAATGTCCATCATATTATTCCTCGGCACATTTGCTATTTCAATTATTCTAAAGGATTTTAAGAATTCTCTATTCTTCCCTTCAAAGGTATTTTTAGTTTGCGAGAATTTTATTACTTCAATATATCAGACTAAACATTGAAAAGTAAATTAAATACGTTAATTTATTTTAGGTCCGACAAATAATAAGCGATTTTTCCGTGATTATAGCGATTTTGTCTATGTCGTTCTTGGATTACAAAGTGGGGGTCAAAACGCCAAAACTGGAAGTACCTTCAGAGTTTAAGCCAACCTTGCCAACTAGGAATTGGGTGATCACTCCGTTTAATGGCAATCCTATATGGTCAGCGCTCGTGGCCATTTTACCAGCATTACTGGGAACCATATTGATATTTATGGATCAACAGATAACCGCAGTTATTGTGAACCGTAAAGAGAATAAATTAAAGAAAGGATGTGGATATCATCTTGATCTGTTTGTTCTGGCAATTTTAATCCAAATATGTTCAATAATGGGTTTGCCTTGGTTTGTAGCAGCAACGGTACTCAGTATAAACCACGTGAACTCCTTAAAAGTTGAATCAGAATGTGCAGCACCCGGAGAAAAACCACAGTTCCTAGGAGTACGAGAACAGAGAGTAACTCATATACTGATCTTTATAACAATAGGATGTTCAGTATTATTAACACCAGTTTTGAGACATATCCCAATGCCAGTACTGTTTGGAGTGTTTCTATACATGGGCGTCGCGTCCCTGAAAGGCCTTCAATTCTTCGATAGGATTTTGATCATGTTCATGCCACAAAAATATCAACCGGATCACATGTTCCTTCGGCAGGTATGTTTAACAGCCCTTTTGGCCTGTCCCTATCTAGGTCTGTCACAATTTCTTTGTTTATTCTTGATTGTTAATTGATGTTACATCAAACTCGTCACTAATTAAAATTATTGGTCATATAACAATAATAATAATATTTTACGTAGGTATAATATTTTTAATTTATCAATTTTCAGGTTCCAATTCGTAGAGTACATGTTTTCACGGCCATACAATTGACATGTCTGGTTTGTTTGTGGTTGATTAAGTCGTTCTCTTCGACATCGATACTATTCCCTCTCATGTTAGTTGTGATGATTGGTATTAGAAAAGCGCTGGACTTATTTTTCACTAGACGAGAGTTAAAGATCCTCGATGACGTCATGCCCGAAATTACGAAGAGAAGCCAGGATGAACTTCGTGAACTCGGAGACGGAGAGGTGGGATGGCATGCAAAACTGTTCTCACTTTGTCATCGACGCTAGTTATGATGATTTTATCATTCGTACGTAGTTCAATCATATTTAGATTCTTTATTCCTTCTACTTTGTGTTAATAAAATCGATGTTTTGTTTATTATGGTTTTTTATTAATATCAAACCCTACTTCTATCGCTAGCATCGAAAATCACCATTCATGTAGTACATGCGCACGGTAAAATTGGCTATTTCCGAGTGTCCTACTTAACAATTCTTAGGCTATCCAATTGTAGGACACAACAAAAAGCAATCCACCCGAATATCAAGAAAACCTTCAAATACCTCTAATAAATGGAAACATAATGAATATACCCTTAGCTTCAATAAATATATCGGAAGAGATGAATAAAACTGGCATTTGGAAACAAGTAAATAATTGTAACGCGACAAAAACGCGAGATGATCCAAGGGAATTTAAAAGTAGATCAGGGAAAAAAACGTAAGTTGTGTTAATATTTAAATAAACGTAAGTACTTATAACATACCACACACATATTCTTTTATTTTAGCTACTATATAACACCACCTTTCCGCGATTTTTACCTTCTAAAGCTTTATAGTGGGAGAGGCATACATAATATACATAATATTTTCAGAAACAAACACAAAAAGCTCATGTGTAAGAGTTTTCAAACAGAGGTGGAGCGACGTCTGTCCACGATGGATGAGATAGAGGAAGATGACTCAATGAAGGTGTGCGTCAATGATACGAAATTCTAGTGTAGCACCAACGAGTCGGCAATGCCGCATGACACGGTACCCTAAGCATGCACATTGCAAATGCCTAAAATGCATTTTTGTTTATATTATTGCATCAGCACTGTTAGGATATCGATATGTTTTTAATTGTATTCCTTTATAAACATCTTGCAAAGTGCCGAAACATTCAGAAAATCTAAAATATGTGGATGAAACACATTATAAAACACATTATAACACACATTATATTAGTCTAATATAATGAATAAACCAGTCTCTTTTAATTAAAGGTTAAGAAAATAAAAAAGACGAAAGAGAGCATAACAAAGAATTATATCATAAGAATCACCTAACACATTTGCTTTTCTAGGATTATGCTCGAGGGAATGGTCTGACCATTACTGACTTATACATTTTCTATATATTAGTTCATATTTCGATTTTTTTATGGTATATTAGAAGTTTACATTTTATCTTTCTTTATGTTGCATGTTTGCCTGGTTGCATGCTTTTTTATCTAGTGTGGATAGCATAATATAAAATTATTGATTTACAGAGCGAGCTATTAAAGCGAAAAAATTCTTGGAGCATTACAAAAAATGAGTGCAAGAAAAATGGCGTCTCGGCGGAAACATCGGTCTAATTATACATTGGTGTATTTTGATGTTTTTAGCCATTTAATTGTCGTAAACTTAAAGAGCATTGTATTTTTTTATCACAAATTTTACCCCAAAATACTAAACTTAATTTGTTTTACTTAAATAAAGTTAAGTGATTATTAAATGAAAGTGATATGTGTATGTGTGTAAGTTTGCGTAAGATATGACCCGTACCTATATACTAAAATTTAGAGTTTTTAATCACTACCATCTAAACAGTATTCAACGGTTGGTTAGGTACATAAAAGTTGTCTCCCATTTAGGTAAATGATTAAATTCAATCAACTAAACTAACTTTAGTGCGTATTGTACTCGATCTCCTCTTAGAATAATTTTAATGTCTACTTATTAATAAGATATGATCCAGCACAAACAGTACGAGCAATTAATTAGATATAAGTCGAAATGTTTGAATTACTGGAAATAATTATTTTATATGAATATTCAATTGTAGCAATTTAATATCTCGGTGTTGCTTCTTAGTGGAATAAATTTGCTAATTAAAATGCGATGTAGTTATAAAGTGCCAATATAAAAACACCATTAGTGTCATAAATATACATGTTATTTTATCATGTGTTAGTTTATATGATGTAATAATTTGATTATCTAATTTTAATTAACAATACTTAAGGTTTAAGTCACCTAATTTAAATATCCTCAAACGGATTATTAATGTACCTGTTTGGTTGTTTCATATTTAATGTTGAGAATAAATGTTTTTGTAAATGTGTTTTGATTTATATAGCCCGCTGTATTACCACTATTCAAATCGTGTACAATGTGACGCGCGTTGAAAAGACTTTTTCAACCACCAATTTTTTCATTTTTTTTTTCACCGAATAGAGCCTTTTGAAGTGAGATTTCGCCCTTTTGCTTTCCGCTATTAAATACTCTACTCAGCTTTTATATATAAGTATTGTAGCCTTCCGCGATAAATCTACGTCGATCCAACGCAAAAACTTTTCAATTCCCACCAGTAATTCTTGATATTACCAGGTTCAACCAATCAATTCTTCAGCTATAATATTTTAGTTTGGCATTACCGTTATGACTAAAACATCCGTTTTTTCACTTTCATCACACAGTTTAATCACATACAGAGACGAAAAGTACATCAAAGTTTTATAAATATGGAGATCTTAAACATAGACAAGCAGAGACGTAAGTATAACTTTCTTTGATGTCTATTTACCTGTGTGTGAATTGTGCCCCTGTTTATGTATTGTGTGTGTATTTGAGATGTAAAATTAAAGTGACAAATACAAAAACAAACTTTAACTATTAAAATTATTTTAATAATATCATCACACTAAACTTAATAAAATAAATTAATCTAAGCATTGTCTAGGCGGTTAATTCTTCTTCTTCTTTTGGTCTGGTAGAATTCCCATTTCCTCTTGGTATTTCCTGATAAGCTGTTCCTGTACATCCGGAAGACATGGAGAGTAACGGCTGTACTCCATACTGAACTCACCTTTGCCTTGTGTCATTGATCTAGAAAAAACAAGGGGTTTTATTTTTTATTTTTTTTATTTGAACACTAGTTTTGATAACTGACATAAATGCTAATTTTTATTGGATTTTTAGCGCCTTCAGAATGTATATATATTATATCGGGACACATTTTACATACGAACGGTTAAAGTTAACTATTTAAAGCTTGTATTATGAGTGCAAAAACAGTTATGCTCAACACATGTTGACCGTACCGGGAATCGAACCCCCGACCCTCAGCATACTGACCAACTAGGTCAATATTAATAAAATATTAATAAAATATTAATAAAATATAAAAACGTAAACATTAATTTCCCTATTATAGAAATGACAAAATTGTCTGAGAAAATGGAAATCAAAAAATGACAATGTTAAATGTCCTATTTGCTCTAAAAGGAATCAGACCTAAGTTCTCCAGCATATCCGAACATGTTGTTGAGAGGCACTTCCGCATAGATCGTGGTCCAGCTGTCGGTTCCCTCGGTGCCGGTGATGATGCCTCCTCTCTTGTTCAACTGCCCGATCACCGTCCCATGAAACTCATCCGGTGTGGTCACTTCCACGAACATAATTGGTTCTAGGATTTGCCAAGCGCCTTCTTCGAATACTAAAAATTACATTATGTGTCAAAATAATTAGGATTTTAGTCCTAAATTATTGGACATTTATTATGAATTAAGTATTATCAAATAATCCGACTTTACTCGAACATAACTTTACTCAAGTAGTTATAGCACATTTACTTTTAAGTAAAAAAATATATTTGTAACTGGTAGTGGTACCGGCCTTATTTTTTTTTAATTTCCTCACACTTACCAGGTGCATAATAGTATTTGAACTGACCTATACCTTTTATGTGGTAGGTATAGTATATAAATACAAGTTACTATCCATTTAAGAAATTTCCTAAATTTGTAACATTATAAACATATGAAAACAACTACAGCCAATATTATTTATTAATAATAATATTTAATATGTTGGCTAGTGAGAAACATCTTGACTTACCTTCTTTCACAGCTCCCTTAGCAGCCAAGAAGAAAGCCAATTCGCTGGAGTCCACCACGTGGTGAGCACCATCTTGAAGCCGGAACTTGACCCCAGACACTTTGTGACCCGACAGGAACCCCTTTTGGCATGTGTCCAGAAATCCCCGTTCGATGCCGGGAACGAATGGCTTGGGAACATTTGTTCCTATGGTTTCGTCCACGAACTCTAGTACTGAAATTATTCAATAGTAAAGTTGCCAGTGACGTAATCTTATGGCCCAGAATAATTTTGTATAAAGAAATAATATTGTAACCATGGTAACAAACAGTACTAAGTCTATAATAAAGGCCAAAAATGTATTATAGACTGTGACGCCCAACCCAACCCAAGGCTTTGTTCATTCCTAAAATACATGATCGCTTCTGACTCTTATGTAAGAACATGCAAAAATCTCAAAAAAAATATTCTAATTCAAACACAATTTATGATCTATAGGTCTGGTGACCAATCTTGTGTCTCTCTCTCTCTTGTGTACCTGGAACTACAAGTTTTTTAAATCCATTCCAAGACACCAAGCTATAGAGAGGGATGCGAAAATAGTTGAAGAACTCACAGGTATTCTGATGTGGTGGTAATGGCTCCAAAATACCCACGACCCTGGCGTACTGTCCAGCACCTCCAGACTGCTTCTTGTGAAGGTAGTCAAAGGCACAGGGAGACATCATCGTCTCTCTGAAATATTATTCAGGGATTCAAATTTTTGTTATATCTAAATATACTTGTTCCAGATTTTTGGGTTATAGGATGTATAACCCACTTAAAGCAGTAATTTTTAATATTTGTAAATAGCGGTTATTTAGACTTTATAAGTAAGCAATATACTAAATGATGATAAATAATTTGTTCTCACTGACCATAATATTTGCAAACATTTATATAAATAATAAAAAGTTATATAACAATCGCGAGAGGTTTTATAAAAATAATAAAAAATAAAAATAACAACAATCTAAACCAAATTGAGCCTCCCATTATAGTATTCATAGTGAAAACAAAACCAGCATAAAATACATAAAATCTTTCCAATTGTGTCATTTACTACGCAATTACTATTACACAATAAATGTAAAAACAATTTGTATGTAGAAAGCGATATCTTGAGTTAAAAATAATAATAACAGTCGTATGTATTTAGTTATATAAATGAATAACTTAAGATGTTTTTTCTTTTGCTTGTAATTTTAGAATGACAAATAACTTGTGAATGGTAAAAAAATAGCGCCTAAACTTTTAATAGAGCAATTGTTGCAACATTTTTATGATTTTTCGTCTAGGCCGCAACACATACATTTAAAGAACATTATTACTATTACCTGAATGCCACCTTAGGTTTTCCCAATTCCACAGGACAATTGTATTCCCTTTCCATTCTCTGCGCGTATATTTCTAAATGCAACTCTCCCATACCGGAAACGACTGTCTCTTTATTGTCACTGTCATAACGGAATTGGAATGTTGGGTCTTCTTTTGTAAATCTGAAAATAGAATACATATTGAGGGATGAAACTTGCATAAAAATATTAGTACATTAAAAAAATGGACAAGTGTGAATCACACTAGCAATCTTGCAAATCACTCTTATATGACGAAAATCCGGTTTGTTCTATGGAAGCCTAAGAAAGAAGAATATTCTTATTTAAGTACATTCTTTATTTCCATCAGAGCCAGCATGAAATATTTATAAATATACCTAAAATATTGAATTCTTATTGGATTTTCTAAAACGGCAAATTATAAGTTTTAGAATAAAGTTAAGGAAATAGTGATAATAATAAATATTCTTACAAATATTATGTTTATATTAACTAGACTACTAACAGTTATAGTATTTTATATTATTTGTATTGAATCTTAAAACAGTAAATTACAAATACCTGGCTACTGCTTTGGAGAAATTATCTCTGTCCTTATTATTCTTAGGTTTTATAGACATAGAAACAACTGGATCCGGCACATGTATAGATTCCATTGACAGTTGTAGCTTGCTATCATTTACAAATGTATCTCCTGATGCACAATCTACACCAAACAGTGCAAATATATCACCCGCCAATACCTCATTCACCTCTTCCATATTGTTGGAATGCATACGTACGAGACGGGAAATTTTTACCTGAAAAAATAATTATAAATTCTAACACTCCAGTTCTACTTATATAGAATTGAAACTGTGTATTTGACATCGTGGATTATCTGGATCCATACAAACAGCAGCATTGCCCACAGAATCATACCATTCTCATAACTTTGTGTATAGATTTACTATTTGCTACAAAAATAAATTTGTATCCACCTCTAGTAAGTGGAACCTAACCTATCGGCCGTGACTTTAATCTTGAATGTAAATTTGACACTTCTAAACACATTTCATTAAAAGTTCCCATTATACCTTCTTTCCCGTTCTGGAATTGTAAATATTTTCGCCACGCTTTAGCATTCCTTGGTAACACCTCAAGTAAGTCAGCTGTCCAAACTTGCTTAATTCTAACTTAAACGCCAGACCAACAAATGGATTGGATCCATCTCTCTTTGGGTCTAAAATTATTGTTTCTCCCTCATCTCCTTTTCTTTCACCCAATATTGCTGTATTTTCAACTTCACCTGGGTGTGGAAGATAATCTAATACTGCATCCAGTAGAGGTTGAATACCTTTATTCTTAAGAGCTGTTCCTACAAGTACAGGGGTAAAAGTTCTCTTTAATGTAGCTCGACGAATAGCCTGCTTCAGCTCTGGTAATGTTGGCTTTCTTTCTTCTAAAAACAGCTCTCCTGGAATGGTATTAATAAATGTGTGTTACACTGTTATAAGAAAATAATCCTTTCAATTACTTTTGATATGTAAACTATATTATATTACAGAAAAACAAACCCACTCATAATATAACTGAATTTGTTCATAGCAATTAATCAAAGATTTTCTGCTATTTATGGTGGTCAGGTTTACCTAGATTTCATGATGTGTAAAATCTAAGACACTCATGATATTAAAAAAATCTCTAGTACATACTATCATAAGCTTACCCAGAGTTTCATCAACATTAGACAAATGTTCAATTAGTTCATGTCTTTTTTCTTCAGCTTCAGTTCTTCTATCTTTAGGTATATCATCCAGCCTTACAATGTCACCGTAATTTCCTTCAAAGTAAACAGCTTTTTCTTCTACCAAATCTATAATTCCTTGACATTCTTTCTCTAAGCCAATTGGTAGGTGTAAAAATGCAGCATTATGATTCATTTTTGATCTCATTTGTTTGAGAACCCTGTAATTTATGAAGTATACTTTATATGACAGTGTTTATCATTATCAATATATAAGACTCACATTATTTTAAAACTTTGCAAATATTATATTACATTGCACATCATAATCACTGTTACATTACAAATTTCAAAAACCACAATACATGTTATGATTATTCCTTCATCAGTGAACATCTTTAACAGTTGATTTAAGTTATCTTACCTCTCAGGGTTTGCTCCTAATCTATCCAATTTGTTAATAAATGCCAAACATGGTACATTATACCGCTTCATTTGCCTATTTACAGTTAATGTTTGACTTTGAACTCCACCAACAGCACACAATACAAGTACTGCACCATCTAAGACCCTCAATGCTCGTTCCACTTCTACTGTAAAATCTACATGTCCCGGTGTGTCAATAATGTTAATGTTGTGACCTTTCCATATTGTATATGTAGCCGCAGACTGAATAGTTATTCCTCTCTGTCTTTCTAATTCCATGGAGTCCATGACAGCACCAACATTGTCTTTACCTTTTACCTATAAAATAACATATTATACTTTTTAGGATGTATTTGTGACAGATTGGAAATTAGTTTCATAAACTGTTGTGTTTTATGTTATGTTGGAGATAACATTCCCCTTTTTAATAATATTTAATGAAGGTGACATGTCATTGAGGTTATGACTATGGTGCAAATAAATGTAAAATATCTGCAAATACCATAATATGTATTAATATACATATGTTAAATAAAAAAATAGCCTATTACATATAAAACGATAGTTGTATTTTACGAATAAGAAAATAAAGGTCACCACCATACCTCATGCATTTGATCAATTCTTCCTGTATAAAACAAAACTCTTTCTGTAAGCGTCGTTTTGCCAGAATCAATGTGTGCTGATATACCTATGTTTCTAATTCTTTCCAATTCTTTATGTTCAGCATATTTAACATGTGATGAATACTAAAACAAAATCCCACATATTAAAATGTAGTATAAAAACAGTTCATTTATAGTATTATATAATATTAACAGTATATATCTAGATCAAATAAAATTTACTGTTAATGATAGAGTTAAGTACAAAAATAAGTATTATTTTTACCTGAAATTTTGATAACCTTAAAGGATTTAATATCTTTTGTATATGTCCCATTCGGACAATATTTAGGAAAGTCATTTTCAATTTAAGAATATGGGACTCATAAAAATATTTGTATATAGAATATTAAATTAATATTCGAAACATTTATGAAATAACTTATAATAAATTACGTTACGATCAGTACAGTACAGTCTTTCTTGAGTTCATGTCATCAGCTGACATCTCACATCTGTCCTCAATGTGTCATGAATAATACTTTATACTAACAATATGATCACAGATCAATAAGTTCAATAACGCCTCAAATTCAAAATCAGAATATATTTATGACAATTATCAAGAGACACAGATGAATTACGACATTAAATAACAGACCATAAAGTTCGCCAGGAATCGCGGTGAACATCGTAGTGAAAAAACGTAATAAATAAATAAATATACTTATTAAAAATGAATGCATTAGTTTAACAGAGTCATTTATATGTAAATCTTCAAAATAAAAATGTTTTATAAATATCAATCATCAAATTACCTTAATATTATTTAAGTTACAGTTTATAACACAAAAAGGAAAACTAATAAAACAATGTTATTAACTTGTAATATGTATATGTTGTGTGTGAATTGATCAATTCGACAACGTGACATCATTTTTCCGCAAACATGCGATAATTATATCACAGCTATGTATATTCCAAAATAATAATGAGATTGCCCTCAGTTGTCTCTTAATAGCATATAGATAAAAACAAAGTTATGATCCTAACTAATTAAATCATATAATCATCAATTCAAAGTGAGATTCCTCATTAACGTTTCTAACTGCCATGAATAAAAGCAGATAATAACTCCCCTTAAATTACATCATTTAATCTGTAGTAGTTCGTCTACTTTATAAAAGCTCAAGGCAAACTCGTAAATGTTGGCTGTACTGTAAATTACCTTTCGGTTTTCTGTGCAGAAATGTCAGAAAGTGTCAGTTTCATTTTAGTTTAAAAAGAATATGGCCGTGTTAGGCCAGAATGTGAGTGTAAATATGAATGGACACAGTAATATTCATAGTCAGTTAACAAAATCATTAGAAAGAATTTTAGAAGATGCTTACTTAAGTGGTGAATTGAAATTAAGCGGGCGTAAATTACGGGAATTTCCAAAACCAGTGAAGTTTGACTTGAGTGATACAGTTTTTGCTGGTAAGTCCCTAGTGATATTATAAATAGGACGTATTTTCAAAGTAATTATTTATAACATTGACGAGAGTATTACATTTTGTTATATGTAAACCACTTACCACAATCAAGATTTAATGTTATTGTTTACACCGGCGTAGATAGTCTACAGCGTGGTAGAATCGATTTAAAATTAATTCGTTACTTAATACGACACCGTAGTTCCTGAAATTAGTGTGGTCAAACAAAGTGTTGAGCAATATACATTGTTTTTGAATCTTCTTATAATTAATGTTGAGCTTCTTAAAAAATAATTACCAGAACACTAATTCTTAATAGTTACATAGATAAATAAAATCTTACTTGTGCTGATATAATATTAAAAAAATTGGAATTATACGACTGTCTTGAATGAAAATATTAGCTTAGTATAAAACAATAAATATATTTCTCAAAAATAAAATTAATATATTATTATAGTTTATAGTAAGTCTGAGAAATTTGAGTTAGTTGATATATTTTAATTAGAACAAGTTTTCTTTAAATATGGATTTCATGATATCTATTAACCAAATATTTTTCTTTTCACAAAGTTGAAAATAATTTATATTTATGATATAATATAGACACTGTTGTACTTCTAAAGTACACTTCTCATGTGTAATTTGTTAATTCTCATTTGTGAATTTTTATCAAGCCAATTAGTGTTAAATCAATCAGCATTCAACCATGCTCACAAACCTAAGGGGTGGTAGGAAAACAGTGAACATATTTTCAAAGTAAAGAGGCAAAAAAAGGAAAGCCTATAAAAACATGTTTGCTGGTAATTAAACTCAGCCTCTGTGGCTTTAATTGCTATTTACAAATTGTTGTTAATGCTTAGATACAATTGTGATATAAGATTGTAATAAATTATAACTAAATATAAAGTGGAGATTATTTGCATCAGAAACAGTGCCATATAAAAATAGTTTTTACAGTTGAAATTAAATAATGTGACATGATACTCTTATTGGCATGTATTGTAATGTATGTACCAATGATTGTGATTGTAAGCAATAAATGATTAAATATAGAAAAACCTATCTTGTATGTGTATTTTGGTCATGGTGTACAAATTATTTATAACACAAGAGTAAAATGCAATGTTAGGTCTATATATATACAAAACAAATATTAGGATATATTATTTGTGGCCATGATAAATTATGTTGGTCTTATTATGAGCTGAATAATACAACAATATATTAGGAAGATAAAAGTCAAGATATTTTACTTTTTTGTTATATAGGTATGTTCACTTCAGATGGTACTAGTTGTCTTGGACTTAAATAAAATTATTTAATACATTTCACACTTAATTCAGCACTAGAAACCACTGGGAGTATGATACACTATAGACAAAATCAAATGTAGGCGGAAACTATACTAACCATTCAGAAAGTTTCACATTTTTCAACAGACTCGGAAGTCAAACACATTATTATTATTAATGAAAAATTTACTTTTCTTGTTAGAATACAATACAAAGTATCATTTTGTTTGATTTAGTTTACAAAGTTTGCTTAGCTTTATTGCGTATAGCCAACTTTTCTATAGAAGTGCATACAATGCTGACGACAGGTGCATAAACATGTTCGCCCAGCCATGACGAAGTTCCGGATGTTAGGGGGCGATTGTACAAACTACTCATTTTAACCAACAATATATTTATTCAAAAAAAAAATTTTTTTGTATGGAAGAGTAAAAGTGGTTTTTAAGAAACTGAACAAAACTTCGGGTAAAAAAACGTCATGTTACCTAATTACATTAAAATTATTTATAGAATTGGAGAGAAAAATATAGTCTATTTTGCTTTGCATCAGAAATGATGGCACATAACCTAGGCGCCGACAGTCAAATTGTACATTTCAAATTTAAATAAACTAACGTGACACAATGCAGGTATAGCAAACCAGTTTTTGTTAGGGCGTCATGTGTGAGAGTGCCGGAAAAAGAAAACGGAGATGTGTATAATGTATGTCTACAGTGTAACGTTTCTTGCATCACGGCTTTATTAAGATAAGAAGCACACGATTCTAACTAAATTATAATCATCCGTTTCGTTAAAAATAACAAAAAGCTAGCTTTAGAGTTTAATTAGTATCTTTTGTTTTTTTATCAATAAAGGGTGTACCTTATTATCTTTACGTTGTTGCATTTTATGCAATTTAGTATTCAGTGCCAAGAATTGTTTTTAACTCTCAAATTATCTTCAGGTTATCAAATATTAATTGATAACCAAACGAGCTATATAACGGAAGTGCCGAATTAACTCAACGTGTTAGTCTGGTTACAGAAATCCTTTTTAATTATTGAGGCCGTTGTTAACTCGTTACATCGTTTCTCTTGTAATTTAATAAAGCTGCAAAGCAAAACTGAAATTTCCATTTCGCCGCTTCATTGGACAATTTTCTTTGTATCCCTTTAATAAAATGGAGGGCGTCTATTTCTAAATTAATCAATTCTGACGCCATACTCAATCCACGACCATACTTTTGGCGAGGTTAATACAATACATGCGCACTCAATTTTTATTCAAGTCAGGTCGATGTGACACTGAGCATATTGATGATGATTACCCAACCGATAAACAACAGAAGTGCAATGCGAGAACAATACGAAGCGATTCCATCCTTTTCGTTTTGGTTGGATAGTTAACTCATTGAAATGGAAAAGTATGCAGCCTGTTATGACTTCCTTTGAGACAGCGCTCAAGTTTGTCCTTTTATACATGCAGGGGCGCGTTATGATCTCTCAACTTAAGACGGCGCGTGTTATTTGCAATTATGTTAGATAAGAACGACACCTTAGTGTTACGTCGTTAAAATTGTTTAAAAATCATGTGAAAGCGCCTATCACTATTAGAAATCATTGTTTCTCGATTCTCGTTAAACATGATTCGAAAATTCTCCATCCATTGTATATAATAATGTATTAAGATGAAGAGGCCATCGTGCAAAGTAATTAAGTATTCAATACAGCTCTGTTCAGCCAGCTATAAGACTCACATCAGAATAGGAATTGCTTTGATACAGGATAGGAAATTGGCTTAGCTCCCGGAGATGAAACTGTAACGTGTTTGTTTGTTGCTTAGGTTTGGTTTCATTTGTTTCTTAATGAGATTACATTAAACTAATATTCAAATATTCTATTCATCATACGTATATCTCTCTACAAAAATATCATTGCTTTTATGTATGAAAATAATATATATATTGATAGTTACTCGACGTATATAACTCAAGTTCTATTTGCGTGACTTAAATGCACGATCCATTGCAGAAAATAGATATTGCATAATATATCTCTATTTTCATGAGCTACTAACTATTTACTATTTGTAATTTACTTTTAAGTATATATGCTATTTTGACTAACTGTCTTTTTAGAGCCTGGAGTGAATTCACTATGGGTCGATTGTTATCTATTTTATATTAGATGTGAAAAAAGTTGAATTTGCCAAGCATTGTATAACTTAAGTTCCCCTTTCACAACGCCTCTAAAACCCCCCCCCCCCCCCCCCCCACCCCCCCCCCCCCCCTGGGGGGGCCCCCCCCCCCCCCCCTTTTTTTTTCCCCCCCCACCCGATAAAGCTTATAGTGCACGTTTTCATAATAAAGGTTGAGTTACTGGTACAGCCTAAGTGACATTCTGATAATGGACTAGTTTCTAATTTAAAACATATTTCTTTTCATACAAGTTATCTTACTTAATATTAAGCAGTGTTTTGTCAAGCATACATTTTCTTTAATCTAGAGGCACCAATCGGTGGACACCGATCAGCATAAATTGTGACAATATGAATCAATAGGAACGGGAAGTTAGGAACTAGGCCTTTAGGACCAATTAGGTATGCGATACTGTTTCAATGAGGCTTTCTCCATTGTTTTGTAATTGATAATGTTGCTGTTACCTTTCTTAGGATGTTATTCGATTTAATATTAGTTTATTACTCGTGAAATATAACTATGCATAAAATGCAATTTGGACCGGTACACAAATCTTTGCGTCGCGTTTGAAAAGCTCACCTGGTTTATAGTAAATGCGAATCTTTGTCAACGAAGGAATGATCTATTTGATAAATTTTATGGTCGTTAATTGTAGCACAAACACACGATTGCCACGTTTTACTAAATTTATTTATATGGTCAGTTACATTTTTATGGTCAGAACAATTTGCAGCATTTCTTAAAATGAAAGGTCAAATTTTATTTTAATAATTCGTATAATTGGCAATCCAGGAATCTTCGATTCGTTATATTTTCTTTAGAATAAGACTTAGTCTGAATAAATGACTTATTTATTTTATAGATATAGAAAACTATATAGAGCTTTCCAAATTTCTAGAGAATGTACTGTGAAAGCATTGAAAGCTGTTAGATTGGCTTTCATCAAATCTTTATTGAGGAAACGTTTGGCTCGTAGTTTGTCCAGTAATTCTAATAAATCAAACCCACACAAAGCTGTTCAGTATGTTGAAAGCTGATTAGATCGCGGTTGCTTTAATACTTTGATATCCAACATTTTATACTGCTCAAGCGAATACAAAGCGATTGAAGTCTCTATGTATAAACGGATTGTAATTCTCTATGAAAATTACATATAATTCTCTCCTTTTAGTAATATATTTTTTATACATCATATGATACATAACATGGTCACTTATCCAGGATTTAACTAATGTTTGATGCTATTTTTGAAATTTATTTGGTGTCTTATATAATACATTCTCACACTCTTTATGTTATTATTAAGTGTCTTGTTAATGAAGCAAAAACAATACTAAATAGAATATAGATATAATCCAAGATTTAATAGTTACTTCAATAGAATGGTTCATATTTGATTTCTGAAAGATAAAAAGGTGTGGGAGACTGAACTCGACCAGTTGCAAAACTTGGACATTTACAAAATTGTATTCCAGATAAGCCTTGATACTCTAAATAATTAGTGTTCACAATAAGTAGATGCACAGCACAGTTTATTTTGCTGTTTATGGTTTAAAATCTGTAAAACTTATACAAAAATATTATTTTAAAGAAGTCGTTATTAATAATGTTTTTGTGTTGATAGAAAAGTATTTCAAATTTTTTGACTGCGTGGATTATTATAGGAACATTCGATTTTTATCTCACCGTTATCTGTTTTTAATATTATCAGAAACCTGTCCATCTGATTTTTTCTTTTGCAAACATAATATGATAAATGATATTCCATAATATATTTCAGTGTCGCTCAAATATATGTTATCTTTAAGATTCTTTGTCATTTTGTTAGAAATGAGGTCAGGGGTTATAGACTATCAAATTGGAAACAATAGACATGTTGTGCCAACAGTAAACAGTGACTTAATGACTTTTCTTTGTGAGATTCTAATTAAAGAAGGTTTATATTACATGGGTCACAATTTAACCAGAATACTAAAAAGATTTAATGTACCCCTCGGTTTCAATACATTTTTTATCAGAATGCTATCTAATATTTTGACATTTAGCAGGCTGATACTACTAATAATTTGTATATTTTGATTTTGAAATATCTAATGGCCTTATGCCTTAAACCTTTAAGCTCATTAATTGAGCGTCATAAATAAAATACCTTGAATTGCCTGTTAATTTTTTTTGGTTTAAATCTGTAGCAAAGCAAAATAAATTGCAAATGTGAAATCATCTTTAGACGATTGAACTATCAGGCCAGTGGGCTTTTAAATTGACACATATTAAATCAATTGTTTGTTCCTCTCTACCGTTGCTAAAAACTGTGTCGTGTGCCTACAATAGGGCTGAATAAATATACAAAACCTTCCAACGTCAAGTGCATTGTGTTTCGAAAAAGCGTATCCCAAGAGAATCTTTTTCAAAATAAGGATAATAAACTTCATAATAGACAAACATTAAATTCTTTTCTATTATACTCCTACATCAGAGTTTCTGTTGTTTTTTTGTAATTTATTAGAGTAAATTGACATAGTCGAAATACATATAGAAAATTAAAACTTTAACTGTGTAATTGTTTTTATTTAATAATTTTTTATTTTGACACCCCTGCCTTGTTCTACTTATAGCTTTTGCCCCTCTGCGCCGGCGCATGTCGTGAGGGGAGTTCCGCGCACGTGCTCAATCACAAATTCAAATCGCTTACGAACAAAATGACAAACTTGAAGTAACTCTTTCAGATGTGGATATGTATACTTTTGTGGTCATTAAATTTGTTGATTGGGTTTAGAAGATAATCTTTGTTAACAATGGCAAAATACGTCAATACAACAAAAGCAATACAGAAAAAGACAGCGTTTTATTGCATCTTAAGTTGTAGTAAATTAAAAATCTATAAATTCTGATTCGAAACGGCAGCGTGAGCTGGGACGCAAGGGCTCGTCAGCATAGTTGTCAAAGTTAGTTGAATCGCCGGGATGCTTACACTTGGGAATATAAGGAGCCGGCCAACGACAGTTTAAAATAGCTTCCCACTCTATACCTCTGAACCATCTGTGGTTTTTAAAATCCATTACTCCATTCTTCATTACACCGAAGCGTTTACTTATATCAACTTGTAAAGTATTCCTAACAAGATCTCGTAAATCAGAGTTAAAACTTGAAGGACATCTATATTTCCCAGCTACTATCTTTTCATACGTCTTCATTGGTTCATTTGCGTAAAAAGGCGGATAGCCAGCATTCATTTCAAACAAAAGAACTCCAAAAGACCACCAGTCAACAGAAAATCCGTAACCTTTACTTAAAATAAGTTCCGGGGCTAAATATTCCGGTGTACCACATAAAGTCCACGTTCTGCCTTGCAGAACCTTGCAAAAACCAAAATCTGTTATTTTTAAATAACCATTTCTATCGATCATTATGTTTTCGGGTTTCAAGTCCCGGTAAACTAATTTGCAATAATGCAAATATTCAAGTGCCAAAACTACTTGGCATGCGTAAAATTTTGCTAGAGGTTCCTCGAATTTGCTCATTTTTCTGAGGTGAGTAAACATTTCTCCGCCTGCTACAAAGGGCATTACGAAATAAATATAGCTGTTGTCCTTAAAACTCGTCTCCATAGAGACGGTGAAGGGAAACCTAATTGCTTCAAGAATACGTTTTTCATATAAGGTGTGATCGACTTGTTTCATCTTTATTATTCTTTCCTTTTCCAATACTTTCATGGCATAATATTTGCTGGAATTGGTATGCCGTACTAAAATTACTCTGCCAAACGCTCCTGTCCCCAGAGTACGAACGTGTTCAAGATTACTGAAATTAAGAGTCGATGTAGGAGTCTTACACCAACGGTCCTGAAATTCATTTAGAAGTTGCTTCAGATACTTTGAATACTGCTGCTGTTGCTGTTCCGTATACCCGTCACGGACTTCGCCTGATGTTGCCTGAGATACAGCTTTAAAGGACATATTAGTATCTTTAAGAACTGTGAACGTTTTATTCATTATTTACGTTTTGACATTCTGGAGCATCGCCAACTAGATTTCACGATATGGATAAATTATATTTGCGGAAATTAGAATTTGCGTAAATAGCGAGCGGGAATTCTGAATTCTTTTTAAATATATATTTGCGGAGATCGAAAGTACACGAGGGCGTGGAGCGAGGGGTGAATACCCTAGGGTGGTGGAATCAGCTGTGTTTGGGGTGACAAGCCAGGCCGCGCCGGCTGGTCTCCGTCCCGACTGATGTATTGATCAGGCTACACGTGAAACTTATGGGAAGTGTATAAACACTTATTCGAAACCTGCCTCTATTAGAATTTATATTGATAATTATTATACACACTTTAATAGATAAGAATATTTAAAGTGGCAAGTAAGAAGTCGGTAATATGATTAATCCAATCCTTATACATCAATAAATGCGTGCTTCTTTTCACCTTTTAACTGGCACATTAGTAGGTCGATAATACAATATAATCATCATTGGCGACATACCGTTATCTTTACAACTGTATGAGCGTATGTAAAGCTGCTCCCATATTCTATAGGACGCCTGCGTATGACGGGTAAATTCATGACGTGGCCGACATTCTTGGAATAATTCAATCCTTGTTCATATGATAAATCATGCTTCAAAGATAATAATTACAGTATTTCATATTTCTTAATGAACATTTTTAGAGTTGACAAAGTCAGGGTACAGGTTTTTCAAGGGAGTTATGAAGCTTTTCTCAAGTTTAATCCCGTTTAGGAATGATCCTTCAGAATCCTACTATACGATAATGGCCTCTACATTTTTTTAAAATTCATTGCATTCATTTTTCACTCCTACTGGAATACCAATTAGGCCTCTCATTGCGAGTCATGTCTTGATTGTTCAGATTTAAACACGATAACCGGTCAAGGTTGTGGAGGCCCGCAGTCCGCAATATAGTTCGAATTGGCTCTTGGCATCATATCAGACTGGCGCATTGATATATCTTGTTTTACTGCAGCTACAAATATAACTATTGCATGAAACTATCTGATGTTAGAAATTAGATTTAATCTCGGTGTATGACTTTTAAATAAAATAAATACTACCTGGTTATGCAAAACGGTGACGAGTTTCAAATATATTATGTGCTATAGAAGATTATCAACGGTGTATTGCCACTTGTTAAGCTTATTAAAAAAATATATATATATTAATATAAATAGCTCGAACTGCCATAATACAAGGAAATTCTAAATGGCCTAAAACCCGTACACTTGTGTAAACATTTTAAACGCTTCAAAAGATGTTCATTAAAATTTCGATCTATAAAACTAGAGCTGGGTATTCCGTATGGAATTGCCCTGAAGCTGAGCTACAATATGGTTTAAAAAAAAAAATACAGCCTCAGAAGAACCTCAATTGACACGACAGTCACCTAACTTTTTTTACTTTAAACTGATCAAATATTCACTATAAAATTCTTGTCAGTCAAATGTAGTCGAAAAAACTAAAATAATACGTCAAATATCTTATGAAACACTATTCATAACGATCAATTGCATTGTACTGGCTTCTTTTTTTTATAAATCGAAAATACGACCAGCCAGCTAGGAGGATGTGCAAACATTTACTTAACCAAAAAATTAGCACTAATGCCAGAAGATTATCGTTAGGCATCCAGAAACCTGCGTAAGACTGAATTAATTGATATTCGTGTCGTACATAAAAAACAGCTGTTGATATTTTAATGTTAACACGTGGCGAGCCGACGGCGGTTATTTTTTCGACAACGCTTGCAAAAATTAGTAGGAACTTGTTCACAAAATATGGTTGTTTGAATCCAGTTTCGTTTGACTTTTTCATCGCTCGTGGAGTTCAAAGATCGCGCTAGTTATGATTGAAATGTATGTCAAACGGATTAATTTCGTTTCGTTTCGTTTGTGGTAAGATAGTTTGAATTTGGTTTTGTAATTATAATATTGTAATTTAATTTCTAAGCTTCATTGTAATTCCAAAACTTTTAAATGTATGATGACGAATAAATTAGTTCCTGCATTAATAAGTATTATTCAAGCAAATATGACCTTGCAGAGGCTTGATTTTGTATTAGACAAGGAACGAAGACAAAACCAAATGAATCTGCAATACACGTAAATTTTATAGATATAGGCATTGTACAAATATTAAAGTCTAATAATATTAAAATATTTTTTTTAATAATGTTCCTATCTTTACACACACGCACTAACTCGCAGTAATTTATATATCAATTCATTTGTGGGTACTTAAATAGATGTAGGTTTATATATATCTGAAAAACAATGAAGCAAGACCTCAATTAATGTTAGAAACATTGTATTCTTATCACCGTGATATTGTTATATTTTTGTTTCCTTATTAAGGTAACCTTTATGGCACAATGTTATTCACGTATGGCTGCGTCGTTCTCTCCCTTCCCTGCCTTTGTCTATATTACCGTCACCTTTATTATAAATAACTGGAGCTTATTGAATTTATTCATGCAAATTATCAACCTTTACAGGAGTTTTTATAGCTGTATTCGTAGTGTGATTTTGTATGGTGTGCATTACGAAATCTTACACTAACTTATAAGGTTTTTATTTACGCAACATTCAAAAAGATCACCTTAACTAAGATAAAGAGAAAGTTTTCACAACTACGTATTCCTCTTTATTTAAGAGATTGGCTGCAGAGTGTATACGGAGTTGTGGTGACTGCCATGATATTTAGCTTAAATATTTCAGCAAATATTGGTGTAAATATATAGGTAATTTTCAGCATAATAGTATAAAATTCAAACTGAAATCTGACAATAGTATCAAGAATCACGTTGAACTTAAATTACTTATTCGATCTCGTTAAATATTCGCGCCCTGAGTTTGAAGGCCGTTGCAAACTAATTTGTGAAGTTATTAGATAAATAAGTACCTAGTTAGAACCTTTAGAGTTGACGATCACATAAAACCAATTCCTACCGGCTTTTAACTTTTAAAGTGCTTCTGCACGATACATTTCTACAAAAGGCATGTTTTTAAGATAAGATGTTCTAGCGGACGGAGATACTGATTATTTTAAACTACATTTCCTCATACCTACAAATCTATATCAATGCCACTCGGAATATCTAATTGATACCAATGTTTAAACACAGTATGTATAATGTATGTCTGACACGATACAAAAGATAAAGAAAAATTAAAGCAATTTTAACACAAAACGCTGATACAAGGCTCATATATTTATAATATATACTTAACATAATTAAAATAACGTTATATGATCATTTCTTCTTATTTAACATTTAGTACCAGTTTAGGAACGAACGGACGAGAAAAGCTACCTAAACACTCTCCCATTTTTTGTTTTTAATATGGTCTTAAAATGAGTTCTTTTTGTAGATTGTTTTAGGCAGGGATTCAAATGTTTATCTAGTTAAAATTCTAACATTCATCTTCAATTTTAGTAACACAAATCTAAAGTCTTAATAAAGTTGTTTTATGGCGTGATTTATTATGTCTATATAGGACAAGAAATCAAATATTGCTGCGGTTCCTACATTATCTAACCGCTAACCGGTGCCAACGAACCTATCGACTGGTTTGCGTAAGAATAACACGTTTGTTTGTATACAAACCGTCTGCAGTACTTTTAACAGGGCTAAGATGCTTCACGTGATACATAATTTTAATATGATCAACTGTTTCATGTTTTCAATTAATGTTCTAAATTGTTAATAAACGCTCTGATACAAATTATACCTTTTTTGTTGGGAATTTTGGCATTAGCATCCTTATTAGGTCCTTAGGTTACGTTTTGTTGATATTTAAGGTTATCCTTTGCATTTTAGGGAAATCGTAAAATACAGTTACAGTTTGAATGGTTATAAATCATGAAAGCACTAAGACTTTTTTGTGGTTAATTTTAAGAAAACCTTTATAATATTAAAACATTTTATTGTTTATCTTTGTTCAAATAGAACACACATAGTTTGGAGCGTATAACAGTCTTTTGTTTATGCAATTATCTTTACATAACTAATATTATTCCCTTGTTTCAGATTTATCGAAAAATCGATTTGGTGAATTACCAGATGAAATAACCACATATATTTTTTTAGAGAAGTTATTACTGTCGCAAAATGTTATACGGAATATACCTGATGCTGTTGGATGCCTTCAATCGCTTACATATTTAGATTTAAGGTAAGTAAAACAAGAACATTGTTATAATATTTAATCAATTTGAGACCCTGTTTGCCTTACTAGATTATTTACAAAACTATTCCTAACCCGTAACTTATTTATAAGCTTCTTATTCTATTAACTCTATACTTTCTATTAACTTTATAATTGTTATTCGTGTTGTTCACTTATAGGAATTTCCCCTAAGAAATTTATGGTAGATTAAAATTACTTTCATTAATTTTTATACTATCTACGTGAAAATTGGTTGCGTTCCTCAGTACTTGCATTAAATCCATTTTGACATTTAATCTATACTCATCTGGTATGGCTTTGATATGTGGGAGTAACGATAGCAGGAACATTCTATCGGGATCGTCGTCGTCACTCTTACTTGGTCCTTCCACGTTGGCAAACGCGAATTCGGTAATTGGTTGCTTCGGTGGTGGCGGCTCCATTTTAACATCGTTCGTCGACTGGACATCATCGTCCACAAAGAAATCCGCGTCGTCGTCCTCGTCCTCGTCTGAACTCATTTTGGTTAGTTTTATCTTCCTCATGTGCTTCCAACATTGCTTCGGCGTTGATTCGTCCGTTTCAGCTTCGCGATCGCTACGACTCTTCTTTTTCAATAGAAAATCTAAGTGGCGACAGTAGACGTATGGTTTTCGTGTCCTGTTTGGATTCGTTACGTATTTGTGGAAGCAGTCTCGTATGCTCTTCCACTTTTTCTGGAGTTGGAGTTCTGAAATTGAACGGACAGGTGTATGATTCAAAACACAAATGCGTATATTATAATCTTAAATCCTAGCATCCCTTTTAACTCAATATAATTACATCTGCTGTTGTTTAGTTAAAAATATTATTTATTTATTTATTAAATAACAGCATGAAACCAAAATATACTTAAAAACTACCTTAACCTAAACTTACAAATAAAAACTCCTTGCAGGCTTCTTATAAATAAAAATGTAAATTTAAGAGGATCGCGTGCGTGTGTACACGCCCTTACTTATTATTGTCGCTCACCTAACTCGCGCATTTCGCTCTTGGATACTTTGACGTCCTCGCCTGCCACTTCACGAACGACTTGCAACCATAGTTTGTGACGTGAAGACTTAGATCTGTAGTCAACGTTTTCGTTGTCCCAAATGCCGGGACGTTTTTTCACAGCCTCAATAAGCACCTCCGGCTCATATTCAAACTGCATCATGTTAAATGACAAAGCGTGCGGTCCAATGGTGCGGCTTTCGAGCGACTGACGCGCGGGGAGCGCGTAGCTTGTTTCTAAAATGGCGGCCGATTTCGCTAGGGTAAATATCATTTCGGACAACTTAGTACTTTTAGAAGTTGCGGGCAATTATCAGAAAACAGCTCAGTGACATTCCAATTGTTTTTCGCTTTGTTCATTTTATGACCCTAACTTAGCCTTGCATATAAATAACCCTATTTTTACAATTTAACTATTAATTATATTATATTCATGCTATAATTAATAGATTTATCATCTTTAGTAAGGTGTTAATTGAATGGGTTTTTGTGTTTGCGCATTTATGAATTCTTATATAATTATACCCGCAAATTGTTTGTCTACATGTGTTTTTACACGGCGCTATGGCGGTTTTGTTTACAGTTTGAATTTTTTAATTCTAATATCTTTTCAATCCAAAATCTAATTTAAATAATTTAAAAATATTTTATAGTAGTTGAATGTCTTGACCATAAAATAATTTATTTGGATAAGGATTAATATAAAACATAAATAATGGTTTGAATTTGGTTAGCATTTTTATGAATGTTTAAAATGAAAAAAAGTTGTTATAGTATATAACTACAATAGTTGGGATATTACAGCGGAGTTTTTTTTGTAGACATTTTTTATTTTTTGAAACAACACCAAATATATTTAAGACTACACATTATATACCCGTCATCTCCAATTATAGGAAGTACAGTTGCAATATGTTATATTGTATATTTATCTATCTCGTTTATCTGTTGTATTGTATCTTCAATATTGTACATTGTACAATATTTAATACCGTTCTATCGGTAATAGTTTCGGCTGCGCATTCGAGGAAAGAAATTTTAAGACTCATTTTTCTACGCCTTCGGTTACATTGTTCAAATTTTACCAAGGATCCCTAATATTTTTCAAAATAAATTAGCGTATGCCAAATTGGAAAAATTAATTCTATTGGTGAAAGAATTTTTGAAATTGGCCCATATTTTTGAGCCTTTTCATTACAAAATACAATCTTTCCTCTTTATAAAATTAGTGTAGATTTATTATTATTAGTATTATATGATTATATAATACGAACTATGTTAAGCAAATACCAAATAAAGATAGTAGAGTACCGGGTTTTTGGGGTATGAAAAATATTTTGTCCTAGCACCTTAAAACGTGTGGTGCTATAGGCGTCTATCGACTAGACGGGCAAGACGCGCTCGGGCGCGCGGCTACGGGACGGGGGAGCGAGATTATAACCACACGCTGCGGTTGCCTCACGATACTGATGCTCTATTCAAAAATTTTTTAGTCATTTTTTACCTTAAAACGCAATAGTCAACATTTAATTAACTGAATTAAATGTTTACGTACCTTTTTTTTAACAATGGGAAATCCATTGACAACGCCGGGATAATATACATGGCATGAGGAGTGAGGGTCATTGCCCACAAAGGAATGACCCCACTCCCCAGTAAAACCCATCGGTCTCTGCTTAGCGCTGATGACGAGGCCTGGTAAACAGCGAGGTCCTGTCCAGGATCAAATGTTTACATACATTCTATCTCTGACCTTCGCTTGGTTAGGTTAACACTAGAATTATAAAATATTGCTTATCGCTTAGGTATAGCCGTATCCATACTGTTTGAGATTATATTAGGATCGATAACGGACTTTCACTGCGTATTGCGGTTATCATAACGCAATGGTAATGAAATGTGCTGTAGGAAATCCCTCGACTAAATGTGAATATACTACATAAAATTAGTTAGGAAAAGGCGCTTTTACATTCACAGCGGCTTTACGATTTAAGGGTTAAATTAATGGCATCAGCACCAGATGTGCTGGATTTATATATGAGAGGATATATGAGATATAACACAAAAATTTAAATAATTTTTGCTTCTATTTTAACCAACGTATGTCACATTCAGGAGGAAAATGGAGAGTATTGAGCTTGAGTTATATTACATTTCCCTTATTTCCTTGCCTTGTACGGTTTCGGGACTTCCCTTTGACCACACAAACGGTTCGTAATCAAATATACCGACTAAACATGTCAAAGAGACATTTAATATTTTTAATTAACTTGACGTTTTATGCCATTCACTTTTACCTGTAGATAGTATCTCTATACCAAATAATAAATGTTAGGATTAAAAGACAAATTTGTTACCTGAAATGAATTCATGACGAATGCCGGCTTTCCCTATCCTATGTTATGAAAATAGAGTGCATCAATAGTTTGTCCTACCAGTAGAAACTTTTGATAATTATCTAAAATCCTTTATGACGTAAGATATCACTAAGCCTATGTTTAAGCGTAATACTCGATAAGGTTTTAACCCAGCTGTGCACCTACTCGTATGCGAGCCAGATTTATGTATTTTTTGTGCAAACACCTGTATTGGTCTATAGTCCGATCACCTACAAGTTTTAATACGATCTATCAACATTATTCATACAATACTCCAAATATTAGGCAGAAGTTGGCAGGCAGAAGCTGCAATATTGCAAATCTGAAATTGCGAATTAAGTGCAAGTCAATGACATGAAACATATGGTTATTCTCATTGGTTTAGATTATTGAATGCTTTATTGTTTTAGATTGATGTTTAATTACGAGGATCTATATGAATCCCCTATTCATTTCCTATCAGCGTGTATACGAATAGTTGGTTTTGTTTTCTACTATAACTGTTAAAATTACTTAACAGTAAAAATGTGCTCTTTTCAAAATTTTAACTAAAACAAACATTTCTATGATTTTTCTTAAACGTAACGTTCTGGCATAACGTCTAGTACTATTATGTAATTAATTACATTGCATTTAAAATCACAGAACATTAAAGAAAATTGTTTATCCTTTAGTATAAAGCAGTGTTTTTCAACCTTTTTCATGATGCGACCCTGGTATAAAAAAATATTTCGCGACCCCCTTTGACCTTCGGTTTTTTATTATGTATGTAGGTGTGTGTTACAGTATTACCATTAACAGTATTAATTGTCTTTATTGTTTTTTTTAATAAAGACCCATTTTTTCGACCTCTGGCGACCCCCTACAGAAGCTTGAACCCACAGGTTGAAAAAAAATGGTATAAAGTAACTATAAAAAATTAAATCCATATCATCGAATCGTTAGTTTTTAAGCGCTACTTTTTGATAAGTAGCATTTGTTATCACATATGTTCCAATGAAAATCTGGGAATTCGTTACAGTTTCAAAACTATTTTTAACTTCAAACACTTATTGAACACAATAAGGAACCATTGACTCATACCACACACAGAGTTATTAAAGTTACAGTTTTATTGTTAAGATTAGATTTCGCTGGCGTGGTGATAAACATCTAAACACTTCGCACCTACTTTCATGTTTTCATTTCCATGGTATGGACTGGTTATCAATATATAGAATAGAAAATTATGATTTGATAAAACTCTGATTGAATATCTGCCAATAGAAAGTTGCAACTTGATTATCTGCAGCTGTATATCAGTAAATTATAGATTACACAGTCATAATAAACTAAATAGCCGTGACAGATGTAACTGTATCTGCAAAGATTACATTTTACATGTATTAAATAAAAAGATAAGTTCAGCGGCATTCGTCATAGGGATGTTCAAATAAATGAAACACACACTTTGTTACGGTTCAGTTTCAGCCTTTAATAATTTAAAACAAGAGCTTATATTGAAACTTATATTAATGGTAGTGGGGTTGCGGCGGCTTGGAACAAGATAACAATATTATAGAGATATTTCATTGTTAATTGTTAATATTTACAATTGTAAGAAAATGTTATCTTCTAATTTGTTGAACTAAACAAATGTTTTCAGTAAAGTGAATTTATGGTCTACGTAAAGTATTGTTGACTTTTGTGCTTTATTTAAAATGATGGTTGTAAAACTTAAGTAAGGTTTGCTATAACTCAAGAAATAAACGTTTAAAAATCATAATAAATTCGTATAAATACGTAACTTGGTAGTCTCGCATACTTGAAGACGCGACTGCTGAATTCTCTTTCTAATTACTTGTTAAGTAAATTCGATAAAAAGATACTTGTTTGTTCTACTCTGCACACAAAATTCTATATCAATACTCTTATGATAAGCGCGGTAACAAAAAACCAAAGATTGCAAATGTTGTAAGGTAATATTTTACAATTAAAGAAACGTTCCACGAATAATAATGTACACAAAGTAATATTGTAATAATACTTTGTATATAACGCTATTATACATTTAATAAAAGTATAATTAGTTGTGTGAAAATGTTTGAATAATTAATTGATATTAGTATGTACAAGTTAATGATTGTAACGAGAATACATTCTAACGCAAAAGGGTTACACACCTTAGTGTACTATACGATCAATAAAATTTCAAATCTATATAATTTTTTCATTAGCTTCTATTATTCCCTTGTAATGAATGTCAATTCATTAAAGAAAACATAGTAGTTTTGTTGTGTCTCGTTAAAAATGGTTTTTTGGACGAAATTATGTTAAGATAAATTATCTGTCTCAGTTCAAATTCGTTGCTTTTTTTTTGTTATCGTTTGATCTTTTCTAATAGAATGTTTACTAATATAATATTTGTGCTTTCTAAGACATATTCGTACGACAAAAAAATTCAGTCTTGACACTCGACTCAGAACCTACTGTTGGTTTTGCACTGCTTGCCAATGATATGCCCAGAAATTATCATTCAGACTTTCTGGCCCTTTATTCTTTATTGTATGTGGATAATCAACATTCCGTAACGACTTTTAGTTGCCGTTCAATGAACCCATTCTGACTAAAATAGACTAAAATAAAATAAATAAACGCAGTGACCAACATTTGAAAGGTAAAAATAGTAACCTTAATTTGAATGTTATCGCACCTCTGTATTCGTAACGTAACACGTATTATTATCAACATAAGTAGGACGTTAACGACAAAGATGAACCGACGAGGTTAATGACCCTAGATGCCTATGAAATAATATAACTTCCTTATTCGAAGGAATTTTTATACCGCTTTATCTCGATAGCATGTGTTAATCCTAGCAGCGTAATTTTTGAGTGACATTGGATGTTGTTTACTATGAAGATTGTACTAGTTATTTTTTGAAATAAACCAAAGCTTTGTACAATATCTATTGAATCTTTATTTTTTGCCAACTTTTCTTAACGATAGATATTGAGTCTATGTACACCTACTAAGTATTTGTCATGAGGTGTCTGAGTTGACTTTACGGCTTATAGGAAATTACGGCTAATTCTTATGTGTATACGCACCGCTATCTGCCCTTTTTTTTTTTTTTTTTTTTTTTACCTGGGGAAACCCGCTTACGGGCCCCCGCGCCGGGGCATTCGGAGAATAGCGCGGGGAGTGTGGGACTCGACCTAAAGGCGTTCGGCCGATACCCACTAAAACCACCAGGACCCCATCTCAGCGCGTCATGGACCGAGCCATGGTATCAGCCGTTTGGCCATAACCCACGACCCGGCCCGCGCATACCGCGCGTCGTGAAACGCGCGGCCCTCCTTTGCCGTCGGAGACGGCTGCTGCGTCCCGTACTTGCGGGCGCAGCTCCTCCGGTGTCCCTCGCTTTACCTTCGCGATTTCGCGATCGCTCCGGCTGGCAAGGGACGTGCGGGAAACTCGTCCGCAGGGCGCTGATGCCCCGAATCATGACCGGCGTCCGAAGTGGAGGCCGGCCGAACCTTACCTAACCTGCGGTAACCCAAAAAGCGGGCCCCCGTGCGTGGGCGCGCAGAGGTAGCGCGGGGGAGTGAAGTCTCTATCGCCGTGCGATAACCGTGGACTTACCGGCAGGCTCCACCTAAGGCGCGTGATTGACCGGGTTGCAGGGCACTCCCGGTCCGCGCCTACCGCACGTCGGTTGACGCGCGGTCCTCCTATACCGTCAGAGACGGCTGCTGCGTCCTTCGCGTCTCAGTGAGACGGTCAGGAGCAGCTCCTCCGGTGTCCCTTGCTTCACCTTCGCGATCAACGATCGCTCCAGCTGGCAAGGGACGTGCGGGAATGGTCATCCGCTGAGCGCTGATGCTTATACCTAGACCGGCGTCCAAAGTGGAGGCCGGCCGCTCCCTTATTCGCTTCCCCTTCGCGATGGCTGCCCATACAGCGATCGTTCCAGGTACTGAGCCCCCCCGGCACGACAAGCCTAGGGAGCCGCGGGTAAGTTCGTCCGCGGTGGGGGGGACCGCTATCTGCCCTAGCAATGAATGCTCTTTGTTACTGCACTTGTTAACAGTCAACCGGTAAATGTGTGACCCGTTGATGGCCTGATTAAGTACTAATACTCTAGAGTACTCTATGGATAGAGGTCTTGTTGGAAACACGTTTTTCTTATGAAAATGTACCGTAACACGAACCTCGTGTGATCAAAAACTTTATGTTCTATTTAAGTTTGTTCGGTCGATCTTGAATAAACTAAATATAAATTAATAAAATATATTACTTAATATATGCGTATTCTAAAGCGTTTCTCGTGAAGCAATATAGTTTTGAGCATAGTGAATGTAATATAGCTTGACAGATCTCAAATACATAATACATTTTGGATGGTAATATATTGGTTTCTTTAATAATAACTCAATTCGTTTATTTTTATATCAGTTCATATGATGTATAGCGAGAACAATTGTAACGTCCAGCTATCAAAACACCATTACCGCTCACGATGTTAGCAAAACAGCAATAAAGCGACATAATGCGTTGCGCGTGCGCATCGGTGCGTGGCCATGTACCATGACGCCAATGGGTTTATATTCCTCAGTTAATTGTATCAAATACAATGAAAGTACTGCTCATGATTTTCGTACTTACGCAACCAATGTAGTTTTACTTCTGAATTTTTACTCATTTTTTAGCCGCATACAAAATAGGTAATTTATGTACTTGTGAGATATTTTATTCGTTACATAGTACATAAAACAACTCTACGATTGAATAGTTAATAAAAAAAACTTTAAAAGGTTGGCGGCTAGCGTTTTTTTTTCAAGGGCGCTGTGCCACTAACCCATAGTTTTTGTCGATTGTCATTAAGTAGTTCACGCGTGTCATTTTACAATGGCAGGTTGGCGTAAGTACCGAATTGAAGGCTTTTTCTCTTGTTTACGAAAGCACTATGAATGCCCTGCTTTATGGTAAATAGTACCAAAAAAGCCATTATGGTTTAGAGAATGCAGAATGCTGCTGTTTTTATACTCTTTGATGTATTGCGCGGAATTTGTAGAACAGTGATAATATAGCGCTAATGGATGATATTTTTTCTCGTTATGGACGAGAATATATCCTGCGGATCAACCGAAAACTTTGCGTGATCCTTCCTCGATTTCTAAATTGTTTATAACTTAATTCTAATACACAAAGAATAACAATAAAACAACTTAAAAACTATTATTTATATAATAATCGCTTGTTAGCGATCTCTTCCAGGCAACCTGACGAATATAAAAGCTTAAATGGAAGGGCGGTGTTACGAAAAGAAAGAATAAAGTCATATTAGACAGGAGTGAGAGACAGTAGTGAGAAAAGATTATTTAAAGTACAGTACGTACAAAAAATAAATTGAATCACTTAGTCACACTTAGTCTATCTTATAGGGTCATTGTTTTATATGTATGTAATGTGGAACTGTTAATTTATGTAAAATGCCTTTCATATCGGGAAATAATGTAAGCACGATAATCTCGATGTAACGATCTGTTGCGAAAGAGTGTAAGAGTAAAATGTTGTACACATCCGATGTATTGTTCCGCTATTAAATGTTCATTTTCCTACGCAAAATGAAACCTTTCTATTTCTAACACGGATTATTTGTGATCATAGTTTCTGATATTAGAGTGTTCAACCTAAAATAATTCTTCAACAATGAAGTATTATATATTTTAATGAAGAATAGAGTTCCCCTTGTGAAAACTACATCAATATTGTTATGACCTTGAAACACCCAACAGGAAAGGGAATCTAATTTGCACTAGGGGACATATAGAGGCTGAGGGTCGGCGATACTTTCTTATTTTCCTAATAACATAGTTGCCTAATGCTAAAAGCTCTTGCTAGTTTTTTTAATGTATTGTTTATTTCATTTGTTTTCAAATACAATATGTAAGCTTCATTATGCAACTCATTTTAGAAACAGTCTTCTTGTTCCGTAAATGCGTAGGCGTCTGAATTTGAATTGTGTGCGCATACCTTAGCTTTGTTACTACAAAGATAGTTACAAGGTCAAGCAAAATTAACGGTCTCTCATAAAAATCTGCAGTTGCAGGACTTATTATTAAGTGTGTTCTTGACTTAGATATCAGTGTGTGGCTTATGGATGCTGCGGCTCATCGAAAAATTATATAAATCAAGAGAAACATGCGAATGTTATTCCCATCAGTAATTATAACCTGTAAATTTTAATGATATGCGGATATGTTAGGACTTGAAAAGCAAGTACGAGGATCTAAAGTACGTTCCCCTTACTGTGAAGGTAACTATCGGTTGCTAGGCTAGAATATCCATATTACTTTTATGTATGTTTGTTTGTCTGCTTGTGGAAGCAACGGAACAATATGCATGGTATATATGGAGGGTTGGAGATTTTCTGGAAATACCTCTTATTTAAAACCTCTGGTAGCAAGCAAGGTTTTTGATGTTTTCATTATTCGCACGTCAAATTGTAAGGGCGTTTGAATTGTGTCCTATAACAAAGTTGTAAACAATTATGGGCCGAAATGTAATTAGGTTGATGAAAAGCTATAAATATCAGATGATTGATTGAACAAAGGCGAGGCGTCTAGACATTGCGTGTCGCTACAACTACAACATTGAAGGCGTATTTTCACACAAATCGTTCATAACTCATATTCCTTTATACGCAACAAAATATTTGTATGAAACGTCTTATTTCAGACGTTAGGAAGACCACAACCAAGCATTGTAAACATACAGTATCAGATTGTTCCCATACCTAATTAAGAGAACGGACTCTTAAGTATCGCTGCTTTCAATGCCTAGTGCCAGCTAACTCTCTTTAAATCCAATTATTACGATGTAATGAAAAGTAGATAGATGTTACTTTTGAAAGACAGAACAGTGAAATTTGATGATTTAATATTAATGTCTCAGCCGTTAGTGTTGACGTTTATGTCAAAACTTGCTTAAATATTAGTATCGAATTCGAATATCCGGTTGAGTTTACAATTTTTGTATATAAAAAAATTATTTTCTATGCTATCTATTTATTGCATTGTGAGACTGACATTCGTACAAAAACTGGCAAGCATTTATTTATGTGATATTAAGAAGTTGACAAACTTGTGGTGAAACTTGGTATCCAGAGGCGGCCATGTATGGTGTGTTGTAATTCTTGTAACTCAATTCAATTATTGAACGGGTCAAGATATTTAATACTTAATATATCTTACGTAGATGCAGGTGAAGTGACCTAAATTTTTCTGTGTACATTTGTATTGCTTCAGGCTAACACTCCATTCTGTAACGTATTGATTGATTTAGATTATTTGCGAACAGATTTTATTCACCAAAAGGAATACGTTTATATATTTTTCATTGGCTTAAAGGAAAAGCTTTATCTTTAAACTTACCACATTAAGCCTTTGTATAAAGTATTGATATATAAGAGGCCTAATTTCCGTATTAAGATAGATTAATAATTAAAATTATAGATTATTATTTATAAGAACTGATTCTTGACGGTTCAAATTGTTAACATTAACATTTAGTCATAAAGTGGCACGATAAGTTGGATCATCATAATACTTTAATTAATATGGGCGAGGGGGTCGATTATATATGTGATACTAGTTAAGACTTTTAGTTTCCGTATATTGTAAATATCTTACCACTAGATAGTACAACGCCCGCTTGTCTATTAATAATCCACGTCTTGTTAGAGAAGCCAGTTTCAAAGCGATATGTCTAGACGCTATGGTATCGAGACAAAAACTCGTGTCCCTAGTACTCGTGTGGCTAGTATGGACTAAAGACAAACAAGAAAAACCCTATATATACTATTTAATATGCGTTTTTGTTAACATATATTGTACTAATAGAATATCGGTGATGTAAGATCAACAGCGAACAGAAGTAAATCAATAGTATTTAAAAAAATCCAGGTGAGTTCGAGTCTGACTTGTGCGCGAATTTCTCTTCCGATTCTGCAACATTATTGGAATAAAAAGATTAAGATTTATAGTGGTAGGAATATATCGTTTCTGAAAATTTTCATGGGACAGCTTGACGGTAGACGCAAAGCGAAATCTCAGTTGTCCTTTTTATCCTTTGGGTACGAAACCCTAAAAATAATTAACGAAGCTGTACAAAGAAAAATGTGAACATATCATTAAAATTGTATGTGTTACGCCCTTTTGCATATTAGCTCTAATTAGAGATGTAGAGCAGAAGAATTAACATTTGTTGCAAATGAGAATAATAAATGTATGCTTTGTTACAGTTGACTTAAGACTTGTTTCTTCTTATGGTGGCAAACAGTTATACGATTTGAATGATTATCCTGATCATATTTGTATAGCTTTCCATATTTTACCACCATATTCAGTTTGGATAAGCGCAAAAGCGTAACGAACTATTCTTCACATTACTAATATTAAATATATTCGTAATATTACTGTTATTTGTTATACACACTTCAAAATCTTATTAAATTCGATACGTGTGCATTGGCTCGAAGTATCCTATGATTTTGTAAAGTTACAAAAACTAATGGATATTCTCATGTTACGATTTCGTTACGGATGTGTGGATGTGAATGGCTTCACCTAATGAGGCAATTGTAAGATAAGATTCTATTAACATTTAAACACTTGTCTATCTTATAAGGTAACTTATTAGCATAATTAATTCGTTAGGTTTTATTACAATCGTCCACTAGTTTTGATGTTGTATGTATGTGTTTTGAATAGTAATATTTCTATTATGAGAGTGATTTTCAGCTGTTTTAGCACCCATACATAGAACAAGCTATAAATACCTAGCGTTGGCTAATCGTGTGTAAAATGTGACCCGATATTTTATTTATTGTAATGGTGTATAGATGCTCCATAAACAAATTTATCATACGTTCTTTTTCAATACCATACTTGGTCAGATTACGTTCAAATATTCACATTATTATGTGCATATAGAAATCTAATTTAATAATAATAATGTGAAGACAGCAGTCTTCCGTTTCTATTGGTTGCTTTTAATATAAATTCGGGAATATTTAGAAGGTTTATGCGTTTGGTGTTAGACCTTTGGCTGTGATGTTTACAGGTTTCATGGCTTTATGCAACACGAGCGAAACTTGCAAATGTATTGTGATTAGCCCACTTTCTTTTACAAATGTATTCTCAATAACTTTGAAGAATTTAAATACAATACTTTGCAACGGATTAACTTCATGTAGTAAACGTATTTTATGCCGACGTTTCGGATGCTTTTCAGCATCCGTGTTGACGGCCAGACTGATAGATCTGATTATAAATTATCACAAATTTGTCGTGTCATATTAAGGCAATCTACGGAGGTGATGTTTTTCATCGTGTTTTTAAAGCAAATACTCTTAAATGTAACAGTAGAAGAGGCTCTATACGGAGATAGCCAAAAAGGTCACGAATGACATTGTCAAACTTTTAAAGTTCTTTGTTCCGCCAAAACGTTGGGTCGGAGCGACAGTATTTAATTTTTATTCGTTACCTCATCTCTGGAATTTATAAACATAGAAACATAATTTGACTGTTATATAACACTTTGAAGTTGAACTATAAAGGCGACTATATGGTACCTTTATACATCAATAATATGATAATTTGTTAAAATTGTAAAAAAAACAACGATCTATACATACCTTTTATAATTTTGAATAACACTTTCTAGTCGTATACTGGTAGTGCGCGATACGAGATATATTTATAACTAGTACTGGATGATCCCTGCGGTTTCTCTCGCGTTATTATAGTGATCTGTGCACGGCATTACATATAAACAAACATATTATATCTAGTCGTATCTTTTCTTCATTTAGGAATGAATCAGTTACTACCAAATGTGTTGAAATAAATTATTTATTTTAAGTACAGCTATGGTTCCCTTTTATTTTGGATAAATGGCTTTCCTATAAAATTGCGGACTATTTAGTAGGAATTTTGAAAATATATATTGCCATCATACATTACATATGTGTAATTGTAGCAATTTTGGCAGCGTTTGCCATAAAAGCTCGCAGGTTTTATGTTTTTCTACTTACTTGATATTTTGAGAGTATTGTTATAAACATACATATTAAATTATAATTTATAACAATATTGTATGATACTACAACACACACATATACATCTGAGGCTATAGCCTCAAATGTATGAGCTATATTATTGTTAAGTTTATAAAAAATAAATTCAATCCTGTTTACGTGAACGAATAATCAACATCCATTCATATTTATAAACTCACGTTTTTCATATAAGTAGGATTTTAAAAAACCTCTCCATATACTGTATAAACACATAACGAACAATATTGAAAAATAATCAAGTCTAAAAACCACTGCGCATACTGTGCTTGTAATTAGCATCTATTTATATCATAAGATGTTCGCCCTAAAGTGTTAGTCTGGGCGTGGAACGATTTACGCGCTCGTTCATACACGCTTGTAGAAGTAGGCTCGTGACGGCGATTCTCAACTTGTCGAGATTGTAAAATAATTTATTATCGCCCTGCACCTGTCGCGCGCGCACGGCAAGTAGATGCATTCAAATCCCTATTAATTAGCGAGGTACAAATGTGTCTATATAAAGGGTTCATTAGGGAAATGAATATGGGAATGCTTCGTTACAGTTTTCCGGAAGTAAAAATAGATACAAGCATAAGGAATCGCCAAGACCGTAAATACAGGCTTAGTAAGGAATAGGCCAATATATTTTTCAGGTTATAAATAACTTTATATTTAAATAAATATAAACCGATGTTTGCTAGCAAAACGTGATTTAGCAACTAATTCTGTATCCACCTTCTATCAAGTGGGAGATTAATGTCTGGCTACTTACAATGCAAATGGATTGTAATGTAAATAGAATGTCTACGAAATATCCAACAATAATGTTGAAATATCTGAAATAAAATGTAACATTATTGAAAACAAATGTATCAAAAATTAATCTTCTATTACAATAAAATATAATTTTATCTTTCGAAATGTAAATTTTTCACCCACCAATCAATGATATTATATCACATTTACAGGAATAAGACATCAAGGTTATAAATAGTTGCCGATGAGTTTCATATATTTAAGTTTTCATCGGTTTCTACAAGATCTACTTGATGCACGCAGTTTGAGAGTCGAGTCTTATTTAATTAATAAAATGTCCGATTTAAATTCATATCTTAATTAATTTTGAATCCACTACTCGTAAAACTATGTACAGAAAACAATTACAAAGTTATCAACACAACCTTTCGTGTATAGAGAGAGCTTTTCTGTTTTGTGAATTTTTATTGTTCTTTAATTTTAAATTTAGTTATATATATTGGTTAAAATTATCTAAAATACTTCTATTGTAATTTATTATACACTCATTTCAGTTCAAACCAGCTCACAGAGCTACCTCGTGAAGTATGTCAGATGCCCCTCCAAGTGCTTCTCGTACCCGACAACCTCCTGATGACTCTACCGAAGGAAATCGGCAAGATGACGACGCTGGCAGAACTGGACGCGTCAAATAACCGGCTAACACAGGTTCCAATGACTCTGGGAGACTGTACTGGTTTACGCTGTTTGAATCTTAGAAATAATCAGCTGGGTCTTTTGCCTCTACGTAAGTATTGGTGTTGTGTTCATTTATCTATTAGCCAGTAATTTATTGAAACGCTTATTATTATTTAAGTCGTTTTAGCTTTGACGTGGTCACGGCCAGACTGAAACGTGACAGGCATCAGATTTTAAATTATCACAAAATTGCAAAATTAATAGTAAAAATAAATCAATACGTTGCATTTGGAAGTAATTAATAAAAAGTATAATAGAGATCGTGGCGTTCGGGCTGTTACAAGTCTTTGACGCAACTATCAAATTAATCATTAATTACTTTAACAAGACAGATTCCTTGTCAGAAAAAATGCTCAAACATATTATTTCGGGCTTCTAGTAATTTTGTAAATAAAGCATTAGTACTTATTTTTGAACTTAAAGTGTATTTATATTTTGTTAGAAGAAGGTTTAAGTTGATTGCAAAGGAAATTACGACTATGAACATCCGCAGGGCATAAGATTGCGGAATTATGTTTCCGGTCTTTGTTAATATAAACATAATAAAATACTCTCTTCATATATTGCAATATGCTAAGAATATTGTTCTGCATATTTTATAAATGTCCTGTATCGTACACATATCTCACTAAGAAACAACGAAGGATCAAAATGTAATACAGTACATAAAAGATCGAGCGAAAGTTAAACCTTTAAATTAAATTTATGTTTATCATGAAATAGTTTTTTTTTTTTTCATAACAATAATAGTGTTCTCTTATAAAATATTATTTGTTTAAGAATAAAACGCAGTAATTATTAATAATAAGAGAATATGTGTTAATATATTTCAGAAATCACATACCTCCGCCTAGAACACCTAGATGTAAGCTGTAATTGTATCTCTTCGCTGCCGCTGGAACTACGCAACATGACAACGATCATCACACTCAACTTGGAAAATAATCCTCTGGTCTCGCCACCAACAACTGTAAGTGAAAAAAATTCTGTAATATTTCTTATTAAAATACATTTAACATTTTTCAATTATTATTTTTATTTACTACGTAAGAAACTATTTGAATAATAATTATACAAAATTTGTTATTTTAAACAAGAATGATTAAAATCTAAGTGAAGATTTTGATGTATCATTGTACCTCTTTGGTATGAAACAAAAATATTTATTTATTATTATAAACCATATAACAAGAAATAAAAGGCGGCCTCATCGCTAACAAGCGATCTTTTCCAGGCAACCTGACATATATATACATATAAGTTAAAATAGGCGATTTTACAAAACAGTAAAGTAACTTAAAAACTAAAAAGTGAGAAAAGAGTAGATTATAAAATGCAGTACATATAGGATAATTATAAATATTGTTATTCATATAGGTAAAACTGTAAAACTTATGAGATATTATTAATAAATAACTGTGACGCTTTTATAGACAATGATATGTTTTTTTTCGAGTCGGTTTTATTGGCTCGATTTTATCTGGTGCATCATTATGTTCGTCTTTTGTTTATGACGAAACTGAAGTCTTAACGTTTTTGTTACAACAGGAAGGGTGTTTTTTCTGTTTTAAAAGTAAGAAGGTTCTTAGAAGTATCGGTAAACTAAAATTATAATTTATTTCTTTTTAAAGAAAAACACTTTTGAACGGATTTAGTTTATTTTTTTGCAAAATTTAAATAAAATTACATTATTTGAAATTTGTCGATACCAACTCTGGGGCAATAAATATAGATAACACTCAACCTCTCTACAGTTGTAATACAGTTAAGCCGTCAAATTATGTGTTAAAGGCACATAATTTGACGGCTAACATCTTTTGTCTTCAGTCTACCGTGACCACGCACGCTGTAAAGCACGCGAAACGTGGGGAAAAAATGTATTTAAATTTTGCAAAAAATACATAACTAAATCCGTTCAAAAGTGTTTTTCTTTAAATGAGTAACAGTTATGTCAACAAAAGATAATATTATTTATTTTTTCAGATTTGCATGCGCGGGCGTGTGCATATATTCAAGTACTTAGAAAACATGGCGAACAAGGATTCACTCACTCATAGAAGGGTGGAAGAAACACGGCGTGGTACAAAGCATACGTCATTCAACTCGCCGGGACAAGCACAGATAACATCGGGTAACGCAACCATAGACTGTCTTAGACATAAACCCAGACATGTAGTTGACAGTGGCTATAGTACAGATGGCGTTGATAAAAGATGGTCGAATGATGGTAAGTTCTTTTTTAGTAATGACACAATATTAAAACTGATACTAAGTGTTTTGAAAAAATAAAAATAAATTTAAAAAAATATTGCCGCCCGAACAGGGACTTGAACCCTGGACCCTTGGATTAAAAGTCCAATGCTCTACCGACTGAGCTATCCGGGCCGTGAGTGGCTTCCCGAAATAGTATATGAAGTTATTTTCATATTATTATTTTTTCATTATGACAAATGATGATGTATTAAAAGAATAGTTCTATTTTAGCCCGCTTTGTTTTTGGTTGTTCTTATTGTAACTGTATAATAATTTGTTTATTACATTTAAAATTATAATATGTACAAGGTGATACGTGTTATGAGACATTTGTAGTGTACTGGATAAACTAGAAGAAGAATACTAGGAATTAAAATCTCCTAATTCAATTAACAGAAAATTGCACATAAATCTCATCTCTAATAAATCAATCGTCTAATAACCAGTGCCGGTTGATCGCGCCTCGGTTGCTATACTACATAATCATAGCGGTTAATTGACACACACAACACACGGTTCGTTTAAAATTAAAGAATACAGCTACATGTTACCTCTTTAAAAAAATTACATATTGTAGTTGGATAATGCATTTATGCTACATATTATTTGATTTCTTTTGTATAAGTTCTATCGAACAGAATACGTTACCGTTTATATTTTGATCATTTGTCAGTGCATAAATATAAAGATACATCCGCCTCGTTCTAGCTGGGGAATTGGGTGGTGGATCTGGTCGGTCAACGCCAAGCACTCCATCAACTTTATCACCCGGCGCCGCCCTTTCCAGAGCCCAGTCGTTGTCCAGCGAGACACCCTTGACATCATTGACACCTGTTCTTACCGGGTGAGTCCTTTAAGAATTCCTTAGTGTGTACACTGTATTTTTCATCTATTTCACGTTCTATTCTATTTTAATATTCTAAATTTGATTAAACCTAAGATTCCAAAATACTATTTCGTTTGAATAGTTTTTTATTTTGGTTTATCTCCAGATAATGTATGGATTCTATTGATGTTAAAAAATTGTAACAAAAGTTATTTGATTTACCTAATAAGTTTATAGATATAATTGTTTATATGGAACCTAATAAACCGCAAGGAAGGAAAATGATTTCTGGATTTATGTATAAGTTTTACTATATACTACGTAATAGATTGACTATAATTAACATTGGGATGAGGGCTATGTGGGAAAATTTTATTTATTATTTGATATATGTAGAAGATATAGTTTCATGTATTTCTTTACATTTAGCCATATTTATCTCATATAAAGTTGTAGAGTATGATTTTCACATAACTTTTTTATTTTAGATATGGGTGATTTAACATTGGACTGTAGCTTATTATTGATTTTGTTTTTTTTTTCTACCATTGATGGGAACAGAGGTAAATTAGTTAAGTTATCAAACGTTGTCATCGCCATTCTTCCTCTCATGAAACGCAGTAGAGTCGCGTACAAGGCTTGTTTGTAGTGGATTTTATTCGTATTAAGTATTTCCCTAGGGTGTAATGGAGTTGTATTCTTTTAAATGGTATTAATCCCATGTTCCTTTTCATATTTCAATACAATACAAATATTGCTCAGTGAATGTTTTCGATAATATTAACTGGTTGCCACGGCAATGCGTAAAGGTAAGATCGTGGGACCAGACGTTAAACGGCCTATTACTTTCAACTATTCCCCGAAAAGCAAGCATACCCGCTCATATTGCGGGTTACATTTTAGGGAACGATTTGAATCGCCAAGATTCGTATTGTGCGAGAGCCTACTGTACATTCATCCCCCTTTATTAACCCCGGTGTTGTCCCTTTCAGCATCCGTATTTCGCCCGAAGGGAACGGCGAGGATAAGAGTAAATTAGCACATCAACAGACATACAGGTACTATTCATACGCACTACGCACAAACATCGCACTGTATATACTATATGTCTATATGTTGCATGGTACTTGTACGCAGATGTGCTATGTGCGATGCCGGTTAAGTGAAGCTTCTGGATATTTAAGTTAGCAGATGGACTTTAATTCGGGTTATAGTGCATATAATAAAGCGACTACGGTTTACGTCAATTCAAAAGCTATGTGTTGCTGATTTTGGTCATATTCTTAAATTTGGTAGTATTTGAAATAATAGTATTCGTGAAGTTTCACTTAAACTTTTCGGAATGATCTATTTCGATCGATTCTATGAACAAAAACACTTAACATTATGGGTTTCATACATATTACATACTTTACATAAAACACTGCGCTGTATGGCTTCATGGATGTGCTTTGCTTCTAACGTTAGGATACTTCGGGAACGCTGACAATGCTGAATTTGGGCTCCACCTGTTTTGTAACTAACACCTGAAAAGCAAATTATTCTAAAGATGGACTGCCATTTTAAGTTATATATTTAACTCAAGAAAATGGAGGACCGTTTATAAAAATACAATGTTCTAATTCGTTTGACTTGTTTCCAGACAATACAAAGAAGCTTTAAGACAGCAGCGGCAGCAAGATGTCTACCGACCTCGCACCGACCAACCCTCACCAGACTTAGATACTTCACCACAATCCCAAAACCAGAGTCCTGTCCACTTCCAGAAATCCAGCTCGCCGGTTAACGGATACAGTAACGTATCATACAACAGATCATTATCGTCCAACTCCCCTAACAACATACCAACATCCCCCCTTCTACATTCCACCCCACGTAGGTTTCAAAACGGAGAGAAAATTGAAGAAAACAAAAGGCCCGTACAAAAAGTCGTACCGTCCCGGAACGTAGCCAAAACGTTCGCGCCCGTTAACTTGAACGTTGATTACGCACGCGTCAATGGCGAAGCGGTATATACAAAGCCAACTTCTCCCACGAAGTCTCCGACAAATACGTTAGGTTATAAGAGGCAGAACGGTGAGGCCAAATTGTTGACAGCGACGTATTTGAAAGGTGGCGCCAAACCGAAGATTTGGAGTAAGGACGCGGTGGACAAACTCAGTTTCACTATGAAGAGGGAATTCGACAAGCAGAAAGAAGAGTCGGATTTGCTTCATCAGTTGAGAGTGGTGAGATTTTGGATTTGTTGCTTTGATTAAAAGATGGGAAGAAACTTATTTAACATTCCTATAGAATTATTAAGTATAGTTTTATGAAAAATACATACATATACAATAAATGCCTGCAGTGTCTGCTCTGATTGCCAGATATTTTTATTGTACATTTTCTATAGAAAAAACCATTATCGTTACTGGTTTGGTTCTTCCATACTCAGTATAGTAAAGATGGATCCCCAACGGGACTCGCTCGGGCTCTGCTGGAAACAATAAAAATTTAAAGCGATTATTGTTATAGGTAAAATAGCTAATGTGGATTTCTCAAAAAGGTTCTATATAATGCTTCAGATAATAGAAAGCCGGCTAAAGATGTCTCTACCAGAACAGTTGGCCCCAGTCCTGGCGGATGGCGTCGTGTTGTGCCACCTTGCGAATCAGCTGAGGCCGCGATCTGTCGCCTCCGTTCATGTACCTTCGCCGGCACAGGTGAATAACGTATATCTGTTATATATAAAATTCTTTAATATTCTTAACTTTATTTTAATTGAATACAAAAAAGAAATTATTCAAAAATTATATGGGCTCAAATCCTAAAAAAGTAAATATTCGTAATATCAAGTAATTCGTTGAACTGAGGTTTGTTATTGTTGAGGTTAGATTGGTCTAAAATTCTTATAAAGAGGTCTTTACAAACAAAAGCTTCGAAACATGTCGAGACATGAATTACATTATAAGATTAAAGTTATATTATTGGTGGTAACTTTATATAAAGGTTTTGGGTTGGCAAAATTCGTTAATTAGAGGTATGAATACTTTTTCTTTTTTTCGTTATAAAGAGGTTGTACGCAAAGAATGTTCGCAATGTATAGGTATATTTTATATTGCCTCTTATGGACAAATCAAGGGGATATCATAAGAATTTGTTAAATCGAGGAAGTCGTTATATTAAGGTTGCACTGTATTTAGAGCCAGTGCGACTAAACTGTAAAATGTCTGATTTTGATTAAAGAGAGCTTCGAAACAGTACAGTTTTTTAATCGTAGTAATTTTTTGTTTTTCAGCCGAAACTTACAATGGCAAGATGTAGGAGAAACGTGGATAACTTTTTAGAGGCCTGTCGGAAAATTGGAGTCGAAGAGGTGAGTTCTTTATTTTTCTACGGTCTGTCAGATTACAAGTGTTCATTTACACTATTTAAACTTTACACACTTTATTGAATACACTTTCTTAATACTATCGAAGTTTTCATTTTGTGCAGTTATCATAATTTTTTTATTCGCCTGAATAGTAGTTGCGTTTGCAGTACCATTGGATATATTTGCGACGGTCTTCACTACATAATGTTTATTTTTTACACAACAGTTTTACTCTTTTGTCGCAAGCTCTATATACGCGTATATAAAGTATACGAGCCCACGTATACGCGCGTTTAAAAAGTCTACTAGCGAGCTACGGCTCGTTTAAAGCTATTCAAGCCTCATTAATGTCAAGCTTAAAATGGCCCAGCAGTTGTCGAAACAGGATGTAATAGTGCTACCTTAGGGCACGTATACGCGCGTGTTTTTGCAGATCGTTTTACTAAGACGGGTGGCGTGTGTTCCAGGAGGCGATCTGCTCGCCAGAGGACATTTTGTGCCACCATCCGGACCTCGATTCGGCAATTTCGATCTTGCCTCTGACGTGCACCGTAACATCGCTCCTGGAACACGCGCCCCACTCCCCTAACACGGGCCGGAATATCGAAGTGAATTACGAACGCCGCGGAAGGTACAACGAGGACAGGTACATTGCTAACTTTAATTACGCCGACGCCTTCGATGAGAACGACGAAGAGGACGAGCTCAACAGGATCCACTTTGTACCGTACTGTAACGGAGTTCTGAAGAGCGAAAACTTTGAGATCTACGACACGGATGAGATCGATTTTCCGATTCCCAGGTATGATAGGGAGAAAATGAATTTGGAACTTCAGAATTTGAACCTACCGGAGACGGCTAAGGAGTTTGAGAATCGGGTTTTCTTTACGGTTCTGTGTCTTGGCGGCTTTTTGATATCCACTATTGTTCTTATTTTGTATCCTTTGTAAGTGTAAGGTACCCTTGCAATATTAATTTTAAAAGTAAAATGTGAAGATGTCGTAAATTTTAAAACATGTTGAAATTTTTGTTCTTATTACGAAACAGTTCATAATTTAATGGGTGCCTGTTTCGAATATATACTTCGTGTTGTTTTGGTTTAAAGTTTGGATTGTTACAAATTTGCCTTAACAGTGAAACTGTGATGTTTGAGAGGCTGCTGAATGTTGAGACTGACGGAAGAAAAACGCAATGTAAAAATGGAATTTATTAAGTTTTTTAGGTTGTGACACTTTTTGCGATTTTCGATTTTGTTTAACTCGAATATTTCGTTTTTTTTTTTTGATTTAATAACACATTCAAGGGTTTTGACGAACGTTAGTTTAGTACATTCATTTTCATAGGATCTCAGTTGTTTGAATTTAGTACTATAGTTTGTGTATTCGTATTTATATTTGTATAATTATACAATTCACAACATACAGTGAAAGATAATTTAAAAATATGCATAGTTCCTAAGAATGTGAATGAATTGACAAAAAATTCTTATGAGTGTATACTATAGTGTTCCAAAATGTTTTCTTAGTTGTGAATTGAATAATTAAAAGCCTTATAATCACAAATTATTATTGCACCATACAAGAGGAATTTTAATAAACATAGAACATATATAAGCGAAGGATATGCGATTCTAATGGTAATCTTTTAATGGGACACAAATTTTAAATTTAGATTTTGCACGGATTTAGCGAATTTAGAAAATTAATTGTAATTTTTCGAATTTAATCACATGAATTATTATGGCTAAGATGCTGTTGAAATAGACTAGCAGTTTAGGTGCTTATACTAAACGATAAACCTTGCTATTGTGTTAATTGGTGAAGATCTTAATCATCTTTAATTATAAAGACAAACATGTAAAATACTAATACTGGTTCTCTGAAACTTCTATTCATAATATTACCATTTCTATCTCATTTCCTTTTAAAATTCTTCACAAATTCTTCCCGAGTACAATAAATAAGATGTGTCACAATACATCTATCGTATGTATTATACATAGATGAAAATAATGTTTCTTATAAAATAAGAATATGCCTTAATTCATATCGTTGTTGTATGTAATGTAAGCATGCCTTGTGTAATAGTAATTTCAAATTAAAATTGACATGTACGCCGAGCGTACACATTAAACGCACGCGTGTACGTACGCCTTAAGGTGTAAGGATTTGATTTTGGTAATTAAATATTTGTGTACTTACACATGCGTTTACATTGATATGCGTCGCATGCAACGCCACGAATGACATTTATATGTTAATCGTTGTTGTTGTGTACAGGCGAAAATGATCACTCCCGCGGGATGAATAAGGATTGAAATAGCGTGGCTAATAAAAAAATGTACCGTCCATTTTTTGGATGTTTCAAATATAATGGTAGATTTTGAAAGGGTGAGAATGGTTCGTGTATTGACCTAGGTCTTTCTAACCCTCTCTGCCATGTTTGATTAAGTAAACACATATGTATATATTTTTAAGAATAATTTTAATTTCGCTTGTAACAACTAAAGGCGATGTATAATTTTTGTAAGTCAAATTTAAGAAGTAAATACTTATCATTCCGTGGGTATGGTTATTCTGAAAAATGGGTTTCTACATCACATAATGAAGCTTTTGAGTCTTATATAGCATTTAGAAATTGAATTTTTTTTTTATTTATTATTTAATGCCATAACAAATATAATCGTAATTGGCTGTAAGCGATTTTTCTTAGTAGTGAGTAGTTACTTAGACTGTATTTTGAGGCTTTTCGTATTCGATTAAATATTTTTAAAGACAATTTTTTACAATACTAATCAAGCCAATGTACTAGCCAATTGATTTACGAATTTCGCATTTATTCCAAATAGGTAAGTCTTGGAATGCAATTCAGTAATTTGATTCATGAAATATATATACATATAAGCTTAATATGAAGTCCGCTATTCTCTATTATAATGCATTCCAAAGATATAAAGACTGTCGATTTATTTATACCGTATACTACTAAACTAGAGTAAGTCTTCAAACGCTTAATTTGTTGTTGCTAACATTTTGTGTATAACACTAAATTTTGTAAGATACATGTCGTTCTGTCTCTTTCTAGCAGATCACTGTTAGAGTGAGATGGTATGATCCCCTCTGTGCTTGTATTATTCGTGTGCTGTTTAGATGCTTTTGATGATTTGAGCTTTAACAATACGAGTACAATTAAACTAAGTATAACTTGTGAAAGGTAATATTAATTTATGGTATATTTAGTTTTTTTGGTGCTTGGGTATTTATTATATAGGCATTTATATTGTTTATGGATTGTTTGAGTTTTGTTATTTTCTCGATATTATATTAAGAAGTATAATAGGCATAATAGAGGTGTTAAATTTAGAAGCAGCTTTTTCAAGTGTTCATGCATTTCGGGGACAAAATAGGGTTTTTTTTCTTGCTGATAGTTCTCATTGTAGTCTATTACTTGTTGGTGCCATTTTGGTCACCAACACGAAGTTAATATTTTTAAAATAGAAAACCAAGTGGGTCCCCCATACAAAAGGCTACTACTTATGATTCTCTTCTTGTACTCTTTTGTATTCTAACTAAAAGCATTTAAACCAAAAGTTCGCCTTTATATTCCAGTGTTTAGCATTTATTGTATTTTAAGTTTTCCACGACAGCTTTTCCTAATGTATTATTTGTGAATTTTTCTACTTTAGCTTTAATGTACTTTTATATGTACTTACAGTGTTTTCTTTCTCGAATTAAAATTCTTATTGCATTTATAATTCGTTTTATTTGTAACGGCTAGAAGAACATTTACATTTACCTTCACATCTCATCGAAAACAATGTGGTTTAATAAATAAAAGAAAATGTGTTATGCTGTAGGTTTATTTAAAAATGTAATGGTATCGTATGATTATAAAACCAACAAAATAATTATTGAATTGTACGTCTTTGTTTTTGAAGATAGTCAAAACGGAAATTGACCTATACCCTACCTACTTGCTTAAAAAAATCACGTATACTATTTTTAATATAACTACCCCTGATAGACCATCTGGGGTAGTAATAAACCACCTTCACGGCGAAGGCCCAAAACCAGAGAGTATAGAGTTAACTTATGTTGTCACATATAAATTTGTCTATATTATTGGAACATTGAACAAAATTACATTTTGTATTCCTGTTGTTACAGAAACTTATGTGCTGCGCGGCAGACGTCCTCGAGGGTAAAGGCACGGTGCAAGTAGCGATCACAGTCACGGAGCTTTTGAGGCGGCACTCCGTCATCAAGGAGACGCTTTCGCCCAGCTCTATTCCTGTCCCCACACCACCCACCTAGCGTAAATTCACCGTAGCCCCTGAATCCGGCCTCATACTTTAGATCAACGCTTTAGTGAAAGAGACAGCTATATTTTTATTAGCTCTCGTTCCAAATTTGAGTTTAGCTAGTCTAAATATATGGCAAGATTAAGGCAGTCTTGTCTTTTCGCTGATTATTTTGATTTTGAGGATTTGTGTTTTGTGGTATCATAGTTAATATTGTCTGATTATAATATTATATTATATTCATTTAATAATGAATCGATTTTAAATTACAAGTGACGTTACGATGTTTTGGATTAGCCGTGGTATGGATTTTGAACGTTATCTTTGATAGGCTTTTAGTGGAATACAGTGTAGTTAAACTAATGATTAATTTTAGACTGACAAAAATGCGATAATAGCTCCTTAGTGAGAAACGACTGTTAAATTATACATCGGTAACAGTTCTCACATTTGGAAGCTGATTTTAGGATTTTTTATAAGGTAATGATCACAGACAAAATTGATTTGGAGCTTAAGTAGTACTTTTAGTATTCACAAAGAGTATAAACCGGCTTGAGTCATAACCTTTCAAAACGTTTAGGAATTAAATCCTAGTCAAATTAAACCAAATTGTACGACAATACGTAGACGCTTAGGTTCTATGCGTAATTGATAATCCAAGGAAAAATATTGACCAGAACCATTACTATATAATCCTATCAAATGTACTCAATCCTATTAAATTTTCCTAATGACGTTCGTTTTGACGATTCCTATATTCAAATGAAGTAGTAGGAAAAAAGCAAAACACCTTTTTTAATTTTATAAATCTTTGGAATAAACAACTAATCCGACGCACCTCAATTTTTAAGCTTTCATTCTTAATTATAGTGGGGATTCTTTGGTAATAAAAATTGATATTGATATGTGAAAGGCCAAAATAGTACTAACTTACCCTTGACCACGCTCTTAATTTAAAGGATATAATGAACTTAACCAATTTTCTTACTAAGAATTTTGTGGCAGACATCTTGGAATGGAGAGATCGTTGTAAATAATGTGAGTGCACCTAGTGCCTGTGTTTACGCACAAAAGTGAATTCTAAATTTTTATGCACTCGATGTAGGTTATAACGTTATACATTTTAGTATAGTTCGCGTTCAGTAGAATAGAATATGAATAAAACATTCTGTGATTTAATTAGCTTGATTGAAAGCAAATGAAACATTTTATACAACTGTGGTCTCGGGGACAGTGATAAATTATCACATTTTCATCGTTCGGTGATATTTATGACGATTATAAACCTTAAATGTGTGATACTCGCGTTAATAAAATGGTATTATGTGCACCAGTAAATAACTATTTCTTATACGTATAACCAATACCGAATGGTGGGTTATGTTTCATATTTTGCTACAGTTATGGCTTCATGTCGAAGATAACTAGTAAATTAATGGGATAAGTAGACTATGGTAAATTATTCTCGAGCGATTGTAGCAATTTCATTCAGATTTACACGTTTCTACAAGTTTTTGGACGTTTACATTCGTTAGTCGTTGTCTTGTTATTCATAGTCATCCCTCAAAGATGCCTTATGATGGTAATATGTCCGCACTAAGGCGTCGTTCTAACCATATGAATTGAAAGTACAATATCTTAACGAATGAGTTTTTATTGTGTGTTCAATAGACGAAACAGTGATAACGATAGTGCGGACGTATCGTTAAGCTTGCCCTAGAAAAAGTTCTAGATCAAAGCTCTCTCTTGGATAGACTGACAAGTATTGGGATCATCACGTGAGCTTAAAGTTTTGTAAGTAGTATAAGAAGTTTGTTCGATGTAGGCACGGTTCTGTAGTTTGTTCATTTGTAGGTATTTCTGGATAATTTTAAATATGAACACAAAAGCCAGTTTTTCTAGATAGTCGCTGTGGACCTTAAAAAATAAGCCCCTCGAACGAAGGCCTCTAGGCCTGCAAGGGTTAATTGCGTATCTAATTACTCTGGTTAACATACTACCACGCAAAAAAATGGACTCAACTACTGTCATCTTTTGCGGGTTCTCTAAACTAATATAGATACTCAGATGCATTTGTACTTATGTTTATTTTTAAATATTTCGCGAATAAAAAAAATTATAATCACCACCGATTTGATCTTTGAATACTCATAGTCTTAAATTGTAGAATAATTTCATTCTCGTCACTTATTATAGTCAATTTTTAACATAGGATATGTTTACGCAATAATTATGTGATGTATGTAGAATTATTTATGGTCTAGTTCGTAGTACGGAAGTTCGCGTCATTCTCCTGAATAAAATACCTATCAATAAGTATCCTATCCATTCGTCCAATAAACATATTGATACAGATTCAACCTGCTAACTCAAAAGTTTATCCTATCATAAAGTATGACTTTCAGTAACTAAACTAAAGTACGTTATATTCTATACATTATTTTATTTGATATATCTGTATCAAAGTGAAAATTAGTTACCCAGAACTTTTATAATATTAGACTCATATGCGTGATAAGACTTCTAATCATACGAACTTTAAAAGATTGATGTAAACATAAAAAAATAACCACAGGCAATTTTAGCGCTAGTTCTTGTACACCATACATATATAATTATAAATGTATTTGGCACTTATATCTTCGTGTAATTAATGACCATGGTTTATGGGATTTTAAATTTTTTTTGTTACCATTATTTTTTGTCTGAAATATTTTATAAAATGTATGTTCGATTTAAAATGATTTATTTTTGGATGTTCCAATATATAATATAGCAGATGGTTTGAATTTGTATTCAATTATTTGAATTGTATATAGCTTTAGGTTTGATAAGTGAAGAAACTTAGTCTTTGCAAAGAGATTGTGCCAAAGACTGGAAGGGAGCTGGAATGTGTCGCATTCTTTGATGTAATATTTCTCGTACACTTGTGTTTATATGTAGATACAAATAAACTTACACAATATAAAACTTCTTTTTATCACCCTCCAATATACCTATATTAAAAAAAAACATTTTATGAAATATTCTTCTTCAATCCTATACCTATATATATATCTTAATTTCAATATGACTGCGAAGTTTTTCTTTTGACGATTTCCGAAAATGTTAGAATATTTTTCTAATTTTCTATTGTTAAAATAATTTAAGATTTATGATAATAATTTACACAAATCTAAGATCTGCTGCGGTCCTGTATTATAACTGTATCTATTTATGGGTGAGATACGAAAATATTTTTTTCCTTACACATAAAATGAATATATACGTCTGAAGAAGGTCAGCCACTGATTTTCTTAAGTAGACTAACTAACTAGCATTACACCTGTGTTAATCAGAAATGAATTACATGGAACGGAAACAAGCTGACAAAAAAAATCAATTTATTAAAAAGTTGCTAGTAACCCTGTTTCGCGCGATAGTCAAATGTCGGGGCGTGTCCGCCTAATCGCTGGAAGCTGACTCGCAGTTTGCCAGCCCCGCCCTACCTCACTGTAATTATAATGGCGCCAGACGTAGCTGTGAAAATTGAGAATTTTTTGGCTACCCCTCGCCTGTTTGAAGTATATTATGCTCATATAATAATTAAGTGTTGAGACTCAATCCTCAGAACGTTCAAGCCTAGGGTTTCTTTATAATTGAAAAGCAATTTTCTAGTAAATAAATGATAGACATTATAATTTTCTTACGTAGGTTTTCACAAAGCAAGTGGCAATGATATCTGCACATAGAGAAATATTTATCACAAGCGCCCTTACACGATAATAGCATGGATTCTCATACTACTCAGGATCTAGTTAGTTATTATTAGACAAAAAGCTCTAATTTTAAGACCATTTATATTACATAATTAATGTCGTAAATATAAATAGAACATATTATGCGTTTGCTCCTAACACAATCGTTATAAGAACAAATTATTAGGATGTTTCTAATTATAAGAAAGTGGTTCTTATATCTATTTTTCCTTCAAAAAAGAACAGATCACTCGAAATAAATTAGTTACGTAGCGGTCAATGTCCACATAAGATTCCTATTTCATACCCATTAGATATCCAACCCTGATTAAATAAAACAACGGAACGAGGAGTTCATTGGTTCACAAAGACTGACGGATGCCGCAACCATTGAAGAAAAAAGCATAAAATCAAAAGCCATTGTTACCGACTTTCTACGACTATTTACTTTTCGTAAAATCATCGACCTTGTTTACAAGTAATTAATTATACACAATGAGGTTCTGTTAAATTTTTTCAACGTCTGCTGCCGTATACGCATTTTGGTAAATCGAGCAGAAAATTGGTTAGCTTTAATGGGGTGACGGAAATGTGTATCGCGTTAACGACTAGTAATGTAATCTATATAATATAGAGGCGTGAGATAAATATAAAATGCAGCTTCGGGTATATATAAAACTCATAATATTAAGCAAACGGTCTTGCTAAAGTTATCAGAAGAGATTTTGATGATTAACGATTTATTGATAGCTCTAAGCTTAATAGAATTATTAAATACTAAACTCCTGCACAGATGGTCCCAGCATGGTGCTTCAAGCACCTATTGTCTACTTTCAAACGACTCTCAAATACCTACCACTTTATTCTTTAAATATTTTATTTATAGTACGTTATCACACTGGTTTGTTGTTCTAAGAATAAAAAATCTAAATACCAAAGCCGAAATACCAGGAAGTACGTTTTCTTATATTTGTTTTTTTAGTTAAAAGTTTTGTCCACGTTCATTGCATCTCACCATTTAGATGATATTGTGTAATAAGATTTTCTTTAAACTTTGAGTAATGTTGTAAAAGTTGCTCCAGCTTTTGAACTTGATAAATTATACATATATTTACATTTTCTCCTTATATTCATAGTAGCACACACGGTGTGAAGATAAAGTTTGTCTATACGTTGTGTATGTGAAATATAAAATAAAAAAAACTGCATATAAGATTTATTTCTAAACTTAATTAAAGATATCATAAATTTTTAGCTACGAAGAATTAACAAGAAATGTATTGTTTGTATTTTTATTACTACACAGTGAGAATTCTCAGTAGGTAAGTGTAAAAAGGGCGCTCACGCAGAGTATCATGCGGCGAGAATCATGTTAAGAACACTAAATAATATGTTAAGTATATTATTATACCTACACAGACTATCTAACGTTATAAAAAGTGCTGTCGAAAATATGAGACAAATAATCCTCAAATACGAATGATACCTGTGTAATTAATTACTACCTAACTATTTTAATTTTACACAAATAATGAAAGTAATGATTTTGGAATATCTACATGTTATACAAGAACACTTGAATACTTATTCAAATCATATTTTACGTTCAGGTATTATAACGTGGACATTCAAACACACAAGTTTTAAACTCATTTGCTGAATATGAACGATTCGATGAACTTCATACTATTACGGATATGAGAGCTACGGAAGTTAAGATACATATACGAGTATTATGCTTGTTTCTTGATATCAATCTTTCAAATAACGTTCTGTGCCGGATACACGCTGTCATTTGGCTATAAAGCATGCCTGTACCCAAACGAAAAGAACTAATCTAAGCCTTCATAATCATTTTCCTGAATTTAAATACATTGGTATAGATTATATACATATCAATAATCTCATCACTCTTAGCTGAAGAATTCTATAATCTTAATATTAGTTGAAATGGACAAAACAAAACAATGAAAAATCGAAATACAAAGGGAGTGAGAAGCAAGACGACAATTAATTGAAGGTATATAAAAGCTGACGTGTGACTAAAGTCTCCGAAGCATAATTATTCGCAATTCTATTACCTACTTAAGCATTTAAATTAAACATCTTAGAAATGTTACTCTGTCATGATATCATCTGGCTGACAATGATTCCACGCATAATGTCGAGAGGTGTAAATAATATTATAGATTTGTATTTTTATCTGTACTCGTTTACACCAAAGACTTATTTCCTCCTTTAACTAACAAGTAGGTATATCGTATTTACACCATATTCATCCGTCTCTTTTACTCATGATGTATGGAAACCATAAATAACTGGCTTGAGGGCATTCCAATTATGTTGCGGGCCCGACTCTATTTGTTTAGATTTATTTAGTTATATCCCTGTAAGTAACCACTTACATGTAACTGAGATTTCATTCGCAACTCCAATATAAAAAATACCTGGCAATATTTTGATACTTTATTATTAAAGATATTTAGTAAGGTTGTGCATGTGGTTTTGCTTGTTCTGAATCCAAAAAGTACTTGATTTCATTTTTATTGTTCTGTCGCTGTCTGCTACTCAGTTTCCTACCGGGCTGCATATAAAATTCCTCACCAATACTTTTGTTAGAGTTATTCTTTCTTAACACAGCTAACCTCACATTGGTTCTAATAAAAACATATGTAGGTTTTTTATTTAACACAACTTTGTTTTGATACCTTTAAGCTCTAAAATAAATTGAAGAGAATTTTCTATAATTCTACTTACGTATAATCGTTATTCAAAATTAATCATCAACATCGCCCATTCTGGACATAAGTGGTCCAAAGTTACTCCAGTAAGAATGCTTTTATCCAAGTTATAACTCACAATCAAGCAGACCCAACACACTTCGTCATGGTTTTATCTCATAAGCGGGCTTCGGACGTCCATGCGACTCATTGCAAAGTTAGCGTTGCTAGCATGCGAATCAAAAGATAAGAGAAAAATCATATGTAGCAATCTTGCAGAATGGGGACCACTAATCTTGTACAGAATTGTGATTGTCAACCCCGCAGTTTCGAGGCGGCAACCATGACTAATGACTAAACACGGCTATGCTCATTCGAGCTTATAATGAAAACTGATTCGAAAATAATTTCCTTCGAATGTCGTATTGACAAAATTTCGAAAGTTAAAAAAATTAAAGATCTACTGTAAGATTACCAGCTAAACCGATTGGACTTAAAGAAATCGGATAGATAGATAGGTGTATTGAATGAACTTGGTTTAGATAAAATGTCATAACTTACGTCAGAAATTTTATGATGCAGTCCATCTAAGCAGGTTCCAAATGATTACTAATTTTAATTGAAATAAATAAATTCCCAACATAACTTTAGGCCAACCAGCGGGATCCCATCACATAACATTGTATTTGACTGCCAAAAATTTCAGTTCATCAATCATAAATTGACTAATTGATAACTCGTCGACGGAACGAAATTAACTGAATAAAACTAAGCAATTAAAGACTGTTAGTACGTCTCAGTGGAAGTCTAATTAAGATCGGGGTAAGAGGTTAATTTTTTATGTTGATAAAATATTACTGTTTTATGCAAATGACGGCACAGGCACAAATAATTAAATTGCCTGTATCGCCTTGGGCGGATTGATAGAATGTTCTCCAACGTTTTATTTGTATAGGAAGTTCAAATAAATTATGTGACAGCTTATATAGGTTTAATTTTGTAATTAACTTTTGGATATAATTTACTATGATAACTGAGGGTTTGATACTTTTGTTTAAGTTTTTCAATATTAGTATAATTATTTTCAAGAGGAACGAGCTGATACTGGAGATCTCCCAACTGAGTTGAAAAAAGTATTTTGATTTGAATCCAATAATTGTTTCCGGTCGAGCGAGAGGTTGATCCCTAATGTCGAAAATATGAATAAGACAATATGAAATATCAAACACTATTTTAAAAAGGTGGCAAAAATATTTTGTTGGTCTCATCGCAGTACTCAATAAAAAACTGTTAGAAAATAAAAAAAATGTAGGGATACTAGAGAGGACTAAACGCTATAGATACCTGCGATTTTTTAGTTTGGCTACACGATTCCAATATCCACTATAACTAAGTAAATTAAACACCTTTTAAAAATGTTCGTAGCCCCCAGCGAAACCAAAAAGCGGATACATCTCTCACAATCAAAGATATTTATATGACTCGCAAGCGCCGAAGCTTAATAAAATATGCGCCGGAGCAACGAACCCCATTTAGCAATTAACTTAACAAACAAATGTAATATATTGTTCTTGAATTTCAATACAAAATGGCGCCCGTCGACAGTAACTTATTTAACTCACGCCTAACTTATTGTGTGTGTTCGTAATGGCATTTGTTTTAAATGTATTTAATTCTTATAATTGACATTTCCTTGTAAGTGGTTAACGTTTGTGTTTGCTATTTTAAAGTTTATGAGCCCTTAATGGATATAATGACGAAGTATGCTCTTTCATATATTACTGTGTAGTTATAAGTTGGTAGGGTTAATATATATAATATATCTTGTGATATAATAAATTCATTTTATAAGTTAAGATTAATTTAATGAGGAACACCTATTGTTATATTCTACTAAATCGGTCTATACAAGGATAATTAATATGTGGAAAAGTAATTGGTTTTCGAGCAATTAACGAATATATTAATGGGGATTTTTTAAAAATAAAATCTTATTTCTTTTAAGGACAATCCTTACAAATCTGCACCGACAGCCTTGGCTATTCCTGGCATTTTGATCTATCTAGTTTTCTTTAGTCATACACATTTCAGCTCATCTATCAAATGTTTTACGAACCACTCTCAAATATTGCAATGCGTTTTACCATACCGGGCATTAAACGGTATTAAACCAAAATACTTAGTTCAACTTAACAAACTCTCTAAATACATATAAAATGCATCCTATAAATAACAATCATAATCGATATTGGAAGATCCGAAACAAAGCGAGCGTTATATCCAATTAGAAGACTATAAAGCTAACAATAAAAATTTAACAAAATTACGTCTTCAATTCATGTCACAACCATAAACCCTTTACCAACACAATAAGGTCTACAATTGTTCGCATCACTTCTTCTCTGTTTGTGAGAAAATAGAGGACTCATTAGAAAAAACAAATCAAAATAATTAGGCAATAAAAGCGGCCGTGTTCTCATTGTGATATCATTTCTCGGATTGGCCTTTATGACCAATTTGATTGTTACAAATTTGTTTATGGTCCTTATACGATTTTGTTCTATAATGAAAAGCGGAACCGCTGTGAATTGGTTGTTAAATTAGTCTAGTTTGAATAGAAATACCATATGTCATATATTATATGCCTTTATTTTGATTTCTGGAAGTGGCAATATATATTCACAACTATATTTTTTTATAGTTTTTCGTTCTGTTATATATGACATTAAATTTCGGTTACTTTAAGATAATCCTAGCGAATATGGAAGTACTTTTAATTTTAATCTTTCACGCCAAAAGCGTTAAATCGATAATCATGATGGAAATGAACGTTTACGGGCGAGGCTGAGCCGATCGAAAAATATATTGCAACAATGTCTTACTGAAATAACATTAAAGATTTGTTTTAAGATTAAGTAAAAGATAAATTAAAATAAAAGCTTAATTTCTACACTAGTTTACTTTAAGCACTAGTTTTTTTTTAAATGAGTTCAAAATTCCCCGATATTTTGTGTCTATAATTCGTTATAGACTCAAAATATCGGTGAATCGCCCAGTTTCTGTTAGCAATGCCAGAACATTGAATTAATTTAACTTCTTGATCTTATAATACACACAAGAAGTAATTTATACCAATATAAGATCAACGATATTTTAAAATATATAACACACTTATGAAATGTCAACCGGCAGTTAAATCCAGGAGTAATCCGAACTAAAATAATTCTATAATTTAAGGTGTAATACTTTCATATCTTAAAAGTCTAATGCCTAGAATCATACATACTCAATCGAATTATATTCAATTACACGGCCACTTAATAAATATCCATGGATTGACTGAAATCAGATTTGTTAGACCGCGCAACTCTATGAATTATGGGATATCAATGATTTGATACGGTATATTATGTTATTACATTTGCCATGGGGAAATTGGAGGCGCCACGACGGTCTATAATTAAATCATTATACGTATCACGATTGATTGAGTTGATTGGATTAGACATTTTCAGGATTAATATAACTACAATTGGTTGGTTCATCTCACCATTTTGAAAACTAACGGTGTTGCATTAAGATGAACGTTAAATACGATATAGTATTTTAAACTTTTACTTTTATGGACAGTTAGTAATATATTATTAAGCTGTTTGGAAAGTGTATATTAAAAGATAGATGTTTTTAAAACGGCTTTTTCCGACGAGTTTTTGGTGGTGGGCGGTAAAAAAAAACCCCAAAGCCACAAATTTGCGATTACAAATTTTTTTTTTTTTTTTCCAAAAAGGGGGGTTGTTTTTTCTCGAAAGATGCGCAACAAGATTAGTAACAAATCTAGGTTATAACAGACATACAAACAAACAAATACGAAGTTAGTACTTATATAGTAAAATAAACAATTGGAAGCAAGAATGATTAAAAACGACTGTAAACCTAAAGACAATGATGATAAAGTATTGAATATATTTGTAAATACTTAATTTCTACTACTTTTACTTGCAGCTACTTTTAATTTGTTAACCCTATACGCACGTACGTATACGTGCATTTAAACGACATTTAACTATCCATGATTATATAATAATTCGAATTTATTAAATTGTTTCCTCCTCACTCAGATTATAAGTAACTTTAAAAGGTAAGAAATGAACCTGTCTAAGTAGTCGGTACTTAACCTGGCATACATTTACGAAACGAGAATAAACTTAATTATACTATGAAATAACATTCAGTAATTGTATAGCAGCTATTAGCCAGTATTATTCCTTTACCGACACCGCGTTCATTACGGCTATAAAAATACCCTGGGCCCGCTTATAGCTTAATCAATAAAGCTTTAGCAAAAACATAATGTACACTTTGTTGCGCGCCTGCACGATTCTGCTAGTTATATTAAAGCAATAATTATAGAATATGAATTCATCACTTCGTCAAGGTATAATTAAGTTTAAAATCAACCTTTTATGTGTTTTGAAGATTGTAATGAATGAAATGTGACAATTATTGGATTTATGTGTTTTGCTGGTATTTTACATAACTCGTTAGTTACTAATAATACTTTGATTATAGAAATGCACGGACTGAGATATGCTATTTTAGTTCATGGATATTTGTAATTTAGCTCACATCAGCTATTTATAATAAACAATTCATATTCTCATAAATTGTCGGAAATCACATTTAATTTTTTTTGTGTAAGAGAACATACCTCTTCGCTTTCAGGGCTAAAATTAACAGGGAATTATAAAAAGAAGGCGCCGGCGAGATTCGAACTCACGATCTCCTGTTTACTAGACAGGCGCTTTAACCAACTAAGCCACGGTGCCGATGGCCACGTTTGCAAAATAGAGCTTGAAACCGATGAGAGGTTGTTTCCACAACCACATTGCTTTTTATATAAAAAGACAAATTCATTCATAAACATTTGATATGTTTTCAGAAACAATGAAAATGTTTCGTGGCCCTGGTCATTTTACCTCTCTTTGTATCCTTTGTATCATTATTGTCACATGTCCTGCTCATTTCCATTTTCTTTTGAGAGCGAAAGTTAAAGCGTCAATTATTTTTTATATTTTTCTAATTTCTGTGTTCTTTATTTTTCTTTTTGCTTAATGCAACTTCTCTCCATTCTTCTTTTTGTTGTCTGTATTTTACTTTTAGTTTTGAGATGTACAATGAAAACTAATTCTGTATCCACACCATCACAAAATCAAAATTACTTACCGATACCTGGTTACGTATGCGAGGTGTTTTGAAAATTACGAAGGCATCATTTGAATTAAATCAGTATTTGTAAGTCATAATTGGAATGTAAGCAATAAAAATAATTGCATCCTAACCCAAACATGCAAACCGGCAATAAACTTAACAAAATAGCTTTGTGCAACTCGGGTAATCAGCTGAACAAATTAGATTTGCTTTTAGTGTCATTAAACGAAATTGTACACGGATGCATTTCAAAGCTTGATAAAATGATTTCATGGCTTCTGTGGTATTGTAAGGAAAAAAGTGATTTTGTGTGCAATACATTTTTTGCTTTAACTGAATCGAAATACATATCCACTGTGCATCAAATATTTATTTGGAAAAGGAAAGTAAGTAAAAAAGTAGTAAGTTATCAAAATTATACTCGTATTGGTAATGCCATGTACTGCGTATAGCCAGTATGGATTGGGCAGTTAACCATACTGATAAAAAATACAAGTTACGCATCTGTATATATATAAGTAATTATAGACTCACTACGTCCTTAAATCCAAACATTTATGTTCTTCAATGTTCTGAGCCATTCAACTTCTAGCCATCTGTCGTTTTCAGATCCAAAATTGCGTTTTCATTATTAAGACTGTTTCTATCCTCCGTGGAACAAACAAAACCTAATTTGCAATTGAATAATATTGTAATAAAGATCAGAAATAGTCTATAATTAACACACGAAAGACTATAGACTGAATCGACGGGTTGGTAATAGTGGTAAAAAAATTGACATGATCTCATATGGTATGAGTTGCATTGTAATATAATTTCTAATTGTAATTGTGTGCAAATAATCATAGTTGGATGTCAACTTCTATCATTGTCCACAGCAACACATATATTCCATAAATCACATTTGATTTAACTATAGTTTTTTTAATATATAAACAGTGTGCTTTACGAGACCCTGTGAATTTAACGTGAATTTTTTAATAAAACGCAAAGGTAACGTATAAACGTTTATATTTCAAACTTGTACCACAGGTAATGGTAACGAACAGGTCGGATTAAAAGAAACACAAAAGTTTAATTGTTATAATTTTATATGAAGTATGAGCAGATATGACTAATCTGCTATTTCAATAACAATTAGGAATTGTGAATCGAAATTATACCCGCCTTTATGGTGGTTCGTACGTGACTGTATTCTAATTGCATCGTCATTCGTTAAGGTTAGGTAATTTTCATATCTATGGTTTGTTGTCGACACTACACTTTATAATACAAAATAAAAAAAGCAGGCGGCCTTATCGCTATGAAGCGATATCTTCCAAAAACAAAGGAAAAAAAAGTGTGTGAAATAATAACAATAAAATTACACAGAAAATTATGAATGATACCTTATATATATTTTAGACGTTAATTGAGTATTGAAGGCGACATGGCGACAAATTTTGTGTTGAAAGGGACAAAAGACAATCAGTAGTCACGAACTTACCCTTTAAAACATGTTATGTATATGTCTTAGATTTGATTCTTGTCTGAAATCCTAATATGAGCATACAACTAAAAAGGTACAAGGTATTACCTTGGTTATTAATTTTATCTTCTCCGGGGAATAGATGGCGTTAATATAGAAACTTTGAGATAAAACCAGACACCTGCACGGTTTGGTAGTGCATGGGTTTTCATTGCCTCATAAGGTATTTGCTATAAAGCTAACTAAGGCTACTTCGCAACATTCCACTAGTATCTACGAATGTGAAGACATATCTCACGCCCTACGTCAATTTGAAAACATTTCCACGCGAAACGAGAAACGCCTGAGAATTTCATAAAATATTTTTCAATATTATCAGTAGTGCCTTTATTTTACGTGCAGCTATTTAGCGCTTAAACGCAAGTGCAAATTGTAAATCAAAACAACCATCCACAATCAAAACTAATCGAAACCTTAATGTGATCAATACGAATTGGATTATAAAAAAATCACTTATATTTAAAGTGATTTTAAACCGTAATATACAGCAATAAGGATGAAATTTGCGAGGTCCGTGTGGCCGATTGTTGTTTCTATTCCTTTGGATTATATTAAATTATGAAGCCGTGAAAATTGTCCCGTAATGTGTTGGTGAGATTGCGTGGGACTGACACAACGTATCATTTGATGCTATTCTCTGGACCAGTAATCGACCAATCATTGAATTAGCATCGTATTTTATTGATTCTTGTTCCGATCATTCTTGGTATGCGTTGATGTATAATTTTATTAAATTATTGGGAAAACATTAAATGTGATGCAAATAACGATATACACATTTTATAATGAGTCGTTGCTCGTGACTTATTAGATTTTTAAGGTAGAACTGTAGGACGTAACTTTATAACAATATTATAGAGCTAACTACGATTAATATTTTGAAATTTTCTTATACTAGTGTTGAGAATTTAGCTAGGATCTTGGGCCTCTATATGTAAATCCATTTGGTGCATTTGTTTAAAACACTTGAGCATTTAAGAGATTTGGACGATGTTGGCATCGACTTCAAGACTTATTCTTATACATACTAGAAATAAAAATAACATATATTTTTTTATAGTTTCTCAGAAAGTATGTCTGAAATGGAACTCTTGTTAGGGTAAAAAACCCCCTGTTTGCCGCAAAAAAAAATAAACAAAGTTTTATAGTGTTGAATATAGGTGAATAAAGAATATAGGTGTCCTATTCAACGCATAGATATGATAATCTGATTCTGTTCTGTTCTCATTTTGTATGGACGTAGGGAGCATATTTTAAATAATCTTTGATGTAATTTCCAAGCTCCAGAGACGGTGCATTAGCATCAGTTAAAACCACATTACGGACGTGTCACGCTCGCAGTAGTTGAATCTAAATTGTGAATATTTAAATGAACTGTGGGTTCTGTTACACTGAGAATGAATTAGAAAACCGTTCTCAGAAGACATAAGACTCTATGAAGAAGACTAACTTACCTCACAATGGCCCAAATTAAATCAATTCTAATAGAACGAATATAGGGAACACAGGTTTCATTCATTTATCTATTCGACAGATGTTCAAAGTTCTGTCTAGCGGACATCCGGTATTATTAAATACGCGTTTTTCATATTCAAATGCGGTACCCCGAATCAGAAGCCTGTTGTGACAATAATGTCGGTGTAATAAGCCTTATCTAACTAATTAAAAGTCGATTAGACTTTCTACGTACAGTTACGTTTATATAAGTTGATGGGAGTAACTGGGCGAATCCCCTTAGTGCTATGATTAATGATTATAATGGGCTTATTGTGATGGGATAAGTAGTTTAAGTTGACGTACATAATGTGTTACTTTAAAATGATGTTTCAGCATTACGGAAAAACAATGGAGACGTAATTTACATACGAATCTCGCTTATCTAAACATTTATTTTTTGAGATATAATTACTTTGCTAAACACTGTTTAAAACCAGTGGTTTCGATTTGGACTGAAGGAAATATCGAAATTAGACGATTGGAAAAGGTATTGTATGAGATGACGTCATTTGCGTTCTTGACTGACAGTCAATTGTCAACTTCTTATTAATTGACATCTTATGCATTGACAAAATTGTAGTTCTAGAATTTATTTACCCTTTAAACCATTACATATTTCTTTTTAGATAGGCTTATTTCATAATCAGGAGGCTCATCTCATATATAATAAACTAGCTGACCCAGCAAACGTTGTTTTGCCATACATGTGATTTCAATATTCAATTAATAAATAAAAAATAAGGGTTGATCGTGAAAGGGTGAAAATTTAGGGTAGTGTGTATTTTTGTATGCTGCATCGTATAAAAATGAAAGATAAGAAATTTTAAACCAAAAAATAAATAAAAAATGTAGGGGTGGGCCACACTTAACATCTAGGGGGGATGTAAAAATAAATGTTAGCCGATTCTCAGATCCAATGAATGCGCTCACAAAGTTTCTTGACAATCGGTTAAGCCGTTTCGGAGGAGTAAGGGAACGAAACGAAGTGTGACACGAGAATTTTATATATATAGATAGTGCAAAAAATATTTACTCATACACGTTTGACCATAAACTTCGCTATATCTAGTTTATGATAAGCATGCTAGCGTATATATTTCTATATGTTGCCACAGACATCAGATACATACCTCCAATATGTTCATAGGGATCGAATATCGTATACGCTTTGATTGTACAATACGGTGTCCATTGCGCCAACTGCATCATAACCTTAGTTTAGAATAAGTAAACAAAATACATAAACTATTTGAATTATGTTATATTGATTATTAGGTATGTGTTTTATGTTTTCAATCTATCACTGAAGAAGTTAATAAGCCACGCTAAATTTAATTCTTCTCATTGTTCTTTATGTACAACATTTATTTTAAATTTCATAAAATATTTACACCTCTAATGAAATTCGTAAGCGTTATTTAATCTACCGGTCGCGACATTTTTTGCTATAATCACTCCAATAACTTCGTAAATGGTTTTTTAAAGAGTGTTCCGGAAATTATAGTAAATCGCCGTAACTTGGTGTATTGTCTTCGTGAAATGTTATTTATTAAACTTTTTCTCAAACATCCGTTGAGCGCAGCGACGTGGAAAGATTCCTCTGCGAGACGAATTAGATAGGCTTTAGCTGGAAGGACCTGTATCAACATTAATTTACTATTAATATTCTCTAGAACAGTGTTTTTCAACCTTTTGCATGATGCGACCCCCCTTGGTATAAAAAATATTTCGCGACCCCCTTTGACCTTCGGTTTTTTATCTTGTATGTAGGTGTATGTTACAGTATTACCATTAACAATATTAATTGTCTTTAATTTTGTTTTTTTTACTAAAGTACCCATTTTTTTCGACCTCTGGCGACCCCCCTACAGAACCCACAGGTTGAAAAACAATGCTCTAGAATATATAAGGTAGACCTAACTGGCCATTGATAACCATCCTGGCAATATAAGAAACCCGGCACAACGAAGATATGTTATAGAATTAACACAACAATAAAAAAATACAGTATTTATAATTTTTATATAATATTTTACTTAATTTTATAAAATAAATTAGATATTTTTTCATTATTTTCTTTCTTTTTACACTTAGAGGTACACCTTCATTGATCAGTCTAGTTAAACAGTCGATTCGATACATAAAGATAGAACAATAATACAACAACTATAAAATCTTTAGATAAAGCTTTTGTGATAAAACGGTATCCGCCCTAGTTTTGGTATTTTGGTAGTTCATCAATCTCCTCATATTTATTACTTTAATCATGTTTATGCGTATTAATGTACAATAAGTATTTAATTTTCTCAATAAGAATTATCAATCCCAATTATCGTAAACATAAAGCAATCTTTTATATCTTGTTGTAATTAATGATCACTTGAGAGCAATTTATTAGCGCTCCTATTTAATAAGTAAACTTGTAAATAACTTTGTATTAGGTGCACAATATAGTACGGATTGTGTATCAAAAATTATACTAAAGGTTTTTAATTTTTTTATGTAATATGTTACAAGCTTATTAGAGTTAGAACATGGTAAATTAGTGAATGATGGGAAAGAAAGCCGTGGTTCTTGGTTCATTTCGGATTGGTATACCGCTATTCTTGCGAAATGACAATTCTAAATCAGTGTGAGATTATTGAACAATAAATACTATATCTATTTCTCACGGGCAAGTGTGCACCTCGATGTGTTAAATTCAATAGTGGTTTGTAGCAACGACAAATGGTCAATTTAGTGAATTTCATTTCGTTAATGTAGAATAACTATGGTTAACGGCAGATACGCGTAAATAACGTTTATATAAAGAGTTATTCGTTTGTTTGCAAGTTAATTTACACTTTGTAAAATGAGTATTTGAAGAAGAAACTAGGTAATGGTAGGTAGGTAGGCTGTTACTATGATTACAGAAGTAAGTTTTCTCACGGCGTTAAACTACAAAATCTTCTTACCATTTCTTGAAAGGGACTTGTAAAGCTTTTAATCTTATATCCGATTAATAGAAGGTTTGAAGAACTTTAAAGCATATCTCTATACATTAAGTATTATTGTTTAAAGATTTGTTTGACTTATATGTTAAGCTGTAATTTTTTTAGAAGTTTTAATTTGGGGATATTCTTTGTAAACTAAGTTTAAAGTTATCTCAAATTAATTAAGATTATTCATCGAACTATGGGGCAGCTTATTTCCGAAGCGAATTTTATCTTGCCCCGGTAGACGATAATAGCAGCCTTAACACATATGGAATGCCATGATTATTGTGACTGAGCTCTGTACTGCATTTACATACAATTTTTAATATATAATAGTCTTGTACTTTGTAAAAGGCGTTACGAATACATTTATGTATAAGTATTTCTTTAACTTTCCTGTACATGTGTGTGTTTGTTGTATTTATTATAAGTAAATATTGATTTCGTTAATAGCTATTTGGTTTAAGTGTCACGCCTTCGCTCCTACGCCGTCCGCAACCAATCGATTCAGACCCGGGGGCCAACGGAGTTTGTTTAGCCCAAACCAAAAAGACAACTTTTGAATTGAATCCCTTCACCGCATCTCAACCAATACTATAAAACAACAAAAAATTTAAAACAACATTGTACATTGCTTGTTTACAGCGGTGAACACCCAAGCTACGGTGGCTAAGTCAGCAATGGATAATATTTTAAGCGATCTGATCCGCTCGGTTTCTGTGATCACGTCAGTGCCCTGAAAAACGTAGCCATCACGAGCGGATAGCAGTCGAAAATGTCCGTGGTAATGGTGTTTGTTTGTCGATTTATATGTTTTGCCCTGTAACTTGATTTGCTTTTTGTGGCGGACACACAAAAGCTGGTAAATTTTGTTAGTGGGAACTTCGTGACGAGACAGGATCTGGAGTGTGGACGATCAATTTTATGTCATTACAAATATTGAGTTACTTTCGTCGCGGAGTGAGTTCGTGGTCGATGCTTATCACGACGGCGTTGGTGGTATTGTTAGGTATATTTCGTTATGATTTTACGGGAAAATATCTTAAAATTGATTGGCTTTACTGATAAAAATAATTATTTAACTTAACTCACATATTATACTCGTAACTTTGTATTATTATAAGTTAGTATTATTATAAGGCTCAAAGAAGGGAGAATATAATTTATTTATAAAGTTTTGTATCATGACATCAGCAATATAACAAATAATAAATTGAAAATTACGTAGCCTGTAATCTATTCTTACATTTACCTTTTAAAATAGAATATCAGTTACGGAGCTATATTACGAAGAAATTGTTCTGGACCTGATTAAAGATACATTTCAAGGGACAAAAAATATCAAAGAAGGCGACAAAGCAATTGTCGCATCCGGAGAATTGGTGTGTTCAAAAAATCTTATAACACACTGATTGATTTTGGTAGGCAATAGACTGACCGGCAAGGACAAACGTTTACACCAAAATAGTCTTAAAATTACCGTAATAAGGACTGTATTCGTTTATATTATAGTTTATAAATGTGGATTTTAAATTTCTACAAATCATACTAATGTCACGTACAGTTTTTAATGTTATTGCGAATGTGGGTCCGAAGAACCCACAGTGAACTCATAAACTAATTATATGTTTATTGCAATAACTGCAAAAGCTGACCGTTGAGGAAGTGCGTAATTTTTTCCTAACACGTCCGTTTCCGGTGCGGTGAAATTTATGTTGCGAAAGGAGTTTGAATATATCAATATAAATTCGTTATTCCGTACAATTCTTATATTGTGAGTATAGAGTAATAAATGTACTAGATGGTACAAAAGTAGTAGTAAATTGTCACATGTCAAATTATAAACAAAGCGGTCTGACATAGTTCACCTACATGTGGATATGAATATTCTTTCCTTATACTTCTGTGGTAAATTGACTATTACAGCGATCATATGGTGCACTGAAACAGTTGGAAAACATGTTAAAATTCCTACGTACTGTCATTATAACTCATTTTGCTCATAGAAGCTTTGTTGAACAAGAGTGTTATTTTTGTTCATAAATAATAATTAACATTTTAAAATTAATTTAAATTGGAAATTTCTAGAGATCCCTAGAACTATATTGAATTTAAAAAATAAAGGGTCCCCTAACTAAATTTACACAATCGGCTTAACGACATAAAATAACAATTATTGCGACAAGATTGTATCTACGTAATTCCACTAGCGTATCGTGCCCCTAATGGCCGCCGGTTTTATTGTGTTATTTACACAAATAAAAACGTTTATTTTTATATTTTCCCAAAATTAAATACGGGCTAATTTGACCGAGCGCGGGAAATATTTAGTGTAATTTACAGTAGGTTCTATCTGTTCATTATTCATATGTTATTATTTGAGTAATTTCTGTTGTAATTGTATGGTCGGAGGAAATCCTAGTTATTTAGTAATTTGCTTAATGCGTCCGTGTTTATTTGAATTTACAATTGTCGTGTTTATACAAAGGCGCGTATTTTAACGCGTTGTAATTTTATATAAATTATAAAAAATTATTGTTGAATTAAACATTGAGTCATTTTTAATAACAAAATTGTGGGCATTAAAGTTGCAAATTTAGATTGAGTTTCTGAGGACGGTTAAGATTTGGGTGATTGATTTATCAAGTACCAAAGTGTTGCATATTTCAGGTATAACCTACTATTTAGTTTTTACAAATCAGGTATAAACTACCATATACTAAAATATAATTTTTATTCTTTTAAGCTGGAGCCCATAGGCAGTATCAAGAATTCACTGCAGTTTACTCAGCAAACATAGTACAATAAATTTACTGAAGTAAAAATCACTTTTTATATATAGAACCTATATTAAAAACAATTAATTATATATTTCAATTAGCGCGAAATTTTGTTTAGTATATTTCTCTAAGTTAGTATATTTGTCATCATCTAAGACAAGACCTATTACTTTATTCAAGACGCCTCATTGGTATATATCAACATCATTTATGCGCTACTTTTTAATTGTACTCTTTTTAACTGTACTGATTAAACTCTTTTTTAAAGGTTAAATTTACCCACATATACAACATTGGACGCCGTCATAAGTGGGCAAAAGATTTTTGATGAACCAGTTAAGTCGTGAGCCAGTAAAGGCAATTGTTGATAAAGTCAATTAGCAGTATCAAACTTGGGTCTCGTATCGCGCTGATCCCACCCTCGCATCAGACGTTCAATGCCAGTTCGACTATTGGCTGGGTGTATAGCAGGGCGGAGTCTCGGGCCGATACACTTTTTCGTCCCCGCTTTTGAGTTTATCGTCTATGGTCATAACCAGTCGATTGAAGGCGTTCGTGTGTCATAGTTTATTAATTTGTTGTGTAACGTGTTCTGTGTTGTTGGCGCATCCTCAGTTTAGGATACTCGACATTGAGTGATCCGTTTAGGAGCTTTGAACGTTATACAGGTGAGTGGTATTGTAAATGCTTTTTAAATGTAAATATTTTTATTGGCTTCACACAATTATAATATTTAAAATTGCCAAACATAAAATATTCACTCGGAGCCGATGGATACAAAAGTAATCGTAAGCGCCAACTTATTAAAACTCTAATTCGATAATAAATAATTTTTGACAAAAGTTTTGGTATGATTTATTTATTTTATTTGTAATATATTCACGATAGTAAATTTATCTTCACTAACACCTCTAGATCAGAGATTTCTGTGATACTGTTCTTAGTTACTTTAACGTTATACAAGATCCAATTAAACATATTAAACTGGTTATCCGTTCAAGACACGCCCTATCACTAATTAACAACAACAATTAGCCTCATAATGACAGTATTTTGATTACAAAATGCCGCCATTCATCAGCGCTAACAGGACGGTGCCATCATAATTTTGTGGTCAAAAAGGTCCAATTTTAAATGTATTTGCATAATTAGGTGAATTTTATTGCTTTATTGAATTAGGGCTTATGTCAAACCCAAAATTGAAAACAGCGGGGTTCCTTCTGTTAAGTTTATAGCTTGTATGGTCGGTTTTGTGTCTTGTGACGTCTATAAATGTTTAGACTGGACGAATACAATGGATCCACTATAGTGATCACTTTAATATTATACATATTCGTATAAAATTAATGGATATGTTTTATGGCTGTGAGATTTTTCAACTTTTTGTTCGTAAAAATTTTATTACAGAATTAATAAAATTCTTTTATACGTATTAAGCAACAACATTGGTAGAGATACATTTTACTTACCTACAGCTACTTGTGAGATGTAATTTTCATAATTTAAATACGTAAAATTGTAGAAAATGACGGAAATTATTATACTATCGTACGTTACATTTTCTTTGTTTTACGAACGTAACACTCAGGTAACAAAACCTGTAATGGATATAACATTAATAAACAAATATTTGTACTGACATTTCGAATAGTTTTCGGTGAATACGATTGCTGAAACTCAAACAATATGTGTGGGTTGACATCAAACGTAAAATACAAATCTGTATTATATTTTGCCTCTCTCTCTCTATCCACTTACCGTTTGATATCTCTATAACAATTAATGCTATCACCTATTTCAATACATACGAAATTGAGTTCTCACATCACAATAGGTTTCCCGAGCCTAAATTTTTTACTAAAGGGTTGGGCGATCTCATTCGATTAACTCCACCAATGCAAATGGCCTCTGAATGCGCTACTAATTGTTCGGATAGGTTGTTTTGTTATATTGACATGTGTGAGGGTCAGAGATCTCTATTGGCTGGTCGGATGACTTGCGGATACCTCAGAAGCAACATTGATTGTATTAGCTGTAATTAGATCTTAATTAACATTCTGATTTCTCATTACACGCTACTCTGCGCTACCAGCAGCGTTTAATAGGAAAGTCGGATGCGATGTTATCTCTAATTTTAATTGTAATCAAATTTTTTGTTTCATTACAGTTATGAAATTAGGCTAGATTTGTATTAGATTAGTGGACTAATGATTGGATTTGAATCTGTTTCGTGTGTTTCACTTTTTTAATTATATGTTTTTAGCAGTTAAAATCGATGGTATAAAGTATTAAATACAATTTTAAGAATATGTCAGCCCTGAAGCTTTCTTTTTATTTACATTACTATCGGATATACCGAACATTGTTGTTAATAAAAACTTAGAACATGACGCTTAATAAAGAAAATATAGTTTTTGGGAGCTCTTATATAGGTAGTTAGTCTATTTCTCTGAGTTTTATTTTTAAGAACTTAGTGCGCAATGAATTGTGGGTAAACGTATAAGACCTTGGCTAAATCATTGTTTTATAAATATATAATTACATACCTATTGTATTTATAAACGTGGTATTAATTGTTATGTCATACCTCTTACGTGAATCCTTTGTATATGCTATTGTTCCTACTGATTTAAAAGTGAAACTATTTTAAAGGTGTTTAAATACATTTGCAATACAAACTTTGGGGATTAGATTTTTTGTCCATTAGCCTCAGTGAGTGTTAATGGTGTTGGGATTTGAGACCGATAAGCTGAAAGTGGCTGACTCATCCGTGACGGATGCCTGTCTGCTACTTGATAAGACATTTACATACATTTTTGACAAATCGAACAGATTACACGTTTTGCGTTTTGTAAAACGGCAGCGTATTGCTATGATTTTTCTTTACATTGCAAGGTCGGCTAGACTGCATTATTCAGCTACTGAGATTCTAATAACAGTAGCGATTAATTGATTATTGATTGACTTATAATCTTCGTAACTAATAATATCTTTGCCGAGCAACAATTAAAATAACGAGCCGAATGAATGAACAACAAAATTGATGTAAATTGTCAAAAACGTTTAAATGTGGAATTCCATTTTCAAATTTATAATGCCACGAGCCCGGTGACAAAACAGTAGATAATCTACTCGGACCTAATGGAAACGGTTATTATATCTTCGTATAATCCACGAGGCGCCGTGTGGCCACAAATCACAATAATTCTATTACATAGCAGACGCATGAGTAATCCCATCATGTTAGAATTTTTCTTTGAGGAATTGATATTGTTTAACTTTGCTTAATGCTACTTTTGTACATACCAAACAGTATTCAATAATTACTTATATTACTTTAAAACGACTACGATAATTGAATCATTATTTTAGGAATGTACGTCACTGTTTAGAGAATACGAAAATTCAATTTAATTAATTTTTTTTACTTACCTACATTTTACACTATCAATTAGAAAGTTAATTACATACATACACTAAAATAATTAATTACGATAAATACGAAAATCGTTTAAATGTTGCAATTAAGAACCTGTCGGTGTGTTCGTTAAGATATTAATTGAATAGCCATATAAGATTTTTTTATATTTAAATGGATATGCAAATAATTTATGATAGTTTATATAATTTAATTATGGAGTAATACCATTAATTTTGCTTTATATTATATGATTCGTATGACAATTTCTTATATGATATAAAGGCAAGCGTTTCTATAGATTTTTATAACGCAAAATTTATAAAACAAAATGCAGCGTTTGAACTTTTTAACATAGCACGATTAACTTTGTTCACTGTCCATATGCTAAAAAAAACTATATTTAGAAATGATTGAAAATTATATAATACTATGATAGATTTTCTATCACCCACCAGTTTCATGATCATAGTCTTAGGTTGTCATTACATAGGCATCACTTAAAATTTTCCATTATTTTCTATAGACATAAAGTATAGTATAAAAATATATTAGCTACACTTCAGTGACTCCAAACAAATCCAGTCAACTTTTCACTAACCAAATATTTCTCAACGATAAGCGATAGGTTTTTCCGACGTACTATTTTTTTTAATGAAAGTTGGATTAAATAATGCAGTAATTGGACCGGCACGATCGAAAACAAAACTGAATAGAATCTGAGATAATTTCAACATCACTGCAGTTAGTCATGATTTATATAGGCATTTTAATTTATTATTTCTTATTTTAATGTCAAAATTACCGTACAAAACGAAATTTAATATACTCGTAGGTAATGTGTTAAACCTTGAAGTGTTACTTGAGTTAATACGGTGAGCACAGACCAATGTCATTTTTTGAATCACGATTTTTTTCTATAGATAAAGGCTGGTCGGTAATTACCTGTACGTCATTATTTTTTAAACTCTGAAAATATTCATGGGAGCCAATAGAACATCCATCTTATTCACGTCAGAAGTATAGTTTAGCAGTAGACATACAAGAAGTATATTCTAAAAAATATATAAGGTAAATAATATAGTGGTATATAAGAATAATAAAACCGTTCAAGCGGAAAGTTATTCATGTCTATTACCCACATTTAATCAAATCTATAGTAATTAATACTATTTTGATTGGGTATAATGGAATTTTAATTTCTCATTGATCGTTGAGTTTTATAACCTAGATATTATTTGTGTTATAATTATTTATAATAAGACAAATATATGTATGTAATGAAAGACGTTATCAAGGCTTCTATTACCAGGCTTTTTTTTATTTTCCTCATGGGCTTATAAAAAAATAAACACGTTCCTGCGCCTTCTAAAAATAAACTGGAAGCTTTTGGCTAAAATATACTTAAGCTTTTGTTGTTTGTACGAAGTTAATTTAGTTATAAGTTGTTCTAGTTTGGTAGTCATACTTTTTATATCATAGACACTATTTACGAATTAAATTTGCGCCAATGAAGCGTAGCCCGTTTCCATAATTCCAATTAAGCTTTTCACAGTCACGTAAAAGACAGATGTCATGGCAGGTGTCGTTATACATCATAGACCAGCCATTAGCGGTCTCTGACCAAGAGTTCGAAGAAAAGACACGCCAATCGACAACTTTCCATTCTCCCCTTTTCCGTGAAATTGCAGTTTGGTAGCTAACAAACATATTTGTATGTTTCATTTATTCATTTTTTGGAAGGTTTCATAGTATTCGTAATTTCGTTACATACGTCATTGCTAAATAATATGAAATTTATCTAAATAAAAGGTGTTTAATGAGAAACGAGTTATTTTGATTAGTAGTCTGAGATAATCCCTACTAAGGACCAAAACGACATGTAATTTTAATCCATCTAAATTGTAAGTGTATTTCCGTTGAAATGGTAAGAATTAATTAAACGGTGTCGAACATAACATGAATAATAAAAACGTTCAGTTCTAATTTAACCGTAGAGTTAGCATAAAAGTTTAATTAACTTAAAAATTAACTGATTACTTTTTTTGAAATACCTAATTTACTTTTTAATTACATGAATTTATTTTAATTAAGTAGGTTACTAATTTCACTTATAATTGTTTTCCGGTTACCCTTAAATTCATGGATTAAAGAAGTTGAATATTCTAGATTGATTTTTAACGGGAGAACACTCACCTGATGGTAAGTCGCTCAAGGGCACACACGATGCCGGCCTATCAAATAACAAAATAAAACTCCTGGTCAAACTGTTTCAATTAACTAAGAAGTACTCTTTGACAAATGTCCCGTGAAAATATTTAGACACTTTAACTTTCAAAAAGAGAATTACTCGTGCTTTGATCCGGTGATTTTCCATTACACATTATATTTTCGTCCAAGGCAAAACTATATTTTTAAAATTTCTTAGAATTGGACGATGGGTGTATCGGAACACGTGTCTTCTGCTGATCTCCCAACTCTGGACCATGACCGGCCTGGATCCAGCAGTGGGGCTGACGATGAAGACACTCCCAGAAGGAAGCAACGTCGCTACAGAACGACCTTTACCAGCTACCAGCTCGACGAGTTGGAGAAAGCCTTCGGTAGAACACATTACCCGGATGTTTTTACTAGGTACTAACTGTGGTTTTATTGTTTTACTGCAAAAATAAAAAAAAATTGTGAAGTGACATTGATAAATAGTTTTCTCTTCACTAAACTTCAGATTTATTAGTTAGCTTTTGTTTTAATACTACATCATTTTATCATTATTATTATTTCTAAAGTAATATGAACAATTCCAACTAAGTACGAGTTCGTTTTTTAATTTTTTGTTATTGTTTTAGAGAAGAGCTGGCTTTGAAAATTGGACTGACAGAAGCAAGGATACAAGTAAGTATTCTCAAACTTATCATTTACCAGCAATAACAGCAAATATTTAAATAAATAATAAAATAGAAAGTCTGACTTTCTATATAGTACTTAAAATTTTATATGCGCATGTATGACACAATTTCACAAAAGCAGCCAAGCTTTTGTAAAATGTGACCATGTTTTTATGTAAACCATGGACATATTATGTGTTTTTAATGCTGTCAAATTAATAACAGTTTCAAAATTTTCATTTTCAATCAAATCTTTAACGACTATATATGTACGTAAGAGCATCCAAAAACGTATGGTGGAACATTCTTAAAATGGCCTTAACCAAACAATGGAATAACGATCAATTACAAATCCAGAAAAAAGTATTCGTGAAATTTAAAGTGTTAATATTTTTCTCACGTCCATACTTAATGATGGTGTCCGCATTAACCGTTGATTAAGGGATATTCCCATTAACTGAATGCACAACTTAACGACTTTACGATAAAAACACAGAATCACATCTATTACAATCGAATAGAGGGCATTAAAATAATTATAACGAAAGTAAAGCGGTTTTTCTCTACATAAATGCGATTATGATTACACGTTCCGTTTAAGTGCGCTTTGTTCGTAGAAAAATCGCGATTATTAACGTTGAGTCATTAGTATTTTTAAACAAATATGTTTAGATTTATTTTATGGATGAGACTCTTATTTACGCGTGTTTAGCATAAACTTCACACTTAATTCTATGCCGATAAAATATAAATAGTAACTACTGGTGATTAGAACTAAAAAAGCACAAAAATGAAACATTAAGAAATATTAAAAATACGAACATATTAAGTTTACAAATTACACGTTTACAAAACACTCAGTTGTTTGTTATAACTGTCAACTTGGTATCCACCAAAAGGTTACTAAAAATGTCTCTATAATACTTCTAAATCACAGATCATTACCGTAAAAAGTACTAATTTAATAATAATAAACTTCGATCAACTTAATAAACAGTTGCGATACCAATGCATATACCATATGTAGTACAATCTTATTAAACCCTAAAAAGTATAATCAGTACCTAGAGTATATAATTAGCCATTAAAGAACCAATAATTGTGCCATTAAATATCTCTTTATGGTCTCAAATCATGGTCGTACTACTCTTACGAGTTACAGGAATGCTATAATACGTGCCATATTGGTTTATAACATCTTAATAATGAAGCGAAAATGTTTTAACGTTTTAACCACCACTTTCATTATCACATACCTATACATAGATTTCCGTATATACGGTCAGTTTGTAATGATTGGTAGATTTATAAGAGCTATTGGTAAAATAATTAAATACGCTGGGCAAATAAGTTAAAATTCAAAAAAGAAGTTCTTCAATAAGTGAGATGATTTTTATTAAATTAACAAAAGAAATGAACATAACTAGGTCTATAGGGCGACCGAAATTAAATCCTTATTAATAAAACTTCATTCCTAAGGTATGGTTTCAAAATCGGCGGGCGAAGTGGCGCAAACAAGAAAAGGTGGGACCACACGCTCACCCCTACAGCGGGTATCTCGGAGGAGGACAACCCCTCCCCCCACCGACAACTCTACCACCACCCCCTCACCCTCTGTCTCAACTAGGCTTTAGCTTGAGAAAGCCATTTGATAATGCCTTAGTTTCATTCAGGTAATTTCTTTACTATAATATTCTTTCTAAATAATATACGTCATTAGTAGAAGTTTTAGAAAAAACAAAACTTGGAATTAAACAATGTTGAAAAATGCGATAATACAAATATTTTATTAATTTTTACAAAAACCTAGGTCCAAAGTTTTCAATTGTAAACGCAAATAACGACATTATAGACTTTTTGTTTTATTATTAAGAACGGCCTACTCACTTATAGTTGTTAGAACTATGTTAATATTTAAGCGAATTAAAGGTTTTAATAAGTTTCTTTTTTGACAGGTACGCAAATAACCCATTGTTCGGAGCCCAATACCTACCACCGCTGTCACGGCCACCCCTCTACCCGCTATACGCTTCATCGCCCGCTCATCTCCACTCGCTCTTAGCTAACCTGACCGTACCCGAAGCGCCCCGCTTTTCGGCACATCCATACATTGACCATACAGAGCCTTCCAGAGTTTCTTCTGAGATCAGGGTATCTCCTGAAAGATCACGATCACCTGCTCCCTCCATATCTCCCCCTATTTCGCCCGGTAGTGAGTCCATACAAGTGGATGATGCGACTTCTAGTATAACTGCTCTAAGATTAGCTGCTAGGGAACATGAAATTCGGTTAGAGCTATTGAGGCAAAGAGCTGATTTGATGTGCTAAATATATGTAAAAAATAAATTTGTCTAGTTCATGAATTTAGCCTCAATTGAAGATTTATTATTTTTTGGCCATTTGATAACATACTCCAAAATGTGCGAAACAAGTACGCAGCAATGAAACAATTTTGTGACGTAAATGTATGTGGCGGCCGTGTCTTGATGCATGTTACGTCATCATTTTTCGTTTCCATTTCTTACAGATAACGAAAGATAAGAAACAAAAATTTCGTTTTCATCAAAAATACATGTAATATTTTGGTTTTAAATTTGAATAAGCTAATTGAGGCTAACGGAACGTTAATGAATAAAGAAAGTGGATATGTTAGTTATGTATTCCAAATCGCGAATCAAGCCTAATTTTAAGCGCAATTCTGTTTAAAGCCCATTTTACATCACGTGATTATTACTTCACGATGAAGCAACATCATTGGAATACGACTTTTATTGTAAATAAATTTAGAAAATACGTAAGTTATTTGTATCTAGTGTAGATTTAATATTCCGTCCATGATTAACTAATTGTATCCACTATAGTATTACTAGAATAAATATATTTTTATGAAACACCGTTTTTTATTCGTTTTATGAACAAATCTAATTTAATCGATTATACAAACAATACATTGTTTACAAAAACCGTCGATTTTGAGTGTCGACGTCAGATAACTCTAATGAAACAGAATATAATTCTCGTTAAAATACACAATTGGATTAAAACGCCTGTATAACCTTAAAAATCAGAGATACATAACTAAAAAGTTTATAAGTATCTTTGTTACTTTTCAATCAAAAATTAAGCCTTACAGTTCAATAATCAGCTATAACTTATATATAAAGACGTGGGAGTAACCGCTTGCGTTTGAATAATTCAATAATTCGTCATATATTTTGAATCCTCATAAGCCTGACTCAGCTAATTACACAAGGCCGGGTGAAGGGTCTAACGAGGTCTAGGTACGTGTCTCATTATCTGAACCGAATTTGGGGTCGGCAATCGCAGCTTCTAGGCTCTGTGGTAATTATGGTTAAACAAGTTGTAAGGCCTTCAAAAGGTAATAAAATCCTTTGTATTGAGGCTGAACCGTGACATCGGATGAATTTTATTATAATCTTTGCTTATAATTGTTTCACCGATTAATTCGAAAGGTGATGCAGATACTGAAAAATACATTCTTTAAGTTAGTGGACTAAGTATTTCAGACAGTGCAATTTCCTACTAATTTTTATAGTATTTTGCGACTTTTCGATATAAAATAATATTTACAAAATCTTATAGTGACCTTCTAATTTGTTTGTTTGTTTTTTTAACATGAAGTTTTGTCACTTTTGTCACACTGTCTTATTTTGCCAAAGTAGAGTTTTGATACGCTGCATTAGATGTTAATATATACAGACTAAGGTTTTAAAACCTTTATTTAATAAACATCACAACTTTTATTATTATTTATTTGACAAACAATTACACGCGTCTTTTGTGATGATAATGGTAATCATAACATTTTATGATTTTCGATCGACTTCAAGCTAGTGATGCCATCATAATATCAGCTATTATCGATGTTTTACGACCAAATATTTAATAAAGTAGACTCTTGCACCTCGTAAAATAACTATAGAATTTTAAGCTTTCAATAAATTGTTATAAGATTTCATCGGCTCATTTGCTTTGATTAAATATTATTTATGAATATTAAACATTCATATGGTTGTATGTATTTACAGTTATACGTTGAGGCTCCGTATTAACGTACAATATACAGAAATGAGTTTTGATATCACAACATTTATTTATTTTAGTTAAGACTGGGAATACTGCTGACTTTTTGTCTTTATTTCTATTTTCATTGTTCTTACAAGTCTTCAAGTATTATCAATTTAACATCCTCATCCTTAAGTTTTTTCTTAACATAAAACTTACCATTTTTTTTCCATGGGGAAATGCATTACGCATACCCTCCCACGCCTGCTTGGTGCAGGAGGGTGATGTGGGACTCGCTATAGTGCATACCCACTAAAACCCAACGGTGTCACCAAGTCGCTATAGATGGGAGATGGTAACAGCTGGGCCTTGTCCGCTTCCGACCTCGCAACGAGCCGTCTTATATCGGCACTCCACGGCCAATAATGATGTGGCATGACACTTAGCAACTTACCAAACTAAGCAAGAATTATTTTAAACTAACACTTTATAATATCCCTGTTTATCGATAACATTGTCAGCACTAGGATCGTTTAAATTTTTTAGTGCACAACCCAGACAGGCACTCGCATATTCTAACTTTTATTAACTGATATTTAGGTATGAAACTTTATTACATGTCATAAATTAAGTATGGGATAAAGATGTTTTGTTAGCGAGAAACGACGGCGGGGTATTTTCATTAAAATTATATTAAAGCTTTGTTAATGTAGAGATTTAATAGACTGCACGGAATCAATTTGTTCAGTCATTTTATTGTTGCTATTGATAGTTATTTTAGTTAGTTGAGATTTCAGGTTGTTTATTTAAGGATAGGAATATTTGGTTAACGTACTATGACCGCGTTTTGTTTTTCAACCAGACTGCGTGTCTATTGTATAGTACTCTACATTTTATTTGCCAAAAAAAATATTTTTGGCAAATAAAATGTAGAGATCAATTGATAAGAATTATTTAGGTTTAAATATAGCAACAAATTATAGCTATATTTACTTTCTAGGCTTCATTTAATTTCCTGCTAGCAATTATTGTCTTGTAACTTTTTGTTGGGAGTAAGTAATGAATGGTGTTTTTGTATTTTTTGTGTACATAGAAAATAAGATACTTAGATACGATTATCGATATTTTTAATAGAATCAGGCTTTATTTTGAGGAAGTCCATAGCATAAAACCAGATTAAAACTAACACCGAAGCCCCGGTGTCGGAGCGAAACGTGTGTCAAGTGTTTACGCGTTTTTTAGGGGTAAATTGATCTATTAGAGATTTGTGAGTGTCGATTCTTATATTCGACGTCGATTATACATAACACTAAGGAGAAAATGGTAACTACCTGTTTATCAAGTAATAATAACTTACAATAATTAAGCAACTCAAGAAATAAAAAAATCATGATTTACATAGTATGATAAATTATTAATATTGTAGGCCACCCAACGCTATTAATAACTACGTTCACAGTTATTCAAACAAAGCATTGAATGTGACCTCTTCCATAAGAAGGAACTTAATTTAGTCTTAAAATAGTATGAGTACATTACAGGTAGTTTCTGCTCTATAAAAAAATATCAATACAATTAGCCAATTAAGCTAAAAACTAATCGCTCTCAAGCAATTAATGAAAATTATTTATGACAACATCATAAAATGTTTATAACGCTATACATTGATTAGTAAAACGATCGCCGATAATTTACATTCATACATAGAAATTAATCGATTAGAAAAAGGAATTGTCAGGGGTGTGCCCAAATCGATTCGAATTTGGATATATACAAATTTTGGTTGAAACTATAGATGATGTAATTTGTATAGCCAATCACAGAGTGATAGAAAGTATTCTTACAATTTGTCTGTATTATTCAGTACCATACTGTTAGCTTTAAGTGTCTTTAGAATAGTAACTATCAAGTGTAAGAAAGTTAGTACAAAACATTACATTATTGTTATAAAAGTATAAATTATCTACAAACGAATATCCTGGAATTAAATTCATAAACGAAATAAATCACATATGCCAGTGAAAATTAAGTTCCTTATAAGTATATTGTTTTTATAAACGCCTATCACATTTATGCTATGCAGACTACGGTTGCTGAAAAGCATCCTTAACGTAGGCCTAAATAATTATAGTAAATAATAATACAAACTACTTATTTGAATTTAATCTATCCCAAATTTGGATTTCTTTGAAAATCAAATAATAATTCTAATATTAACAAAGGTGAACCCGGGGTCCAAACATGTCGAAACTATACTAATTTTCGTCGACATATCGGATCATAAACGTCTCGTTAAGCCTAATGACGACATATGGCCATGAGAAACGGTATCGATTATGATTTTAGAATTTCCTGTTTATTTTTAATTATTGTAGCTCAACCATCCACTATTGAAACTTTATTTATATTAACAATAGGAAAACAAAAAGTTTGTAATGTTGAGTGATATTTATTTATTAAAAACATGAAATTATCGGAGTAAAACAAGTTTTGTATACTTAGACTATCTATGCTTAGAAGAATGCTTTGCCGAATTCATTTGGAAGTTCAAAACACATAAAACACTAACTTAAAATTTAATTTATAAGAGACTATAAAGTCTTATAAACTATTTTCAACAATCGAATAACAATAAAGTATTCGATAATTGAGCACATCAATAATCCACGAATCCTCCGGCCAAATTTAAACTAATTTATGTTGATTGAATTTATAATAGAAACTATCAACACGCCGTCCTAAGACTCATCCACGAGATGGTCATTAATCGAAGAACACGATCAAAACTAATAATGTTTTAATTCAAAACACTCTTGGAAATTCAATAAAAGGTTAAATGTATCGAAAACTCCAAGCAAATAATGCGTACTGATAAGCTAACCGCAAATGTTGATGGAAAAGACTTATAACATTCAATTTTCTGTAGTCTAATTCATCCTCTACCACGCAGGAAATACAGTTCAAATTTCCATAAACGTATCTATATCGTGTTGGGCCAAATTTTTTTCAAAGCAATCGTACGGTAAAGCTTTCCATTAGCGGGCACGCGCTGAAATCGACAAACAAATGACATTTAAAAGGAACGAGATTTGAAATTGGAACGTCTTAGCAGACAATATAAATGGCGTCTAGACTTTCAGTCGATAACGTATATTTGATTTGCGGTGAAATATATTAGTATTCGTCACGAATGTGATGGATGCTAAAAAATAGAATAAGATATAATCTCACGTCTTAAATTTTCAGTCACGAAATAATTATTGGAAAATAAGTCAACGATATGGGTTCTTCATTACGTTAAAAACTAAATGAAGTAAGAGTAAAGAAATATAGGTACAACTTATTATTCTTCTTAGCAACGCAAAAAATAACACTTGAAATGTATAAAACAAACAACGATTTGTATAGATACAAATTACCGCAAGCACCACAGACAATCAACAGCTAAACTAAGCAAACATCATTGATCATGGTCTATGGTGATTGGTGAAGTTGATTGTGGTTGCGCGGAAGTCGCGTGCGCCTCTAACCGATCATACTCGTAATGAGGTGATTCAACATTCATCTCAGAAATTTGGACAATACAAAATATTTAAAAGTCCAAGCCAAATTTTACAGTATTTTTTTTCTTAAATATTATTTATTTTGATGTTCTAATTTTAAAACTATTTCAAAAACTTGAAGAGATATTTGACGTCAAATTATAATCTGTTACACAAAAAAAATGTCAAAGAAGTGCTTGATCACTCAATTAGTTTACAAGATGAAAAAGTGTCGTATTTATCTTAGTATATAATCTTACTGATATAATCTGAGCCATAAAATATAATTATAATGTATGAAACAAATTTTGTCAATGTAAGGTCTACTAAGGCTATAATAGTTATTTTATGTGCAACGATGTCTCTGGTTTTCGAAGCTCTGTACAAAACCAATAAGGCGGCTCAGAAACCGCAATCGGATATTCTATTTGTCTATTGTTCCAAGACAATTACCTTCCGATTTGCTAAATTATTAGAGCACTTTTCACGTTCAGTGCAACAGTTATTTAAATAATTGTTTGAAATATTTCGCTGTTGTAACAAATTCATACAATTTGATACCAATATCTATTAGGTGTATTCTAAGCACAACATATTGTTTCTTTATAAACAAGTGCTTGCCAACTTTAACAACAACATCAAATCTACTTTGGGAATGTTCAACAACCTCTAAATACTACGATTCTAAAACACACTTCAGTTCAAAGTTCGTATTGACAATATACCGTAGCATTGCCTATACGAATGTCAAGGAGCAGAACATTCTGATATACATTGAAAATATTTGCTTCAGCTCAATTTATCAGACATGTGTTATGTAAAATATATGGCAACCAACTGGATAACAAGTACTATTGTGTAGGACGGTATATAGGACATGCGAACATAATTTCATTTATAGTATACTGCAATTAAATATTAAGATAATTTTTTTTTACGAACGAGCACCAGATATGGTAGTAGATACAGAACTGCCGAGTGTAGTGTGCTTTTGTCTGAATTATATTTTGAGTTGAGCATTTACGGAGTCACGGTACGGCAGCTATAATACATATAGGTCTAAAATACATGAAACGTGAGTCATACAAGGTGTACCTAACGCATGCTAGTACCACCAAGGCAACGTTATATAGAGGTATATATATATATATATATATATAAATATCTGGTGTTTTGATTAGATTCTTTTCATAATTATGAAGTTGACCCGAATAGCAATTGTCGAAAATGTTTGTGGTTTAAGAGATGAGGGTTATTTGGGATTACTCTGCGGTTTTTGTCCCAACTAGCTAATAACTGTATTTTTGTGGCCTGACTATGTTTCGTTGCATAGTTATTATTTTTTACAAATTGATCAAATAGTTTACATTATTGTTCCATCATTAGTTCTAAACTTTAAGTTCGATGTGCATTTGTGAAACGGATGCCATAATAAAATGCAAACTACAATTAGATTTATTTTAATATACCAACAAAAAACCTGGTTTTATTACCGTAATTACAAGGTAATGAAAAGAAAGAAACATGAAAAGATACATACATAAAAACACATAACATTTTTTAATTGAACGAAATTCAAATTATCTTTTCCAGTACAACAGATTTTAAAATCACATTAGATTAAATAATCTACTTTTACGGTACAATTGTAATAGTATTCGATTCATCTCAAAATGGAATCTCAGGAACATGACAAAGCCGCATTCAACCCCTTTCTAAGGCAAAAAGTTAATGAAGACATCAACGTAACTCAATTTGATTTCGTTTTTTCTGATGCTGAATAATAAAATGCTTTATTTGATTTGAAACTTAATTTTCTATGTATATTGTATAGCTTAAGCTTTTATAAGTTTTGAAATACCTTCGTGTGTTTTAATAGTTGCGAAACTCGAGATAAATTGTATTATAAATTGGTTAAAATAGCACCGGTTTCCATATGTTGTACGCTGACTGTTAAAGAAATATTTAATATATATTCAGCTAACGATTCTCTAAACAGAAATCAAAGAAAAGAGATACATAAAAATGTTAAAATCGATGACGTAAGGAAATAGTAAGTAAATTGCGTAAGTACTATAAAAAATCTACTTTAATTCACCTGATTTAAATTTCAGATTATATATATATTTTTATAAATTTTTCGAAAAAATTGGACCAATCAAAAAAATCATCAGGTTTGTTATATATGTTTTATGACCGGACGAGAGGTTACCTGATCGTAAGTGATCCCGCCGCCCATGGACACTCGCAATGCCAGAGGCCTCACAAGTGCGTTGCCGGCCTTTCAGCTATGTATGCATTATATTATGTACAGGTGTTAGCAACGTCACTGTAGAAGGTTTGCGAGTTAGGGGAAGGTTCGCGGACTCGGCTCTTACAAATACATGTTTTTTTGCACTATAGCCCTCCAACCTATCTTTCATTGAGGCCCCCAAACCTATCTTTCAACAGACAACATTGTGTAGTCGAGTATAAATGTCATAGAATTTTAAGCAAAGTATCCTCAAAACAAAGATTTAATTATTAAGTAGAATTCTTAACACACCAGAGACTGAAATAAAGCAAATAAAACTTCGGATACGGGAGGCTAACAAGTTAAAGGAATTTACTGTTATTGGATGATGCTGTGATGTATCCACATAAACAAATATCTCTAAAACGAATTAAATTGAAGTAAGCTACCGTCGGCAAATGATTAGCTCAAATGAACAAGATTGCGTCCGGCCTGTTAGCGTAATTACAAAATTTAATATTATGTCCATACAAACTCCTTGTTTCGCAAATCATCGCTGTTCATTAATTCTGACATTGTAATGGCGAGCACATAACCTTACATTAGTATAGATACTAAACGACAGTATTTACTTACTCTAAAGTAAGACTGTCAAAAAAAGGTGGGAAGACGATGTAGCGGAAATTGCAGCAAAAGACTGGATGAAAGTAAGCCAAGACAGGGAAAATGGAAGAAAATGGAGGAGGCTTTTACCCAAACGGGGTCCGATATAAATGTCAACCACTAAATTAAAAAATAAATATAACTAACAGCTAACATAACAAATAACATTACTTAACTAATTAAAAAAAAATGTAAATTTATTCGGAATAAATAAAGCTTTATTATTATTAAGGTAAGACTGAAAAAATATTGAGACAAAGTCCAACGAGACTAATAAAGTTAAAATTACTACAAATACCGTTCAAAAATTATTTTATCGGACGCAATCGAATGGATTAACCGCACTGTATGAAGTGTTTGGCTACTGGGGAGACAGAAGTATTTTTTATTTAAAGCACTTTTGACCACGTCTGTACAGGTACTGAGAGCGATGTAAATTGAATTAGTGGGCGTGGACAGTGCGGTGTAGTGACTCCGCTGTTGTACTCGAGCGTACCCGTGTTAAATTAAACGAGTACTATGCCCCGTGATGTAAATGAATACTGTTTTATATACAAATACATAAATAAGTCAAACGAAATATTTTTATCAGATTCAAAGTCGTCTAAATAACGTTTTGCGAACGCAATACATCGAAAGATACTTTGCTAATACTAATTTTAGTCCAAATGCATTCCAATTAATGTTATTATCACATGAAGTTGCAACACAGTGTTTTAATATAAATTACTGCGGCTATTTTTGAACTTTTAATTAAGTTTCGATAATTACTGTAGTCAATATTTAATTTAGTGCTTTCGGCGCCTGCGCTGCCTAGAGCGGTGAACAGTCCTTTGAAACAAAGAAGTCAGCGCTGATTGGACGAGAATGACTTGCGTGATCTAAACGCAGACGCGCCGTGAAATTGAGACCGAATTGTTAATGGTTCCGTATGCCATATAATTTAGTAGACCATAAGCAAATGTTAAAAACTCACTATATTTAGAAGTAATGTAAAAAAATATTCTTTGCGAGACATAATACGCACGCCTAATCTTTAATTGAACCAGCAAAAATTTACCCAAGTGTAAGCAATGCACCACTAGACTATCCTAATCAATTTTTCCTTTTTCTAATTGCTCCTAAAGTTGACATTTACTGACTGCGAGCGTACATGTGAAATATATAAGCAAAAATCTAGTTTTTTATAACCTTGTTTCACGTACTATCACAAATACGTAACGTAAACAAGTCCGCGACGCCTACTTTTATTAATTTTAATAACAATCAACAAGAAAAGTTTGCATCTGGTAGTATCTCCGATTTTTATTATAGTCGGTGTATCGCTTACAAAGGGATATATTTAATCTGTTTACCGATACATTGTTAGTAACTTCAATCAGTTTGGTCAAACAAAAAATACCGGCTTCTTACGTTGTACCCAATGTAAACGATGACTTTTAATTTTGGGTGCCGTTCTGTGACATTACAGAATGAGGTTTTATGTCGTGGTTGTATTACAAATTACTTTGCCTGTGTGAAATGGAAATTGTTTACGTGATTCTTCCATCTAAATAAATCCAAAAAAAAAAAAATTGTCTTTTGTGTTTGGTTAATAAGAATGCGTTTTGAAATGATTGTTTGGAATTCGAAAAAATAGACTAAATTAAGTTATGCATATCTGGTGGTCATTAGATATGCAGCTCGTTTGTTTCATCTTATGAAAATAGGTAAAAAAAATTATATGGAAAACGTAAGAAGCACATTTCCTCCAACCTAAAGCGAGAATTTCGATCAGTCGAACAAATAGCTGTTCATCCTGAAGGCTCTGTCGTAGGGGTGGGGAATTCGATTTTACATTACATACATTTTCATATACAATTATAGAATAAATAAATGAAGACACCCATATTCAGGCTCCAACAGTAATAAAACAATAGCTTTGATCAACTTCTAGTTATAAGTTGAACTTCAATAAGAATAAATCAATTTCGATCAAATGTATAATTCTATGCCATATCATTAGTCCCAGACTTAGTTTTTCGGCGTTCTCTCATAAATCTGAACATTTATCCCTCCACCCTTTTTATCTCGTAATGAGTAAATTACCATACAAATAGAATACGTTTGGAACGTGGTATAATTGAGATCGGTACCCCGCTGGCTTCGTTTCTTTGTCTGCGCCGGCGCCAGAAACGCGCTATTTTATAATCCTCACTGACCGGGTCCGCGACTCGGAAGGAAATGGTTTCATACCTTAGATATTGGTGGTCGTATTTTATTGGCTATTTGTTTGTGTTAGAGGCAGTTTGCAGTAAATTAGTTCGCCAATTATTACCCAAGATACGAATTACGTCGGTACAGTTCTTAATAAGAATGGGCAAATCCCACCAACATCACCATACTAGAATCCAAACAAGTATATAAAAAGTCTAAATCATCTAAATTGTAGTAATCTGAATTCATAAACTTTTTAAATAGTATTCGACATATTCATCTTCAGTTATTTGGTAAATAACAGGTAACCTAAACTTTAAAGCGTTCACTTCATGTGGGTACGTCATGGAAGATAAGTATGATAAAATAATACAGTTTTAATGTGAATTCTTCGGTATATACAGCGATTTAGCATCCAAATTTGTATAACACAAGGGTCATATAAATATTTTCTTGTAAGCCTTAAATTCTCGACCCCGAGTATAGACGTACAACAAGTTAAAACCTCAACTTTTCACATATGGATTTTTATTTTAACATATACTTCTTCTTATCCAATAACCATCTTATGAAATAGGCATATCTTAGAACATCACATCGCCATAAAAGGCTACCTTTCCTATTCCTAAATACAATGAAGAATATTATAAAAAACGACTACAGTAATTAAGTAAGGATCGATCGGAAATTGCTTCACAAATATCGCCGATGGCTTCATTTGTTGATTTCTTGATCGGTAAAATAGCGAATTAAACTTCAAACATCAGTAATGTAGTTGTGCCTTGTAATTATATTCGCATTCAAATCGAATTATGCGGCGTAATTGTGATTATACTCATACATGAATATAGGACGAGAATTGTATGGATTTAAGCTGAAGATTTTATTTTAGATATCCGATACAAATTACTTTATATATTATATAGTAAGTACAAGTATGTAAAGACGGTGGAATGCACAAACGATTTTATGAAAACAATTTCTATCTTAGAGTATTGAGTTACTACTACTAATTACGTTAAACAAAATGTGAACCCTATCGAAAATTTGAGCTTAATTTAAAAATGAAAGCTTATACAAGTATAATCTTTATGATGGAATAGTGACGAATCCTGTAATGGCACAAAAAACATTAATTAGCCTGTAAACGATAGCGTATTATGAAAATAAGTCAAAATATCTAAATATGCGAGATATCAGTCGTATTGTATTACATAAGATTCTAATAGTAATTCACTACATACAGTAAACTTAACAAAATTTACTGTATGTAGTATTTATATGTTAATATTTTAAATGACACTTAAAAAGCATTTACTGAGTGCACTTAAGGCTCTCCATATATCATGTTAATGCGTCGAAGGTGATTAACAAAAACTTGGAAGGTTTTAGGGAAAATTAGTCACCTGTCATCTCAGCAGATGGTTACCATATGGATGGAGAGTCATTTGTCTACATAAAGATAAATAGGATATTTCTTAGAAATCAAGTCAAGTTTTCCTGCGAGGGTGACAACAAAATTTTCCTAATACATCTCTCTCATACGTCTCTTACCACCTTTTATATGTCACAATTTAATATGGTATACTATATGAATTTGATAAACATTAACAATATAATAAGTATTGACGCTATGGATATTATTATAACGCTGAATTCAAAAATATTATTCACGCATTATTCCCTTTTTGTACTCGATGAGTTTGTTTTATTGTGAAGTTAAATTAAAATTTGTTCAGTGTTTTTAAGTGAAAAAGAAACATTCACATTCAACTGTATGTAATTTTTGTAGGGTATATTCTTGAAGAATCTTATGAAAGAATTACGTTCCATTTATATTAAATAAACATAAAAGATAAATTTTCAATAAAAGTTATAAGAAAATCGTATTTACAATAGACCTGGAACTCACCTATAACATTTCAATCTTTTATAATAGACTCGAAAAAACGCATTCGTTTTTGCCACGTCCCGCGTACAAAGCGGATACAAATCATTTCAATGTACAAAACAGAGCAATTCAATTTAACAAAATTAAGGTTGCAAAAATTCGCATTTTATATGCATGCATTATACACTTACAGGCTGTTATTTGATCCAATTGTAAATATAAGCAAACGTAAGTAATTTAGAGTATGATATATTTAATTGACCCTACTTAATAATGAGACTAGACTAGAGACTACTATGCAGGTTCAATATCTATTCGAGATTATTTATAATATATAAAATACAAAAACTAAAGTCCGTAGCATACAAAGCTTCTCGACTAAGGGTTTTTGTTAGAAAATAGGAACTCAAAATAATAAATTAAGCCGTACCTAGCAGCCGCGGGCGAATGGTAGAAAATTGAAGCTTAACTAGAATTTATTATCTTGACGACATAAGGCGAATTGGCTACTACGCAAGTTCTGAAGTTCTATAATAGGCATCGGAAGGGCTGCACAAAGATACATCTCATTTATTGATGATACTAAATACATCTTAATGTTTAAGTTGCCATCCTGTAGGGTCTCTTGTAGCCTTAAGCCTGGTCTAGAGCAGTTCAGTCCTCAGATACGGCAGACATGTATTAGTCAACTATTGCAATCTAGATAACAGATTCATACAATTATTAAAAAATCAAGTCATCGTAATAGTGTCTTGCAGTCATATCATATTTGTTTGAAAATTTTAAATACTCTTTCGTAGATGTAGGAGTCTAACTTTATAAAGAGGAATCATGTATTATTATGTTTGCATGCATCTAAACTAACTTCATAAAGAGGAAATTCCTAATGTTAAAAATAGGTATCCCATAATAAATATAATAAATGCGTAGAGAAATACTAACACAGAATGTGAACAAAATTCCAACTCTTTTGACAATTGTCATAATGTCGACTGAGAAACTGTTTATATAATCTGTCATCATTTTGTGTCAGTTAAAAAAATATTCATTTCAGGAATACTTATATAATTCAAGTTTTACTGTTACGATGTGCACGGGTTGTATAATATATGTATATTATATATATATATATATGTATATTATATATATATATATATATATCTATATTAGTGTCGACTGTAGTGAATGCTATATTCAAGTAATTTTTCTACCTATGATTTTCTATATAATAATGTTTCAAAATAGTTTTATATTAGAGACGACACAATGAACTGGCAACCCTATCCCCAATTCATTGTCTAGAGCACTCAATTTATGCGTTGAAATCATGATAAAGTTTGCATAATATTTATTGGTAATAATACTTCAACCATTATTCATTCCTATGACTGCTACTATTTAAATACAGGAAATATTTTCTTCTATTCTGGATCCGATTCCACGAAAATGTTGCTATATAAGGCCATAAAAGAAAATTTAACATGATAAATATGGGGAGTGTTGGCCGAGATTAAACATGTGTTACTTAAGCCTAGCTCGTTCTCTTTCTTGGCTATGCCACGGTAATATTATTTTATTGACACTAAAAAATTAGTATTACCATCAACAGATTTGAAAATACATGCAGAGTTGAACCTACAGAGTTGAAACTACATTATTAGTAAAAAAAAACTATTAAACTAATATGTTTGTGAATTTTATGGTAATTATATTATTTTTAAATCGCTGTTATATTGGTAGAATACGAGTAATTTAAAAAATTATGCGTTATTAAAAAAAAGGTGATTAAACAGGTTTTGAATCCACAATCCATTAATTTATTCAATCTTAACATAAACGGCACATTGTCTTGTGCTACATAAAGGGGCCATATTAAGGAATCTTTGTATATAATATTTGTGCTACCTACAGGGAGCTTTATAAGAAACCTTTTTCACCGTAACTCACTCGGCAGATCCATAAAATCCATAAGTATTAATATCCGTTAGTAATTATATGAATCCCGGCGTATAGCCTTAAAGATTCGTTGGCCGGCAGTTCTAAACCATTCTCCATCGGGCAATTATTACCAATTAAAAATCTGCGTGAAAAACTCGCACTACAAGTAATTGACAAGTCTCACTTCTCGTAAAGTATTTCATGACGCGCGGAGGCGGTCGCCCCGCCTTAGAGGCGTAGGGAGGAACGCGCTCGCACTATCAGCGCATGAAGAGGAAAGAGGACCAGTCGTGCTTACCTCGGCGAAGCCAGCGCGCGTTGTACATCGCAACTACAGATATACGCGCCAAGAACTGTTCGGAATGACAATTGACATTCCCCCGCGACCATACATGTGACTTTCGAAAATGGTGTGTGAAAATGTGGCGATGCGAATTTCGTATTTGGAATAGTGCGAAAATTCAAGATGGACTTGACGATGCGAAGGGAAAACGATGGGGTGAATGGTACAGAGTGCCGTGAGGCTAATGGGGAGGTTGGTTCTGAAGTGCCTACCAGGAAATCGGCTTCGTTTACTATACGACACCTTGTTGGCGGAGATGATCGGCCTGCCGACGGAGCCGTAAATGCGAGTGAAGGTTTGTTAATGCGAAATACTTAAATAAATAAATAAAATAATAAAAATTATAAAGGAAATTAAGTTTAAGTTGTTTAAATAAACATTTTAAAACATCATATCATCGTACATCTTATTGGGTTTTAGATAGGTAAACAAAGATGTCGCAAGTATATAATTAATATTCTTATAGGAATTTCTTATATATCAACAAACGAAATAACTCAATCATATGTACATTTGTGTTTCCTTTTAGTATTTATTTAGTTACAATTTTCCAATTTAACATGTAAAAATCTTTAAAGTTCATAATATTGTTTTCATAAAACATAGTAAAAAGAATCATAAATAAGAAAACAATATTACGTTTAGCTCATACGCCATATTGTTAATGATAGGAAAATTATATTAAATAATTTAAATTAGTAAACTATTCGTCTCCCTATATTCCAATATACCTTATATTGGAATAACAAATTCAACACATACTATTTCCATCATAAACATGTGTGAGTGACATTTGTTAAGGCGTAATTATGAAGACCATTAAAAGCTCAATTTTCCCATTCGAGACATTTTTAACAGCAGTTAATTATTATATTATTCGATTGCGCCTCGAGCTATAATTTCTCTTACAGCTGTTGCAAAATGCTCTTACTTCTTTCATTCATAATTCAGATAATTTTTCTTTTTAACATACTTTTTATAGAGTATTCATTATTATATATTTTCTTAAAGTTATTATTAAATCTATTCCTCATTTCATTTTCCATCAAATATTTAAAAAATGCTATTATTGAAAACGGTATACATTTAAATGTAATCATAACACATAGTTATTAGAATATTGCAAAAGTAACGCGTCCATTGGAATTTGTTAAGAGAATTTATAAATGAACTCTTATTTTAAACAGTAATGGAAAGGGTAACCATATTATATTTCGTCTATCTACATTTTAAACACACAGTCGTCTGTATCGAGAAAAGATAAATGTATGAATTAGTAGTTATTATAGCCTTATACAGTGACGTTACATAAATTGTGTAGTAATTACCTAGATTGCCTATACAAGTCATATCGCACAAGAAACGAAGGTTGATTACTATTTAATTATTTTGATTTGTAAATGAATTATACATTTATCAGCCTTAATTATTTATATTTCATGATGTCTCCTGCAATTACTGCAAAATGAGAATATTAATAATAACTAGTGATAATTATTTTTCTTATGGTTATACAAAATGGCGGAAATTTAGTTTTGCAATATGTACAATAAGTATATTAACAAAGCATTACCATATTTTTGTCTTTATTGTTATGATATTTTATATATTATGGCGATTAATACGAATAATAGATACCCATAGCATATATCAGTTCTGAACTGGATATATGCTGAACTTGTGGTGAACGAATTCATAAAAAAAATCGTACACTTTCGTGCCCATATAATACAACAATTATACGGCTCCAGGTGATTAATAAATTTACAAATATAAAAGAATTTAGAGAGAGATAGTGCCAACAGCGGGAGATAATGGTGGCGATTCTGATGTACACACTCTAAACTAAAAATCTCAAAATTTAGCTTTAGACCTGTCAAACAGTTTTAGAGAGCGTAACCTATTCTGTATATCTCTAAATTGATAGCGATAAGGTTTAAATTGTCAATGTAGAAATATATAGAATAGGTAACACACGTTTGACAGGTCTAAACCTAAATTTAGAGATTTTTAGTTTTAGAGGTGTACATCAGAATCGCCACCATTGTCCGAATATAACTGATGATTTCAGAAAAAATCGCGCTTATTTTGTCTTATAATTATGGTATTCTTATAAAACTAAAAAAGGCTGAGTCAGCAGAAATATACAGGCTTGGCTCACACAATAATATTTGGTGTATATTTATATATTAAATAAGCACATTGTAAATAAGCGATCTTTGAATTAAATAAATAATAATCCTCCATAAAAAAAAGATATTTTGGCTTTCAAATGGTTTAACAACCCAAAAGTTTTAGTGTTAAGCTGTATTGATAATTAAAAACAAACTGCGCTGGCGGTGCCAGGCTCGTGACGTCACTCCCCTAACAAGAGCCTTCCGGAGCTAAATTGAACACCGAACGATTACACTAACACAATATGAGGGTTGGTAAACAGGAGTAGTTTGAGAATTTAACAGGGCTTTCAATATCATTGTACTCGTTGTTAAGTATTTAAAACATAATTATCTATACATATTCTAAATGAACGCATTAGGAACGTCTGGTTTGAAGTGATCGTCCACTTATTAAAGGCTTTATAATATATCAATGTTATCAATATTAATAATAATAACAAAAGTCATTTATTTCAGATAGTAAATATTCAGATTAATCTTTATCTAATTATATTTTATCTAATTATATATACACTTATCTAATTATATCTAATTAAATGTTTGTCAGTATCTGTGTGCCATTTTTTGGCAAATGCCTCCTAAAAATCACGCCATTTTCCTATATACTATGCTAATCTTTGCCATGTAACTCCAGCTGTTTGCTTAATTTCGTCAATCCACCTTCTAAATTGTCTTCCGCTCTTTCTTTTATTGTACCATGGACACCAGTTCAATACTTTGTTGTTCCATTTATGTATTCCTCTTACCATGTGCCCGATCCATTTCCACTTGAGTTCGTTTATTGAGACACCTGTAACCTTAGTTATTCTTAGTGTTGAATTTCATATTTTATCTCTCGTTTTTTCTTTCCTATCATGCATCTCTCTATTGCTCTTTGACACACCTGTAGTTTAGTATAATGCGCTGACCAATCAGCGCCCAAGTTTGGGATCTATAAGTTAGTACCGGTAAAATACAACTATTGAAAAGCTTTAAACTGTCATGCCTACTTCATCATTTCTCATAACTTCTCAAAGCGCCCAAAAGCTCTTTTAAGCCTTTGCAATCCTTGTAACAATTTATTTTGTACTTGCGTCGGTTAAAGATATTGTCTGGCCAAGGTATTTAGGTATTTTATAGTAATTTTGTTTACCGTTTTTTTTTTCATTTGATATAATTGGTCATTCCTTTAGTTTTCTCGGCGTTCAATATTAGCGGAGCATTAATAAAAACTGTTGCAAACACGAGCAAAAAAATACTCTTTTGCGCATTACGATTTGCCCGGGCATATTAACTAACGCGGTTGAAACAGATACTGTATATACGTGAGTAGTTAGTACGTGGGCATAGAAGTTTCAATTAATCCTATTTTTTTTGATATCAACATTAGCCTTAAATAATCCTTAGCACAAAGATTATCATAGTCCAATTTGTATAGTCACATCATGGGTTGCGAAGCTAAATTCTGTGATTTCATATCGTACGGCGGGTACAATTATTGCTGTAACATAATAAAATAAAGGTACTAAAATATATTTTATAGCCTTATATATAAGTTGATTCTAAAAATGGATTCACATTCGTTTTAAACTGATAAATTTTATGCAAAATATTAGCATATTCACAACATTTCTATTTTCTAACTATTGTCTTTGTATAGGTGCATAAACATACATACATAACACACTTTTTATTAACATAAAATATAGAATCGACTGTTTTATAACACTTCTGTAGCGTCAATCAGGTAACTATCGAAAATATTGGTTTCAGTCACTAAAGCAAACACTGAGAAAAATTATTCCGAAATATCATATGATGCACATGTCAATTAATATATAAAGTAGTCTCTTTTAGTAATTAGCAACAGTTGGTGTACCGTTTGTCAAACTTCTCTTGTATAAGATTATGCGTTGATAATTGTGCTATTATAAATTAGCAAATAACATAATAACTGTAAAATCTACCGTGAACAAAACATCGCGAGTTTAGCCCCTAGCCGTGTTGGAACATCGACACAGGACAATTGGAGTCTAGGGATCTTCCCAAAAGTGTAGATTTTTGGAAAGACATATATAAAGACTATTGAATATCCATAATATTGATATAATTACGACAGTTGGTTTGTTACACAAACATAAAGTAATTTTCTCATGTCCATGTGGGTTTACCACGTCCCAATTAGGGCAGAAGGTGAAATTTGCAAATTAATAGCTTAATATGTTTGTTATCCAATTCATTTTGTAAAACAAGGTGATATTAAAACTCATTAGGATATCAATTAACTTTTTGCTATATTTTCACATGTTTCAGAACGTTTCCGTCTCCTAATTTATGTGCACTAAATTAGTAATTTTTAAACGATTTTCTCCACGTGCATTGGTAGTGGTATATTAATAGTTGTAAGATGTAAGGACTCTTTAGTTTATATGTCCGTAGGAAATGTCTTTAAATAATAACTCATTAAAATAAATTTTGAAACCCTATATAATTTAGTAGTGCCTGAAAATACCTGAGACGCCTCCGGAATTTTCTACCTAAATAGCCAATTTACAAAATATTCTACAATAAATTTTAATATTTTATGAAATATGAAAATCTATATTTGATACAATCCCAAAAGCATTTATTTTGGTCCTTTCCAATGAAAATGTGCAATTATTGCATTACGTCACATGCATTTAAAAATCATTTGTTCTAATTAAAATAATAATATGCTATCACAAGTCTGGTTTATAAAATGTGAAAATTATTGTCTCGTTATAAAGTCGATGTCATTGGTTTACTTATACATACCTTTTAGATAAGGTGTTAAGTAAAATTTAGTATTAAAATTTATACTTTGAACAACGACATTAAAGGTATTTCTAATTCATATTTTGTTTCAACGAAGTACTAGTAAACCTATTATTTATATAGATTGAAGAGATAATTCCATCTTATTAGATTGTTGAACTAAAAGCATGGCCGATTCGCATGAATCCAGTGTAATGGTTGACGCATGTAATTTTTCTCCACTCCTGCGAATCTCTTTTTACTGGACCAAACTTTTATTGAAAAGCTCTAAGTTACTATGCGTGATTTACTTGAACATTTGTAATTAAAGTTACCCTTCTACGTAAAAAAGGCAATTCTTTTTTCGTTTGGAAACCGGTATTCCGTATATTGTATACAAAAACCTTTTTTCGAACTTATGTAGAATTTTATAGAATTTAAAAAATGCTCCTTCGACTTCTGTTACGCAGAGCTTCGAAAGTAATGAACACTCACATCCGTTAGTTATATTGTGCTGGAAAAAAAAATGTTTGTGTAGAAGTAAAAACAAGTATCATTTCCTACGGTTTTTTATTTGAAACGTTTCTTTCGCTGATTACAGGCAACGCAAGCTTATCTTAAATGGGTATAATCTAGACCGTCAGTCAACCATGACTTACCAGAGTAATTTCTTTTGCAATTCCTGTTCTCGTATTATTTTGAGTATTCACTTCAATACTTAATGTATGTGTTAATGGTACTATTTCGATGTTCAAAGATCCAGGACGAATGAGAACTAATTTTGTTCCGGTTGGATCATATTTATTTGGCTCTGTTGATTCCATTATATCCTTAAATCCGATTAATGATAATATTTAACTGCAAAAATAAATACATTACATATGGTAATGTCTGCAACAATGTTAGTGTTTACTACAATTTTTGTTATATTTTTCTTATGCAATCAAGTATTTATAAGGCCTTTGAATAGGAATCAAAATACTTTTTCAATTTAATTATTATAATATATTCCTAATACAAATGTGCACGTTCATTTCAGTTGTATATGGTAATCAGACGCTGTAATAACAAAAATATCCATAGCATAGAAAAAGTATTGTAAGCAAAGCTATCTAAGGAGAGATATAACAATCACCAAACAAAAAATATTCATAATATACGCAAATATGCATTCTTAACATAATTATAAATTTAAATATTCACCTTTTTAGGTACTGCAATTGCAACTGCACTGACATCGCAACTAATTAATAAACGGTTTTACCCCACATTTAAATGCTTGCAGGTGCATTCAAATGAGTGCATTTCTACTCAGCTTGCGTGCAACAATACTTAAAACCTATCACCCTCATAATTACATTAAACATTACAAAAAATAAAGGTTTATTACGATTAACACGGTTGCAGGAAAAATAACCATTTGTTAAAACTATAGCAGGGTTAAAATACGATGGTAGATTTGCAAGCAAACCCTGTGAGGTTCTACAGATTTCAAATTGAATTTGGTTATCCAATCACGTTCAATGTTTTGTTATCTCTAAAGCTTTTTAAGTGTCAAAACTTTTATGACTGTCTAAATTTGTAATATAAATAATATTCAAGAGTTAAAATACTCACTGACGCACGTGTTTCTAAATAAATTAAACAAATTAAGATTATATATTACGTTAATATTGGTGTATTAAGTGATTCCGGTAACCTAAAATACAATAAATAGTAATATTAAAAATTATAAAACGCACAATTACTCTCAAATAAACAATAGATATAGGTCAAAACGTATGATACTTAATAGTTTTACACAGTTTTAAGATAATTTCATGATCGTCACACATAACATTGAATCGGCCTCCTTACATTAACCATTTTATAATTTACGCAAAACTTATTTTACTGTGTACTTGCTGCTTACATTTCATATGCGTTAATGAAAATGAGATGTCGAATGCGTAGGGACTTTTATAGCTTTACACAATTGGAATAGGTATTTCAATATTTTTTTATTGTAATTGCATAGAATGCTTGTTTAATTAAAACCGGAAGTTATCGTTGCCCTCCAAACAACACCTCTTTCGAATATTCGACGGATATAAGATACACTAGTTAATGATAAGTCTCCAAGTATCTATAAATCTATGTTAAAGATATTTTTTTCAAATAAATTACTACAAAGAGTGTGACATCAGTCCATTATTTAACACTTTAAAAACTATTTAACAATGCACAAAAAAATACACTGCACAGGGACAGAACCAAAGAGGTTCAGAAGTGATAGACATTGAATAAATAAGTCCTCTGTAGTGAGATCAGCTATTGCGCCTTTATTACCATATACCAATGATGGAACACTGGTTAACAGTGATTAACATTTTCTTCTTCGACTTAGAATGAACAAAATTATCCAAAAATAAAGACACACTATAGATTCTAAAACAAATATATAAACTAATACATGCAAACATCTGTCCATGTATGTGAGAGTCTTTAATGACCTATTTATCTGATCATAATCTGTGGTTGATTAATCGTCTGCTTTGAGTTCGAAAACAATATGCGGGTTTCGTAGTTGTTTTACTTTACCATATAAGTGTTAATTGTATACGAATGTAAGCCTTACCAGGCCAAAACAAAAGAACAAAAAATTGTCAAGTCCACTTTTTGACGCAAATAATACAGTTACTATAGTCCTGCGTAAGTTTTTTCGAGTTTGGACAAATAAAAATTATGAGAATTTATTAGCCGTCTATAATCACTTACAATGTAAGTGGTAATTTATCATTGTGTTAAATAACCGTGTTCTTACATCACGACAGTGCATTTATTTTTAAGTCCTTTTTTAATTATAGTTTATCAACTTGAGGACCGTTGAACACTCATTTGTCTCCTGTAGAGCTACACGACTACCGACTTCCAATTACTATGAAATAAAAATATTAGACCGGGAATTGTAAATCTCCTTTTAAGTCTGACAAAAATAGGCTGGGAATTATATTTTTACTTCTCGCATATGTGACTTTCCTAATAGTAATATAATACATAGATTTCCGGTTCTAAAAGTTTCAGGTTTAGAATCCTTACAAAAGCTATATTTAAAAAGTAATTACAACATTTTAAAATTCAACTCTTTAGCTATAGCATGCAGGTCATTTGACTATCAAGCGTTTGTGAGAATTCCTACATTATTAGCATGGATTAAACTCGCTACGATCCCAAAACAAAGCAGCAATCGAACATATGCGTCTAATATATATTATAATATGAGCCGAAAGCAAGAAACCAACCAAGCCTTTAGATAGTTTTTGTATTGATTAGTATGACTTTGAAGAATTTGCCGAAACTGAATAAATAATTAACGCTACATCATGTTGCATGACGACAATGTTAATAATAATAATTACCACACGACAGTGACTGTTTGTGTTCCTAAACATTAAGCAACAAAATTTCGGTCAACGATTTTCAGCACCAGAAGAGGTTGTCGTTGTGTGTGTGAAATTGTTTCTGAGGTTAGTTAGTCCAATGAAATCTTTCTTATACGAAAAGGGTAAATATTTTGAGAATCCATCAATTAATTCTTGACGTTAAACAGTATTTTTTTTCGTATTTATTCCGGAAGCTTAATACGCCCCAAATAAAGTAGGTATTATGTGATGAAAACACTTGTAAGATAATATTTCTCAAAAATAAATCTGCTGACGACAATGATAGAAATAACTCTTTATCATATCCGCTCTATTTTAGAACATATATTTTCTACAATCTAATCTATTTGCGGCAAAATAAATTTTATCGTATACTTATCCGAATATACCTAACTATCAGAGGTAAATCTTCATCACTGATAATATTTCTTTCGGATGCACGTGTATGAGAATATCATTATATAAGATATGACTTAGAAAATGTTAGAACAACAATTAATAAAATGTAATTTTAGGAAAAGAAGTTATAGACTAATTTAACAAGGCACCAAGAAATGCGTCGTGAATGACGCATCTGTACGAGATATTCTAAAAATTCATGGCATGCAAGGAATAAAAAAAAATAGATTAAAACTTTGATGTACACAAATCTTCAAATAAAGTGCTGATAACTTTACAAATTTCTTACGTTTGTGGAATGTAAATTACATTTACGTAATTAGAACTTATTCCTTTAGGATAAGGTTAATTTTGTTTTGCTTTTAGGTGTGGTCACGTGGAAATAAAAGGTTCTAAAAGTGAGAGTTATCACAGCGACCCATTAGGGCGCACGCGCGGCCTCACAGACGTGAAAAATAAATACAAATAGTTAACGGTGATGTTGTGATTCCGTACAGTACTTGGGATTATCATAGTGGATACTCGGTTTGAGCCTCCATCTACATTTTGTTATGGTTCATAGTGATCGTACCGAATCCTTGCAATTTTTGATAAAACAGCGGAAGGTCATAATAATATAGAATCAAAAATTCAAATCAAATGTTTTTAATTTTTCTCGCTTTATTTATACGTTATCTTGTTGAATCCACTTGAATTGACTCCATCGTGACATTTCAATGCTAATGACATGTCGTATTTGAAGATTGCTGACGTTGCACTATTATCAGCTTCACTTAAAATAAAACATTGAAAAAAAGTACACGCACGGGGAATAGAGCAAACGTAGATTTTTAAATTGGTATTTTATTCTCTACCGGTTACAGTATATGCTGTACGGCCTAATCTCAAAATCTGTTAAATTAATTTCAAAAACTAATAGTCGACACTTTAAATACTTTTCATCCCGGAAAATTAAAGTTTTATAAAGGCTGTGGGTTAATTAAAAACTAGAGGGACCTATATGTCTTACTGCACAACAGCTTAGCAGTAAGTTGAGTAAAATTTGCTATTACTATAAGATTTATAAATCCCACAAACATTTGTTAATTTTCTTTACAAATAGTATGAAAAACACATGGACGATATCACGACTATATATAAATATAGGTTAGGAATTAAATGACCGGAAACATACAGAAATTTGTGTGAAAACAACAAGTAATTTGTTCCATAATAAAGTCACATTGGAATTAAAAGGGGATAAGGAAAAAATGCTGATATATTGGATAATTATTGTATTATGTGTAATGGAACGTTATAGATTCATTACCATAACTTAATATGTATGTAGATAAATGTCAGGTCCCTTTTGTGCAAAAGTGTCGTGCTGAATGTTTTGCATAACTTGCAATGCCAAGAGATGCTTTGCATTCAACATTCTCTAATTATTATTAAGATAATATTTCTGAATTAATACTATATATATGTATATCATTTTTATCGTAGTTATATCTGACCTATAAGGAGCTGTCAATCCTGGTCGTACATTCACATATTTCTTTTGTGGTGGAAGGAAGGTGAGCAAAATTGTATCTTTAGTCATATATGCTCAGCCTAATTGCAGCTGTCGATGTATTTCATATTTAATACCTTGCACGGTAAATATCGTAAATACGAAACCTAATCAAATGGTAAAGGGTATTACCACTTGTGCTTTTTCGTTATGTTTAATGATATCCTAAATTTCTTTTCATTCCTTAACTCCTACACTTAACTATTAAGTAATTTTTTTTATAAATATTTAAAACACTCGTCCATTTTGCAACGGCTACATTTTTATCCTTCTTTTTCTATCCTTGGTAATGTGATTGAAATGAATTTTGTAAAAAGCGCCGCTCTTAAGGGTTTTCTACGCCACTACGCATCTCTAAAACGTAGTATTTTGTGTATGTAGTGACTCCTGTCTTGCTGGCCACTTATTGATAAGGCATTGGAATGTCAATAGTATAGTTTGGACCATGTGCTTTGGACACTTAAATACCGCACGTTTTTGTTCTGCCGTAACAAAGGCAATGGAAGATTTACATCTTTCGAGGATATTCAAGGATGAACCTTTTACAAATACATTATATAATATAGTTATTTTGTCATTAACTTAAACTGCAAATTCAAAACAGAAATAATTTTTGTTTTAATAATAGGCATCCGTGTCAGTTAGCTTATAAACTTATTCTTACGATTCTAAAAATTAAAAAAAAACCTGTCATAGTATATAAACTGAATTCTGTAATAACTACAGTAACGAAATATGACAATTATTTGACATTCATAAACTTTTCATGTTTGTAATATTATTTAATGAAATTGCGCAATGAACGCACTGTGTAGTCCTAATCAGATAACGGAAATCGACATGCATCTTTGAGAATACAGATGTATGATAAGAGCAGGTGTATAATAATTACGGCGTATGTTAAATTTTTATAACTTTGCACCAAATAATTATGTAAAATACTTCACACCTAAACATCACTATTTTGTGAACAAATACGTTAATACTACTCACTAAAGGAATCCTGATTGTTTTTATTAATTACATTTTAAAATTCAAAACTATTTATCTCGAATAATACAAATTTCCTGCCCTACAATCGTTAAAATCGCGATTCCTCATTCATCATTGTGAAGTCATTACAAGTTCCGGTAATTTTGCAGACAAGATACGACATTAAAAGATAAGGAAAAATGAAATAAACAGCTATGCAGGTAATTTGCTAGCTAATGACCTATCTTATCTAGCTAATTAAAATACGATTTGGCACACGTTTGTTAGCCAACATCTTATCACCAGCATTGTTATCTCTTATTGCACGTCAGAATCGCTCGACGAATGAATGTTATTATATACTAATTAATTAATACTTAAAGCCTTCGTGGAGTTTCAAAGTAGCGTAGTTTTAGAAATTCATTTTTAGAATTTAGGTTAAAAACGCCTTCATGTGTTTACGTCTCTATAATAGCATCGCAATTCCAGCAAATGAATGCTGGTGGTCTGTTCCGATTAGGATGTGGTCTAGCATGTGCATAAAGCTTCAGAGTAATTCGATACTTTAGAAATATATCAAAGGAAAGTTTTTCAAAAAGGAAAATACATTTTCATTGAAAACTGTTACTGAAAAAATAATATAAAACTATTGTAGTAATATTAAATGTTTTAGTTTTACACATCGAAGAAGTGTTCAAGTTAATAAGTTTCGTTTAATATAGCAGAAAGGAAGTTGGTGGAATTAATGTAAAATAATGTATAATATGACAAATTTCAATGTTATCATATAATTAATCCTCGGGTAATTACTATTCACTTTAATAAAACGTAAATGGTAAATTCATACTTTAACGAAGTTGTTTAACAGTAAATGTCCTTAATATATTTGAAAAATATGAAAACCCTTTAAAGAAAGATACAGTTTTCGTATTTTTATCCAAATTGCCTTTAAACAAGGACATTGATGAGGTAATCTATATTAATAGTATAGGGCTGAGAGTTCGTTTGGTTAAGAACGCGAATCTCATAAACTACTGTAAACAAAATTGTAGTGGATAATTCATTCGAAGGTTAAAAAACATATCGTAACTGGCAAATTAGCAGAGTATGCATGCAATATGTGCAAAAATGGGATTTCTTGTATCCTTTGTCAGACGACGCGTAAACCAAAAAAAAACGTGTTGAAAATCTTTACTTATAAAACTAGCAAAATACAGGTACAGGTAAAAATTCTGTAGATAAAAATGAATATAAAAAAAGTAGCTAGCAATTTGATAACTAGAAGCTGCGACAATCTAGGCGAAGTTCCTACTAGAAGAGTCACTTAATATTTGAAAACGATCGCTCTGAGGCCAGATGGGTGGATAATTTAAATAATAAGCACGTAACAATCCTTTCTCACCAACGCTGGTGTACCCTATAATAAAATTCAATTTACAAATTCGTATTACTGTCACACCATCTAATTTGCTTTTTACTGCAATTATATACAAATGGGACGTCGCGTCAGTTTCTTATTTTAGAAATCAATTATTAAAATTTACATTATCAAGTGGTTTCATGAATTCCAAATGAGGGAATAATTAATTTACAGGGTCACTTTTTTCATTTCCAATTTCCAAAAATTGAATATCTATGCATGCTTTGCCGAAAATAGTTGGACAAACCTTTTCACACGAATAATTGTATCAGTCTTACATTCTTCATTTGTTCGACATCAAAAAGAATCTACTATAGCTATCTAGAGCTCTACTATCTACCGTATATCTAGAGCTATCCGCTCTACTATCTATCACCTGTAATCGAAAGTCAAGCAATGATATTATCATTAATGAAAATTATATAAAACTATCGAAACAGTTACTCAAAACAACACAACCACTAAAGTACAATGAAAATAAAATTCCAAATTTAAAGAGCACGCTAAACACTTGCGACTACCCTTCTGTTTGAGGACAGATCGTAATCGACGATCATAATTATGACAACACGAGATCCTCACGGAAGGCTAGACGCTAATCGCTGGTTACCGAAACATAAGCGTCAACTAATGTTGTTTTAATACGATAGCAGAGTAATTTGGCAGGTAAGGAAGAAAAAATACATTTAGCCAGTCACCGTGTGTGGCTTGATGTTAAACTAATTATTATTGTGTTTTTGAACGTTGAAGGGTTCGACAGGTAAGGTCAATGCGCCAAATGGATGGATTTTGAGAAAGGATGAAATCGCATTGGCTTTTTGTAATATTTTTTGCTTTCTGTATGATTCAAAACACTCTTTGTTATTTTAAGTTGAAATCCTCTAGATGCATAAAATTAGCTATATAATTTTGTGTAGAACAAAATTCACTCTTTACTACTTCACTATTTTTGATAGCACCAAAGTGTACCAATTTCGTAACAAATAAGATATCTAATAGGCCAAAAGTATTTTCTCTTTTCCAACCCAGGCTGGAGTGTATGTTATAAATAATTATGAAACAGACTGTTGATTCGATATGGATTAGAAGTAAACTGTAACAAAACAAAATGATTATCCGAATAACAAATGAAGCAATCCAATCAAACAAATAGTCGAAGCCACAACAAATGTTTGAACGAACTCACATTTCAATCATTGGTTATAGAATTAATGTCCCTAAATTACCTAATTTCGGGCATCGTTAATATAGAAATTTTTTATACATTATTACAGGTAACTGATTAGTTATATTTTTTTAATAGGGATAAATTGCCTTCACAGAGACAAATCATTTAAAAGATTACGATCTAGCTCGATTGACGAATATATAATATAAGAATAGTATCCATTAACACTTCATACAGTCTCTAATAAAACCCGACACTTTTTAATGTGTAGTTTAAAATGTTTCAATACAATACAATTCTTTATTTCTCAAGATAAGTAACATCATTATCATAGTATATCACTAACGACACTAGCACTAAAACACCAACTCGAATGGATTTTTCCTTTTTAATCTTCTTACAAGACCAGTAGTGTCTAGAAGCTGGATAGCCTCAACATTCACATGATGGTGAAGTCTTCGGTCGCTACGTCAGAAACTATTTTTTTGATTGATTAGTTATATAGAGAAAAGTATTTACTTTAAACATCTGTAACACGATTTTTCTTTAATATTTACTACCTGGATACCATTTATAGTCATTTTGCTTACAACATGTAACATATGTATTTTTTCAGTAACGGTTAGTATGAATTTAATAAATCATATTTTAATTTATCAATTGTTTCTTTCAGTCAGTCTGTAATAGAATGAGTCAAAGTTAGGTTCTCATGGTATATATCATAGAAAGGTTTCGAAATTTTTTCTTCCTCATCCTCGCGGAATATAGAAAGGTTTGCAGCAAATTAGCAGTTAAGTATTGAAGCATAATTTGTTATTATGTAATTAGTTTCCTTTTAAATGTTGTATACAAAAAATAAATTTTTGGTACATATTCTTCGTTCGATTTCCAAAATCACAGTCACGACCTAATGATATATAAAAACTAAATATAGGTCGAAACTTTCTAAGTATAAATGACAACACTAATAAAGATTTACACAATAGTCAAGTTTGAAACACGCACTTAACTTAATCACGTCATTCAGCAGTTACGTGGCGAGGAACAACAGTGTTCACGAAAACAAAACATCAAAGTAAGTCATTAAAGTAGCAAAGATATAATAAATAGATGCATAAAAGTTCCTTATACGATTCGTCGATTATAGTAATTTGGGAGTTAGCTCAAACAAATTTTAGTTAACTGTTATTTGTACTTAGAACAAAATAATATAATATATGACTAATACTGACACCCTTTGTCATATGAGTTAGCAAGTTAAATGTGTGAAATAAAATAATTAGTACAGTTTTGCTTTCCTTAGACTTATTTCGATACAGATATATGAATCAACTGAAATGAATTTTTATATTGAACCACGGTCTCTTTTAGACATATAAAAGAGTACTTTTAGCTGCACATAATTTCTTAAGTAGCTTTTTAAAGCCTGAAGTGATATATGATGCATTGGAAACGTGTGGTTCTTTATTACCTCAAAAACAGATCATCTGTTCCATATTTTCAGTACTTTAATACAATGACCTATACAAATGACACATCACACTTCGCCTTAGTACACAAATTATAAAGTTATTATTGAAGCGATTATGTCGACATTATATTTATATTAAGGGTCAATAGAGACTGTGGTCTGATTCATCCGCGACCACATCCGGCGCGCGCGCACAAAAAGATCTATAGGGATCGGAAACCTCTAATGAGCCTTATTTCTTTTACTATTGCCAATAATAGCTTCAATGTACCGCGGTAGCTTTGAGCATGCTGTTTCGAAGTGTCAATTTTTTTTTCCGATGTTTTATAAACTTTTTTTAGCGTTTTATTATTTTACTCATATACATAAATATTGCGAAGAAATTTAATTAATATTGACTTCTTAGACGCTTACAGAGCTACTGATTATCATAATTTCATGGTTTAAGGTTAGATTTTAAATAATTTTTTATAATCGATAAAAGGTGAATATAAGTTTAAACTAGTCAAGGTATGAAGTATGAAGCATCTGACAAATTGTTTGCAACCACTGATATAAGTACAATAGCTCGTGTCATCAGATGTCTGGTCGCCACGCATCATTACACTCCATCAATGAACGGCAAACCAAATTGCCTACCATCTTTTATTTTTTCTCCAGTTTCCGTCTACGGTCAACAAACTAGAATTTAAATTTCCAATCATTGAATAGAATTCATTAATACACCTACGTACAAAAACTAATAGTTTCTAACGTAGCGAATAATTATGAAATCGATTGTATTATCGTCAAGTTTCAGCAAATCACCAGATTCACTGCAACTGGTCCACGCTTATTTCGAACAAAGATGTTCAACAGAAACAAAGCAGAACTAATTTGGGGATATTGAATTTATGAGTTAACAGATTTTCATATTATCTCGAAATTTTCTGGGATCGGAAGGAAGACAATGCATTGAATGGGTGTAATTTCATACTCGATTAACGATATGAGATTATTGAAAATTTTGTCGATGGAGATAGGGCCGAATCGATTTGATATTGCTGCGTGACGTTTGTTTAGTATAGCTGGGCAGGTAGTTCAGCGCAATGCAACTTCATGGCTGGTTAAGTTATTAAAGATATAAAAACTTAATAAATATCTAAAATAATTTAACTAAAAATATCTAATACTATATGTAATTGATGTAAAGTTATGATAATGAATCGAGCATCTTGCTTATATGTTACAGGTTTTTAACAAATATTTCTTATAAAACTTATTAATAACATGAGTCATATTAACAGTTCTACACACTGAATTACCTCTAAATGTCACATATGACGTATTTATACCTATTTAAAATACTTTTGTCGGTTATAAAAGTTAATATTTGATGCTATGGTTCATTTTTGTCTACCGAAGTTGTCGGCAAGTGTTTTTGCACATCAAACAATATTTTCGTGAAACCTATCTGACACCTAATTTAAAAATAACAAATAGCCGTTAATGTCATAAACGGAAATTGATGGATTTAATCTTTTTTAACGACGAATAATATAAAAGTCGGTGAGAGATGTGTATCGGTGTAATTGTTTTGAACTAATTTCGTGTTACAATGCAGTTAACGACTGTCGGTTCACGTAATAAAAACATCAACGAATTATAAATATGTTCTACTATTTTCATTTTTCAGTTGAACAAATACTGTACTATAAATATTATGTAGGTATTACGGGTGTACTTATTGTATCTTTATTACACATTAGTGCTATTAAAAGTGTACCTATTCAGTACTGATTATTATATACAATTCATACTAAATACTAATATTTTTAATCTGAATAATCTTAGAGTTGGTTCTTTTATTGGTGCGATAAAGTTGTTTAAGTAATATTTTTTTTATTTGTGTTTGACGCCTTTTCACTAAGAAAGTGCATATATAAAATCTCTATTAAAAGGAAATAATAATCCACCTCCCCCTTTTTTTTTTTTTCCCCTTTTTTCTTCTCCCTTTTTTTTTTTTTTTTTTTTTTCAAGGCTTTGCTTACAAGATGCACTTTAACCAAGTATTTATTATTTTTTCGAGTTTTTCATTTCACAAACATTTATTCTTTGTCTTAATATTAATGTCGAATCCTGTGAAGTTCACCATCAACGTAATAAAGGCAAATCAAACAGCATTCAGAGAAAAACTTATGTTGATGACAGAGGTAACATCCGGACCACACTATGTGTTGATTTGGACACCTATCATTAGCGAAAAAGCCGACACGTGTCCAAAAAAATTATTCACAGGAAACTCGCCCTAATTATTAAATATTAATAAAGTCTACATTCCCATCCTGCGAATTGGATTGCCAAAATTGGCGCCGTCTATTACTTCCGAATTTTTTTGCGTCTGCGGCTACGTCAAAAGGACAAACTGACAAATTGTGCCAACAAACAAAGGCTAGAAAAACGATGGAAAAAAATTTCCGTAAATGAATTTTGGATAATTGCCTACTGGATACCTTTTGTTAACACTTTCGGTGTAAAGCATTTCTTGCAAAACTAATTTGTATTAGAAGGGATTTGTACAATTTAATAATGCTTGACTTGCGCTTTTTGGGAATTCTCAAAAGTACCATTCATCATTAGTAGGCAATGTGCTACCTCGTTTAGTTAATCCTTCTTCTTAACAAAGCCTATTATTGTCAATTCAAGGTATTTTTAGTCAAAAAAAAATATATATTCAAAACTACGTTGAGAATTAATGGGGGAAGGAACCATGGTACCTATGCTAAACTGCCAATTATTGCTTTGTTCATGATGGGGATAAAACATTCAAAAGCTAGTCGAAGCTTATAACTTATATAACGGAGGATAATAATTTACAAAAATTGAAAATGTCTAGTGGTCTTAAATGTACTGATTTATAAAATCTAAACTTTTTATACGTAACCTTATAGTTTTGCTTTTCCAACTAAGCGAAAATGCTAACGTTAAAAATTAATTCCGTACAATTCATTTTATACGAGTACGAATGTATATTTATAAAATACTACGTCAGTTTAGCAGTTACACTATATAGAGAACCTAAAATGTTGTGTAAATAATTTTATTTTTAGGGCTGTCAATTTAGATTTAGGTTACGAATGCTTGACAGGTCGAAACTGAATTTGGAGTATTCATTTAGTGTACACATGAGGGGGTTTAGTCAGATGACGTATAGTGTATGTCGAAAATCGAAAAGAGAATTTGTATGTACATAAATGACATTACGTGTAGAAAATTTCTGTCAACCGGTAACTTTCTACATACACTAGACATTAGTGCATCTTCACTATAGGTCCTTAACCATTAAGAGGTTACATTTCACATTTATCAATTTCAAATATCATTCAGGGCCTATATTAATAATAATTTTTTTATGATACAACATACAAAAATACATACAATCCTAAATTTTCACCCTTCTGCGATCAACCCTTATTTCTTTATTTATTAATTGAAAATTGATATCACATGTTTTAATATAAAAACATCCTTCGGTTAATGAAACGTGGTAATTAAAGTATTACATACATATTAAATTCAGTCCCGTTGTTTCATAAATAGTGTTTAAAAAAATTAAAAAAATTAACATCAGTACTTAAAGTAAAGTGGTCGAGCTCGTGACTGTTACGGCATTGAACCCGGATCGACGAATGTTTATCTAAAAGTTATTTCGCCTTAAATATTGGCTCAGATAATTCAATGACGGTTATGGAATTTCCTGTTGAATTTATCGTTGGTCTAAATCAATTACTACGAATAGATAAATCCTAAAAGGATTTAAATAAGAGAAAACTAAATAAATTAAGGATTATTTGACGTTTAGCAATCTTTGAACATTTGGTGTTTCGCGTTTTCTATTCGCGAATAGAAAGAGGATATTGTAAAATATTTACTTAGTATAGGTAAACTTGTAGTAACAGTTAAGTTTAAGGATCTAGTTTAAATTAAGGTAGACATGCCATCATCAACAAATTATGGTGGAAAGAGACATTGAATGTAATATTGATAGGAATTAAGTTCAACATTTCACGTGGTGTAGAAGAAAAAGGAGTTCCTGCCGAGATTTTTGTCAGCTAGTCTCGTTAGGCACCTTCTCAGGCAGTGGCCATTTACAAAATACAGAGGCTGTGTCTGTGTACGTAATATTTACAAAGTAATCTTACACGAAGTCTATTTTTGAAACGAAGCTCGCGCCATCTATAAATAGTACTTACTACGGATATTAGTATGTCGGCACATTTAATATTATTGAATAGGACAATTCAATACGGAGGGGAATTCAATTTATAGCGGGCGGGGTTTTAAAATTGTTGAGCCATTGGCTGGTGCGGAACAGGGGCGGAGCCTGGGGCCCATGTTTCATTTGAATTATGGATGAAGCACGCGGCAGTTGCATCTTTAAACCAGTTGTGGTCGCAGCTTTGCTCGTTCTCTTAATTATTTAATTTATTAAATGTGGTGTATTTGAATATTGGGTGATTAGAGTTTTGCCATGAAATAAGGTTAGTTAGAATATTAACTACACTTATAAGATTTTTTACTATTGCTATAAAGTTATAATACAACCTCATATGGGATATCAAGCTGCCTAATTATACATCTTTTAATAAAGGAGTTCTTTCTTTTCTGTTGAAATTTGTATTCTAAACAAAAATATATTTATATATGTAAAGTGCTTGTAATATCTATTTTGTAACAGATAGGTAATGAACACTGAAAATGTTTTGTCAGCTTATGTGAATTAAGACCCATTTGTATTCTGACTGAGGTTTGTAAAAGGGCTAAAGAAATAGAAGCTATACTCTCCATGAGATCTGATTACAAATCTTGTGACTTTTACTTGTACACATATGTGATCAATATTTCCAACCATGGAAGTGATAATTGACTATAATGTTGTCAAAAATATAAATATAACTAGTTTTAGTAATTCAAATTAAGCAATTCCAGTACAGTATTCTCTCAAGAGAATTTATCAAAATGTCCCAGTATTATTACATCATATACTAAGTTAAGTACGTCAAAGTGCAATTTCTCAAATTTGTATATAATTAATACAAAATACCTCCAGCTCTGGAATGCAAATCTACTGTAGCTTTAGATGCGAGTACAGCCTATAAATAATGACTTCAACATATCAAGTGGACATAAACAGTAAAAATGTAACAAAAAGGGCACCAGACAAAAATATGTGACGGAGGCACGCAGACCAAGATAACCCTAAAATGAGGACATAACAAAAACTATACGACGAAATTAAAAGAAACGACGAACAAGCAACTAACACACGCTCTAACGTTTTGTGATAAGCTCGTTGACTTTTTGGAGCCGATGTAATTTGTCGAAGGCGCCGAAGATAAAGAGGATGCGGTCTCGGAGGCCATAGTATGTCTAAGGAATGACAGTTTGGTTAGGGCTCACTAAGTGACCGCGCACACGAGCCATTATTATACGAACAGGGAGCATACAGTCAAGTTTCTGACTGGCTGACATAACTTCCGTTAATAAATAAACCAACATATTTTCATCGCTACATTTATGTATATACAGCTTATTATTACAAAACTACAAAATAATGACTTCACTAGGTTAATTAATAAATATAAAAATTAAAAAAACACGTTTCTGTGTCGTTATATGCATTTTAATAGTCCGCATTTATCAAAATTGTGTAATTGTAAACGTTATCAATTCGTTCCTGTTCATTTGTTTTATCGCATAATTTGAAACACGAACGAAGTTTAGTTTAAAACTGCATTTGAACTGTTTTAGTTTTTGTTAATAAAGACGTGTATAAACGTTTCAGAAGCCACAAGTTTAGTCTTGTCTGCGCTGACCCTTAAACACGCACACTTGCCGTGTCGGCACGCACCGAATCTTTTGGCGACGGCTAATTGTAATGTCATTAGCAGGACTACTTTTTCACAATTTGATTATAGGCTACTTTTTCTAATGTAGACATCGAATATCTTGATTCATTTTCGATTGTTTTTTTCAGGTAAGACAACACATCCTTTACACTTGCACTGTATGCTCGAGTTTCGGTAAGATACTATGTTTTTATACATCTTTTAATTTGGAAAACAAACTTTATAAGAATACAGGCTATATTAAGATATAGTTTGTCTCTTATTAGTTCCTTATTGTTGGAAAAAAAGTCGCTTTTGACTAAAGATATGCAGGTCTACCTAACACTGTATGTATGAGCCACGGCTGTACATGTCTGGGTGTTTAGGCTTTAGATATATAAGCACCAAGACTTCTTAAATAGTCAAAGGTATAAACCGAAATAATCGCCCGCTGCTAGCACTCTCATATCTATTCACCTTTACTTTTGGCACTTGAGTGTTTCTAATTTATCGTGAAAGTATTATGTATTATTCTCATCATATACCTGACCTAATGACCGTATCCCTTGCTTGTCAGTTTCCCGAGTTACCTTTTATAGGTTTTCATAAAAACATCAGGCCTCATTTAACACGTAATTGGTTTAATACATTGTTAGTGCACATACAATCGATAATTGTTTTTTATTAATAGCTCACATCACAAATTTTGATCGTTAATTTATTTGATATACGCTATTATTACTTATATTATAACATGTAAATTTGGCGCCAATACTCACTAATATTTTATAATTCGAATCAGTTCAAAAGCACGTCCGGTGGTCGCGTGGCGACTAATTATACTTAACAACTTATCGTACGGTGACTCTCCCGAACCTTTTAGCGATGGAGGGAAATAAATCTTGAAATATCTCCTTATGTGACGCCAGGCTTCGACGGCGACGCGTCGAGTAGTAATTGCAAATACGTCACTGCTGCCTCATCATTACGTTAACCGCAGTCCTTTAAGATAAAATTCTTATTAATTTTAAAATTTGTAAGCATAATTTGGACATTAAGTTTAGTAAAGCTTATAGATTTAGGGCATCTTTTTCAGATTCTATCCGTGTAATGTTATAAATATATAACTATAATACACATATCAGATAAATTAAATATATGTTATAGTTATATAAATCCCTGAAGAACCATAACAAATTTATTGAATTACGAATTGTGAAGTAAAAGACCTTAGTATCCCAATATGATGTGTTGAATTTTATTAAATATACTTATACTAAATGGCTTTAGTAACCTTAAGCTCTTAATAACCGACTCTGAGTACAACTTTTAGTATCATTAGTAGTTAATGTTAATAATTCACATCCGTTTTCTTATAAAATAAGTAATCTGACATCAGGGGAAATTCCATTATAAATTATATTTAATTCTAGGTATTACAATAATAACTTCCATAAAACACGATGACACTAAATTGTTTAATTAAAACCACAGGATGACATTGAAAATAATTAAAGATCAAAGTATACATTGCAATACTATGTTTGCCGTTTACCTTAATTAAATCATTTCAAGGAAGGCTCTATAAAAAATTGGAAAAAAACCGATTGACGAACACAAACGATCGCTCGCATTGTTCACAGATTTTTAAATCGTCCATAATTAAATGGAATCCGTTTTTTATTAAGATATTCCGCGTTGTATGAATTCTAATCGAAAGCAGTCGATGTATCAAAAAACAACTTGCCACCCGGTCTGATGCTCTCAATTCTAAACGGGCCTTGAAATTCTATTTGTAGGAAATGTCAATAGTAAATTTCTACGTCAGGACTCAGGACCTTATTAGAATCGACACGCAAAAAATGGCAAATGATGATATTCTGCGAAGAATTTATTATCGATTGATGTGGATTAACATATTATACGACGCGCTTAATTGATGTAGTTTTTTAATCCATACCAATAAAAAGACTTTGTACATACCCTAGAATGTATTTTTAAATATATATGACAACTTTCTAATCTATGTTAATGTCGGTGTAAAGGCAAAAACTAAAAAGTATTAAATGGTTTTCGATTTTCGATTTTTGTTAAATAATAAAAAAACTCCAAACACAAAATTATATAAAATTACTAGATTATCCAGCAAACGTTGTTTTGCCATACATGTGATATTTAGCAATATTTTTTTTAGTTCATAATAAATAAAAAAAATAGAGGTTGATCGTAGAGGAGTAAAAAATTAGTGTAATATGTATTTCTGTATGCTGTATCAAAGAAAAACAAGAAATTTTGTGCAAAAAAAGATAGGGATGGATTACCCTTAACATTTAGGGGGATGAAAAATAGTTTTTGTCCGATTCTCAAATTCTCAGACCTACCCAATATGCACACAAAATTACATGAGAATCAGGCAAGCCGTTTCGGAGGAGTTTAACCACAAACACCGCGACTCGAGAATTTATATATTAGGTGAATTTGTAATTTGGATTGATTGAAAAGGTGTTGATTGTCAATTAGCATACATAAAAATAATAAAAATCCAGAACAGGTAATTTTTTGGAAGACTTCACCATATGCTAATTTTGTTTCATTCTTTTCTCTTTTTTTTACATCTGACTAAGCCTTCTGTTGAAAAGAACACTCTATTAACATGGACTCGTATGATAAAAAACTAAACGTATGTTACATTTCTCAAATTGAATGAGGTTAAAAGATGCATTTTGACACGTCGTATTATCCTTAAATAGTATCTACGGAAGGCAGATGTTGAGTTCCTTGTTCGTTGTATGAGATGGCACGTTGATTGCAGTCTTAGTTTAATTAAATAAACTACTTCGCGGTACTGCCTTAAATAGTCTAGGAGACGTATATATATGAAAATGTGCTTAGGCAAATCTTTATATATATAATTCTTCTGTGAGTCTGTATGTCACTGAACTTCTCTCAAACGACGGGGCCGATTTTGATGAAATTTTTTGTGTGTGTTCAAGGGGATCTGGGAATGGTGCAGATTCACAATTGTATCCGCTGGACAATGTTTTTTTAATTAATTTTTAATTTATTAGTAGTTCTTTATTTTGGAATGTTTTACATTGGATCCGACAAACGGCGCTACCATCGCAGTGTCAAATTTTAAATAATATTCGAATAATTAATTGAAAATTGAAATCACATGTATGGCCAAACAACGTTTGCCGGATCAGCTAGTACCATATAATTCTCTCATTAAGAGAGACAAAAATGAAAAATATAGATTACGTCACAATAATAATTTTGTATATTACGAATTTTATTACAACTAGATGTTCAACGCCATTTATCTCATTTTTAATTTTATGAGAGCCGACGCTATTTAAAAATGCTCAGCTCTTAGAGTACACACATAGTGTCAGGTTTAAGGCCATGAGTACACTGCAATAAGCCTGAGGCTAGAATAGCAATGAGCTTTAAAATGCAATAAATTACAAGCTCAGACAAGAAGATTGCTCTAAATTATGTTCTGCAAACCCGAAATACTGTTGTGATAATTCAATTCAAGTAAATTTATTCAAACACCTCATATATTTCTTAAAGAAGTCGATTGTTTTATATTTTATTATAGAAAAAATAAAAATGACTCCATAGTACAATGTTTTGATTAGTATTGATTTGTTTCTTTAGGAAACTAATTAACACTTAATACACAACATTATTAATAGAAAATTTAAAATTTTATACTTTTAAGCACATATAGAAGCCTATTTTATTTTTGGTTAAACATTACTTTTTATTATAGAGTTTTAATACAAGAAGTAATTTATAACCTCGATGTTAAAGGCTGTGGTCTAGTTAATAAAACTATTAATTATTAGATAAACATAAAATCGTATACACTTATCGCCGGGTCTGTTTTTTCTTGCCCTATGCAACGTGAAGGCCAGCAAATTACTTGCTTACAATTACTAGTAATTTAATAAGCATTCGTATAACTTATAAAATGTGTAAAACAATATTTATTATTAGACAAGCTAATGACAAATATACGGGGTAAAAATATATCTATATAGATATTTTTAATAGTATAGATTTCTCATAGAAACACATCGAGCAATTCATTACAGTAATAGAAGTATGTATAATATTTTTTTGTGGTGTGTGTACTGTTTGATATCAATAATCCGCTTAGGTACCAATCAAAGCGAACCAAATATACCCTTTAAATTTTATTATTAATTGAATCAGGCGTTACTCTGCGGAAGTCCATAGTTCAAAATCCCAATAGACCAGATTCGATGAGTCATCGAACGCTGTTCGTATAGGCAACATCTCCTGATGATGCTCCGGTGTCGGAGCGAAACGTGCGTCGAGTGGTTGTGGGTTTTTCGCGGAGTACTGCTTTCATACTGGTCTATTGGGATTTTGACCTTTAATTTTTTTTTTTTAAACCACTACACTTTTATTTGTCTATATTCAATGTACGTGTCATATTTATGAAGACAATAAAATATGATTTGATACTGGAATGCCTTTAAAAAGTGGTATTATGATAAAGGTTTACATATGAAGGAAATGTTTTTATATATCTAAACCAGCGTTTTTTTCCTCCAGTAACTTTTGTACATCGCTTGTAAAATACTAAACAAAACTTAAAAAAAAATTATTTCTTGAAAATAGCATGAGGTTATTCTTTGATATCTCCAAGTCGAATAACTAATAGGGTGGGTTCCTTTGCATATCATTATCTTATCAGCGTAACAGGCTGTACTACCAATTTAACATAAGCAATTAGTTTGTACGTTAAACTTTAATCTAATCACTTCTACTTGTAAGAATTAATCCCTTTAATGGTTGTAATTTAATAAAAACAACGTTAATTCAACTTGAAACTGGTTCAATTCAAATTAAGACTTCATAGACTACCATTATTATGGATAATAACATTTTGTAATATAGACTATACACTCAAAATCTTTTCCTGTCAAATAAATTTAAATGTGGAACAACATACACAGATAACTTATTCATAGATAGAGAAATTTTGTTGCGAAAACCATTTATAGGCACACGTCATTATCAAAGAATCTTATCTTAATCTTATATAAGAATTTTTACTATTCTGTGGTGGTTGATGTTTTGAGTATGTATTTTTATACTGAACTGACACTTCTAGACTCTTAAGATTGAATATCGATTTAAGATGCGCGATCGAAAATGATTTTTATCTTGTTAGAAAAATCTTAAAATTAATAATTAATGAGATTATACAAAAGTCGTTTCATATAGCCAACAACACGTTAAACCACTTTTGATAATATTAAATATACATATGGTGTTTGATATTCGTGTTTATGATTCATTATACAAGTTTTTGCAGCTATTACCGAAAAGGTTAAAATGCCTAGCACGTAGAAAATTCACCCTTAGCCTTTACTTTCACTCGGTCCGCAAGCACGCATTACAAAAACATCGTGCGGGCGATAATTGCGGACAACACCCGCAAGCAACTTGTTACGCAGAGGAAACATCAGACTTACCCCGTTAATTTAATAGCCATTCTGAATTTGAAATTGAACTTTTATGTAATTAATTCTTATTATTCATTCAGCCCTGCGAATATATCAAACCTTGGTTTAGTCAGATTACGTTGGAATCAGCACTGGCACGTTAGTCATCTGTATTGGTTATACAAAGTTAATACATTCATGTTTAACTCATTCGTAATCGTTGTTTCAGTTTAAGTAAATCGTCTATATTATTTTATAATCAGGGAAGGCTAACAGTTATATACCTAAATATACTTTTTAGATACTTCAGGATAATTAAGGGTTTATTTTTAAATTGTTAAATATCGGATTTCGCATTGAGTCTTATAAAAAGTAATTTGATAAGAGTTATAAAGTCCTATTATGTAACTATAATAATTCGATAACAAGTCACACTAGATGTATTTCTTACAAGAAAAAGCGTTCAAGTTTAATCACATCTTCCTCAATCGACTTGATCGGTTTTTGCATTAATAATCAACCGTTATGAAAATGACACCTATTTTTCTTGTCAACGCAACAATTACGAGCCGTGGGAGTATTATACAATGTGTATCTATTTGAAATTGCTAATATCGATCGTATGTGAGTATACTTTGTATAATTGTTCATTAACGCAGGTTGATGTGAAACCGTTGTATATTAGGGTTGTGAATGCAAATATTTGATACTAAAGCTAATTGTAGAGAAGATATGAAAAGATAGATAAGTTTAATGCTTAAGGTAATATTTAGAGCCCGCCGAATAGACTTAGAGAAGCCCACCCATATTACAGTGAAAATAAAACGCAAATATCGAATGACGCAAAATTATCATCATCACCACATGCCAAAATTCAAGCACGACCACCAGAAGTATCTAACGTTTACGAACAGGAAGCTTGCCCGGACACCATCACAAGCAAAGTTTTTCCTAAGTTATATTCACATACAAAAGCGTAATTTAATTAATAACCTTAGTTAGTCTTTGAATTGCTTACAATAACTAAATATATATAAATAGGTGGCGCTAGCAATCTTTAGTTCGCTTGTCACTTTGACAAGTAACCACAGAGAATAGAAAGAATGCTTTTGTATATGTAGTTGCATTCATATTACAGCACGTCGATGAACAACCGTCTACAGATGTTTCTTTTTGATATATATCCACTAATTAATCATTACGCTCTTGATTACATTATCCTTTTAAAAGGGGCATTGTAAAGTTATGTTTTGCAATCATAAAATAACGACTAATTAGCCTTTATTAATATTGATATTTTAGTTTTTACTTTCATGCATCAACCCTTATTATGGTGTTGTAAGAATTATTACAATTAATTCTTCTTCAATGGGTCTTTTATAGGCCTGTAACACGTTAATGTCTACGTCATTCAACTGACATAATTCATACGCGGGAAACTATAGAGATAAGAAATAAGTATACATGGTTAATATGTTTACTATATATTATATGAAAGTGAATTTATTGATATGTTTTAAATTCATATTGTAGTTATATGCGGTCTTATACCTCCTAAAGGTAACGGATATTACAAAATACTTTAACAAGTAAAGCTCCGTTTTTAATCTCGGTTTTCATCATTTGATATTAATGTTTTTATTATTGACGTATACATTATTACAAGACATTGTGTGTTATAATGTAGCTGAAAACTTAACTTCGATATCAAGGAAGAGTTTTTAAAGACGTATGTATGTGTTTCATTTTGTAAACGGTCACAATTCGGAAGACGAAACTCAGAAGTGAGAGTAAGAGGTTATAATTGAATCATAACAAAAGAAAATCGAAATAATAAGTAAAGAACAAGCTTGACTTAATTGCTGATTTATGACGTAAAATAATGTTTCCGTAAACGCATGCAGCGGAAAGCGCGCATAAAATTTAAAATTTATTGCCATATTGTTCTCATCTATATGTATTATTACGTGAATTTCATTATATATGTAGATATTGTTTTTATACAAAGATAATTACAATGTAATACATATTTGAATAAGCAAAGTTGAAAAATATTTCCGAAAATTTGTATCTAATACAAAATTTCTGGACATGTTTAAGATACGTATACTGCTATACGTATCTTAAAGAATGTCTTTTAATTTTATAGAAGGCTATAAATATGACTTATATAACCCAAAGCTACTTATCGAGAATTATAATGAATTACACAATTCGCATCCTATACACGAAACTTTGCAAATTAACTTTCGTAAATTACTTAGTGAAAAAATATGTTTTGAAAATTTAAACTCCGGTTTTAACAAATCAAAAAGCCAATTCCATACGTTATTGAAAAAATATTAAGTTGATTGCTTTTCAAAGAACAACTACCGTTAGAATGCAAGGTTAACAAATGTACGTTTTAATAAATTCGTTGAATTTTCGATCAATACATACGTAATACATGATAACATCGCAGCCATGTTATTATCCGCCATTCATTTTTTCAATTTAAACATTAATTCACAAAACAAATTAAAATGCATTACATTGTTTTCAAATGCGGCTGTAATTTAAATGTCCGTAATATTGGAGCAATATTTTTGTAATTACTGTTATCTGTATGTAATCGCTTATAGTGCATAGCGCAAATTGAATTTTATTCCTATTTTGATTAGTTTTTAAATATTTTTTTACGTTTTAATTACATCTATGACCCAGTGAAGTCACTCGAGTGTTTGATTTATGTGTTTAGGTAATCTTTATTCGTGTTCATTATGATATATTTAAAATTTTAAACTACTACTAAGGTACTACTAAAACTACTAAGGTAGTTTAAAAGTCTAACATTCTCAGCCTATGTGTGTGAATTTATAAAATAGTAATTCTTTTGATGAATGAAACATCCAGAACTATCGTGCTGCTATCGATTCACATCTATGGAATTTTATATTGGCAATTACGTTTTATAATTTATTGAATAAATTATAATACTAATAAATTTATCAATTGAAAGAGCAATTGATTATTACTTATTGGAATAAGTAATAATTACTAATACTCATTATATTGTAATAATTAAATTTAAAGATATGTCCAATATACGTTATAATATCTAAGTCTTAAACAGTAAAAACTTTTTCCATACATTTATCAAGTACAACCTTTTTAATAACAATACTCTGTGCTTAAAAAGTCACTTTCAGAACAGCCTTTGTTGTGCATTTATGGAGGTGATGGTTAAGTGTGTTTTATCGGTTAGAGGTATCATTAATCCATACATCGGTGTTGCCCCTGAACTACCAGTCTATAAAGTCTTTCACATACTGATACGTGACCAAATTAGGAGACGATTCACATTTAAAAAATGACTCGGCTCAATATTCAGATCACCAATGATGAGTTCATGTGTGGAACCACACTCTAATATTAATCTTAGACAACCAATATAGATGTATTATATTATTACGCATTAGAATCAATTATGCGCAATTATCTGAAATATATGACATTTTATATTACGTATAATAACATATTCCGGTTATTAGTTCAACATTGTTGCGAGGTTTAGGGTTTAATAAACCATAATAAATTCTTTATAGGCCATGATTGCAGTACTACTGATTATGTAATACTTGATAAAGCATTAATGTAATTGTTACTATATTGAGGCGAAAAAATACATTTTATACGTGTATATAACTGCCAAATTGACAAATGACAACAATCAGAACTACTCTGTCACCTTATAAAACGTCAATTATTGACAGATCGTGTTGTTGGATGTGTTTAGTTTGCTTTTATTTCACTATATCTCAAAATATACACCGCAAAATATGGGAATAGATATAACAAAGAGTTTTAAATGTAAGAGAGAAGAGAATTGGCCTGTTAGTGTGTTTGTCAGATATTTTTTTTATATACAAGTACTGATACGCAAAAAATATCTGTTTCGTAATTGCGAAGAATGCGCATATTTTTTTTTAGGTTATCAATAGAAAAAATAAACTACTTACTCGAAATACTTTTTAATGGCAAAAATCTATGTTCTAATATTTATGGAAGAATTAAGTTGTCAGTCAAGTAATGTTATATAACGCAATTAAGTAAACCTAGTCAAATAAATATAAACAAAAATCCTAGGTAATATAAAACAAACGCGCCGCACTACGAATGAAAATTAACAAAACAGCAATAATTTGCATCGTAAATTATACCTTAATAACATGGAAACTTATCTCGACCTAAGACATCTACGACCAATGGTTCTTTGGGGAAAAAACTAGACATCTTTTTACACAGCGATAAAGTTCAATTTCGAGCATCACCAGCGTAACTTGCGCAAAAATATATTGGTTAATGTCAGTAATAAAACAAAGGGAATACGTGGAAGTTAATTACAAATGTAATTAGGTCTAATCAAATAACGTAATCATTTTGTGCTTTTTATCGCATCCAAATTATTTTTGTATTATAGGCTTTTGGCTTTTACGTAAGCTGAAGTCACTCATTCAATTGCTTAACATTTAAATGTAACTGTTTCTTCAAAAGTCCAACCTTTAAAGTGATTTTATATGGCATCGGTTATTCGCATAATAATCGTATAGCCACAGTTAACACTTGCCAACTACTATTATGGAGGCAACTCAACACACCTGATAATTCATCAATATAGGTATATATATGGTAAAATGAATATAAGATATGAATTGTATGCTACGTAACGACATTTTTTTTGCAAATCTCAATAACGACATCTAAACCACACCTAAACATCATAATTTTTATTTTAGCACGATTCGAGCTATGTTAACTGAGTTAACGCGCTTTTAACTCTGAATTTTTCGTGTTGGGACAAGGCCTTGGCTGACGATAGTAGAAAAAAAAGTTTAAATGAGAGTTATGTTATGAGATAAGATATTTAAAAAAAGAATTTATTTATTTGACGTCTACAAACTTAAAACAAATACAAGACTAACAATCCAAACAATGCGAATACAATGATCAATCGAAACAAGCCATAGCCGGCGAAACACTGAGTGCAACATCAGAGTTTACCAAGGCTTATTTATGCCTTGGTAACTGGAGTGAATTTAGGTTTATAATAATTTTTACACATAAACGAATTATTAATAGAATATTTGTTACGTATAATCATATCCCCGCATAGTTTGATAACACTTATCTAATAATACTCCGCCTCTTTGATAATTGGATTATTATTTTTTTGAGAATTAACGACAGGAAATAGAAAGGTATGTTATCTTTTGTTTTTTATTTTTAGATATCGATTATTGAGGAAACATTGATAAGGACGTCATAATAGTTATTAATTTTATATAATCTATCAATTATCGAATGACTGATCTTCATTTATGCAATGTACATACTACATTGCATAAGAATATATATTTTTACTGTATCTGATGGATAGAGAAAAAATTTTTACTTTTCAGAATTTTCTAAGATATAACTGTATAAGCATAGACAGCGTTATAGTTGTCTATGGATACGGTCTATAGACTTTTGAAGGTGTCTGGTAGTAGTGTGTAGTCTATAGTCTCGAATAACGGTGTTGTAACCAAAAATCTTAATCATTGTACCTAATGATGCTTATTACAAAAAGCGGGAGAGTTCAATAAGTTTTTACTGCAAATTAATATTTAATTATGTAATATATAATTAATATATTTTAGTCAATCAGCCCATAACTCAATTATCTAGTAAAATATACAAGCGTGAACAAATGCTTAACAGTAATGTTATTTTAGTTAAATTTTGAAGTGATGTGTTCTACAGTACTTTCTTAAAAGAATAAGAGAAATATACAATTACCTAATTATTACATATTTGCATACGTCATGCATATCATGGCTTGGAACACGCCATCTTTAAAACGCCATTGAAATTGACGCCATTCAACACATTTATGTGAAACTATGCGATTTTTTAAAATTCAATTTATATAATTACAAATTATCATGATTACGATAATTGCAATCTTGAGTATCCTTCCGTTGCCGTGAGTTTGTCTAATTAAAATTATTGTAATAACCGTTAATCACCGATTGATTAATCAAAGGAAATTGGATAATTGTGGTTTATTTAGAGCATAGAAGCTTCAACTTTTGTCTATCATATGATTTAAAAAAGGTTTTTAGTTACCTGTTTAAACCTGAGGTTACAATAATTGGTATTGTGCATATTTTTTTAAACATAATTTTAAATAGACATCCAGATGTAAACGATTAATGTTCGTTAGCAATCTCAAAGCTTTAAACTTAAATTACCGCGATTATAATTAATTAAATATAATGTAATGCAAATTATAAATTAAGTGAGTAATATTTTGACGTGCTCCCTGCTAATCTACATAATTATATGCGAAACGCAGGCAGTAACAATTTGCGAATTAACTTTTGTAATTTGTCGAATTATCACACGCGATCTGCATAGCTGGATCGATACATAGATTTCACGACTTCCGATAAAAATTATCGACGCGAAATGAATTATTAATCACAAACGCAATAAATAGCAGCTTAATAAATATATCTTTGAAAATAAGCATTTATAGTGGTCTATATTTGTCACACATAGACCACTATTCAAGAACTGGTTACAACAACCAGTGCGCACAAATCTACGGAGCTCCGTATCCTTAAATTCAAACGGATTTATTTATTCATTAGCAAAATTTAGTATGCTTAGAACACAAAAGCGTGAAATTATTACATTGTTTAGATAACTTTGTCTTTGAATGGCCATGACAAAGCAGTCACAAGGCCGATAACAAATTGGCGTATAGAGAGATTAGAAATTATAATTATATACCGTACTATTCAAAATTAGTACTTTCTTAGCGTTTTAAATTAAAAAAAAAACATACATCAAGGCTGAACAGCATTATACGTCAATTGTAGAACAATTATCTGGGAAGTAACTATTATTTATGTAGTCATAAAATATATATATGTTGTTGCAATATATAGTTGAAGATTATCTACATATTTTTAGATATTAGATAAATATTATAAAATCTCGAATGATTTTGAAATGGTAAAACCAGTTATTAAATTAGATAATTTTAATAAATATTCAAGTAACGCTTCTTTGCATAATAAAAAAATACGATCAGCAAACTTAAATAGCTAGGTAGGTAATTAATGCGAAAAGCGACCTCTTGTAGAATTATTTTTATAATACAGATACAGATCTTCTTTATATGTACTTGTTCAAATTTTTAAAATTGTATAGTGCCTCTTATAGGATTAGATATTTTATTAATATTTGTTCTTCGAAAGTGTCGTATTAGACCAGTTGGATATACATAATTCGGAGCGTTCTTTATATAGACATGTACAAATTTTTTAATCGGAATAAGAGATAATTATTGTTATGGACACTAAATGCCTTAATACCAACAAAATGTCCTTAAGAAGTCTTTTAAAAATAAAGTACCTGAATCATTTAAAGCAGAATTCAGCGTATGTTTCTTGTTTGCATTTTTAGCACTTAGCGATTTATTTTTATCCATTTTAATTGACATGAAAGTTAAGATGTAACGTGCATTCTAGCACATAGTTGTCTGACATTCGTATGTCTTATTTCTCGAATCAATTACTATGTCCAATTAAAGACAACACTATAATCAAGAGATAATTAATTTAATAGCATTAATTTAAACGTCCATTGATTACGGGAAATTGAGGTCGAAACTTGCATTGTACATAATAATGGGTTAACGAGCTATTGATACGGCTTTAAATGGAAATATTGTTTCTTTTACAAGTACGAATTTCTTTTTTATTGAAACGTATGAGGTTCTTAGAATAGCTAATAATGTGCAGAAGTTACGTACTAACTTGTACGTAACGTGTACAAGGACACGCCTTTAACTTGGTTAGGTTAGTTACAAAAATTGTTCTTTTGATTTTATAAATAAATGATTATAAAAAATGTATGAGGGGGAAATAAGCTTTCTATTAAATTTATACAATTTTCATTCACAGAGTACTACACCCAAGAATATCAGAGATACGCGAGTATGGGTATATCAGAAGCAAAAGACGACTCACCACGGACTACGCCAGAGCTCCACAGATCAGATCAGTCTCCCACAGAGAGACCCCAGGGCTCTGCTGACAGCGATGACGCTGACGACTTTGCCCCAAAAAGAAAACAACGCAGATATAGAACTACCTTCACAAGTTTTCAACTCGAAGAGCTGGAGAAAGCATTCTCGAGGACGCATTATCCTGATGTGTTTACGAGGTAAGTCAAAGTTGACCTTTTTAACTCCAATGGGAATTTGATGTTTGTAAATGTTCCTATCATTCACGTTTATTTGTACAGGCAAGCAATTACTGGTATATTATGATATTCAAAAGATTCCGATTTCGCATGGAGGGTATTTTAAATGTTTTTTAGTTTCGACAATTTTTCTCCACATAAAAGAAATAGTAACGCTTTGAAAGAATGTTCTGAGATCCGGACGGTGCCTTCAATGTCGTATATAAATGAGTTGTTTACCGATCATATATGTACCTAAGTGGCACCATACCATACTTAATCATAATTGTCGCTAATTTAATGAACGTCGCTTAGTTATTCGCCCTTGCAATTTAAGAGGCAATGAAGCAATATTGCTTAAGGTGCGGAAAATTATACAGTCTTACAAAATGATAACTTTTATGTATCTTCCGGTCACACCTTTATAAATTATCAAGAACAATATTTCTTATATTTGTTATTTTTTATATCTGATAAAGAACATTAAAAGAAAATCGCCAAAACGCGATAAAGTCACACATTAATTAATTCCGAATCATAAATACGAGATAAGGTTTTTAGAGATTGTTTGCTCTGGACTTAAACATTTGCTTTATTTACAAAACTGCATTAATTAATTTATTTTTATATTTAGTGTAACATTTTCTCGGTATATGATACTCTGTTAATATTTTAACACAATTTTATTTAACTCATATTCTAAAAAAGATAACAAGTCATCGCTACTTTTATAATATGTATATTGCGGAATGGTTTTGGACAAAAACTATTTAAGCAAAAAAAAATGTAAAAGAGTGAACAGTGGAAATTACTCCATGTCCCGATATGCCTTCATGTAAATAATTTTAAATATTTTGTTTTAGGGAAGAACTCGCTATGAAGATTGGCCTTACAGAAGCAAGAATTCAGGTAATACCAAACTCCACCTTACTTAGACTGCATAATCACTGTATGTGACATAGTCACAGGGACACTGATTGTTTTACAGGGATTTTTACTTGTGCAATAAACATATCCTCTAAATAATTGAGCAGAACGTATTATCAAATATCGAAATTCGTATTCTTATAAACAAGAAGCCCATAGAGTATATCAATTTAAGTGGGTAAATCGCCGCTCAGTAAAAAATGGTAGCGAAACGCTGTTTTTTTGCAACAACGCTATTTTTTTTCTATTTTTTATTTTTTCTTCATTAATAGAGACGGGTAAAAATCAATTGAATATTGAAACAATACCTAGGACACAGACTCTGCCTAGTTTAGGTTCTAGTAGTATTTAGTATCTTGCTGTGTATGTGAATATTCATCTACTATTTTCTTAAAATGTAAAATTAGTGAGTTTTTAATTTAGTCTTTGTATATCCTTGTCGTTATGAAATAGATCAAGATACAAAAATGTTAACCTGTTTAGTACCAATAAAATCATTGTTATTATTATTATTATTATTAAAGGTAAAATAGAAATATGGAACCGTTGATAGAGCCTGCATTTGGTAGAGGTATATATATGACAACAGTTTCAAAACATAACATATTCTTTCAAGAAATAAAAACACTATCATGCTTCCACATGTATGTGCTGAGAGTATAAAATGATAACGCAATCATATAGTCTAAGTAAGGTAATCTATGTTGTCATGAAAAGAGACAGAGTACCCAGAAATTGACCCCAAACGGTGCAATTATGTTTATACTACAGCGAAAATACTTTTTACATTAATTCCGTGGTGTTCACTAAAATCTCCAAGGAATGTCGAGTACCGGATATGTTCGGCATTCTACCGGTACATATTCATACTAACTACAAAGATTTCCCAAACGAATTTCATCGTAGAAAGCCGTCACGTGCCCTTATTTTCCATCGGACATAACCTAATTGGCCCTTCCTATCCAGAGCAATAAATTAAATAGATAGTGTTGTGAATGTACGCAGACACAAAATGAAACATTAAAATTTGATAAAGTATAATAAATTTACGTCGTCCTGGTAATGTTTTTATCATGGTAATGATATATGTTTTCTCTGAACTCGATGACAAAGTTAATTTATCGCTTTAGCCCAATACTGGTGCACGAATCAGCAAATTTTATTCGACTTTAGAACGAGAAATATGATACAGATTATGTACTCTTACTGGATATAGTCACGAAGAAATTTGCATAATATTTATATGTAGACGATTCCACACACAATTTGGATCACTTTTTTTGTATGATATTTTCTTAGGAAAAAATATTTTTTATATAAATTGACCTCATTTTTTTTTTAAATTCTATTTAAGAACAGTCAGTGAAGGCATACGACAGACGACTATAACAAAATTGATTTTATTCATTGACAGGTTGATATTTAATTATTTCTATCAAATTATCCTATGGTTTTTAAAAACTCATGTAAGATATAATATGAAAAATACTCCTAAGCCATAGAAATATGCTTAAGAAGTCTAACCACAGCTTGTATGAAGTACACACCAATTTAAATTGTAAAAACCTTTTTGCCGAGACCGTCAATCAAGTTTGTTAAGTCATGTCGTAATTAGGTTTTTGGCGATGAATTCAAGCAGCCAAACAAAAACATGTCCTCCGAATAATTTTAATGAAATAATACACGTTTTCAGGTACAAAGGCGCCGCAAGTAATACGATCATAACTTCAAAGAAACGATAGACATTTTTAAAAAATTAATTCGCAACGCACTCGTAACACTTACAATGATTGTGTGATCACAATGAAGTTATTAACAACGTTCCGAAACATAATTTATTTCACAAATACTTGGTACAAAATTGAGCCGTTAAAATTCAACGACTGCTAAAAATAACTACAGCCATAGAACTAAGGTGGCCATGAATTATTAAAAAAATGAGACTTTATTCCACTGTAATCCATAGTTCCAAACCTCTTATAAGCCTCTTTAAAAATGTATTTAATAAGTATTTATAAAAGTAATTATGTCGCTTTTAAGATAAAAGCAAAGGTCAATAACCAGGGAAAAGGTCGTATTTTTGTTTTAATAAAATCAAGTGTGGCAGCATCCTACTACAACGTTGTAACTAAAGTAACTTGTAACTTGTACATTTAAGGTAGTGTCATTACGTGGAGCCTTTCAATTCTGAGTACGTATTGATTTGTTCATATCGGATAAGAGACAAAAAATTAGACTTTGTTATCGTCAAAACAAGTTTAGATTATTACAAACGTGAAAAGTGTCCAAAAACAACCAAAGCCTGGTTACCCATATAGCATTCGTAACGTCGACATTTAAAGAAATGTACTGAATTTTTTACACGTGAACATTTATCATAAGTGAATTAATTTAAATCACCATAAAATGAATTTTTACATAATTATTGCTGCTCTTTAGGTATGTCTGCGGTTTTTGCCATAAAGCTCATGTTTTATACAAGGACTAAACTGAATACAAATCAATCAACTTCACTATTCATTCTTTTGATCTATTAATCATTAAAATTGAATGATTTTATATACACATTGCAGAAGGAAAAAGTGCGAGTTGGTTAATTAAGATGATCTTAATTACATCAATAAGTATCGATAAATCGGACAATTGCATTGATCTTAAAAGGGCTTGAAACTTAAAGGTGACGTAAAAATCCGTTTAAACGTAAATATAGCTATTTGATTGGTTCATATTTGCCAATTGCTTGATAACATTGTCTGGAACCTGGCAACAAAAAAACTATTGAAGATCTGTTTCTTCAGATTTTATGAGAGCAGAGTGTCTAGGGTACTTAAGTTCTTTTTAAAAAGTGTGAAAATCATTAAAGACCGCGAGCTTCATTTTTAAATCTAGGTGTAGGGAACAAATCTGAACGGGCTGAAAATAAGGCCATACGCCATAATTCAATTAAAATAACCGAGTCGGTGGTCAAATATGCTTGTAAAAACATGTAAGATAATTAAAAAGTTACTTTGCTATACCCGAAATAGTCCATAAAAGCATTTAATTAACCGAATATGAAATGGTAATCAATCAGCGGGCCCTTGGCAAAAGTTTAATAAAAGTTCGCTCGCGAGTTTTCGCTCACCATATTTGGTGTTGAAACAAGAATGGCGGGTGTGTGATATAAAACAATGTACACATTAGTATTAAAAATTGGGTCTGTTTATTAGTTTCTCACGGCACGGCAATTTTTTATTTGATTTTTATTAAGTAGTTATTGTATGTTGTTGTTGTATTTGTATTAAGTATTATTTTTAATGACATATATAATGTGGCTAGGTTCAGTATTAAGACAGTATATTTATGGTCTTGAATCCCTTATAACAATTTTCTATGTTTGTGCTACTACATTTGTATGGATGAATAAATTACAAATATGTATTATTATAATAAACCTTAAACAATAAAAAAAAATGAATAAATCTCAATAAGTTTATAAAATCTATATTTGTATTGCGTAACATGACATTTAATGTATCGTTATTTCAGGTATGGTTTCAAAATCGAAGAGCGAAATGGCGAAAACAAGAGAAAGTTGGGCCTCAAGCACACCCTTACAACCCCTATTTGGGTGGCGGTGCTCCTCCCCCACCTTCAGTGGTTGCTTCCATGCCAAACCCCTTCTCCCAAATCAGCTTCGGCTTCAGAAAACCCTTTGACGCAAATACATTGGCGTCATTTCGGTGAGTATGCAAAAAAAAACATTTAGCGTTTCCGAGAAAACAGATAACCTAACAGCCTACAGGCTTACAGATGAGACGCACAGACACCCCCTATGAGTTGACGTAGATTTTCAAATAAAATTACCTGTACTTAAAATTGTCAAAATTGTTTTAAAAAAACAATCAAACTCATGTTAGGTTAGGTTAGGTTAAGATATTTTTTGTTTTCAATATTTCAAGTATACTTTATACAATAAAATCTTCACTCCTCAGATATTCGAGTGCTCCGGTAATTGGATCACAATACCTCAGCGCGCCTTTGTCCCGCCCGCCCATATTCAGCGCTCCCATGTACACATCAACTCCTCCCTTCCATTCACTTCTCGCTGGCCTCACTGCTCCACCACGGCAGTCGCCTGACCCTCCCTCCGTTTCTCCCCCTATATCCCCCGGTAGTGAATCGCCTCCAAACCGGGCGCCAGAAGTCGAGCGAAGAAGTTCCAGTATTGCTGCACTTCGAATGGCGGCGAGAGAACACGAGCTACGACTTGAAATTCTTAGACAAAGACATCACACGGACATGATCAGCTGAACTTTGTGACATTTATAATGGTTCCGTTATACGGTTTGTGCAATTAATGACACCACGACGTGTCTAGTTTGAAAAGCAAGTAAGAGACCTAGATAAAATGAATGCTTACGAACGTCTAACTACTCTGTATACTTGATACACAACGCTCGACCACAGAGTAAAAACTATTCCAAGAATTATAGACAATAGAATAGGTATAGTAACGGTTAAATTGGATTTTGAAAGATCCATTGGCTTACAACAATATATATTTATTATATCTGTATATAATGTACAAAAAACACAGTGTTCATATTTATAAGGCGCACAAAATAATTTTAGTATTGGGCTGTTTTACATGGGAGCACATTGTTTTCAATTTTATATTGTTTTGTTTAGTAATAAGAGCAATTTATACCAGTAAGTTTTAAATACCTATTTGTGATTAAATAAAAAATAACGAACGGTGTAACGATGTTATAATGTTTTGATCTACTTCAAAATGAATATGAATTAGGTTTTAAAATCTCGAATTTTGATAGTGCCTTTGAGTCTGTGTGTTTTTTTATTTTTATGTGTTATGTAGAATAGTTTTTGTAGTATCATCCGTCCAATTATTGCCTTATATTTATTGTAGTTTAAGATGGGTTGTACATAGTATATAAATTTAGTATTAGATTTTGTCCAGTGTGTTTAAAAGCAACTAATGCATTATTTCTGAATGTTCCTTTGCCGTTTGACGATCTCTGTCTTGTTTGACGAAACAATCTAATACTGTCACGTTTATAATAGACTCTCTATTATAACTTAAATACTTCAGAACTATATTCCCTTGTACTCTACAAACGAAATCTCAAAAACGAATCGAACATTTTCATCTTTAGAGACGACCACTAAGAAACACAAAAACAAATTGTTCTGACACCACATTCATAAAAACTAAGTCTAACGGCACTCTTGTAGCAAAAGTATTCTTTCTTTTCTTTCTGCCATATTGTGTTTACCGTATGATGAAAAGAGACAGATTTGTAGTGAATATGAGGGAATCTGAATGAAATCTGTAGGAATGTATAATTTAAAGTATTTGAAAAAACAATGATTTTTTTTTTAACATTATGCAGTATTAAAAGTTTATAGAGTAGACCAAGAGAAGACCATAAGAGTTGACCAAGTATTTTTTTGTGAACTTGTTTTTCACCAAATACATAAGAATTTCCAAAAATAATCTTAGATGAATTACTTTATTTGTTTCTTACATTGTGAATCAGTATGAAATAAAAGAAATTAAACCTGCCACGTTTTTTTTTTTCTTATAACCTATACCTACTTTAAACGTAATGCAACGTAATAAACATAATAAATTAAGTAAAGATGAAAAATATTAACTAATACTCCAACTGTAAGGGTTAAAATTTATTTACATAGAAAACGCCAAGAATGATAAAAAGCGAACCCCTATAAATTTCATATCAAGAATTAATGAACAATTAGAACACACATGAATAGAACAGGAAGCAAAACAAACAGGAGACTGTGTAATTTAGTTTCTGCAATAAATAATTAGGTTTCCGAAAATTGACAATGAGAACATTGTACGTTATCAGAAACTTGGCATCCGTAGTATTCATTCGGAATTATTGGTGACTAGCTGACCCGCCGAACTTCGTACCGCCTTAGTGTAACTTTGCTGCACTATTTTATTTTGTATTATACGATTTTTATTACGTAATTTTATTTTAGCTTTTTATTGGCGTAGTAAATACACATATACCCGTGCAAAGTTCCATCTTTCTAACACTAACCGTTTCGACGCTAGAGTGAGAACAGGCGAATGAACGGACGTGACGAAGGGTTCCTTTACGTAGACTGCGGAACCCTAATAAAAGTAGTCTTAGTGACTCCTTATTACATCAGCAACCAATCAAAAAAAGTCCCGTCAAAATCGGTCCAGCCATTCCAGAGATTAGCCGGAACAAACAGACAGACACATAGACAGACAAAAATTGTATAAAACGTCTTTTTGGTGTATGTATCGTATAAATATTCACATGCATGTAGTAAAAAACGGTTATTTCAATATTAAAAACAGACACTCCAATTTTGTATATTAGTATAGATAAAAAGGTGAAAGGACACAGAAATCCTATTCAGATATGAAACCATTTCAATACATTCATAAATATTAACATTTTGAAAACATTTAAATCAATTGTTAACTAATGCCAAACACTAATTTGTATTACGTTTCAGATATGTAAACTGAACTTTAATTAAATTGTCTCATATCTAGTTAATACTAATAAATGAATGCGAGAAAAGAGTAAATTTTTATTTACGTCAAACAATTTTTTTTTCAATTGCAACATAAAATAGAATCCCTAGCTTCTCAACTAGGTATCACCTGTGATTGAGAAGCCAGTTCTTCTCTTGATACTCTATGTTTTCATAGAGACAGTTAAAAAGAACAGAAAGTTATAAAAATATTAATAATAATGACAAAATAAAAACCGAAAGCACACAACAGAGGGAACTGCAACTGAGTGAGTTTTATCCACCATTGGCATACCTACTGAGACATGAGTATTATTTTAGTTGCTCTGCCTCATCGTACTCCAATCTCAACAGCCAGTCACGAACATTATTTTTAAAATTATTTTTAAGCTGCTTGCTGACTCTATTCTATATGCAAATGGCAGTGTACATATGTTTGGGCTTATATCGGCTTCAGAAGCGGTAACTTAATATCATCGATACGATTTGTATAAGTCAACATGGGAGGACACATTCGATGGTGTCGTCGTAATATGCTTTCGATATAAAACTTCCACACTGGATGAAGATTTGCCTGGATGTATTTCCTGTGTGGGATCGCGATAAGTTTGAGTCCCACTTTGAGTATCGATCTTTGATTATTAAAACAATATATTGGATCATATATTTATTCACCACTGTAGACCACTATACAAGAGCTTAAGAGCTCTTAGAAATTGTGGTTATTATGCCTATATTGCGAAACTTAAAGCCACAACTTAGCCTCAAAACTCACAAGACTGATAACTGATTATAGCGTACTCTCTTCTCATTCAAAAATTCGAAACGCAACAATCCAATTTCGGCTTTCACCAACCAACCGATCAACGACTACAACGCAATAAATCATGCACTCATTACTCATCACTGCATGAAATAGCTAACTGTTAGAGGACCACCATCAATCAACCAACAATACATTGACACACATTAATAATCTAATCACATCTAATTAAAATGTAATCCAATAAGAAATTCAATTATAGAGGATCATCGATCCGTGGGAAGAGCGTGGGCCCGATTGATTTCAAAAGAGTTATTAATCTAAGATTCAATTATAATGTTGCTTTAAGGTATGATAGATTTAAAGAGGTGTAATGGTGGTATTTACTTTATCGGTCGATATCAGTCAAGTGGCTTCTAGCCGTGGTGTCATCTCATTTTTCATATGTGCATTGACTTTTCTGTACTTCCAATCATTAATTAATACAAACTTATTAATCCATCTTTTTCGTTCGATACCAAAATGAGATAACTACGAGCTGTCATGTATAATATAATTCATGTTTTATGCATTTATTTTGTTAATTTAAAAATCTAAGTTGGAAGCTAATAAAATAGTATTAAATTAATCCGAGATGTAAGATAAAATTTAGATTCCTTTTATAAAACAAATAAGTAAGAAGTTAATTTTATGTATACTGAATATAATTCTTATCCTGACTACGGATCCGCCTTCTGGCTACAGTATAATAAAGAAAGTGGTGTGAGACACGAGCTTTATACTATTATTAAAAATCGTAATATTAGAAAAGTGATGTATAGATATTAATTATATAAATATAATTTAAATACTCCCATACAAATAATCAAGAAAAAACCAAATCATTATTTTTGATTTGTATATACAAACAAATCAGTAAAAACTACACTGAATTGATTTGAATTTTATTATACATTTTACTTCTAGTATGACTAAAAGAGTTTGAACGTTTTCTAACGGAATAGATTCCCTATTTCTTTATTATAAAGCAGTCGATTTAGATTTAAATTCTAACCGCCGACAATGAACACGTCAAGTTCATACATATTAATTATTCATCAGTTTATTACGGTATACTTTTTAGTTTATAGAATAGAAATACATGTGTGAAATCGCTTTATCTTCAATATTAAACCACAACGAAAAGATAGCGATGTGCGCTGTTCGCCAAATCTAATTATGATTTTTATAAAAACTTGGGCTAAAATAACTATTATATAATAACGGAATCGTGTGAAGCGGGCGCGGCTAAAGCAACGATCTCTAATTAATTCCCAGAATATTTGATTTATAATAACTGGTGGAATTTGAAAGCCGCATTTTGGAAGAAAGGGTAGCCTTTTTAAGAAAGAATATATTCTTTTTGGTTTAGACGAGTATTACTCAATCTTTAAAATACATTCTTTAAGGTTGTCGTATATACGAAACCACTGAAAATTTTCTTTTCAAAAAAAAGTAATGTGATGACAAAAACGTGTCCTGTAAAATCATTTTATGTTGTCTCAATAGCAGGGTTCAATTCGATTACGCAGAAGCAAAAAGGTGGTTTTGGAAGTAGGTATTTTTCCTTCATAAGGATATAAGGTCAACTTCTAAGTCATATAGCATATTTTATTTAGTCGCATGTATGTTCATGTTCATGTACATGACGGAGGAGAGGAACGGGAGAAAATAAATTTTGTATCTATACTAATTCAAAATATTGTGATTCATTTTTGCTGCTTTCCTTTTTTGTCTTTAAGTAATAATTATAAATAAAGTATATTTGTGTTTATTTAGTTAGTGACGTAGATAGTACGTGTTTTAAAAAAATAAGTATTTTTAAGTTGTTATACCTAATCCATGCGGACGAAGTCGCTGGTACAGCTAGTTAAAAAATAAGTCAAGCGCTGTTAACGCTTTTGAACAATGTAAGTAAGTTTTCATCACGCACTTTTGTTGTTTCTGAGATATCTTACAACCTACAAAGTATTATCCTCTTAAAAGTGCTTGTTAAATTTAAGGTTAATGGATTAAATCTTTTATATTTAACTCCAATTAACACAATCGACTGATAACAAAATGCTGCCGCGTAAAGTTACTTAAAAACAATTATCTCTTTCGATTAATATGATCTTCTTATTACCATTTTTTTTTAATTTGTACTGAATACGATAATGCTTAAAAATCTAATAAATTGTTAGTCTTTTAGTCTAACAGTTTGCTAGTCTTTTTGTAAGGTTTTTTTTTCGTTTTAAAAGATCCATAAATACCTAAGATAGATTTCAACATATATCTTTGGAATAAAAACCAATAATAACATCTCCTGATCGATACTAGGGAAGGAGAATTTAACCCCTCGTTAACATTTTTAAAAACTATAACCATTAATTCCTTACCTCTTCTAGCCAACTGCATACAACCTCTATATTCAACAGAACATAATTATTAATAAATGTTTAAATATCAATTGTAACAAATATTACTACAGCAAAGTTATCTTTCCATGAACTAACATACGATGGCACAGTCATATGTGAACAATTGATTTTTACTTCAACATATCAATGATTAATGACATTTATTTCTTCATTTAAATGTCGATTCAATAATTATTTACAATCGTTATTAAAAAACGAATATGGCCTTTTAACATTGATTAATATACTCATGTTTTTAATTAAATTTGGATTTTTACAATTATGAAGCAGTAATTACAGCATACCAAGACCAGAAGTTAACAAGACGGTTATGAAATGTTTCGACCGGGTATCGTTAAGTGCCCCGCCCAACAGTAATCAATTATTATTATTAATCGATTTAAGAAGTCTATTACTACCCTTCATGGTTACATCTGTCGCTGGAGTTAGACTGTCAATTTATGGTCCAATTAAAGCCTTTAGAGACTTGGAATTGCAATACAAAGATAATTTAATATTGATAAAACGTAACTTAATGCATGGTAATAGTTCACGCAACTATTTATAGGGAAAAACTGAGCTTTTAAGTTTTAATTCACCATTTAATAGGTGCAAAGGGGGGCAAGGGAGCCCCCCTTGTAAAGCAACTTCGTATTGTTCGGTCCAAATCGTTGATTACAATGTTTCATCAAATTGAAACATTTGAACACGGTTATTAAAAATTTCGCATTTTACGCCCAATTTTGTTAAAATACAATTGTAATAACTGGATAGTTATCGATTAGGTCCAATGATCGATTAATTGTAATGTGCGTGAACAATTTGTAAACATAAAAATTCATTTAAAAAGCGAGTTTGCTTTGCAAATTGCTTGTTAACTATGTGCTGAACTATTTTGTGCTATACAACTTTTATCGGATATTAATAACACTCCTTGATACTTAATAACAATTCTTAATTAATACAGTTATTTAATTCAAAAAAGGCTTTTTTATTTCTTTATTATTCTTTTCTTATTCCGAGCATGAATACGTGTAGTTTATAAAAATAACATTTTGCATTGCAATTTTTTTTTTGTGGAGTTTCAAATCGAAGGTAGAGTTTTTTTTATTTCAACGTGTTATTTATATTTTGTATATCTGAAGCGTTATGCACTACTAGACATCACAAATTTATTTCAATTTTGTGTTCGCGAAGGGAAAAATACAATGAATGTTAAAACAGTGAACTATCAGTAACAAATCTGAACTCTGTTTCTTGATCTACATTTAAACAGCACCGCTTTACCGAATTACGCTTAATAATAACTACCAAGTGAAAGGCCTCGATCGCTTGACTGCTAAGGCCATATTCCCGTGCGCCACAATTCTGAGCCTATGGAACTTTATGGTATACTAGCGATTATGTACATGCAATTTTAAGTCCTATTGGTAAGATATGACGTTCTATCATGATCAATCAATCTCAGTTACATCCAATAAAGCCGGAGAAGCGCTACAATGATTTATTTGATGGATAGCTGTGTTTCGGGAGAAAATTAAAAAGTCGATAGTAATTTCTTTAATTAATTATACGGAAATTGAATGTTCATTTTTCTGACCCTTTTTTAACTATAGCAAGATATAGATGGGGTTTATTCTTAAAACGTAAGTCAGTCTTATTGTATGAGCACTTCAGTTGAAGTGTCGATAATTTTTTAATAATGGAGTATACATTTACTGTTCTAGATAAACCCTGCCGCCAACGGCATAGTTGGATGGTAAGACTTATAAAAGATTTGGTTGGTTCAAGCATTGTATAATCCATAGCCTTCAGATAAATCACTACAATGACGTCATACACTTAATCGCCTTTAACGTCAGCCAGGGGTCTTCGAGCCAGTCAGTTAGTGGTTCGAAAAACATACCTTTTATACTCGATAGTTGTATCTATCTCCCTACAGTGAAAAGTGACCAATAATAGAAGTGACAAATGCGGATATAATTTTACAAATACGAGCAAGAAATAAAAGTACACATATTTAAATAAAATACATTGTGGATGAAAACGCGATTTATTTTCAATATTACTTACGATTTCTGACATTTCGGATGTAGCAACCGAGGTCAGGGCCAGACGGATTGATTCTGGTATAAATAATTAGATATATAATATTAATGTCTTAGTAAACTATATAGTATTAGTTATAGTAGACGTCGTATTTCGAAATAAATTAAATCACTCAAGGTATTTACTAATTTTCAATCCAATTTGAGAGCCCAGTAATAAATCACATCGTCTATTCAAATATGCTTGGAGCCGTAAATTAAAATAATAAATTGGATATCATTTCTCATATTAAACAAGCTATTACTATTTAAACAAAAAACAATATTACTAAACAGTAATAAATGAGGCAGGCGGCGCATGTTTTAGGGATCGTTTGGCACTATGAATTTTATTAAAACCTTTTGTCAGCTGTTAAAAAATAACTAATACTAAACAACGTCAACAGTTTAAATGTAGCTATATGCCTCTTGTATTGTTTTGGTTAAATAAAGAGACTGCTATAAAATTACAGAACTACAATCATTAATAATGCTAATTTAAGACATTTGACATTTGAATACAATAAGAAATAATTTAAAAAACACTTCTGGCTATAATCATATATCGCCAGAATTGTCTTTGTTTTCTAAAATTTCAAATTTGAATTTGGAATATTAATTTATCGATTAATCTTTCGACTCACGCTTAGCTTTCTACAGATCCTAGTAGTTCCTCATCTAATTATAAGGGTTGAGGGTCGAAGGAGTCGTGAACTAATTAATGAATTCTTCTCGACTGGAGATCGGGTGTTTTGTTTTTATAACAGTAACGGAAGCTTTGTACTAGGCTCATTTTAAAAGAGCTTTTATTAAAACAATCAAATTCCTATTGTTAAAAGTTATCTTAGTCGTAGTTATATATAGTTTTTATTATTTAAGCTCTAACTCATGGCAAGTACACACATATGCAAAACTAAAGTTTTAAAATAAAGATCAGACTCAGAAATGCCATCACAGCTAAAACTATTTGTAATTTATTATTACATCACGCGGTGTGGAACCCTAAACTAAAGCATAGCTAAACAATCGTTAATACGAAACTATCATAAAATCTTTTATGATTACTATTTTCTTAAGTAATATAAAATAACACTCTGCGATTGGTTTCTTTACATATAAATGCTAAGGATTTAAATAAAACTAATAAATACACAGCATTTTTTTTTAAATCTGTGTGGCTCATGGATCCACTAAGATAAAGGAGCTTCTACAAAAATGAGAGCCGAATTGCTGGGTCCCAGGTTAGATCCACGTTTTGCTGGAAACAACAGTTGTCTGTGGTCTGGTTGTGATATATATGGCAACACAGATTAATTGAAATTTAAAAATATAATCGTAAATTTATTTAACTATCTATCTATTTCCATATACACGGTACTAAAGGGAGATGTGATCAACATAGGTCATGCTGTGACAGTGTACCGTGCAACAACACGCATTAGTTTGTACTGCCTGCCAACCTTTTTTTTTGAAAGGCATCTCGCTGTTGGACTGTTTCAGCATTGTTCGGACCATGTGACGTGTGAAGTCCTGCCAAGGATGTAATTAGTTTAGGCGCGACCAGTACACATCTGTGCGACTCAAACCGGAACTTTTGGCTAGTATCTGGGTTTTTTGGTGTTGATTTTGTCTTTCGCGATGGTGATGGGACCATCCGGATCTAGTAAGACTTGGCGATGCCTCTTGCACGAGACAAAGGGTTCGGATTTAAAGCCTCTCCTGCCAACCTATGAGAGCGGTTGCTTATACCTGATGAATAGCCGATACATAAAAGTTATATAGTATGTGTATATAACTACTTATTTTGATCGGATAAACTTGATTGAACTGATTTCTTTTGAATGAATAAGAAGTTTATCTACCTTCAAACTCCGTGCTTTTTAAACACAGAGGAAAAAATATCTCTTTCCTCTATGTTAAATCTTTTAACTTCTTAGTCATAAGTAATGTTAACCTTAACGATGACGCTTCCAGTACGATTTGATTTGGCTTACATTGTAAAGTCGGTGTTTTAAAGGATTTCGCATACACTCGCGACGTTATTACCACCATAAAACGACATTAATACCAGAAGATATCCCTTCATTAATATCTAATACGCAATTTATATACAGCTATCTACTATTCATTAGTCTAAAAACATCATTCGAATAATATATATGAACATTCGTATGTGTTATTTTAAATGATATTGGAGAAATGTAATCAACAAAAACGTGAGATTCCCCGGGTGAAATGATCGCTTGCAAATTATATTACTAAGGCTGTCGTAGACTAGCTATAGAAGATCTCACGATCAACCGATGTACGGTTATATATAGAAACCATAGTATATAATTAAAATTTAGTTAATTTTATAAATATTTAATCTTTATATACGTGCATTGTTAATTATACATTTCATCAGAGTCGGTGGTTAATTAAATACGAGCTAGGGACATTCAAGAAAAGAGCGTTTAAGCATCTCAAAGGCCGGCAACGGACTGGTGATGCCTCTGGCATGGCAAGTGCCCATGAGGGTGTCACTTAACATCAGGTGAGCCTCCTGCCCGTTTGTTTATGAAAAAAAAAATTATACGACTTAAGACTTTCGGTTTACGTCCTGTTCAATGAGTTTGGCGCAATATTAAAGGATTTACTAAAATATTCGTGTATTCAATATTTATATCTAGTATTTGAGCGTTGCATTGGGTTTTAGTAAAATGCTCGCCACTATTAATATATGTATCGGTTAGGGTATGTCAATAATTTGCCAAAACTATAAATCGGTTTGATGTATAGCGAAATGACACTAGGTAATTTTTTATCACAAAAGGTCAAACACTGAATCCGAGTAGGCGTTCACCCTTAAACATTAGCAGAACAGGAAAGAAAGTTATTATAGGGGGCGTGCAAAAAGTGCGTTAGCGATCCATCATTATTGTCCCGATGAAGTCGTCATCGTGACAATTATTCAACAATCTCTGTATTGTTGAATATAGAGCAGAATCAGTTTTTTCATGACAATGCAATTACGCTTTTAATGTCAGGCGCCGTTTTTTATTCTGTTCGAAAACACTCATTGCCTGCGAAATGTACGTAACTAGAAAATATTTAAGTCTTTCTATACAAATTTTATTATATTTACTATATTTTGATTCTAAAAATATATTTCTGGTTTAAACTGTTGAAACTACATTTATACAAAAATATAATTTATTGACTCAGATTTAAAAACTGCCCACCTCTGAAATACTTTAAAACAAACACGGCTCATTATCAAAGTTCATAATTATAAAGATTTGACTCATTAAATGAACCTATTATTTTCCCGCTCAAATCCCTAACGAACAATATTTATGACATATATTTCAAAGAGTTGACATAGGTAAAAATTCAATTATAAAAGAAATGTAATAAAATAAGCTATTAAAATAATAATCGTATATAAACATGGTTTAGACTCAGCGTGATTAGGCCGATGTCACGCCGATAAAAGAGGGCCGAAAATTGAAAAGGCCGCTTCATTAAAAATCCTATAATTTAACAGTTTTAGGAAGACAGGTGAACTTTATGGCAGATGATCGGGTGACTATGAGTTATGTTTGGCCGTGATTTAAAACCATTATTAAAAATACTATAACACAAAAAATAATATTTTATAATAAAAATTGCTTTCTTTGTGTGTTTAATAAGCACATTTATTTATTGTTCTATCTTTTTTTAGGTAAGTATATGTAGTGTTTAAATAATCCAATAATTGCTTGATCCAAAAATCTAAAAATAAAATATATTGGCAAAATAAAATAAAATATAAAATCGATTATTGTCTATTCAAAAAGCATGGTCAATGTACATAATCGAGTCGAGCTAAACACCCCGTGGCGTTGATCTAATGAAATAAACTGAAAATCAACACCGGCCATTCGGCGCTCGCGCAGTACCCACGCTATACGCTTTGACTCGCCGCGATCACGAGATAATTAACGCTATAATTTATTGATCGTCCTATCATATCTCAAACGTGGACACACTATTGTTTTTTAATTGTCGAAATACAAATGTTTTATTAAAGCTTAATAAATTTTAAATATGTTTTCTTTGTTTTTAATCATAGAAAATTGCGTATCGACAACTCTTCATCGTTAATAGAACAGTACCTTCTGGAAGTTGGAGACATCACGTGACCACTGCTGCTGTATAAAACATAATAAAAGAGATTAAAAACCTTATACTGAAAAATGCATATTATTGTTATTATTAATAGAGTCTGACGTTACTTTGCGGAAGTCCATAATACAAAACCTCAAGAGACCAATCTACAAGCAATACTCCGCCACCCACAACCACTCGACGAAAGAGTCAAACGCCTCATCGAACGCTGTTCCTAGAGGCAACATCCTAAGGATGCTCCGGTGTTTGGGATTTTTTTCGCGGGGTATTGCTTACATATTGGCCTATTAGGTTTTGCATATTAGTGTTTTGTAGTATACTATTATTGGTATTTTATATTGACACCATCTCATTGTTAGATTACAAAGAGAGACAGAAATAACTCAGAATATAGATATTACTTTCTACGTTGAATTGTCTCTTTATTAAAACAATTCTATAACATTTGAGACGATTCACTATTAATATATACCATATGTATGCCCAGCTACTAACACATCTACAAATGATTGAATTAAACAAATTAATCATTTAAATAAAAGTTATCCGAATTCCGCTTTTATGTAACGGTAGGGGTGCTCACACGCAGCATGAAGCCAATATTTTAACATCTCGTAGAAAGAATTCTATTAACAAATTGATTATCAACGATTTGCAGGTGCTATTTTTTATAGACAGCTGTTTATAAAAAGGGCAAGCGAAATGTCTTTAAAGCAATTCGTCATAAATATTGTTATTGTAATAATACTGTTAACTTTTACAAATTGGTAAAGTTACTTAATGATATTTGTTAGACAATAATGTTTCTATTACGATAATCATGTAATATTAAGATGATTGTGACACCAAGGAGTTTCCTATAAATGGTTGTCGCAACGAAATTTGTCTATGTATGAATAAGTTATCTGTGTATGTTGGGTAAACTGCTGGCGTTCCATATTTAAATAAATAAATAAATATACTAAATTATAATTAGGTATTTGAATAAAATACGAGGGGCATTGTACATATTATGTTTGGCATATTCCTTTTTTAAAATTGTCTATACTATAGAAAAGTTTAAAATAAGAATATTGTTCACTGAGCACTATTCTTTCTTTTATTAGTTTTAATATGGCTGAATATGATAAGTAGTTATTACCGAGCAGTTATTACGAATGCAATCAAGAAAATAACTGTTTTAGCGAATTTTGTAGTATACATTTATTATGTATAAACTAGGTTAGGCTTTTGAAATTCATACAAGTTTATCTTCAGTGATTAATAAAATGATATTTCAAACGTCTAACCGAAAACAATAGAAACGTAGTTAAATAAGGTAAAAGGTATTCAAAACTATAACGATTAACTACCTAATAGTTAGAACATAAGGAAGCGTAAGAAGTCGTATTTAATGTACTAATTACATTTGAGGTTTATTCAAAAATAAAATTGATTAAAATAAAACACTATAGTTTGTAGATCGCGTGCCTTAAGCTATTCGTAATGAGTTTACCGGAAAATTATACCATGATTAGTCCACTTGGAACCGACATTATTATCTTAGTGAGCGATGGCCTGCCCTAGGCAACTGTCTTTCAACGCCAGCTCAACTTGATCTTTACATATCTCAAAAGATTAGAAAGAAAACTAAACGTCAGGTACCAAGTTAAAATGGACGTATAGTTTCTAAACCTTATTCATTTGCGTTTTGAAATGATTGACACTTTCAATTAGTGAGGTGACCGGGACCTCACAAGAAGGTATTTAACTGATTTTGAACTTTGTACGTGCAAAACTTTATTTCAAGATTGGATATTCGAGGTTCAAATGTTTCTGCAATTACTTTAATCTAACTGTCAAAGGTGATAATTGAAATAGGGTAGGACAGAATTAACTTTCACTATATTACCGTATCCTTTAACGATCCTCACTATATCATATGTTTTTGTTATTTATATATTAGATGAACTAAGAGAATTATATTATACGTTGCAATACATTTGCAATATAGAAGTAGCAATGAAAAATTTGCAATTAAATACTTATAAAATATTCTTCTATACGCACAATTGCGTTTGATTTGTGGATGGCTTTATTTCAGTAGCCTGTAAACTCACGCGCACATATCACTAAAAAATACATATTTGATAATAGATCAAAAAAGTTGATCTGCGAAAAACAAACAAACAGTACAATTATGTAATTTATAGTACAGTTAGATACATACAATGAAGCTGGTGAATCACGCGCAGATGCAATTACAACCAGACGTCTTTATTAGCCCCCATTAAATTAGATCATGCCTTTCGTTCGCTTTTTATTTGTAACATCGATTTATTTGACAAAGAAGCCGTGGGGTTTTCTATCTACCGAAAGATATTAAGTTGTTTAATGAGTTTTTATGAAGTTTCAATTTCTTAGTTCAATGTATTTGTTTGTTATTAGGTTTGATCCATATTCCATATATTTAAGAGTATCCTTACATTTTATTTACAAATTCCTTTGGGATTCTATTTGAGATAATTGTTGACCTATTTTTACTTACTTTACTTTAAATTTATTCATTTTAAGTTAACTATCTATATAAGTATTGTTTAATTATTATGAATACAATTCTTTATGATATATAAAATTGTTTCTCGCCAACAATGTTGGACAATGCGAGAGTAAATTTGGCCTAACCTGAAATATAGAAATTGAATGATTTTGTGTTTATTCAATGATATTCATTTGAGTTAGATACGCATAGTGGGATATCAAAGCAGCAGGGCGCTTGATAGTGTGAGCATGACTGTTTATATTATGATTTAGAAGTGTTATATTATAATTTTAATTTACAGTGAGGTGTTTCCGAATTTATTATCCAGCAACTTATGCGATGGTGATATTTTTCTCCCCCATTTCTACTTGGTGTATACCATCAATGATTTTAGACTATACCGATTATTGCCATAAAAACTAAGTATATTTAACTAATTACGAAGTTAAATAATGGAGAAAGTAGCAGGCAACGCTCTGGTATTATGCTTCTCCATAGACGCGGTGGGACGATAACTCCCGATCGTGTGCCCCTATTCTATAAAAATATAGTAACCAGGTGTTTCAAAATTAATAATAATAATAATAATGCACTTTATTTCAGGCAAAAATGCCTATATCATTTACATAAAACTACAACTAAAAATTACTATTGATATTCCTTGATCATTTTTTAACCTGCGCCTTATGCACATTGTTCCATTTCTTTTAAAAAGACGTTGTCTGAGTATATATGAGTGACCATACGGACCAGTTAGTTATTTGAGCTGCGCACTTTCTCCCAAAAAGTGGCAGCCCTAGTACGGAGCACAGAGAAGGAATCTGGAACACCGGCTTTTGCGAACATCGTTGAAGCGCTACAGAATCGGGCCTGTTTTATGAGTATTCTGAGAGAATCATTGAACTATACTCTGAGAATGCCAAAAAACTTCTTCGTATAATTTATCCACAGTTGAGCGGTATAAAAAGACATACGGTAAGCCTTATTTTAAAATCCTCAGAGCACCGCGCAAATCTACACACTATCATGTTACAGCGAACCGCCAATGCTCTCCTCTCTCGCTCCAGGACCATATAGTAACTGAGACTCCCCGTCATTATGTAAAATTAACTCTAATTCAATATTTTTATGACTATGAATTATGCTCACCACAACTTTTATTTATTTTCCATACATACAGAGAAGAACTTCTATGGGCTTGTTAAATGTAATCCGTAAAATAAACGTCTATGCATTTTATATATGCAAAATATGTAAATGAAAATTATTGCTTCAATTAAAATTACAGTTTTAATTAATTTCATACTGCGACCGATTTGGAATATGTTCGCAAGAACGAGCTATGTTGAACTGTAGTAAACTAATAGTGAACAACAATTTCTTTTGTCTATGCCTTATACACGTAATTTAAATTATGTATTGACCTTTGTAGACTAACAATCAAACCATAAACTGTCTTGTAATATAATGCTTACTAGAAATAACCTGTGAAAAAGATATAATACCTATAGAGCGAAGGTTAATGCTTCTTTAATATTGTTTCTGTTGTTTCGTTAATAAATATTTTTTATTATAAATATTCTTATACTCTAACGTTAATTATAGATTCAAGTGCAAGGAGAACTCGGCATGCCCATGTGATGGCAAAACTGTAGAAACAATATTACATTGCCTGTTTGACTGTAAGGGCACTATGAGTGGACAAGCTAGGTACGACTTGGAAGCCGAAACAGGCGTCGCGGTATGCGCCGAAAACGCCAGGGATCTCATAGCTGACAAAAACACAACACACAAATTTATTAAATACTGTTATAAAATTGTGAATATGGTCACGAAAAGAAACCAAACCAAGTAATATGTATATAATGCTAGTTATAAAAACAATGTAATTAAGATAATTTATGTAAATAAGGACTCTTCCGCTAAGGGAAGAGGGGTGCTGACATTATTTAAAAAAAAAACATTAATTATTCTTATACACTAAGTTATCTCAGAAAACACTCACGACGCATTTCGTAACTATTTTGTTTATGAAGCTAACTTATGAAGTGATAAAACGACTCCAGATGTAAATCCACTAATTTCTATTTAGATTTCATTCAACGGGACTCAATGATCTAAAAAAAACTTCATTCGGATTCTGCGGATCATTTAGGTAAACTCATCAAAGCTAATTATTATAAAAACAAATTACATAGGGATAATCTTTGATCTTGCCTTTAATAATAATTACAATTATTTAAATGACGCATTTAAAGCGTCATCATACTGATGGTGTTCTTGGATTTTTTTGCTATAAGGGCAATCCGTTTTTTAATATCATTCGGGTTGCATTGAGTATTACCACCCAGATGTCATGACGAATGTGCTTAGTTTTACATACTATAAAGTTAGATGAGACATAACAAAGAAACAAAAAAGTATCAAAACAAAAGTAACCTATTACAGCAGACATAGCAGAACAGAAGGGTTGAAAAAAAATTATCAGCCGCCTGTGACGCACAGTCGATTTTGAATTATCGACAATCGGTTTCGTCACGATATTTCCTTTGGCAAGCGACTTGCATTTATATCATACATATAATATAAGACCTCAATTAAACATTTTGAATGCAAAACCTCAGACGATTCTGCATGACAACAGCTAAAATTGTGTAAAAAAGAAAGCTCATAAAATTCGGTTTATATTAACAAATAACCTAATTAAGAATAAATATTTGCTAATAAGTACATAGTTCTAATTACTTCAATAAATCTAATTATTGATAAAATACATATATGTAATAAAGTATGTTCTTTTATAAAGCTTGTAATTAAAAGGCTGAATTATCTTTATGAAAGAAAATACATTTATTATATAACAAAATATTATTATACTATTTACAACAAATAATAAACTTAAAACAACTGACCTGAAAGAACAACAACATTAAAACGCCCTTTTAACACAAACAATTAATACATTAAAATGAAATAAATTATTTTATAGAATTTAAAATTGACATGTGACTTTGTCTTAAATAAAAAATGTTAAAAAAAAACTAAGGTTCTTTTTATATATATTAAGATTTAAACATACATTAAATTACTTGTAATAACATAGGCCAAGAACTATCGTACTTTCGTTTTTATAACATATTACAAGAGCAAACAATTCGTATTTGAAAATATTTGACAAAGCCAACTGTACTTTTCTTAGAGCCGCCTCATTCAATAATTGAATGCGAAGATAAATTACAGGTTAACTCTGCATACACCTTATTACTGCTCTCGATCTGTTAAAGCAATTTAACTGACATTTAAATAATTCCGCAGTGAATGGACTGTGGTAATGACGCTTTATTTAATGCAGTACATTAACCTCTGTAACAGGTGCTGATTGAATGTTGTCTTCGGGCATAGGAAAAGGGCTAAAAGTTATTGCATATACTTTTCAGTCAAAACGGTATTTGATTTACGAGAGTAGAGACGTCTATATATTAGATATGTAACTATTGATGTAGCTGTTAGTTTAGATAAACATTCGTAAGAATAAATCTGTGTTAGACGTACTACCATACATTAATATTGTCTTTTATTGACATAACTATTACTCATTTAAAGAAAAACACTTTATTAACGGATTAAGTTATGTATTTTTACAAAATTTAAATATATTTAAAATTATTTTAAATCTTTCCGACGCTTCGCGTACTTTACAGTGCGCACGTTACAGTTTTTCTTTAAATATGTACCATACATTATTCGAACTATGATACTGAAATACTTGTTTTCCCGTTTTCGTAATTTCTTTAAATGAACGCATTTAAATTTTGCCCAGGTCGAACTTACTTTATAGCGAAATGATACACACGGCACGTACACCCTGGTGGTTGTGTAAACAAATATTACTTATAATAAAAAAATACAAAATAGGGTATAATCAATACATTAAATCGGTCTAAATTCAGGGCGCTTGCTTGTCTAAGGTATTTCTAAAAATTATCTACTCTTATTTATTTCAGCTCACACTCCCTCCTTCTTTAATATCTCCTTTACCTTTCTGAGATCTGAAAGGTCTACTCTTTATGTAGTTTTAAGTTTCAACTCTCTAAAATATACCACACTATATCCTAATTGCTAATCTACTCTTTTCTCACTTTTAGCTGTCTAATATGACTTTATTCTTTCTTTTTATAACACCACCCTTCGTTTTAGCTTTTATATATATTTCAGGTTGCCTGGAAGAGATCACTTGTTAGCCACAAGGCCACCTTTTATTTATATACTAGTCTTTTTAAGTTGTTTTATTGTTTCTTTTTTTGTTATAGTGTAATAATACAAGAAATAATAACAGTTATATTAAAGTAATAAATAAATAAAAATAAAATATCCAACTGCAACGTATCGATATTAAAATGAGATAAAAGAGTATTTTATTTAAAGTTTAATTAGTGATTTTATTAAACTACCAAAAGAGGATAGTTGATTTCGTTCTGTTTGTGAGGTAATCATACCATTAAAAACTCGCTTACGCTTTCCTTTCATATGTAGGTAATTTGCTTTCTTAATTTGTATTCAATCTAGCGAGGAATGCCACCGATCTAAGTGACGCTTATAAGTCCAGGTATCCGAATAACTGTAAATAAGTAATAAGTAATAAGTCCTGCTTCATAATTATTTTTGACTTATCAACGAAGAAAGAGAACTCATTTATACTAGACTAGCTGATTCGGCAAACGTTGTTTTGCCATACATATGATTTCAATTTTCAATTAATAAATAAAAAATAAGGGTTGATCGTAGAAGGGTGAAAATTTAGGATTGTATGTTGTATCATAAAGAACAAAAAACTAACAATTTTGTCTAAAAAATAAAATTTAGGGATGTACTACCCTTAACATTTAGGGGGATGAAAAATAGATGTTGGCCGATTCTCAGACCTACTCAATACGTTCACAAAGTTTCATGAGAATCGGTCGAGCCGTTTCGGAGGAGTTCAAGTTCGAACGCCGTGACACGAGAATTTTATATATTAGATATAGATAATGAGTCGATACATAATTTACTTACATTTTATTACACTGCATGTAATTGCAATTCACACAATCAGTAGTAAATTTCTTTCTCTTCTATATACAGAGCTCAAATCCTGCATCCTCGATACCTATGTTAATTATTTTAATTGTAAAAATCTTATACAAATGCAGTGCAATTACAAGCGCTACAGAGCTAACTTGGCCTTAATAATAGTGGTAACAACATGTTATGAGGATAATTACCTGGCACAAAATCCGTCAGTTAATTGTCCTAAATTGTTTAATGGCGCGGTCTGCGTCGCATAATGTAATATTACAAATTACGTCGGAGTTTTATATATTATTTTTCGCCTCAAAGAAGTTTTTTGCAATACATGCACTTAAAAGAATATAGTATATGCTTGTCTTAGTTATAAAGCAAATATAATATTAAAAGCTTTTGTTTCATCGTGTTTGTTATTTACTAAAACGATTGGTTTGGTTGTTTTTATTTATCAGGCGATATAAGAGAACGAAAGAAAAAATAAAACGATCAAATTAATTAGTCAAATAAGTCATTTCACTATCGCAATGTAATAAATTCGATTATGATACGGAAATTTCAAATTATTAGGATTTTATTTCATTTCCTTCCCTGAAAATACCAAAAGTATATCTACTTAATGTTGATGAAAAGGAAAATAAATAATTTATTCGTTAAATTATTAGGATCTCTGATTGAGTTTACACAATAAATCCTCATTAAAGAGTCGTAACTTGTTACGTTGATAATTTGCCCTTATTACTATTCCCTTTCAAAATCGATCGACAAGGCGCATTATGCAACTGAATCTTGGAAAATGATATGTTTGGTGTTCTGGGGCAGTGGAGAAATGCATGAAACGAATTGATAAACGCTGGATATTTGAACCTAACTATGCAATAAACGAATGGAAATGTGTTGGAAATACGCAGCAACAAATTGCGGTAATAGTGTCATACGGTACGTATTTTCACATAGCATTTCTTATACTAAACAAAAGTGATAGATTGCAACAGCAATAGTGCATATACGAACTTTCTTTGATAATGATTAATTAGGTTGTAATAAAACCAACTGAGGTTGATATGTTATATGATTCAATTGACTTAGAGAAGACGTGAAGTGACAATGAAAAAACATATCGTGTATGATTCTAATTTCTATATAAATTAGCAATAATTTAACATGACACACACAAAGTACTTCGCAAACTAAACTAATTCGCAGGTAGAAAATATCCAATCCATTTAGCAAAAACTACTGAAGACCCAAAATAAGACATCTCAATTAACGCTTCCTACGATTAAGAATTAATACAAGGTATAAACAGTCGACAATTCCTTTATAAGAATGTATGGTATTTAGAGAAATCTCTTTGAATAGCATCTGCCAAGAAAAAAGCGAGGCGTAATTAACATACAAGCAGCGAAATCGCAGGAATGAATCAAACCGTTCAACATAATTGATTAATTGCCAATTGTATTCGGGGATCGCTTGAGCAATCTCCACTTTTTAAATTAATAAAAAGAGACACTAATTATTGGAATACGAAAGTTGAAATCCATTCGTGTTTCAGCGCCTTTTCGGAAAAAGTTTAATAAATTCGATGTAGCAGTTTCATAAAAAATTGTATCTCTGACCGAATTTATTCGATTGAGTTGTGACAGTAAATTTTTTGTTTAAACTGCTATTGAAAGTAATATGCTTCTAAATTTTCAAGCTGTAAATTAGAGAGCATTCATCAAGGAAGTAAGATGAATATAAATCTGTCTCAAAGTGACCCAGATAAGACATTATCAACTCATAATTCACGAGGAGTGCACATTTATTTACTCGGATATTAAACCTGTACGATTTACTACGTATGAAAATCATATAGAATAGAATTAGAGCGAGCTCTGTGTAAAATTTCGCATAAAAAATATTAAAATGTACTATGTTATCAGTAATGAAATGAATGAATAAGGTTATAGATTCTTCTTAAAGCGACGTGTGTTCTGCACATCTGGCTCGTAATTTAATTAAAAAATTCACAGAACCAATCGCCGCTTGCAATTTCCCAAATTGCTCTGCTACACCGAATCATTCCCAAACATAATTTTAACCTTATCGTATATTTTTTAAATTAACTGATGAATGCATAAGTGCAATTTTGATTTAATCATCCTAAACCAATATTCTTAAGTTATTGATGCTGACGTTCGGTGTGAAATTAACTATTTTACATAATTCGACATGATGGTCACTACCACCTATATAATACCCATTTCTGTATGAATGATTATATGATATATAAAACTTAACTTTATTTTTTTAACATAAATTTAGTTTAAGTATGAAAAAATATAATCCATAAAGTCAGACGACGAAAAACTTCACTCGGAATATTCATAATATTAAAAGTGAAGGTTTTCATTAATAATTTCGTGTAACGTGTAACACTCTAATTTCCATTACCATAAAAACCTTCTCTCAATAAGACCGTCAATATCAAATTGCTGTATTTACGACGCATTACAGGTACCCGCCATTTTTTAGCGGCGCCATTTTGCCCACTTGTCTCAGGGTACTTGGGTAGCGGTTGTAATTTGAGCGATTATAGCTGGCAACACTTTACGTTGCATTTGCATAATAAAATTACCAACAGCCGCGGAGTATCATCGAAGATTGCAAAAAACCGATCTCAAAGATGCACCGTTTAAGGTAAGTATAAAAGGGGCTATTTGAGGTTGTTAATCGAATATCCTGTTTTGATGCTTAATCACAAACTGCTACTAGTTTGAACCGGCTTGAGGTTGATTAATGCTTGTATATGTAGTTTAGCTATGTTACGGTTAACTTATTTTACTTTTTAATATTCCAATATAAAACACGCAGGAAGTTTTCTAGCAAAAATTTTAGTTAAAATCTAACTAATAGCAATCGGAAGCTTCGTATTGCAAATGACAACATTAACATAAGTAAAAACTAATTACGTAGGCTACTATTATATGAATACTAATTTTTTTTTTTTTTATAAAATAGGGGGGGGCAAACGAGCCTGCGAGTGGCCCAAGCGGGAACAGCCGCAGCCCATAAGCACCCATCAATGGATGCGTTGCCGGCCCTTGAGGAAAGAGTACGCTCTCTTTTTATAGAAACGTAGGTCGTATCCCGTGGGGAAGACCTCCGCTGGAAGACGATTCCACAGTTCACATGTTCGCAATAGAAAGTGCCTTGTAAAGCGAACTGTGGAAGACTTCCATGCATCAAGATGGTGTGGGTGGAATGCCGAGTTACTGCGGCTCGTGCGATGATGAAACGATGCAGCGGGGATCAACCCAAACAGTTCGGATGAACACTCACCATAGTAAATTTTGTAGAAAACGCAGAGTGACGCAAGGTCTCTGCGTAAGGAGAGAGAATCAAGCCGATCAGTAAGCGAGGGCAGATTGACAATCCGACAAGCTCTCCGCTGGATTCGGTCAAAAGGAAGAAGCTGGTATTTTGGGGCACCGGCCCAGAGATGGGAGCAGTACTCCATATGAGGACGTACTTGCGCCTTGTAGAGCTGCAAACGTTGAACCTCAGTGAAGTACTGCTTGGCCCTACCCAAAACACCCAGCTTTTTAGAAGCCAGCTTGGCCTTGTCTTCCAGATGACTGCGGAATTGTACATCTTTCGAAATGCCAACACCGAGAATACTGAGGCTGTGTGAGGTACTAAGGAGAGTGCCATCAAACCGAGGAGATACGACGAAGGGATCTTTCTTGGCGGAAAAAGAGCAAACCTGAGTCTTCGTAGGGTTAAACTCAACAAGGTTTCTTTTACCCCACATCGAAACCTTCTCCAGTATAGTTTCGATTTCGGACACAAGTTTGCTACGACTCTCATCCACTTCAGATCGAGACATATTTGAGTGGCCCGTATAAATTGCATCGATGGTACTGTCATCTGCATAGCAATGAATGCCGCCGACTTTCAACAAGTCGTTGATATGCAGAATGAACAGGGTGGGCGAGAGAACACACCCTTGGGGAACACCTGCATTAATAATCTTAGGACTTGAGCAAGCTCCATCAACCAGAACCTTAATGCTACGTCCCACAAGGAAGTTACCCAGCCATGAGCATAACTCCTTGGGCAATCCATATGAGGGTAGTTTCGATAGTAGAACCCTGTGCCAAACCCTATCGAACGCCTTTGCTATATCCAAGCTAGCGGCCAAAGCCTCTCCTTTACTTTCTATAGCATCAGCCCATTTATGCGTGAGGAAAGCTAGAAGATCACCAGCCGAGCGACCCCGTCGAAAGCCGTATTGACGATCGCTAATAAGCTGATTCTCCTCCAGAAATCGCAGAAGCTGGCTATTAATAACGGATTCCATCAATTTGGAAAGCAAGGAAGTGATTGCAATAGGCCGGTAGCTGGATGGGTCTGAGCGGTCGCCTTTCTTCGGAATAGGGTGGACTTGAGCAGTTTTCCATGAGCTAGGGACTACACCAGATCTGTACGAGAGACGAAAGAGCCGTGTAAGTACCGGAGCCAACTCAAGAGCGCATGTCTTCAGTACAATTGGAGGAATGCCGTCGGGCCCACTTGACTTGTGGATATCGAGGGAACATAATGCCTTCCGAACATCCTTTTGTGCGAAATGAATTTCTGGCATGGAATAGCCGCAATGCGGGATGGTAGGTGTTGGGGTCCCTGAGTCATCAAGCGTGGAATTAGACGCAAAAAGCGTGCAGAGGAGCTCGGCTTTCTCTTTAGCTAAGTGAGCCATTGTGTCGTCCTCTCTTCGCAAAGATGGCAGAGAAGGTTGGCAGAAGTTTCCCTGAGTTGCCTTAGCCAGTGACCAGAAAGTACGGGATCCAGACGGCATTTTCGCGAGCTTGTCACCAATCCTGCCGATATGATCGGATTTAGCTCTCGCAATTGTGCGTTTAAGATGGCGAGACGCTGCGTTCAGTTTCTTCTTATAACGGGCTACATCCGGATCATTCAGAGCCATAGCCCGAACCCAAGTCTGATACATTAATAATAATAATCCTAGTCCCAGTGTAAGTTGCTGGTCTGAGCGTAACTGCTAATTACCACAACCACTTAGTCTCAATTTACGCTTTACTAGTCGTTAATAAATATAGAGCGGTAATTTAGAACCGTTTCGAAATTTTAAAATGGTCAACGTGATTGACACGACACCAAACTTAAGATAACGAAACATAATATTTCCACAGCAGCATATAAAAGAGCCAATTTAGTTGACAGCCTCGCATACATTCATAGTGATCACCAATTAAGTTGGACCTTAGATTAATATTTTTAGGATTAAAAAAATTTGAATTAAGAATTTTAATAACCAAATACTGCAAAAATAATAATTTCTTATTTCTTACATTTCTGAATTCGGTCACGTATGAAAATATCTAGGTTACACATAAAACAAAAAATATTATAACAATATTATAATACAAAATAAAAACCACAAAGGTAAATTTTAATCAAGCGATATGTGTATAGTAAAAGAACGGTTTGAGGATTAACATAGCTTTCAACGATTGGAGAGTGTCTCGGAAATCTGAATAGGTCTACTGGTCAGTTTAATCTTTCTTTCTTTCGAATGGTCTGTTTGGAGTTGTAATTTTTTAATCAAATTACCCAAGACTTTACGCAAAATCATGCCTATAATACTTATATCCTATACGTACGTAAAATATTTATATGACATCAGACTGGTAATTAAAGGAAATATGCACTGCCAACTATAAGTCACCAAGTCTAATAAGTCAAGTTTTTAGAAGAAGAAATCCTTACTTTCTAACATGTTAAGTATGTTATTTCAATTTGCCTTACATACCTTTTCCAATGTTCACTAAATACACGTAGTCTTTCTCAAAATGCTTAACATTTCCATTTATGACTCTTTTAAATTCAGCCTCATTTATAATCGTCTATATCTACTCATAATTGTAAGGAATACTTATTAAAAGTCCTATTACATATATCAACTGTAAATATTTTACAATTTATACCCACACGACAAATTGTACTAATCCAGTAATTTATTCGTGTCCTTGCTTTTTTAGATAATACATATTTTCTATTGGTTCTTTTAACCTACATTGAAATAACAAATTGATATTTGTAGATAAATAAATAATCCGGTATATTTCTGTAGAATATTAAGCAATTTGTGGCAATCAAGAGACAGTCCTACCGGTTATCTCTATTATCCTTTGTCGGTATATTTTAAGTGCGGGTGCGGGGCAAAAACAGCCCTGTCGGTTCATTACGCAGTTATTAGTTGTAATAAGTCTTATTAAGTTATTATAATACTAGACAGCTGTAAACAAACAAAGTGACTTCCTATTTTCATTTTATGGAATGTTAATGGTGTTCTTTTACGTACTGTGGTCAATAAATCAATAGTTGGCGAATCTATGATTCTTACGTAGGTACCTTAGATTTAAGCTTTACAAAACAGTCTCTATTCGCTAAACAACTAGACTAGATTCGATTGTATGCATACAATCAGATACTGAAAATGATACAAACCGTCCGTCAAGTATGACATCACATGGCCCAGCCCTATTGTAGTACTTCATATTGGTATTTACATCATGATATAGCATATTCACTCGAATCACCAGAAAATACAATGATAACAGCTACTTTTGTATCATGATTATAGGCAAGTTGCCAGTAGGACATACACGCCTCGACAATTAATACGCCTTTACACAGATTAGTTGATCACGCACTTAACAGGTAAAATAAGGTTTTTGATGCGATATCAAAGTAGTGTCAATTTTGAAAAAAAATAAGTAGTCAATAATAATAATAATTTGAACATTTTTTAATGGTAATGGTATTTAAAAATGGAAAAAATAATGAGAAAACTCCCGCTGAACACAAAATTGACATCACAGGCACAGGACGTATGAAAATGCAGTTTCATTAATATTATATTTTCTATGAAATTACACTTTTAAAAAAGAAACACAAAAAGTGATTCACATATTTTAATCAATACAAAATTATGTGTTGCTTTGTTTAGACTCTTTTGCGTTCTGTAGCGCCTGAGTCAAGTAGACCTTAGCCAGGCTTTGTGAGCAGAATTGGCTTATATGCTGGCTGTATGTGTTGATTTGTCCGGCGACAATCATAGGGTTGAGCCTAGCTGGTACAGGAGGCGGTTTGAAGAGTTTATCCACGTCTTCATCTGGCAGCGGTGCTTCGTCTTTGGCAGCCCTTGCAGCGTTTTCTTGTGCCCTTTTTAGAAGCCAGCGATGTTTGTCTTGCTGTTGACGCACAACTAACAGTTGGTAACGTTTGAATTTAATGGCTTCTTGGTTGAGTTCATCGACGCGTTCCATCAAGCTGCGCAATTGACCTGAAATTTAATATATATATATAAATGTTTTATTAAAAAGAAATACACAAACATGTTTGGTCGGACATGACTTAAACATGTCACCTAAAATAAAAAATCAAATAAACTCCTTTAGAAAATCTTGTTTAGCAGTTAAACATGATTCATATGACTTCAACCTGAAGAAAGGGTTGTCTTTCAAGCGAAACAGGACACCTGCATGCAATTAACTGTCTACTTGATATTATAAATAAATTGATTACACAATACTTTTAAGTTTAAGTTATCTGGACAAGAGATAAAATTTTGAAGTCATAGGAATTAAAATTTTTATCTCTTCTTATGTACCATTACATATAGTATAAAATATTTGTTTACCTTCAAGCACAGAAGCTGTTCCTAGGTCCAAGAACTTTGAACCTTCTTCTTCTGGAATCATCTCAGATAACTCTGACATCATAATATTCGTTAATGGCGAGTTACGAATTACAATAGGCACTTCAATGAACAAGTTTTCATAACCAATTTTAAGGTTTCGAAGTGCCTCTGGTGTGTAGTCACCCTCTTTGTACATTGCAATAGCCTGAAAATATTTAAATATTTTGGTTATAGAACTAAGTTGGATTGAATTTGATATTCATTATTATCAAACAAAAATTAAATTTTAATTTTTCATTAAGTTATATCTAAATTACAAGATTCACAGGGATTTATCAGACCAGATTTAAAATTAAATTTATTACTTACCTGAGGAGTGAGGCGATAAGCTTTTAGTGTCAAAAAGCCTCTTGCAGACTTTTTGGTGTCATATATAACAACAACACTTTCCTCTATAGAGGTCTGGTAGTGGTACTGAGACTCCAACAAAGATTGACTTAAGAAGTTACCAACATCAGCACTTTGGTACCTGTAATTAGATTTTTTTGGTATTGCTGTAATTATGGAAATTTAACTCATAAAATAACAAATTAAATTTTACAATACACATGGCATATAGGTAAATATTTGATTTTATTCTTGATGAGACAAAACTATAATTATTATAGCAATAATGATAGCAAAAATATTATACTATAGATACTATTTTGTTTCAATTTTAGTATAACTTTTAAAAATGTTTACTATCTTAAAGATCATTAAGTGTATTTGGAGCACCTAAAGGCTAATTTTTTGTCTTTGTAATATTTATGCCTAATAAAAAAATAAAAAATAACTCGAAGTGTTAGGCACTTAATTATGCTTTTAAAATATAAAACTAAATTTGATACAAATTGCATAGTGTATTTCTGCTTTTAAATCTAACTAACCATCCCACATGAAAATGGTCAACATTAACTCGTCTTAATCTTCTCATCATATCCAGCTGGTATTCTTCTTCATCCATGGTATCATCATGTTTAGGAAAAGGAAAACAGTTGGTGATCTCCAGACGGTTCTCAACCACAAGTCCCAAAAGAGCCCCTTGGGCAACATCCATGTTAGTGCATGACTCTTCATGACAGTGCTTCACGATTTTCATTACCGCCTGAAAATATGTCAATTTAAAGGATTTTTTCTCTGCTATATCTATAGATAAATGTCAAAAACATCCTGTCCATATGGTGTATACTTATAAAAAGGATATTTACAATATACAAAATTTAAAAAAAAAACATTATCTACAGGTCAAACTAATGAAGTGAATGTACCAAAACAGAAAATGAGTCATAAGTAACGTTATACTGGCCCAGGTAAATAAACTTTCGGACTCGACATAACCTACATTATTCAGTTACATGAACTCGCTTTATGATCTTATTAAATTGAATAAGTGCAGTAATAGTCAATTTATGTGTAAGGAAACAACTTTATTTGGACTGAAACACAATTAATTTGAATATAAATCCGTAAAACATGACGCGTCAGATAAAGGACAGACAATTTCCATATAAGCTGCACAGAAATAAGTGATTTTTGCAAAATTACAATAAATTTACTGTCACTTACCAATCCATCACATTGTACATAACTTATTGCAGCTTCAGTTTCAGGAACACGTCTAGAGGATCCACCACGATTCGCCATTTTTGAGAGATTTACTCGGAAAGGAACTTTAGTGCCGAACTGACACTTTAGGCAAACCAGACTCCAGAGTTTTGTAATTTCTTTGAAGTTAATGTCAGTTTCGTCTGACAATGAAATATTTCAAGATAGCTGTCATTTCTGAAAGTTAACAGATATCAACGTCATGCCGTACAAATACAAGTATTTCTAAGCTATGTCAAATATTGAAAAAAATGATTTACAAACTATCAAATTACTCGATAATTCACGGCCTGTTGAAATATTTATTTTAGATATTTTTTACATTTTTACCAGCCATTATTTAATTCAAGGTTGACCACATATCCTTTCTAATGTGTGTTATTACTAATGACGGATATACAATTTATGTTGCTCCAGTCCCATGAATTAATTGGTTAAAGTGAGACTTGATTGAACATTTTAACATGAATATATCAAGAAAATCTAGATATATTTTTTAATACCATGAGCCACCACAAATTTTGGAGAGGCATAAAAGAATTGAAGGTTGCTCCGTCTCTGGATGTCCCGGAAAAAATTGTGAAACTTTGTTCTCTTGGCTCGGATTTTATTGCTCTGGGAAATGACCATGGCCTCTATTATTGTAACATTCAAGAAGATACCTTGAATTTTAAAAGAGAGAATGGTATTAGTGCAATAGACATATCATATCACAATGATATACTGTACATTATTAATGAACATGGAAGACTTTTTAAGACAAACACAAATTTTAAGAATAAAGAAGAAATAATCGTCAAAGAAGAGTCAAGGTGTTGTCCACATGGTTTTAAGAGTGCTAGTTCGAAAGTTAAGTTTAGAAATGTTGTGTCTAGTGACTTTGGCCAACTCTTTATAAGTAGTGATGGCCATCTCTGGGGTTCAGGAGACATGCCACAAATTGGCTTAGAGTCAACTATAATTAAAAAAGTTCCATTTTTCGAGGGGAGAACAGTTTATAGTGCATCAATAGGAGATAATTTTGCAGCGGTTATCGCACGTAAAAATGTGAAGCAATCAGGGGCTTGTGATACAGACAGTGATAATGATGATGAAGAAGTGTTTGCCTCAAATTGCTCCCAATGTCAAACAATTATTGGCCTCGCATCTCCAGCCTCTGTGCCATCTCTTTCTGAGACATGTCCATTAGGAGTTCATATAAGTAAATCAAGTGAAGATTCAAGTAGTACAACTGCTCCTCAAACCGATGTTCATATAGATGCTCAAAGTTTCACTGAAGATTCTAGTCCATCATCTGAAGAATCAAAAATTATAAAAGATGATTCTATTTCCCAAATTTTAAATAAGAACATAGAATTTGTAAGTATAACTAGTCAAGAGAAAAATGAAACTAATAATGCAGATGATAAGGAAACATTAGGTGCAAACTCAGAGAAACTGAACAATATTTTTATCAATACAGATGCAGCAAGACAATTTCTTAGCAGGCAGTTATCCTGGGTTTCTGCAGGAGAAGATTACTTAGTAGAATATACAGAGAAGCCCACTAGAATAATAAAAGAAAATGTTACAAATATTACTAATTTTGTTTATGAAGGAGTTAAAACTGTTGGCGATAAAGTTGCAACATTATCAAGGCATGTCAGTGGTAGCAGTGACAATAATGAACCAGTTGATCTTCAATATCATAATTGCAATGAAGACATGATAAGTTCACTGTTATACAGTTGCCATTCTACAACGAAATCTGATGATTTACAATTTTCAAATAGCACAATTAATAGTGAAAAGGAATTTGAGGTGGCCAAAAAAGAGGATGTTCTTAAAACTATGTCTAAACTTGGAAAGAATATTTTAGCAACAGAACTATGGACATGGGGTGACATTTCGCATGGCCAATTAGGTATAGGAGACACAGTTAAAAGAGTAAAGCCAATGGTGGTAATGAGTCTATCTGGTTTTGGTCTTCAAAAAGTTTCTTGTGGCAAATGGCACTGTGGCACTTTAACATTAGATGGTAGACTATTTATGTGGGGTTATAATCATTTCAAACAAGTGTGTTTAGAGACACGAGAAGATAAAAGTAGTCCAAAACAATTTACTGAAAATTCAGACAGTGATCGCATCAGAGATATGATAGCAACTGATAATCACAGTCTAGCTTACACCCACAATGAGAATATTTATTATATGGGAAAACATACTGATGGCTATACTGACCAAATTGTGAACTTGAATGAGAAAATGCATCTAAATTCTAATGATGAGAAAACTGAAAAGGCTGTAAAGATAAAAGAACCCCAAGTTTTTGGTGAATCTCAAAATATGTGTTATCATTGGAGAGTGTTATCTAGTGGCACAATAAGTTATTGCTCTATAGAAGAGTCTACAATATGCCCAGAATTCCAAAACCTATCAATTGCTCAACGTTATTTGGAAGAAATGCTCCTTATATATCATTTGCTTATCAAACCATTCCTTAGAAAAAGCAAAGCAATAATTGCACATTCCAATATTTATGAAAATGTTTGTGATATTTTTAGTGACATATTAAATTTAACAGCATTAAATGTTCTTTCAGCTTGGCAATATGCTGAAAAGCATATAAACGAATGTGATATTTCTTTAATAAAAAATTTAGAAGAGTATATTTATTTGTATAAAAAGTATTACATAGCAGTAAGCAACTTAATTGTTATAGGTGGTTACGCTCAAATAAATAATATTGTTGATGTACCTACAAATGTTTACAATATGTTTAGTGATCAGTTACCCACAAATAAACAGAAAAATAATAAGAAAACTTCAGAAGCTGTTATAAGCCTGGCATTTGTCCAGCCTTTGGTCCGATTGAGCTCATACAAATGCATTGCTCAATCTTTGTTGCGTTGTAAGAGTAGTAAGAAGAAAGGCGAAAGTAGAACAAACATTGAAGAAAAACTATCAAAGGTGATCACCTCATTAGATAGCTTGATAGAAGATCAGGACAAAAAGAGAAAAGAAGCTGATATAACTAAGTTATTTTGGGAAACTATAGGAAAAAGTTTGGAACAGTTCAGGACGCACGAACGAAGATTGATACGGGAATCAAAATCAAAACAGCTTAACCTTGTGAACCCTGGTCGATTTTCTTCCCATTGGTTTATTTTATTCAATGATTTATTTGTTCATGTCAATGGTAGTACACCAATACTTCACCCCTTAGACACTTTGTGGGTAGACGTGTCACCCAATGCAGATATTCAAAATGGGATACAAATCACAACCCCTGAGGAAATAATTTCAGTTTCAACGAATTCTGAACAGGAGAAAACTGAGTGGATACATGTATTAAATGCAGCTATTAAATCAGTATTAAAAAAGGACACCTCGTTTAAGCCTCCGCCAATTAGAAGTGCCACTTACGTATTTTCTAATAAAAGTGTATTTTACAAAGACTCAAAGTATGTTGGTCGATGGCTAGACGGTAAATTGCATGGGCATGGAAGAGTTGAGTGGCCTGATGGAAAAATTTACTGCGGCCAATTTCAATTAAATACTCTATGTGGGCATGGAAAAATGGATATACCAGGAGTAGGTAATTTCAATTTTATATTTTAATTACGCATAGTTAATACTTGCTAACAGCTATAAAGAACTACTAAAACCTTAATTTGTATCTTGATTGCATGGGATTGCCCATTATATCTTCTCTTAGGTGGATAATATTATTTAGATTATCCCAACAGTTTCAAGAAATTGAACACAAACAAGTGATGTTATTTTTTTTAAGGTATCTATGAAGGAAGGTGGAAAGACAACCTTCAAAATGGCTACGGTATTATGAAGTATACGTGTGGTGACATATACGAAGGGTACTTCAAAGACGGCCATCCACACGGTCACGGAATCAAAAAACAGGGCGATTTCACATCATCTTCCGCGACAATATACACAGGCGAGTGGGTGGGGGGAGCCCGACATGGATACGGTGTAATGGACGATATTGGGAAAGGCGAAAAATATTTGGGTAATTGGAGCGATAATAAAAAGCATGGTTGCGGCCTTATTGTAACCCTCGATGGTATTTACTACGAAGGATTGTTTACGCAAGACATTCTCACGGTTAGCACAGATTACATGTTTATTTGACACCATCTCATGTGAATATGAACTTACAGATTTATATATTGACTTATAACAAATTTCACCGATTTTATTTTGGTATTTCATTTATAAACATACCGAAATTATATAAACCCTCTAATTTGTTTTTTTTTTAGGGCCACGGAGTAATGGTTTTTGAAGACGGAACCCATTATGAAGGGGAATTTCGGGCAGCTGGCGTTTTTTCTGGAAAAGGGACGTTAACGTTCTCAAGTGGTGATAAAATAGAGGGATCCCTAAATGGTGCATGGACTGAAGGTGTCAAGATATCTAATGGAGTTATGCATCTTAACGTTTCCAACCCCGCCATGCCTCCAAACTCTAAGCCGAAGTATGTATTCCTTAAAATTTTCCAGAAATAAAAACTAAATTTATTATGAACAAAATGTTTTAAAATATTATCTGAATGTAGATTTACACACACAGCATGGACATAAATTACATACATTGGACACAAATATTTGTATATATTATTATTATATTAGAATTGTGTGAAAATTGGAAAACTTATGAAAAATGTACCGTTTTGTTTGAATTTTAAAGTTTACTTTCATAGACGAAACTTTCACATATAGATAAATTACGTTTTTATTTTAATTATTATATGCGTATTTAACTGTCTTATCAATGCAGTAGTCCATTTTTTAAGAGTACGTAATTATATATGAAGATAAATTTAATCGACTGAATCACTTATCGTTTCCTCAATTGCAAGGAACTGATAAGATATTTATGCCTTAAAAATAGTACAAAGCGTAATTTAAGGTCTTATTTTTACATAATAAGATTAAAAGCACAAAAGTAACTCATTTATTACCGATCACCAGATGCTAGAAAATTGGAGACCGAATTTGCATTTAATTAACTAACGTTATCGATCCTTAAAATAAAATAAACTCAAATTTTTTAATTAAAACAACGTTTAGTCTTCGAAAAAATGGTTTAACGATGCGATGAAAACAGACAAATGAGTACTTTAAGTGGTAATAGAATTGTATTTATTCTTTAGTCTAAAGCAAAGATTCAGATATAGTGTATCTGCATCATTTGAAATCCATTATTTACATATGTGACGCAAATTTTTACGTGAATTAAATTCCAGTTCGTTTGGAAAGCTCAGCGTTGCACCAAATCAGAAGTGGAACGCGCTCTTCCGCCAGTGCTTCCACTGTTTGGGCGTTTCCGAAACGATGCTGACACCTACGGGCAACCACTTTAGCAATGGCCCATGCCCCACCTTCGATAACGTGAAGATATGGCAAAATGTCGCCGTGGCTATATCGTGTTCGCAAAAGCGGAATCAGACTCCGAAGAAAAACGGATCGGATTTAGAGAAGTCGGATTGTTTAGAAGTTATACCGCACTTTGGGCAAAAAAGCCTAACGCTTCATGACTTTAAGGAGTTGAAGCTGTATTTACAAAATGTAAGATGTTTTTTTTTTTTTAATAAGGATCGAACCCAGTTATTCATATTTATAACCTATATTTTGATTGACCGATGTTTTTTATACTAGCTGATCCGGCAAACGTTGTATTGCTATACATGTGATTTCAATTTTCAATTAATACATAAAAAAATAAAGGTTGATCGTAGAAGGGTGAAAATTTAGGATTGTATGTATTTTGTATCATAAAAAAATAGAAACAAAAAATTTGTCTAAAAAAAATTTAGGGGTGGACTACCCTTAACATTTAGGGGGATGAAAAATAGATGTTGGCCGATTCTCAGATCCACTCACTACGTTTACAAAGTTTCATGAGAATCGGTCAAGCCGTTTCGGAGGAGTTCCGAAACGGCTTGAACCGAGAATTTTATATATTAGATGTACGATATTCCTTTCTCTATTTTTTTAAAAGTATTTTTGTCATAATTACACAAAATTAACATGGAGACTTTTTTTAATTTCACCACTTATCTGATTGAAATAAGTGTAATAATAATAACAATTATCTTTAATGAAAAGACGCTTTACATTAATAATATTTAATTAACATCGTGTCTAGTATTAATCTAATGACAATCAATTAAACACTGTATATAAACGCCATCTATTGACACAAATAAAAATTTTGGTTCAAAGCTAAGTTGACTGAAACGCCTCTCCTTATTCCAGGCGTGTGAAACTACCCACCATCCTCTAGGTCAGCTAGTGCTAAACCTAACAAACGCTTTCAACACTACATACGGCGGTGTTCGGGTACATCCACTGCTCCTGAGTCATGCGGTCAAAGAACTAAAATGCATAACCACGAGGTTGTATCAGGTTGTTAAGCTATTGTTCCCGGCGTTGCCTGCGGAGGGGACGGATGTGGTTTTACCCTACGACGAGCGGGAAGACGATGGCAATCCTATCGAAGGGTAAGTATTTATTTATTAGCCCATTCGGTGTCATTAAACATAAAAAATGCTATTACCAAAATATGGTTAGAATATATATAAAAATAAACCAAACAAGAATAGATGAAAAAAATGTATTTGTGATATTACACTTATGTCTGTAATATTATTGCTCAAAATTCTGATTATAAACTTAATCGTCTATTGCTTTGAGTAATATATTAGTCGATATAATTCAATTTTAAATTTGCAGAGACTTCAAGCCGAGTCTCTAATACTGGTGATATTATATAGAAAATTAACTATTTCTTTGGTTTTTGATCACACAAGAATATTTTATTATCAAAGCTGAAAAAAAACTTATCCGGGGTTTCCACAGTGAAGTGGTATCAGCAGCATCCCTTCTCCAACCCACTCTCTTGCCTCGAGTGCACCCAGCACTGTTCGTTTTATATGCACTTCATAATAAACGAGAAGACGATTTGTACTGGCGAAGGCTGATGAAGTGGAATAAGCAGCCTGATACCACTCTTATGGCCTTTTTGGGGATTGATCAGTAAGTTGATCCCAAAAGTTTTACGCGCGTCTTTCTAATTTTGCATAAAATATGAAAATAGGTTAATGCATATTATATCCGTTTGTTAGTGTATGTAAATAAAATGCTTTAAACCTGTTTCCAAATGTTTATTGTTACGTTTTATGTTGACTACTTGATACAAAAAAAAAAATTTTTAAATTAAAAACCCCTTTTTTTTTTTTTTTTTTTTGGGCCCCCCCCCCGCCTTTTGTAACCTACCTACCTACAGAAATGTACATTATCAAAATTGTGAATCAAACAATTACAATCCGTACATAATGCCAACAAAATAGAAACACTGACTTCTAATATTCTTCACCACAAATCGTTTTTTTTAATCGGATCACTCCTAAAACACTAAATATACAAATAAAAATTCTAAATAACTTATAATTTTAGAAAATTCTGGTCGAAAAATACCCACCATTCTCCCACCTACTCACCCATGAAGGAACAGCTATTCCAAGAAGCCGTGGAGACTCTTCAGCAGCTTAAGACCACCTTCTCGCCCATTGAGAAGCTGCTGGTCATCAGGTCTACATTTCAGAAGATGACCATAGCTGTGCAACAGGAATTAGGTAGGTGTCTTGACCGCATAACATTTTTCTTATAAAACAGAAGTTATTGTGCGTTCAGCCTATCAAATAATAACTCTTTAATATACCCTAAATTATATTTCTAAAGAAACGTGAATGAATAAGTGTTTAAGAAATCGGTTTAAAAACATAACAGTTTATTTGTAAAAACTAACATCCTTCTATCAGATAATGCTATAAGATATACAAAGCGTGTTCATATCGAGCTGGAACAAAAAGACACTTCCCCTGTATACAGTTGCTTAAAAACTTAATTGGATTATATTCTAAAACACACGCAGAATATTTTTCTGAACAAAAGAGGTTTTAACCAATTCCAGGTTCGCAATATCTTTGGAGCATGGACGACCTGTTCCCAGTATTCCACTTCGTAGTGGTGCGCGCGCGCATCCTGCAATTGGGCTCGGAGATTCACTTTGTTGAAGATTTTCTTGAGCCCGCTATGCAGCATGGCGAATTGGGACTCATGTTTACTACGTTAAAGGTATTATAATTACTATGTTTTGATTAGTCAATATTTTTTTCGTTTCACGCGTTTGATGGTCATATAATTTAATTTTTTTCATTTGTTTTCGTTTTAGGAAATATACATTGATTTGAAAATAATGAATTTATATAAAGTAATGGGTTAGATTCGTTACTAAGAAGTTAAGTTTTTGTTTTGTGTTTGTGTAAGGGACAAAACACCCACTCATCTACTCTCCTAATAAATGGTTATTGACAATTACATATTTATTTACATACAATGTAATATTATTTATTCTTTACATAATTAAGCCTCTGAATAACATTTACGGATTCTATTAGCTAAGCAAGTAGTTTTATTTTTCAGGCTTGTACCACAGATTAAAATTTGACTTCTGTAACATATTTGTATCCCTTATGTACGCGAATTTATAACATGATATAATTAGAAGCGTTTAGAAGATAAGTCACGTAATACATTTGTGCTCTTGACACTAAAAGATATTATTTTTTCTTAAAAATCCTCTATAGATAGCGCATTGTTTAATGCTAATACAATATTATTTTCAGGCCTGCTACTTCCAAATTCTTCAAGAGAAAATGTCTATGAATTCTTAATCGGAAATCTAAGATTGCTTGTATGCTAAGTCTATATATGCTAGTTCCATGTTTTCTAGGGTTGATACTTTTAGAACTATTATATATAAAACAGTGGTAAAAGAAATTATTTTGTCGAGTACATGATTTATAAAGTCGACATTGAAATATATAACATTATAATATCAAGTGTTATTGGTAGCAATCTTAAACGTTGCCACATATATATTCAAATACATTATCTCTGTTCAACGGATTACAGTTGGATGAAATTAAATTAAATAAATTAATATTAAAATACTATAATTTACAACTACGAACGACGATAAATAGGTTTGAAACTGTCATATGAATAGTTTGTAATGAAAATAATTTTAGAGTAATGTTTTTTTCAATATGAATTGATTGTAGCAATTTATAAAAATACAATGTAATTAATAAACAGTTTAGAAATGTTATGTGTTGCTTGAAGGAAATTATTGTAAACCTTATTATATTATTAATATATAATTTGGAGCTCATCTGTTTATTATACCATCCACGTTCCACTATCTGCAGTATTTTTAATACTATAATATAATTATATTATATTATATTTACCCTTTTATATTTGCCCTTTCTGACTTCTATTTTGTAATATAATTTCCTTACTTAGGTACAATTACCCGAAAATAGCTTTGGAATATTGTAAAAGAAGAAATAAAAAGATGAAACCAAAGATTCGAACAAAGTATTTAGTATCCTAGGGAAAGGTATACTGATTATTGTTTAGATTATTTAGTATACGTTCGAAAGCGAACAATACAAAAACGTTTTTAAAGTGACTTGGTATATGCTAATCGGACTAAATTTTATTAAAAATTCATCCCCTCTTACGATTTATAAGAAACGTATATTTTTATGGTGTATATTTTATTTGGGTGATTTAGCAGTATTACATTAAAACCTTGAATTGAATGGTATTTTTTTACGTATCCACTTTCAAGATTTTAAAATGAACTGTTCCGTATACACCTTGTTAATAGTAGATGTTGGCAATATAATCACTTTGAAAATATTTCTTGCCATTGTAAAAATTAAAATGATTTTATTTTTACGTTTGATTTTTTATATTGTTTTCATTTAATACGGCTGTAAGCTTTAACTATTCCAAAGTGAATTAGTACAAGTTATTGTAATTATAAAATTTATGCTAAAGCCATATTGTCTAGTGTAGGCTTAAAAATTATGTTTATCCTGTAAATTAGTTCGTTTTATTATACCTAGTCGTTTTTAGGTATTTTCATACTAAAACTTGAAGTTTAAACATTCACAATGTAAAGTTCGGCTAAATTACATGCCGTGACTAATATTGTATTGTTACAATGAAATGCAATGCCTGTGTTAAAAAATTTCAAGACAGCTTAAAATTGTTAGCTGCTTCTAAAGAAAATTATTCGGTGTTTTAATAGGAGTTACAAAACTTCGTCTTTATAGAATAACATATCATAAAAAATATTTATTCCATTGATCGTCATTGTGAGTTGAGATTTATTAGAATTAATATATAATGTTTGGAAATTAAAATTCTTGCAATGTGCATTTTGTTTTCTTTATCCAGCTTTAGTCAGCTGTTACAAATAAGGAATCGCCTAACCCGCAATCCGTATCCTCATTGCTATGTTCACCGAATCAAAAACTACTAATCATAAGTATACAAATCTTGGGGTTTCTTGGGGGAGATAAAAAAACAACAGTTATTAAGGCTATTTATTTCAATCCTATAAAATAACATACCAAATGTCTCTTTTGTACAACATCATATCAAAAATGTACACCATAATATAAATTTCGTGTCATCTAGCTTATCCAGATACCCTATACTTCATTGCTATTACATAGATCCTCTCATTTTTAATGTGTGCTACAGTCGCTTCCAAAAATACTTTTAGGTCAAATATTTACCGAACTACGAGTCGTACTTACCACCAAGGTGAATCTTATGTAATGTAATAGTATATAATAAAATAGGTAACAAAAAATTACCAAGTAACCAACGTGTCGCCATTTTACTTTAAAATGAAGATTTGCTTGATTTAAAATGGATTTTTTATAACTCTTGATGAAGCCGAAGTAGAATGAGAAAATTAGGACGCATATAATTGAAGGCGACTGTACATTTATAAAACCGTTCTTTTCTGTATTATATAATATCTACAAGCCAACACCTATATTGATACATTCAAGTCCCGAGCTTAAACTGCACTGAAATTTCATTAGGTATTGTAAAAAATGAGTTATATAATTTATTAAAATATAGAAATATTTCATTTTAATAAATAATTTTATAAACAGATTCATAGATGATGACAAAATTGTAAACAGATTCAATTCACTGCAATAAAATACACAAAACAAAAAATCCAAATTATTAATTGACATCTATATTTCAGGAAACAAATTTCATATGCAATCGAAAACTTAATGTGGTTCGCGACGGGCGTGTGATTATTGCTAAATACAATTATAAAGGTAAATTAAACTCTGGCACTAGAATATTTTTAAACAAATTCATTTTACATTTATGACTCACGTTTATCGCAAAGTAATCCCGTCTAGAGACATAACTTTAATCCTGACACAATCCTATTTACAGTTTTCCATTATTGCTTTAAAATATATTTCAACTATATAAAATGAATGAATGAACAGATTTCGGAACTAATCATGGAAATGATATGTGGTACAGCATAAGCACAACCTTATAATATACATCAAAACTAAATTGCTGTTTTGTTCGCATTAACTAACTGATTTGTACTTCATTTTGCAAACTAATAACAGAAACCAGTTTTTACACTATGATGCTTTGAATATGCAACCTTAAACATTCTACAAATAAATCTGCTCATATTATTAGGATAAAAACTGGCATGATTAAATGGTAAGTTTCTATAGAACTTCATATGGCGCATCGTTTAACTGAAAGGCACTTTTGTGCAATCGAATAAGCAGAGAACATTCAAATATAATTTAATACGTTAATCTCTCGCACTTACACCTTATTAAATACATTATAAAAAAATTATAACGAATTCCCAATCTCGTTCACATAGCGAAATATCAATCAAATTTTATTGCATGCATTATACAAAAAAAAAACAATAAAATTACGACTAAATAACATAGTTGGACGATTTCGGCTTCCAAAGAAATAATTAAAAATTTTGAGGAGTGAAGATCTGTAACATTAACAGAACGCTTAAATACTAGTGAAACCAACGAATATATTACTATAACATCCTAAAACTAACCTGTTATGCTTACACTTAAATGCTCTATCGTGGCTATGGATGACGGCAAGTAATCCATATAAAGAAATCTTTATTACGTGGCCCAAAGGCTTACTTAAAACAAGGTGGTCAGATACTGGCGATGCACTTAACAGGTTCCCAGCACAAACGGGCATACGGTATACAGAAATTACATACGCAAATTTTCCCCTGCCATCTCTTGGTAATAGTGCTGAGGTATACAGCCAAACGGAGACCGTTTTCGAATGTCGCAATAAATATTTTGGTGTTTAATGCTTTGCCATATCGGAATACTCTCAATATACCACACATCGAGCATTAGGACGGCCGATTCTTTATAAGACGCAGTGAAAGCGGTTGAATAAATTCAAAGAATAATAATAATAATAATGAGATACATGAACGCAATACAAAGAGATAGAAAATATTAGACCTCCATGCTAATTAAATCTTGAATAGCGTTGTACCTAAGGTATGCATACAGGAGCTTGACAAAATCTTGAGTTGGTTTCGTTAAATTATTGGGCTCTGCGCGCTAAGCAAGCCCCCTACACGTGCAGACGTTACCGTATCTCGTATGGAACTATTTTGCTAATAAAAATAATATTATTAAGCGTTTGAGCGTATAGTATTTCAGATGGGCAAACAAAATGTTCGGATATAATTGTTATAGTAGTGTTATCAAAAAGTACGAACATGATAAAGAAGCGTACAAATATACGCGTATACAAACTTATACGCGTATGCAAACGTATACGCGTACGTAGGCACTGAATCATGAGCGTGATATTTTGTACGTACTTGATCTACGATTTCTTTTCAAGCATAAGTATACGCATGACATGAAAGCGCCTAAACTAAGCCAAATAAAAATGTAGATTACAGGTCGCTGTATGCGTTAGGACGAGGTTAAAACTACACATAGAGCCTAGTATATAGTATATAGGGTTTATACATACACCGTAGTCACTAAATAACAAACATTTACATACATTAGTAAATGAATCGTCATAACCTTTCTAGTATAGGTCGAATAAAAAATCTTATATACATCTACAGAAATATATTGCTTAAACGATAAAATCATGATTTGCTTAGCAAAATAAAAATATAATAAATAATTTACGCGCCATAGATATGAAATAAAACTGTTGCCTCTTTAGATTTAGTGCCCAATGTGCGTTGTTAACGTTCGAAACGCACGCTGCTTAATAATACTGCAAGCACCATCAAATTCACTAATCAAATCTTACTAAGGGATCATCAAAATTTCGCCAATCTCATGAGAATTCGATTCGTGCGTTTCACGACAACCGTTTAGAATGTAATTCATTATAGAAAATTGAATTTATATTATGTAAAAAGCGAAAAGTCAAAGTTTATTCTCACTTAGCATATTGTGTAAAAATATATTTAAACCGTACGGTTCTATATATCATGGCATCGAATTCTTAGCTAGTTAATACTGAGTTAATATTTTACGTTGTATGAATACGTTACAATGTTAAGCTTTGAAAGTTATAAAATCTATTTGGATAAAAAAAATGTTAATAAGTTGCCATCTCACTCTAACATCACGGTATAGAGAGAGACAGCCATACAATGTAAGACGTTAATACACCCGTTCCATTTTATTAGCAATAAAACATGACACCGATATTCACATTATTGTCAAGAAAAATATGAAAAAAAAAAAGATATTGCGATCACATTAATGCTTTTGTGCAAAACTCGGCCAAAATTACACAATCATGATGTCTAATCTTAAGTTATATTGGATTACGTAGCTCGGAAAGTGATTTAAAACATCTGATTTCTGTGCAAAATATTATTAAAACGTGATTCACTAACCAATTATATTTGTAATACCACAAGAAAATTCGTTCACAAGAAAAAACTTTATGATAGTGTAACGTTGGTCTTACCTGTGCAATATCAAAATATTGATATTTGAATCGTTTGCTCTATTGCTTATTTACACAATACCGCCGTACCGTAAGCGTAAGGTTTTAAATATTCCTATTTACATGTATGCCTTACAATAACAGTCGAATCGCGAAAATTCATAACGTTATAGTGCACAGGGTGTCCTTTTTTAATTTTATGCTCACGCTGCAGAACTGTTGCATGACGCTTCCCGGACACCCTATACACAATAACCGTAAAACTTACCGATATTTGATCCCAAGCACGATATAAAATGATAAAATCGATATACCTACAGCGGGGATTCAAAGTCGCAAGCCGTGACATCACACCGACCACTTACGTACTATAAAATACCTAAATTGTAAAATAGGTAAGAATAAAGTCCTTACTATCCAGAAGGCAAAATTGGCACTTAAGACGAAGTTCGCTCCCTTGTTTATGAGTGTCTGTATGAACGCCCTGAACGGCCTGTGCGTCTGTATTACTATGTCGCGATCGGTGGGACACGGGTGGTAGACGCGCGATTGATGGATACGTGTTTCCTTCAATACTCGGGTGATACGCGTATCGTGTTCGGGTACGCGCGATTCGTACGCGTATACGCACTTTAAGCTCTCGTAACTGTGAGAACACGTGTCATCGCACTTAATGTCGTTCATAGAATCGAACGTATACGTGCGCACGCACTGCGGGCCCGCACGCAATCTCCGCTACATGGAAGGTGAGGCGTTCTGTGTGGGATTGTACGGGTGGTTCGAATTGCGGAGCACTGTGTAAACACTGTCGACCTTGCTCAATTTCTCGAAAAACGGTATTAAGTCCAATAGTTCTGAATCTGTCATGTCGTCGAACCATGACGCGACAGGTACCTGAAATTAATTATATTTTTATTTTCGCAAACATTCATCGTCACTGATTGTTAGGCACATGATATTATTTTAATAATTCGACATGAACAAAAGAAGATTTTACTAAACAATCGAATAATTTAATTTGACTAGAAAAGGGAATTAAGAACAAAATTAAAAATTGTGGTATCATTTGTCATTGATGGCTTTGTCCTCGACACATAATTGCATTGTTTAAAAATCAATGTAATTTTGCACTGTTAACTGTGTTTTGTGTGTGTTCCCAATTTGGCTCATATGTTATATTTTTTTTAATGTTTAATAGATAAGCTGTAAGAATACCTAAAATATAAATAAATAAACTTCTATTCTGTTAATATGGGTATTGTCGTTGACGTATGTAACTTTCAAGTGATGGAAATAATAAAAAAAAATACTTACAGCGTTATGAGGATGGAATATGTATGAGGCTGGTGAGTTGTCCACGATAACGACGCGTCGTAGATCTCTACCCAAACTGTTCAGGTCCTTTACGTAGTTGCCTCGGTGGAACACGCAGCTGTCGCGGAATAAACGCGCCCGGAATACACCCCATCTGGAAAACGTATCAATAATACCTAAATGCAGAAATGTTTAGAATATACCTTAATTGTATAAGACACAAATTGAAAAAATATTACATTTATATTTTGATATATTTTATTATTATAGCTATTAATTGCTATGATAACGATCATTAGTTTCAATTAGTTAATAAATTTAATAAAACCGAAAGCACACACAGTAAAATTTCTTTAAATTGAAAAGGTACCAAAAAAAGTAATTACTTTCCGAAAAAAAAATTATCACAATAATGTTATTGCATAAAAAATCGAAAAACCTTACGAGTAAACGTTCCAATTATGACACCCCAACTACAATTGACCAATTTGCCAGTGCAATAAATTGAGGAGTGACTATTTCACGCCAAAGTCCGACCATTAAGAACCCTTGAACCCGCATTGTGCGACTCTCGGCGTATCTCAACATTATTCGAACGGCGTTTGTTGCTTTAAATGCGTTGAAGAGAGCAACCTCCACCTCTCAAGTTTCGCTATTGTCTGGCGCAGGTGGTTGAGCCTTAGAATTCGCTTAATAAAACGGAAACTGCATTCCGCTTGCAAGTAAATGAACATTCTGCATTTTCGAACACGATTGTTTTAAACGCAACGAAAAAATAAGATGTACTGTACTGTACTGTATTTAAAAAACAACACTTTATTAACGGATTAAGTTATATATTTTTGCAAAATTTAGCAAAGTGTTTTTCTTAAAATTAATAATAGTTATGTCAAATAAATGACAATATTATATACTTCTGTATACTACTGTCAATTACGCAAACAATTTAAATTCCTGAGAGTGATAAAGTCGGTATAAAAATATTATTCGGACTTTTTAATACACTACACTAATACAAACGATGTTCAGGGACAATTTTGACACCAGAAATAAGTAAGGATTTAAATATCTTACTACAGCTGTCTATCTTTTAATAGTTCACTTAATATTAAGGATTTGTCTAATACATATATTTGTTCCAATTACCTATCAAGAAGATCAGCAACTGGGTCCGCGTATTTAGCCAGCGATGCCGTGAAAAGCACACACTCGTACAACTCTCCGCACCGTCGTAGAAACTCGTCGACGTGCGGCCTTTTCAGTACATATACTTGATGGACCGCCCCGTCTATTTCCACTGGTACCACGAAATCTGCGTTATTTATTGGCTGAAATAATATATATTTTTAATAAGGTTTAGAATACATAACTTGTTCAGTAAAACTATCCAATTTTGTATGATGTTTAGGGCATAATGTCTTTTTTTCATACCTGTGCCACCCTCATTCATAAAAACAAAATCTCATCATCATGTTATTGCGTTTATGATGAGTAATTTACTGAATGATGCAATTGGATTCAAACATATGGGGGTTGACGATCAGTTGAATTAATAAATATTTTCTCACCAATCCCAGTAGTCACATCTAATTATTACGTTTAAGAGAAACTAGTTAAATTCAGCTTAATACAGGTGTTTGGGTGATAATACAAAGTCAACTATTAGCCAGAAAATTATTTTATTAATATTTATTTTCGGTAGTGGTTTCTTCGTGTAACTTAACTTGCCCACCTAAACTAGACTATACATTCGTGCGGTATTAAGTCCATAAATAGATCAAATAAATCCTTTAATTAGAGCAAAGCGTCGCCTACAAAGTTGGATTTTATTGTAGGTTTCATTTCATATTATTATTAAAGAACTCTCCTATCGCTGTATTTCGACCACAAGGTAATTTTATCATAATTCGTGGTTGTTTATTTTAATGCTTATGTCGCTATAACAACTTAAGTACCTATATTTATCGGCACGTGATATTTACTATTTTCATTGACAGGTAAAACATACATAGGTTAAACCTTGAAAGAACTCCACAAAATAAAAACATGTTCTTTTAAACGGTTTCAGTTAAACATTAAAGGCCGTAACATGAACATGGACTTAATAAAGACGCGTGAGGTTTAACATACTTGTTACATGGAAAAGTCATTTGTAAGGTAGAAATTTTTTAATAAAACTGATAGTGAATACACATCAGTAAGAATTCGTGGTGGTGATTTCCTTGCGTGACATTACAGACCATTATTATGAATATTTTAAATAAATGGAGTTTGTAATGGGGTATATTACTATAAGGAACTATTTTACAACTTTAGTAGTGTCGTATCATCCTGATAACCGTGCTCAATAAGGTGTAAATAAAAACAATAGATCACATCACGAGACGCATACGATCACTTATCAACTATTGAAGAATAGATAATATCCATCAATTTGTTTTAGTCATAACAATTCGTAGTACAATTATATTGAAACTGTTTAATATTATTATTATTATACCACTAAGGCATCCTCAGTCATACAATGGCTATCACGCTTGCTATCTTGGCGTCAAGCCATCCGTCGAGATTAGATCAATCAGAATGAGAAGCAGCCGTTTGAACCTAGAATCCATTCCAGACGCACACTGAATTGTGATATACATATGTCTGGGACTCCGTTTCAAAACTTAGCTCGAATTAAAGTGCCTTTGCTAAGCAAACTGATAAGGTCTTAGTAATACAATACGTACAATGGAATAACAATGGTAATAAATATTTGTATGAAAATTTTAAGAAAACAGAACGTTCAAATTCTGAAATAATCTTAATGTTAATCTGAACAAAAGGGCAAAGAAATAGAAAGGCGTGTCGAAATTAACTGTTTGAATAAACGCAACGTCTGAAAAGCCGAAAAATTATTATTGTTATTTTTTAGCGTACTTCGTTCCATGACATCGTACACTTTGAGAATTCAGTGGGAATTTAACTGAATTTTCTAGGCAATGACGCGTTTCTCTGAGCTGCGATTGGTCCAGCAGAACAACGGATCGTATCAAGATAATATCTCTTCCTGTTTAACAGTTGTATTTCTGAATGAAGAAAATGTACATTTATATTTATTTGTTATAGAAAATGCATTTTATATAGCATAAAGGTTTTCAAAAATCTCACAAACATGTCCGCGATACAATGAAACATCGATTCATAGGGCCTTTAGAATTTCTAGGCACGTTTCGCGTTTTCATACAAAAAGGGAAACAATGGGACATACAAACATCCTCCGTGTTATTGCAGATTTAAAAGGTATGTTTTTTTTTTAATTTCTCGCTAAATGGGTAACTAGCCTTCTGGGGCGAATTTAATGCTGAATATTGTTATTATCACGACATTTTTGAGCACTTGAAAATGGTTCATTTTTTAATGCCACTCGGATATCTTATCTTATCATATATCTTAAATTCATTATAAACAATATAAATTGTATGTCAACACAAAGAGAGTTATAAGAATCTTCGCAACAAGGGTCTAAATTTCCCTTTAAATGTAATTAAAATTTGATTTTTAAACAATAATATGTACCACCATCTGTGTAAGCGTTACGTACTATATAATTACATAGTAATATCATTGGACATGTATGAAATGAATTTTATTGTTTTTACAAGTACAGCTCAGTATGATAACAACGGTTTGTGTGGTCGAGATCGAATGTCAAGATGGAATGCAAGCAACTCTAATAATTATAACAATCTCATCAGACCATAACTTGTATTCATTATATAAACGCTGGTTTTTAAAGCTACCCGCGTAAGTCGTGAACGGTGCAGGGGGTATCGGTAGCCAGATTTTATGTCGCACATGGAGATGGTTAAGTCTCACTCTGCGCAGGCAGTCATAATATCACTCCCCAGGGAAAAAAAAAGGGGGGCCCCCATTTAACAATCCTAGAGATTTTCAGTTCTGGCTGAAGCTCGAGGAATTGGTTTGCCATGGGCTGAGGTGAAGTGCGTGGCCAAAAATAGACCACGGCCGATGCCCCACATAGGGGATATAGGACCGTAAGTCAAGTCACATGCCTGAACCTCTTATCCTTTACATCTATTTTCTAACTGGTGTAGCACAGTGAAATAAGCATTTCTGTCTACTTTCTTGGTATTTGAAACTAGTATGTTCCAGTTCTATATAGCATAGGTACATAGAGCTGCTAACCAAGGGAACAACATTATAAGCCTGCAACGCAACCTCATAGGTCTATAACTCGCATCTGTGATATTCTAATAAAACAATTGTCACTGTGAAGCAATTAATATTCTCAGTTTTCCTTATACTCAGATTGTCCGTAGAAACCATCGTGATAAGATTATTAATTTTAATTACCTCAGTCAATCATGGTATGAGCATGCCTATTTGAGTCTTCTCAAAAGGCAGAAAATCCTTTATAAATATATTAATTTTGACATTTATGCTTGTTAGTGTCATACAACAAAACCGGATGAGAAAATATATTCTGAGATACTAATAATGGCGTTCATGTACAAATTAATTAAAAATATTTGCCTATCATTACAAAAACTCAAGGTTAATTACTTTGTAAACGAATTTGATTTATGCAATTAACTCTTCGTTAATGTATCATGTTACTCTAAAACCTTTAATATTGGTTAAATAGGTTTGAAGTAAAAAGGTAGGTGCATTAGTCACCATGCCGAACTGCACCCCTGGTTCAATTCCCAGTAAAACATTTGTGTGAGGATCATAATTGTTGGCTCTGGTATGTGTAACGTGTATTTATTAAAAGTAAAGACGTAAGTACAATATACTACTACAATAATGTTTATCAATACTAGAAATAACCATAACATATTCTATAAATGTTTTGGGATAAGTCCCATATCGTGATGGTGTCTTGATATGTACTATTTTATTATTAAGTCTAAATGTTTTGCTGCTTTTAATATATATTTTATAATTTATTATATACACTTCATTTTTGTATATATAAATAATATCTAATCTGGTCTCTACGATGACTCCACCTTTTACTTCCTGTTAACCGTAATGATTAATTTGAATTGTTTGATTCATTTGTATGAATTAAACCATATAATTATATTAACATAAAATATTCATAAAATATATAGCGGCTTTCCAAATAAATTTACCCGCGTTATTACATCCACTAGACTACGACGTAGATGTTGGTCTATCGAAACATTATATGACTAATATAGAAAACCCGAAGCGTTCAAGCTACCGCTACTTTCATATACAATAAGTGTATATAAATTCATTAGAATAAATAGGCGGTAAAGCCCGACCGCTAGCTGCTTATTCTACCGTATTTAAATATTGCGATTTAAATAGTGCTACAAAAATAGCGTCCTACATCTCGAAATAGTCGGTTAATGAAGCAACCGCCAGTTCCGTGATACGTGGCCTAATGCTTCGATAATAATTGATTCTTTGTTCACTAGCAAGTAAGCACTTTAACTTTTGCAAATCGATTACTGAAACGAAACCAGCCGGAATTCTTTCCTGCTTGAAAAAATCAACAGTCATTAATTTAAACTGAATAAGCAAAAGAACGCAGAAATATTGATAATTCATAAATGTCGTTCAGAACGTTTTACCACTTATAAACTACGGGAGTGATAAGAAAATATTATATATTATATTTTTTTTAATAGATGCAGAAGTTTGTGATTAAGGGGTAGTTTTCAGTAAGTACATAGAACTGTAATAACACAGTCTTTTTGCTCGTATCCATTTCAGTTTTTACATCAAACGTGTATAATACTGAGGTGGCTCAACTCGTCCCAAGCACTTTAGAATACAAAAGCATTTCAATATGATTTAGGGAGTTTAATATATACTATTAAAGGGTAGGCTTGTCCAATTACCACAGAGGTCAAAAGAAATTAAATTAATAGATGCAATACGTTTTCGTAAGGTGTACTGTGGACTGAATACGGCTATGGCCGGGGTCCAGACACTTCGCTTGTTTCACTGATCGCTTATCGTAGACCTATGGAGCTTGTCAATTGAGCGCAAAAGTGTGATTTTATTTTTGCTTTTAAAAATCTAAACAACGACCTACATCAAGTACTTGGTTCTATTGAAGTATATGCCTCAGAAATTCCTTTTGATAATCAAATGTCCTTTACTTTTTTAAAGCTACATATTCGTGTTCTACTGCACTGCAAACCTTGACACGCAAGGTACTAATTCCTATAATTTGAACAACAAACAACACTTTTTGCCTATTATTTTTATATATTGAGATATGTTTTTAAATATATCCATAATCTTTCTGAGATTCAGATTCCTGTCAAAGCTTACTCTGAGGTCCTGAATCAGTTAGCTCTTCTTCGACCCATGATCAATTTAATAAAAGAACATTATTTCAATCTGCTAACTAAGTTTCATTATTGCTATTGCGAACGAAATATTACTATTTGGCCTATTAGATAAAATCATCAATCACAACCGTCCAGTAGTAAAGTGTAAAAAATCCACCTACTGAATTCAATTTTAATAAGAAACAAATATTCAAAAAAGGTCCGCTATTGTGCAATATATTATAGTATGCTAATTGGTACGACCAATTAAGGAAAATTTAATCCGTGTTGTAACAGCCCCCAGAAGAATTTGCCGTTGTATTTTTAAAGATTCTAAATTCAAAATAATTACAACGGGGCGTTGAATTTTTTCTATCGCAATTACTCACAATCCAAAAGTAAAACACAAAACCATATTGTATTAAAATAAAATATTATGCTAAAAATTGGTTTCGGCTTTTTGACCACCGATCCTGATTTAAATATATTTAGGGTTTTCAAGCCAAATTCCAAGTTATTTCATTGTTAGTACAATCTATGTTCATCGAAATTGAGGTTAGTAGGTGTACAACGTACATGAATGTACCAAGTAAATCATTCTTAAGATATCTGATTTAAAGAGTTAACCTGTAGCGACCATTTAGAAGAAAGCCTAATAAAGCCAATTTGGATCTATATAATCGTAAATTTTCATGTACCTAACAAAGCTCGTCTAATTCTGTGAGTGTCAGAGTTCATCGCACACCCCTACTTACGTTATAAATAGCAATTAGTTCACCTTTATGAACTAGAACGGAAGCTTAATCAGTTTAGACTATGTCTATCACAATCGCTTCCGATTTATATAATATATTTAATAATGGACTTGATTATCCAAAGTGTTAGATTTAGTATCAATTGACAATCCATCTAAACATATCAAACACCAAAACCTTGTGTTTCAAAAATATTTGCCCAGTCTCATTTTGCAAAGACATTTGCAATTTAAAAGACTCTTCTTGATAGAAACACATTCAAAATTAAATAAAATTAATAATTCTAAATGATTCAGTATCATTCAACAGTGATATTTGTCAAATGTGTGCATGCAACAGCATGAAATCATTTAATTGCAGCCTTGCACACATTTCTCAATTCAACAGGTTATCCTAATACATCAAATATTAATATTCTTAAATCAAATAGAAAATTTTGTAACACTTACAAGAAGGCTTAAAGGCAATGTTTTAAAACAACACAACATTTGTGTCTAGAAATTATGTATGTTGTAATTCTGTAAATACTATAACTAAAAGGAAATCAGCATGAGATCACCAAATCGAAAGAAGAGCATTTTGGGATTTCTGATTCTAATAGCTGTGTTTTCCTATTGCAGAGATAAACATCTGTGCAATAGGAAATAATAAGTACATATACACGCCTACTGTCAGTTTCATTCTCTAGTCACAATAAACATATGTTTAAAGACGGGTCATACACCTGATGACAAATAATGATTTTATTTGGTTCAGTTCTCAAATATATAAACATATTCATTATATATTCTTGTATTCACATAATTTATTTCATAAATATGTAAATATTTTCTATAAACAAATCTTATCTTACCCATCTTCAGTATATTTTATTTTTCAGTTTATTCATTATGCTCTGTACAAAACACAGAAAAATGTATATCTTAAAGTAGCTTATGACATTAACTGATTTATGATAAATTGATAAACAAGTAAAGATAAGACAAACCAAAAACATTTTGCATTTGTTTAAAAAAGCTATCTATACCGTCAGATACAATTATTATAATTGCCACCTTACCTTGAAAGAACTGTGCACTAATGTTTCATCAAGATCTATCACCATGCATTTTTTGTGCATGTCCTGATGTCTCACTGGCGGTAGTAAGGGTCTTGGTGCATGGTCTGACATAACAAGGAGTGGAGGTGAAGCCCTGCCATCAACACTATTTGTGCCATTTCCACTAGGTGGGCCCTTCCCTCGCCCTCCTCTCCAACAACACAACAAAGATCGGAGGAATCCACCCGTACCACTGGACTTCTTAGTCCCAATAGGAGTGGAACCTGATACTGGTGTTCCATCTCCATCATGCTGCCCGCCTGTAGTAGCTCCTAAAAAAACATTATTTGTTAGCACTACAATCACAACACACGCGGAAGTACAATATTCGTGTAGGATTAATATACGACAAGTCCTCAAGGTTGCACTAAGTGTTGTCGAAACAGCCGTTGTTTACATACGATTCCACTCACAAATTATATCCGTTACAGTCTTTAAGAGACATAATTCTCAGTTAACAATCAAGATACATTAATCTACGCTCAAACACACGCGAAGAGGTAACATTATACTCTCCAAATTGATGGCAGTGGGTAACAGGTGTAACTTCAGATTTACCTCTATCAGATCCATAGTTGTTTAACTGTTCGTCATCCCGTGACACCTGAGTTATTATGGACGAAGCGTCCATTTAAACATTTGTTATGGGCTCTAATAATATAGGCAAAGAAGCTTTTTAAAAATGTTAAAACCATAAAACTTTTTATTATCACCCTTCTATCTTACAAAATGGCAGGCAGAGTCTGGTCAAATACGAACTTTTAGTATAGCCAACGTAATGATAAAATATTTAGCATCCCGTTCCCAACTGCACATTTTTCAAGTGCTAGAACAAGAAGACAATATTCACGGATTCGTTTTTAGAACTATCAAAACAAAAAAATATTTTTAGTGTTGTCAGTTTAAAAAAATAACAAAGATAACAGATACTATTAATAGATATTTATTAGTTAATTTCGTCCGCAAAATATTTATGATAATGTTTCTAGGCTCAGATCTTTTATCCATTTTGCGACGCCCAGGCGACTTTAGTGGAGAATAAACGAGTGGCAGCCGTTGCTTTCACGTCGCATCTCGAAAAGGGCGACAAATAATATTTTCAATTTATAATATAAAATAAAAAACGTACTCACGTTATTGCAAATTACCGTATTACATAAGGAAATACTCAACTGATTGGTCTTCTAAATCTAAAATTCTAAATATTAGAGTTCAAATATCCAGTAATGTTAAGTATAATAATTTTATTGGTCATCATTTTGACTTTTCTTTATAACAAAGCTACTACAATCGTTGCCGTTGCATCGTCACTCGAATCACTCGAAATTATGTCCGTTAATTAATAAAGCAAATTGAATTATACTCACACAAAGTATATATTATAACAACAAGTACCAAAGTGTTATTTTGAGGATATTGCCTAGAAGATATATTAATAGCAATTCCACTACTACTAAATACTATTATAATAATCCAAAGATTTAATCTTCATATACATGTACTTTTCGACTTAATATTCACACTTTTTATCATCACTTTGTGTAATATTAATGCGAGTAAGCCTAAAGAACTGATTTTGATAAAATTTATTCTAGAGTTTAGAATATATCCTCTTTTTATTTACTTCGTGTATACTATTTAACATACATAAAGGCTTTACAGGAAAAGTTGCTACGCCGTGTATATACAACTTTTTTATCGTCTTCCTCTGGGAAGCACTAGCATCCAATGCTTTTAAAGAAAAGGTTTTTAGAGGTTGTGAGAATTCCTAGAGTTTTTATATACATTTTAAAATTATTTGTATTAAGTAACTTTAATTTAAATATATTTTGGCATTTGCATGTTAATTTGACTTGGCTAATTATACGGTATTGTATGAAGTATAGTCTTGAGTAGGTACCACTTGACAAATCAATAAATTATTATCAATTATTATTAATAATTAGATTTTATATTGAGAAAAAATATAATTGAAAAAGCTTATTTTGTATTTCACATTATTGCCTCTTACGCTGTGACTGGTATCTTATCACTTCTCCTTCACTCTACATAACGACGTCTTTTTAAGCACAAAAAATCTTAAGACTTTATTTTAATTTTAAAGAGTAATAATATTATGTTATATTGATGTGAAAAACAAAAATTATTCAATTCGAGTTCTTAGTCTGTGGGTTCTGTAATATCTATAAAAAGAAATTGATAGCTTTCTGCTCTTTGAATGATTGGAACCTCGAAAAGTCAAACTAATACATATAAGTGATCTACGAACAATTGTAAAAAAAGAAATTGAAAACTTAAAGTCGTACATAGTAGGAAGGAATTGATTTGTTTTCCTTATCAATCTAAATATTATTATTATATTTTTATGGTTTTTCTCAAACGTTGTAAAATTTATCATAATTCATTATTCCGTAAAATCTGTTTAATATTTTTGTGTTAATTTTTTCGCCACGAACTAGCAGTTTCTTGCGAGGTCAAAAAAAGTGAACAAGTGAAATCCACCAAGTAAAAATGACAAATAGGGATCCGGGTCCTTTGCCAAATAGATGGTTGGATTGTCCACGCAAATCATCCGAACTAATCGCTGAAAAATTTCTTGCTTTCAAAACGCCTTTGGGTGCCCAGTTCAACGATAAAGTTCCCGAAAACAATCGTTTCACTCCATCAATGCTTTTTGACTACATGAAAGGTTTAAGGGTATGCCAAGTGAAATTCCTTTGTAAGCTTCTAACTTTTGACCTTATTACATTTCTCCCAGATTTTTTCCACTTAAGTTTATATAAAAATACATATATCTACAATATATTCCAATATTATATTGCAATTATAACATCAGAAAAAGTTGGGAATATTCTCTGTTCTTGCCAAACTCTTTAAAAAATTATAATCACAAAAGTGCTTGTAATTCAATTTATTGTATGTAAATCTAGAGTTTAATTTAACTTGGCTTAATTTCAGCTTTTATATAAACATTTATTTATTTATTATATTATATGTTTATTTTTTTAAATTTCAGATGAAATTAGGCCTTTGGATTGACCTCACCAACACCTCTAGATTTTATGACAAAAGAGAAATTGAAAAAATGGACTGTAAGTATGTTAAAATGGCTTGTCGAGGTCATGGTGAAACACCATCAGAGAAGCAAACAAGGTTATTGATCATTTCATTATAACTGTAAATATATTATTTTTTTAGGTTATATTCAAACATCTTAAAATCCAAATAAATTCTATTACACCCTTAAAAATGGATTCCATGCTGATACTTCTTGTAATATTATAAAACTGATACTTTGAACACACAAGTCAGAGGATGTAACAGTTTAAATTTAAAAACTATTTTGAGCAATATTCTTTTCTATCTGTAATAAATGTACAATACTTACATTTATTATAGATATAATCTCAAACCTGATTTGTTAGTGAATATAATTTTTTTACATAAAGTTTTTTTCCAGGGAATTTATAGACATTGTTTCAGAATTCATTTCTCAAAATCCACTAGCTGTTATTGGTGTACACTGTACTCATGGATTTAACAGAACTGGGTTTCTGTTAGTTTCTTATATGGTAGAACAATTTGATTGTAGTGTTGATGCAGCAATTAAAGAATTTAGTAGTAAAAGGTCAGTCATTATTTTTTTAAAACTTGAATAATAAAAAATATAATGATTTTATAAATTGAAGACCTAAATATAGCTTTTTGCATTCCTAATTAGTCTCTGTGTTTAAGTTAAAACAGAACAATTGCACAGATTTACTAATGAGTTTAACAATCAATACTTACTACTTACTAAATACAGTTTTTTCTTATGAAAACAGATTTGTTTTAAAATTATATGTGTTTTACAGAAAACCAGGAATATATAAACAAGATTATCTGAATGAGTTATTTAGACGATATGATAGCGAAAGTGAGCCTCTGGAAGCTCCAGAAAGACCCTATTGGTGCATTGGTTAGTTAAATTTAGTAGTTATAATATTTGCTAGTAAATAATTCTGGGTATGCAAGATTGATATTGGTGTCATCAGGAGGGAATCAAATGTAAGGTTGGATGTCATAAGCTTATATACCACATAAGAAATATAATTTATGCACCAAAGCAAATGCATTATTTATAGTAAGACAGGACAAAGCCATATTGCTTATTTAGTGGTTTACAAGTATGCATAAACATTTATTTTCTGTTAAATTACAGAAGAAGAAATAGATTATGACGATGATGATGATGATGCTCGCAACACTCCCAGTTCTTCATATGTAACAGAATCAAAACATTGTCGTCCACCAAAGTGAGTTTTTATGCATGCATATGCATTATGCATGTCATTTATGTAAAAGCTTTTTACATAAATGAAATGCAGATGTCTTATCTGTTTCCTTGTTAATTTTTTATTTGTGGAGGTGATCAGTCTTGTGTGCATGACACGCGTAGTTGGTGTTTAGAAAACAGCTCCGTGTTTTAATGAATGTCAAATATGTCAAACTTCATACACAAAAGATTAAAGAAATTGTTTTACACTCCAGAGTTGACATTAGTGCCTATGCTATCAGTAGCATATATATTTATGAGAAAGTACAAAAAGTAATAAATGGTTATTTTCAGAGCAAAACGACGTCGAAAAGAGGCAAATATAAAAAAGACTGAATTCATGCCGGGTGTACACGGAGTGGACCCGTTCGACAGCCAACCTCGTCTAAGTGAAATACAGAAAAAGGCGCAATCATTCTGCAAGTGGAATGGCTCTGGGTTCCCAGGCTCGCAGCCTGTTTCAATGGATTTAAAGAATATTGTAAAGTTGAGCAAAAAACCTTACCGGGTGTCGTGGAAGGCAGATGGTGTTCGGTAAGTTGTTAAGTTGATACATTCTATATTAAAATTTAGAAACGCTCAATTACAAGAGAGATATCTTCCATTCTCTTAAAAAAAATTGGTTATTGGTAAAGATAAGAAGTGCGACACTACAAAAAATTGTATATACTATGTAAACCATACACTGGTTAAATATCACTACATAGTATAAAACAAGGTCGCTTTCTCTGTCCCTTTGTATGCTTAAATCTTTGAAACTACGCAACGGATTTTGATACGGTTTTTTTTAATAGATAGAGTGATTCAAAAGGAAGCTTTATAAGTATAATAACATCCATTAAATAGTAGAGAAGTACTGTTGTATTTTTGAGGTTTCTAATGTGATGTCGTAAATAATTACATTTTTTCCGCTTACATTGCAAACACAGGCTGAACCCTACGAGTTTTATCAAAATAATGTACTAAGTATTGTACACATTGAAAAGGTCTACAGAAAAGTCCGTGATGGTATGTGTCTATCTCTTATGGATAACCCACAATAACTTTTTTTTGTCATTTCCTTTTTACGACAACGCGTTTATTTTTCTGTAGTGTATTTAGTATCAGCATTGCACCCGTGCGAAGCCTATAAATCGCTAGTATATAATATAATACAACCCTGAGTGATATAGTAGGGTGGGTGTTTTAGTTCAATTTCCTATCCTAATATTTTAAAAGTTTTGTAATGATTACAAATTGCAGAAATGTGTCTCCCTTTGAAGGGTAAAGTTTAAATTATTTCCATCAATGAAATAAAACAATCAAACAATAATTGTTTGATTTGGACTAAAGATACTGCTTTTGTCTAATAACACAATTGTATCTCTGCCAAGTGCACTGGCCGCCTATGTTTATTCTTTTGGGATGTCTGGTTAATGAATCCAATTTATCCATATGATTTGAATAAAATTTCCAGGTACATGATGTTAATAGAAGATGAAAATCAAGTATATATGATAGATAGAGATAATTGTGTGTTTCAAGTTCATGGTTTAAGGTTTCCTCACAACAAAGCTAACAGACATCTACGAGACACTTTACTTGATGGGGTGAGTGATTTTGTTATAAATAGACAATCAAAACGACTCTACTCTAATATGTATTAATATATTTACTATTAAGCTGAGTTTATCTCAAGAATTACTAATAAAAAAATATTTTTGCATTGGTTAGTCCATTTATTTAGAACTTAGAGATATAAACTATGTTAGTATAAACAAAAAATGTTGTTAAAAATTATTTAGCCTTTTCACTTCTTGACACCAATGTTGTTTAAAAAAATTCTCTGATGTTTCAACACTCTTTTGTATGCCATTAATTGTTATTAAAAATTTAAATTTTTTTTAGGAAATGGTAATTGACAAAGTGAATGACTCAACGATCTTTAGATACCTTTGCTATGATATAATCAGGTTTGAGAATCAAAATGTTGGAAAAGAACCATTCTTTCCAGTCAGATTGCACTGCATCACAAACGAAATTATAAATCCCAGGTAAGTTTTCACGAGTGGTAAAAAATGTACTTTGTTGTTATTTAAAACTTCAGAGCGTACGTAAAGGCCGACAACGCATTTACACTTAAAATGGGTTAATCCGTTTTTCCTTTTTCTACAGTTTAATAAGAATCCTGTGAATCTACACCTATTTAAGAATCTTGACCTTTGATGGTATCTGTTATTTGTTCTTCGTAATATATCATTTAGATCGGTATTTGCGTAGCAGTAGTTCCATTTAGGTCAGTGGTTCCCAAACATTTGGTCTACACTCACGAACACATTTTTAGCGACCCTATTTTTTCACCTACTATTTTGTGGCATATATTAGCGGCGGGTTTACTCCCCCTTAGGCACGTAGCGTCTTCAAGGGATAATTTGAGTAAGATCTAAGCACCCAATAGAAAGTGTTTGTTGAATTTATAATATATTTTGATTATATTTTAGAAACCGTGCAATCAGCGACGGTCTTATTAATAAGAACGCGGAGCCGTTCCGGGTCGTGAATAAGGATTTTTGGGACGTGTCGTTGGCTGAGAGGCTGCTGACAGACAAATTCGCCAGCACCTTGCATCATGAGCCCGATGGTCTCATCTTCCAACCATCGTTGGCCGTAAGTTTCGTGGCCCTGCTTTGGTTTTAAAGTCCTGCAAATTATTGTTTTTGCAGCGACTGATGTGACATATATTTGAACTCATGGCACATTCTGACCAACTCACAATATAGTTTGTATTAATTATGTTATAAAACCATCAGCCTCCGGGATCTTCTAGTCAGGGTTTCAGCTTGGGGTTTTAAGGAATCCTCCCTTTAGCCAAAGCGCACGGTTTTCTTTGTACACAAGTTATATTAGACAATGCCAAAAGGGTTAAAAACCCTAAGACAGTAAATCTATACTAATATATAAAATTGGAATGTCTGTTTTTAATACTGAAATAATCGTTGTTTACTACATGCATATAAATATATATACGATACATACACCAAAATGCCTTTTTTTTTTTAATTTTTGTCTGTCTGTCTGTTTGTTCCGGCTAATCTCTGGAATGGCTGGACCGATTTTGACGGGACTTTTTTTGATTGGTAGCTGATGGATTTTATTAGGGTTCCGCAGTCTACGTAAAGAAACCCTTCGTCATGTCAAAATAACGTAATAAAAACGTATAATTTTCTGTAGTCTAATTCAAAATATTGTGATTAATTTTTGCTGTTTTTTTAAATAAGTATTTTTAAGTTGTTATACCTAATCCATGCGGACGAAGTCTCGGGTACAGCTAGTAATAAAATAAATATATGAGTGAGACACCAAATCTCTTTGACTATAATAAAAATTAAAATTGTATTGAATTAGGTCCGTTGTAGATTTAATATTGGATGTTATTGCAGCCATACATGCCTGGAGCGTGTGAAGACGTCCTAAAATGGAAGCCAAGTGAATTGAACAGTATAGACTTTAGGCTCAAAATTGTTACTGAAGATAAACCAGGGTAAGACTCATAATAATAGTTTCTTCTATTGGGTTAATTAAAAAGGGGCCTTGAGAATAACAAAATTAGTAATATATTATAATTATTTTTTAAAGTAATCAATTTGCAACTTCTCATCCCATATTAAAATATATATTTGCTACTCTCCAATGATCTACACTAAGACCATCGGAATTTTGTTCTAAAACTACACAAAGGTTTTTTTTTAAATATAAAATCGGATACTCGCCTGATCTTAACTGATACCGCCGCTCATGGACGATCATTATGATGATTAAATATAATTAACATATAACAGAATGCTGAAACAGACAGTGGGGCAGTTATATGTTGGCCAAAACGATGAACCAATGGGTAAAATAAAAGTGACGAAGGCGATAAAACACCTTAACAATAAAATCATCGAATGTCGCTTTGAAAACGATCAGTGGGTGTTTATGCGCGAGCGAACGGATAAAAGCTTTCCTAATAGCTTCAAAACTTCAATGGGTTAGTATTATTATTTACTATATGTAACCAAATTTTTATATTTTGCAAATAAAATCAAAAGGATTTGCCTCTGACTAACTAATTTCAATTCCAATTCAACGCTATGTGTTAGTAAAGATTAGTCATTGTAGTACATATAAAGAAATTATAATTTAATTAGTACTTGAAACTATGTCAGGAATAAAAAAAACACTAATTTTTATAGCCATAGGTAATGAGCTTTGTTAACCTTTTTTATATTGTGTTAAAACAAGATTAACAAATTGCTAGACAATCATTGAGGAACTGTATATGATTGCAAAGAGAGCAAGTTTAAATCCGAGAAAGAAAGCTTTACATACAAAATAATACTTAGTGTATAATTAAATTCAATATATGTATTTTTGTTTCAGCTGTCTGGGAAAGTATTAATCATCCTGTAACAAAGCATTTATTACTAAATTACATAGCAACTAGGAGATACAAAGATAAAACAGAAGGCATGCATCCACCTATGAAACGATAAAATGATAATAATACTATAGATATCAGAAGATTATCTCATTCAAAAATGTTTTCATAATTTAATTTATTAGTATAAATTATGAAATTATTCAGTTTTTTTATGTACATGTCTACATAAAAAATATTAAGTCTTAATAGCTTAAGAATATACATTTCAAAGGTATACATAAAAATATTTTTGTTATAAGTGTAGAAGTGGTTCCTTTAATATGTAGTCAATACATACATAAACCTTCATGCCTTTGCCAACGATATGACCATTGACCATATTGAATATAACTATTAGGGATGTTATAAATTTAAGAGAATATTGTCTGCTTTCTTTAACAGGTGTAATTTCTATTGTTGTAAATTTATGATAGGCAGATACATTTTTCTATTCAAACATTGCATGAAGATCTGAGATTAGGAGATGATTTAAGACATTAAATGTATAATAAAAATTCTGTGAACTACGGATGATATTTAAGGTTGACTTTTAGTGCAAAGTAAGTCAGGTTTGTGAAATCTATGTATGTTTTATCATACAGGAGTAATATTCAGCATTACATATTGAAAATGATACTTAACTTTGACTTAATAAAATAACTTACAAAAAATTTGAATTTTTACTTTAGAAGAATAACTAAAAGCAAAGAAATATTATCCTAGCAAAGGCCAGCTGAAGTTTATAATTTAGGTGTATCATTTATTTTCTTATATATTTTTATATACATATATTGATATTATTATTTTTACATTGGTACTGTATGTTGGCAGGGCTACCTTTATATGTAGTATATTACTGGATTATTTTAGTATTAGATTGATCAAACTGTGAAATAAATGTTCACAAAGTCGATTTTTTATTCCTTTATTAATAAATCTATTCACAAAACAATCTAATTAACATAGTAAACCCAGAATTCAGTTACTAAAATACTTCTTCTAATATAATATAAATATCCTAAAGAGCTAATTATACCATTTCTCAACCAAAAGTAGAAAATCCTTTTCTTCCTTGAATTATCAACAAAATATCAAGAATATATATTAGGCTTCTATAAACTGCTTTGTGTTACAGCTATCTGCCATTTGTTTTCCCCATCTATAACAAGGCATTTGATTTTGTTTTCTTTAGCTAATTTTGACAAATGATGATTAACATTATATGCAGCTGCTGGCCATAAATGCTCAGGGGTTTCTTTGTAGATTATCCTGACTAAATCCATTTCATTAAGTTGTTTATCAGAGTTGTTCTTAAGTGCTTCTAAAATTTGTTCTTCCCTATGATTTCGATGAGCTATATAATATTTAATCTTTTCAATTGGATCCTGGAAATAAAGTACACCAATGAAAAAATTAATAGCATAAATTATTTCATCAAAATTGTTTCAAGCAATGAAAGTGTATAATAATGAATTATTTCTATTGCACAAGTCATTTATGAACTTACAAACCAAGACAACTTAAGTACCTTCAAGAAAAGATGCATTGCCATCTGAAATGCCAACTCTGAGGCATTGTTAGTGTCCAGGGGTCTTAGTATCACTTAACATCAGACAAGCCTCCTGATCAGATGATCTTTGAATTGTAGCTAAAGCAATTACTATTGTGTTGTTGCATCTAAGCCATGAATTCAGCTATTTTACTTATTAATACTTTATCTATAAAATCTTACTTCAACAATATTTCCATGACCTGGATAAATAACACTGGGATTTAATTCTAATATTCTATTCAAACTTTTCATATAGGTATAAAGGTCTTCAAAAACAGCAGTGCCCTCTCCAAGTATACAGTCCCCACTGAATAAAATGTTCTCCTCTTGCAAAGTCAACACTACATGGTCAGTTGTGTGACCAGGTGTATGATGAACCTTTAAAGTTGCTCCTTCTACTGTCAGCTCTTGCTCATCACAAAGCCAATTCAAAGGAATTGATGACAAATCAGAGTCAGACGCATCAGCTGAATCTCTTTTGTGTTTCCAAACTTTAGGTTGTTCTGGAAAATGATTAACAAAATTTTATTTTTTTATCAAAAATATATTTAAATTCTCGTTTTAACTATTCGCTTATAATAATATTATATATTTATTTGTTTATACTTGCTTGCAATCGTTCCATAAATATTTTGAACTCCTCCTATGTGGTCATGATGCCAATGTGTAACAACTATGTGCTCAATATTTATTTGTTCTGAACTTACTACGTCTGATAAATGTTTCTGATATTCAGAAATGCCGTTGTCACCAGTGTCCAAAAGGATACGGCTGGAAACATTTGCCTGTATTAACTTAATATTTAACACATAGCTTACTATGTTAGTCAAAATCATAAACTTACTTTTTTCCAGTACCGATTAAATATGTATTTGTTCCTTGTAGCGTCATTGGCCCTGGATTGCAACCCAGAATTCTTATGATTCTATTTGATAATTTAGTTACTGTTGGTATAACTGTGGCCATTATAATTTATATTAGATCAAATAATGAAGTGTATGATTTTTTTGTTTTATTAGGATTTCAAATTAACCTTTGAACCTGTACTTTATTAAACTATCCGTAACGTACTATCTATTTGTCGTTTTATCACATGATAATAATTAAAAAATATAGTCAAACGGTTTTGATATTTGTTTTCATTTCAAAATTGATGGTTTTAGTGATGGATTCGGAATTCGTATGACCGAGCTCGGATTGCAGTCTTCGAAAATACCATCCTACAAATATCGGATTTTGCCCCACGTTGCCCACAGATTATGCAATGAGTGATCTGGAAAAAGTATTTCCAAAAAGCCTGACAAAAAACGTTTAAAATGTTATTTAAGATATTTCTTTATCGGTACAAGATTTATAAATGATGCGATGTATGGGAAACATTAAGGTGAGTGTTGTATAAGTCGTCTAAAAAGTTTTAAGGGCGTAAGGAAGTGACGACCCCCTCGTTCTACAAAAATTTTCTACAAAATCTACTATGGAGAGTGTTCTTCTGAAGTATTTGAGTTGATGCCTCCGTCCATCATCGCACGCTAAGTAACTAACTAAGTCTGGATTCCAGTCAAACCATCTCGATGGACGAAAATTTTCCACAGACATTTCTTTTGTGAACAAGTGAAGTATGTAATCGGCTCCCAGCGCAGGTCTTCCCAACCGAATATCTCCTGAAATTCTTTGAAAAGAGAGCCTACTTCTCCATTAAGGGCCGACAACACAAACAATAGAGTAGATGTTATGACTTATGAGCTTCCACTCTTCCCATTTAAGGCACCCGCGAGCTCGTCTGCTTTATTTTATATAAAATTTGATCATAAATAAATATAAGTCATTAAAATAAAAAGGACAGTGATTGAAGGAACACTAAATAAACGCTCAACAGTGTTTAGGTTAGCGTTCCAATCTATGGGGTTTTTCTTGTTTTCATCACATTTCTCGGACGTTTACTAATTTTACCTATTGGTTCGAAAACTTTATAAATCTCTGTATTGTTATTACAATTTTAATAATATTTTCAAAAATTGCGATGTTTATTACCATTATTTATTTTTTATATATTAATAAGTGATAAATACTTCATTTTATTATTCGCTTTAAGTAGCGGCAAAAAATTGCGTTCTTATAGTTTTCTCCGAAGTCGTATATAAGTTAGGTAACACTGCCATACACTTGTAAATTGGCAGGCTAAAGGATCTGATATCCAGCGCCTTAATAAAATAAAAAAAAAACTTGTAAATTGTAATCTTAATTAAATGAGCAATCTGTCATTTTATGTGACAAATATCAGTTTCTGAAACCAAGAAAACTGAAAAATGGCTGGAACATTGGCCAGGATTGTTCAAGGAACAAAATCGCACCTAGGTGATATGATTTGAATCAGATTATTTAAAAGTGTCCAAATTATGTTTCAGTAGAAAATGTGCTAATAAAATAGAGTTGTGTCTTGTTGATGCGCATTTGTGACTTATATAATTTTGACGTATTCAGGTATTGCGGGGCCTCTGGTGAGTATCACAACTGGTTCAGTCCGCTTCCAGCAGACCGAGAGTCAGGGAAAAACGAAATATGGACCCTTGGCCGATGCAGATAGGGTATTCACGAACCTTTATGGAAGACATGATTGGAGGTTGAAGGGAGCTATGGCTCGGGGAGATTGGTATATGACAAAGAACATATTAGAAAAAGGAACTGACTGGATTGTTAGTAAGTAGTGCTTATTTAATTATTGGTCACATTCATTTACAATTTCATATAAGTTCATTAAAAATATTATCTGGGCCATGTTGAATATTCTTTAAGTCTATCAGGAAATTAAGACAACAGATATATATTTAATACTAAGAGATACATAGATATCAACTATATAATAAAATATGAGTTAAACTTGACCATATATTGTATAATTTAATTGCATTATTCAATTGCATTATATTGTGTAAGTTGTTTCAATTCCATTGTATTGTAAAAGTTTCTTAATGGAAACCAGTTTTTTCATAATTAATATTCAAGCATATTAAGTACATTGTTATAAAGAAAGGAAACTTTCAGATGAACTTAAAACATCAGGCCTTCGTGGACGAGGAGGTGCTGGATTTCCCACTGGTATGAAATGGTCTTTTATGAACAAGCCTTCTGATGGCCGACCTAAATATCTTGTTGTAAATGCTGATGAAGGAGAACCTGGTACTTGCAAAGATAGAGAAATTATGCGTCATGATCCTCATAAGTTAATTGAAGGATGTTTGATTGCCGGGCGGGCAATGGGTGCTCAGGCTGCATATATTTATATTAGAGGAGAGTTTTATAATGAGGCCAGTAACCTACAAGTGGCTATTGCTGAGGTATGCATTTTATTATGTGAAGTTAATAATAGGATCCTTGCGATACAAGTATAAGTATGTAACTACTAGCTGGTCCGGCAACCGTTGTTTTGCTATAAATGTGATTTCTAGCAATCATTTTAGTTCAATAAAAATAACTATCAGCTTTAAGTGTGCGGAGATCTATAATCGAAAGCGTTTTAAACAAATGTATGCTCTATTTAGGTTAATAAATTAATCTTATGTGACATGTTTGTCAGATTACCATAGCAGTTCCATCTATTGATTACTTACTCAATCCAGTCGAAAAGTATCAACATCTGTTAGAATCTTTAGGAGTTATCAGATAATTGTGACTGTCAATTAGTTATAAACAAATAAATTGCAATAAAATAAAATTGCGACTATAAATATCTTAGCTATCCTATCTCTTAATTCGGACCAGACTGCTCATGGTGTGCTAATTTAATTTAAAATCGGTAAAGTAGTTTAGGAGTCCATCGCAGACAAACATTGTGACAAGAGATTTATATATATTAAGACTAGCTGATCCGGCAAACATTGTTTTGACATAAATGTGATTTCTAGCAATCATTTTTTTAGTTCAATAAAAATAATTATCAGCTTTAAGTGTGTGGAGATCTATAATCGAAAGCGTTTTAAACAAATGTATGCTCTATTTAGGTTAATAAATTAATCTTATGTGACATGTTTGTCAGATTACCATAGCAGTTCCATCTATTCATTACTTACTCAATCCAGTCAAAAAATATTGACATCTGTTAGAATCTTTTGGAGTTAACAGATAATTGTGACTGTCAATTAATTAAAGACAAATAATTTGCAATAAAATAAAATTGCAAATATAATTAAAGATTTAAGCTATCATATCTCTTAAGTTGGACCAGACTGCTCACGGTGTGCCAATTTAATTTAAAATCAGTTAAGTAGTTTAGGAGTCCATCGCGGACAAACATCGTGACAGGAGATTTATATATATTAAGAAGATGTCTACGTAAGTAATTATAATCTTGAAGCAATGGATGAAACATACAAAAACAATTGCAGCAACAGCAAGTGGGGCCTTAGGTATTAGATGTAGATTATTAATCTGTAATCTTCTAAGCTTTTGAGCCAACTTTCTATTAACTATAAATGTATATCAATTTCAGGCTTACCAAGCTGGATTGATTGGCAAGAATGCTTGTGGCTCTGGCTATGACTTTGATGTATTTGTTCACCGAGGTGCTGGAGCCTATATTTGTGGTGAAGAAACAGCTCTCATTGAATCTATTGAAGGAAAACAAGGCAAACCGAGATTGAAGCCTCCTTTCCCAGCTGATGTTGGACTGTTTGGTTGTCCTACCACAGTTAATAATGTGGAAACAATTGCTGTCTCCCCAGTGAGTTTATAGAATTTATATGAAACATTTTTAATTTCCATAATTTTATAGGTTTTCTGTTTGTATGTTTGTTGCAATCATATTTATTGTCACCATTCTATTATCATATTATGATTGTTTATATAATAATTTTGGGGTAGATTGTTAACAAGTGACCTGGTCAATTAGCTCCAAGGTTAGCTATTTATATTGTGGAAACTTAAGTTTTAAACATATCTCTTCTGACACATGCCTTTATTGGGGATCAAGTGCTTACATAGTAATTATTGTGACCATGACCATGACATAATATTATATATATTATTATGACCTAATATTATATATAATATTAGTTATAGTATTAATATATGCAATGGCACCATACTCATTAGAACCACCAAGGACCTCTCACATCTATGCTCTTAACACAAATTTTTGATTGCTGAAAATCGATTGTGCCAAGTCAGTCTTAAATGGAAAGTAAAATAGTATATAAAATTTTCTCCATCACCTTCAATCCATTTCACCCATTTCATACCTATACCATAACCTATTCCATTTATTGAACTGTCCCAACATAATGTTGATGACAATAAATTGAAAATAAAAACCTAATAAAATGATATTGAGTGAAATTTACGGTCGACGGGAAACTAATATACATAAACCATAATTTTCAACAAGTAATTATTGTTGAAAAAGTGGCTCAATAATAATCAACGACTTGCAGACAATTTGTCGTCGTGGTGGCAAATGGTTTGCCTCCTTTGGTCGGACTCGTAACTCAGGAACCAAATTGTTTAATATTTCTGGCCATGTCAACACTCCCTGTACTGTTGAAGAAGAGATGAGTATCCCCTTGAAGGAGCTGATTGAACGCCATGCTGGTGGTGTTTGTGGTGGATGGGATAATCTTCTTGCAATAATTCCAGGAGGTTCTTCAACTCCACTTATACCCAAACAGTAAGATTGTTTTATATATTTGTTATTAAGTAGCTAAGAGAGTTATAATTCTCTCAAAAGAATACTTGATATAAAAAATAGTGGAAGGAGGTACCCATCTATACAAATGCTAAATAATTAAGTTCAAATTTAGAAATTAACAAAGTTAAATATTATAAAACTGAGACATAGATAACACAAATATAAAAAAATACTTGATTCCAACATACTATGTGTTCATATGTATTATATTTTATAAATTTTAACTATGAACTTCAGTGTCTGTGAGACGGTCTTAATGGACTTTGATGGTTTGGTGGCTGCTCAAACCTCGCTTGGTACAGCTGCTATCATTGTGATGGATAAATCTACTGACATAGTGAAGGCCATTGCTCGTCTGATTATGTTCTATAAACATGAGTCCTGTGGTCAGTGTACTCCTTGTCGTGAAGGTGTCTCTTGGATGAACAAGATTATATACAGGTATGTGATAAGCTAGTTTTATTTTTGCTAGTGAGAGCAACAAATTAGATGTTTTTACTTTTATATATTATTCTGGTATATTGATTATTTAACATAAATATTATATTAAAGAAAGAATTTATTTGGCAAAGAGTGACACACTGTGTTGTGGGCCAATAGTCTCATCCATCCTACTAATATTATAAATGATTTGATAGTATGGATGGGTGTATGTTGGTAACTCATTCAAGTATAACCTACTAAATGGATTTTAATGAAACTACAATAATATAGCTAATATGTTTATACATCAGAATAAAAAAACAACAATTATGTAATGTATGATGGAAATGTTTATATATACATATATCTATATCATATGTATAAATAAACCATTGTAGCCAAAATAATGAACTTAACTAAAATAAAAAATCATATTTTGTTTCAAATGCATATTGCATAATGCATTGTAAATTTATATTTTATTATATATATATGTAATGGCGTATACAGATAGGGTGCACCATCTAGGTATTTAAAAATTTATATGATTAAGTTATTTGATGAATTCTTTGTAAAATATTTTTTTTATGTAGACAAGAGTAAATAATTCAAAACTACACTGCATATGAAAACCTATAGCTGCTCGGTCTCTAAGCATATTATTAAGCCATTTGCGGAGAATCAAAAACCTATACATTACTATATCCTTCACATAGGTATTAGAAGTCCATCAATAGTTCGTGGACATTTCAGAAATAAACCTATCATACCTAATATAATCATAGTGGTGTATTTATTATTATTTCATAATGTTTAGAAATATGAATCTACTCAAAAATGCTTTTATTCCATACACAATTTTCTTGCAGATTTGTTGAAGGCAATGCTTCACCTAAAGAGATTGATATGCTGTGGGAGATCTCCAAACAAATTGAAGGTAAGTTCCTAATTATATATTTATTTTGTTCATACTTAAGCTTGGCAGTTCTTGTTTTAGTGCAGCGCCACTTATCTTAAACACATATTGAAATCTATAAAATTATTGACACAATCTACTGAAATATTAAAAAAAAAATCCTATCTTTAAAATAATTACATTTTCAGGTCACACAATTTGTGCGCTTGGAGACGGTGCCGCTTGGCCCGTGCAAGGTCTGATTAGACATTTTAGGCCAGAATTGGAAAGACGCATGCAGACATACGCCATGACTCACGGACCAAGCAAAGCCGAACGTCTTTACTAGATGGCGCTCATATTCAAGGGAAGCCACCACTAGAGGGCCCGAATATAAATATGCGTTTAGAGGTCAAGTTTTACACCTCCATGTAGTTAAATAAATAATTGTAACATCTCGAAACTTTATTTAAATCATGCCGATGCTTCAAAAATTATGGAAAATCTGTAAATAAATAAAATATTCATGCCGACTTTATTTCCCACGTATTGTGATATTAAAAGTTGTTTAGTACAGGTGATTTTTATTTTTCCTCACTAATATTATCAGTCTTATCTTAATATTATCAGTAATTCTTTTACTGGAAAAATAACCGGAGTCGGATTTTCCAACTAAACACAGCTTAAACATATTATTTGTAAAAAATATTTTTAACACAGTTCAGCAGGTGTTTTTGTTCGTAATGCTTTTAAGAAAATTTTGTAATGGCGGTAATTGTCAATACATCATGTACAAATTTCAAGTCAAGCAAAAGTGCTTTAATAAAGGTTTTTTTTATAAACTCTAATATTAAATCCTCCCATTATGACAAAAATAGGTATATTTAATGTTAAAGCTCTTTTATTTTAACTAGTAAGTATTTTACATAGAAAAAAGGTTCAGGTGTAGTTTTGGACTGTGAATTTTTTATAATTTAAATCTGCTGTATCCACATTGAAAATGAAGTGTATATAAATAAAAATTCTTGAATATATTTTAAATGATTTATTCCCTCTATCATTCTTCCTTTTTTAATAATCTTATAATATCTTAGCTCTATTTACAGTTTGTATAAATTAATGTTAAAATAGTTTAATTTACAGTAGACTATTATTGTACAATGCGCTTTCACAAATGAAAGACTTGACTACTTCGAAGCTACACTTTCAACAATATGAAAGTTCACAGGAATTCCAAAGACCAAACAATTTAACAAAAAATGAAAACTATTGATTTCAACAAACAAAAATTGACTTCATAAAACAAAAATACGATGAAATCAATAAACCAACACCGAGTACCAAACGAATAATTTAATAGGAAGAAGTGCCGTCGTCATTACAACAACAATAAATTAGATTTAAATTAAGTAAATGGCACAAACCAAATCCAACGAACATATCCGGTACAAGGTGCGCGAATAACTTCGATCGACATAAATAACATCACATTGATCTGCGGAATACATAAACCGAAAGTTTCATACAATATATCTCTGATGGAAGCAACTGATCGTTATGCAAAATAATCGATTCTGCGTAACATAAATGGCAATCAAGTAATCGCTAATTAACATCGGTGGAGATCACAATTACACGATATAACATTTCATATAAATACAAAATATACAACTAACCCTAAATACGCAACTTCAATGCAATATATCCATTTATATTCATGTGAAATTGATATGATTATAGGCTTTACAGGAATTAACGTAACAACGCTTCGTCAATCATACTCTAAGCCGGACAGCATTGCAATGCGAATCGAGCGCGGAACCAACTTTTAAAACGGTAGGAAAGCCCCAAGAATAACTCTATAAATTTATATAAAGACTTCGAGAGTTATGGGTTATGTTTTAAAGGTTGCATCCGCGCACTATGAAGTTAAACCGGGAGCTTGCGTTCTCAAGCGATAAGATGGATCTATGGTCCCCGACACGAGCTGGTCGCCGGACTGTCAGTCTCACTTATTCTGTCATTACGAACATTAAGACTATACCACAGCGTGAAAGCTGTTCGATTACTGCAGTTCCAGCCTTCACTAGATAAATT